>JALJCO010001256.1:0-619149 GCA_023101725.1 Atherinomorus stipes | reverse complement strand
GTTTTGCTTCTGTTCTGCTGCTTGCAAGTTTTGACCTGGTTTTCAGTTTAGTTGTGATCAATTCAAGAAGTTTCCATCATATGTTCACTACTGATGCATTAATGGATGGACCAGTCGTCCACCTCCTGTCTCATCACTTTCTGAGAAGCTGAACATTCTCTTACACAGAAAAGTTCATTCTCAGCTCTTCCTGTAAGCGTTCTCCTCCAGGGTCAAAATTAGGCTCATGATGTTCAGCTGTAAAACAGTGATAATGGAAAAAAGCTGTGTGGAAATTGTGTCAGCTGCTCCCCAAAATGACACAGTGAGTCATTCGTAGCCGAGTTAACAGTGAGGATGAAGAGGGACGTGATTTACAGGCTGTAACCTCCTACAAAGAGGCCGAAACACTGAGGGCAGGCGTGAATCAGGCGACGGAATAAAATCAGCAGACCACCCACGTACATGTTTCCCAGGGAGCATTGTCCATGATGAAAAGGAAAGAAAGAAGAAAAATACTTGAACTTTAAAATTTGGCAGAAATGGTTAAGAAGATACCTAGAAACCAGATTGATAGAGTGAGCTTAAAAAAAGGACAGATGGTTCCTCACAAACCAAATGGGCCTTTGAAGAGGGTTGATATCTGTATCACTTCTTCCAGCGCAGCTAATTAGCTCATTGACATTTTGTGTGTGTGCCATCTCTTGGTGTTAAGTGCAAGAAACAGACAGCTTTGAACTATTTAAAGCTAAAACAACTTCCACTTTTACTTTCAGCTAGAGACCTGACCAACAAGAGCCTTTTCATGATTGTTAGTGGCAGCAATTTCTATATTCAAACAATGCTCAAACCAGATCAGAAGGAGATGATTTTTAGGATAAAATCTGGAATATAAATAATGAATGGAAACGGTGCTAACTAGCCCATGAACGCCATATTGCAAAGCAAACTGCTGCGGAGATGATTGCCGTGCCAGATGTGGCTCTCACACTGAAGCATCAGAGGGAAAAAAAGCCGGCATATGCTCCACTCTGAGGATAACTTAACTGGTGCAGACCTCTGCTAAGCGGATTCAGAGAATTCCCCAAGTATGCACGGCCTACTTCAGGCAATATGGCGAGGGCATGCTTGGACCGAAACCATGAGCAGACAGAGGCATGTGATGTTCTGTGGTAAATTAGCAGGAGATCTGTAGTTTGGTGCATTGTTGCATATCAACGCAGCAAACAATGGCTATGACTTGATATGCTTCAGCCCTCAGCCAGACTTTCAGCATACAAAGATCCGATCTGTTTGGGGTTGTCAGTGATGGCACTACAGCTAATGTCAAAGCAGCTGATCTGGAGGATGCTGTGCTGACTGGAAAGTAATTCATTCCTATTCTGCTGGTTATCAGTCAGATAAAACAAAGCTTAATTAAGGCAAATCACACATTTAGGGGTATAGGGGTAGGGGTGTCTCAATTCTGTTAGGACAGAGGGGTAGGGGGTAAGTGGTAGGGGTATATACCCCTTGAAATGAAGGGTTTTACGATGCACACTTATAACGACGGAGTCTGACAATCACCAGCAAGATGGCTGCTACCAAGTAAAAAAAAATCCACAAATGTAAATATTTTCTGCATAGATAAAGTTTAAAAAGTATGAAAACCATTGTACCTCGTATGGACGTCACTGCAAGTTTACGACACGAAGGAAGCCGCGGCGTTCAGCACCTACTCTGCCAAAAATGCAAGCGTAGCAGAAGAAATTTGCTGTCTACATTGTGCTAAGAGCAAAAGAGCTGCGGACAAACACAAGAGGGACTGGCTATTGATTTAAAACAAACAAAGAAAGAAAGAAGAAAAAACGCACGATCTCCTCTGCTGCGGCTTCCGTAGAGTTGTGAACTCGCATGAATGCGCATTGGCGAGATGTGATGTTCTACTGTTTAGACTATAAAAATATACTAAATGATATAATTTTGAGTAAATTATTGACGCTACCCACTAAGGACACATGGGGCCAATTCTAATTCCTATCTTAACCCTCAATCCTAGTAGGCCTTAAAACCATGTGTTAAGGGCTATTTTGTGACTTAGAAATGGGACACCCCTTAATTGCAGATATGTCTTCAAACTGTGGGGAGCAGCATTATGCCAAAGCGGCGTTCAGTCTGTCAATTCAGGAGAAGAAGAAGAAAAAGCATTTACTTTATTTACATTTATTTGCACTGTTAACCCTGTCTGTTTAATCGTAAGCCACAATCATAGCCACCATGGACATATTCAGTTGTCACCGCATACCACGGTTTACTGAAAGGTAAACACCAGCTATAACGAAAGTTACGTAGGTAACTGTGGTTCTGTGAATTCCTGGATGACTGCCAGTCAGCTGGCCTACACATCACCTGATTGACTTTGTTGTCGTTAGGACTCGACCTGCGAGGAGTATGAGGAGACATATCCACGGTGGCAGTGGAATGAAACAGTACTATTGTTAGATAACTGCGGCTACGGGACATGACATTAGCCCAGTCGTCTCATACCGTTATCGGCACAGGCAAGTTATACAGGTTTTTATCTGGATAAAACGACATTAGACCCGAGAAAAGTGAGTATTTTGTAACGTTAACTAAATTAAATGATAGCAACATGGCTTGACCGCACCGGCTGCTATTGCCAAAAGATCGTAAAATAAAGATAAGTATTATGCAACAGCGAGGTAACTAATCCATAACATGGATCGAAACTAAGATAATACAATGGTTTTTGTAATATTTATATCTCAATTAATAAAAAAAAATACTTAAGCCTTTGTAGTTCGCCTTCTTTGCTGCTTGCATTCTTTGTAGCCCTTACTCACAAGGGTGGTGTCAGAGAATCTCAAAATTAAGGGCGATTCAGCCCTCAAACTTGCCCCTCAACTTAACGTTCTGAGAATCGGGACAGCACTTGCACTTCGCGGGAGTGCACATTTTTTAGATTGAGGATTAAGACAGGAATTGGAATTCACCTTTGGATTACATTGGACGAGCAGTATGGAGGAATATTGCCAAGTTTTTGTGGACTTTTATGGACCTTTTTGTTTTGAGCGCCTGTGAACTCCATCATATGAAAATCGGTGGATAACACCCCCCCCCCCCCCCCCCCCCCCCGATCTCTGGCTGCATTTGAGATATCAAAAAAGTGCTTCACAGTCCTGTCAGTGAGGGTGAGTAGAAAATGAAGGCACATCATTCTGTGGGTGTTGTGTCCCTTTAAGGGGCAAGGGGTAGGGGTAGGGGGTAAAAAAAAGAAATGAATTGGGCCTCAGTTTTAGAGGTTCAAGTCATTTTATCATTTCTAATGAGAAACTTTGTTTGCAGACAGGTGAAAGGAAATGAAAAACAACTAAAATGAGATAAAATGGTTGACTTATAACTACCACATCAGCTTCCTGGACACTTTCCTTCATTTTTGAGTAGATTGGGTGCTTTTATGCATCAAATGGAGGAGGTTTTGCAGCTCTGTTACAGGAATAGTTTCTTTGATTGTTTTTACAGTCTCATCAATGAGCACAAAATGTCTAAAAACCAAAGACTAAAAAAATGGATGTAGTATCAGGCCACGTCTGAATAGGGGAAAGGGAAGCCAGTTGGGCATGTCCCACCATCACCATCTTGCCGTGTCGCTTGTGTAGTCACTCCCGATTAATACTAACGTTGGCAAAGCATGGCCTCGGGGCAAATGACTGACAGCGATTCAGCGAAAATACTCTGGGCTAAATGTTAACAGAGCTAACTTGAAACTAACTGGAGCTAAAGAAGATTAGCCTGCTAAGTAGAAAGGTAAGGCATGTTTGGACTTGTTAGCTGCTAAAAACCACCATTGTACAACAGACTGAAACCTTACCGACAGCAAACCAGGAGCCAACTGTTAGCCAGCGGCCGACAGGCCGGCATCCTGTCTGCCACACTTCAATCAAAATGACATGCCCCTAATTATTATTAAAACTATTAAAACTAAAATGATTTTTGAATAAAGGCTGTAAACACGTTTATTTCTGCTGTAAACATGTTTATTTCTGCTGTGAAGTTGGCCTTTTTAACATGGGAGTCTATGTGGATTTGTTCTGTTTTGGAGCCTCTAGTGGATGAAGAAAGAACTACAATTTTTAAACTTAACTTCTGGGCTTCACATTTTTCCAGCGGAGTTTGCCCCTTGCTAAAAACATTATAAATGTAAATTCTGCACCATCAGTACACTTTCAAACAAAACTGCAAAAGTAGGATCAAGTTTCTACTTCACATGAAAATAATAGCCTTCTATAAACGTGCCGACGGCACAGCAGCAGCCTCTCTGGAAAACTTTGACAGAGTTCCAGAGCTTTCCGGTAATGTATGTTGTGCTGACGTGGAGCTCTCAGACTTCTTCATGAGGACATTGACTGTCAGCAGCAGCCAGAATGAGCAACACCGGCTGTCACAGATGCCGTCCACACACAGGCTGCTGTATACCTGCCATTCTGGCATATTCTGCATCCCGCTCTAATTCAATTTACCACTCAAGCCCATTTCAGAGCCTGTCACACATCTTCCCAGCCAAGAGGCAGCTGCATGAAGAAAGCCTGCAGGGTGTTTGTGGATACCGTAAGCTGTGAGGCTTGTTGGGAAAGAAATACACACCAGGTGAATCTAGTGAAAGGGATTTTATTAGAAAGCAGTTTAGGAGGGGTAGTCTGCGGATTTACAGCTGTACTTACAAAGGCATTAAGATAGTAGGAAGTGATAACAGTCATATGCCGCTGTGTTCTTTTGTCTAAGCAGAAAAAGGAGGGATTGACTATAGTAATTAGAGGACTTCGGCAGGGTCTCCGAGGCCACAGCAATTAGCTTTCAGTTGATTTGAATGAAGTCAATTTATTTCATTTGACTTTTAGAACTGTCTGGATTAAGTGTTTTGTTTTGTTTTTTTAAACAAATCGCACATTTTCTACGGGACTGCTGGAGGCGATGCACACATTTAAAAGTGATTATTGAAAACAAGAGCACAGTCGTGTCCCGAGGTGCATTTAGCATTGTGGCCTTCTGCGATAAGAGGCGACGGATGGGAGGGAAGTGGCTCGGCTAGATGGGTATTTTATATCCAGCAGACCCCCCCCCCCTTCCCCTTGAGGTAAAAAGGGTCACGGAATAGCCTCAGAACATCACACAAGTATTTTTTCTTTTAAATCTGAACACACAGCGATGAAACCTCAGAAGTTGGAGGGATGAAATGCAATCAATGCAACCCGAAGGATGGAAGGAAAAGTCCACTTGTACTGGAGGCGAAACTTTTTGCATCTCACTCAGCAGGATGAGCCATTTATTATCAAAAAGGTCAAGTGCTCTTTAAAAAGCCATGTTGTTGCTGAAAGTAGCTTTGAGGGGACGTTTTAGTAGAAGAAAATTGTCTGTAAATGTTTTATAATGTATGCAGGTTGGCCGGATAATAACAGCAGGTTATAAAAATGAAATTCCAGGCAGACCCGAATTAAATCTTCGGCTGTTGTTTCATCTCCCGTTACAAGAGTTTAGATGGTGTCATTAATTATCAGCTACAATCTGAACATTAAACTGCTTTTGTTTCATTCATTTCTCTCAATCTGATGTCTAATTAGAGTTTATTTGATCATACTTTAATCTTTGAGAAAGAGAGGGATGGAAAAACCTTGTTTGATATATGGAGGGAATCGACTATATATACTTCAGCACAGCTTCAAATAAGGAGCGTTTGGTTGCAAGAGCTGCTGCAGTCAGCGAGGCCATGAAGTCCAGGAAACTTGCCTTAGGAATGTCCTGAAGGTTCACAGCTTAACTATCTGTCACAGTACCTAAAAATCACAATGTGTGAGAGAGGAAGACAAGTCAAACACGATGATACCCCAACATCAAGATCAACCTCAGAGGGGGGATAAATGTGACGGTGTGGTAAGCTGACAGAATGCTTCAGGGCAATGGGAAGCCACAGCAGACAGCTGCTCCGGCTGTTCGTGTAATCAAACAGCACATGATGAACTTAAAACACGCAGCCAACATCTCCCACTGAGAAACTACAGTTAGCTTGTTGACATGAGAAAATGAATGATGTATTCTGAGCTGAATGTTATAATGGTTTAGAATCAACTACATCAACTATGCATTCACACCAGGATAGTCTGGGGACTCGGTCCGATTTGGCAGGGATTTCTGAAAAATTGCTCACCTTTCTAAAACGTCTGGTAAAACCATCAGAATTAAAACAAAGTTGCTCATTAGGGGACGACACAAGGAGGAAGAAGAAAACCAGACTGTGATTAAAGTGGAAATATTTCTGCTTATTATTATAAGTCCATCTCTGTCTGCAAGACATTTTCCCATTTTTTTTCATAGGCTGTGTTTACATGGACAAATAATTCATCCATCAGATTTAAATCTTTCCGATCATAGACTCCAACTGACGTGTTCACAAGGACGCTGGGAAAAATGATCTGATCACTTGTATTTACTTGATAGACTGATTTATACATTCCTAAGGCTTTGACATGCGCATTGGCTCCAGGTTCGGAAGAGAAGGGGTTTTATTTTTTTAGAATTTATGATCTTTTGACTGTTGAAATGTTCAGTAATCCTTCACTCCTTCAGTTTCTAACAAAAATCTTGCACCTTCCACAGTCCCGTTCTGTTTTGTTTCCACCGTCCTCCCTGAATCTGCAACGTCACGCAACCCCCACGTGGTTCAAAATTCCACAGAAATGATCAGAACGTGTGTTTACATGCTCATTTTATCATGCTGTTCAGATCGTAAAAAGGTTTAAAACCCCCCTCTTGATTGGATTGAAATTTCTTTCTGATTGAGGCCGATCGGATCAGCTGACATGTTTACATGACGCATTTTTATTCGGAATGGCGTTCGATCGGATCAAAATTGCGCCATGTAAATGCAGGTAGTGTTTTTTGGACTTCAGCTTCTTCAAACATGCACTGTTTGCTTTTTTCCCCCCTCCAACCTAAAGATTACTCTCCCCCACTTCCTTCTACTTCTTCTGCTTTATTGTGGTGGGCGGCAAACGCCACTTCCATTAAGTGTGCTGCTTCGTCCGATTGTCCGTTTGCAAGGGAACCGAGACCCCAGCGTTCAGGCGGACCAGGATTTGCTTCTTTGATGCACACCAGGATGCCGTTGGTGTTCACACGGCACCAGCCAAACAGCCAGTGTGAACACACCGCAAGTGATTTTGAAAGTGGAATGGTTTACCCACCACACCCTACCTGAGTATTGTTGCTGACCATGTCCATCCCTTTATGACCACAGTGGAGCATCTTCTGATGATCTCCAGCAGGATGATGCACCATGTCACAAAGTTCACATCATCTCCAACTGCTTTCTGGAACATGACAATGAGTTCGCTGTACTCCAATGGCCTCAACATTCACCAGATCTCAGTCCAACAGAGCAGCTTTGGGATGTGGTGGAACGGGAGATTCTCATCATGGATGCAGCAGCTGTGTGATGCTGTCATGTCAATATGGAGCAAAATCTCTGAGCAATGTTTCCAACACTTGTTGGATCTATGACATCAGGAATTAAAGCAGTTCTGGAGAGTAAAAAGGGGTCTGACCCAGTTCTAGAAGGTCGACATAGAGGTACTACCCAAAAATTAGAATATCCTGAAAAAGTTAATCTATTTTCATAATTCAACTTAAAAGGTGCAATTTACATATTGTATAGACAAATAATATGTGAATCAATACATTTCAAGCTTTTATTTGATTGGATGTTCCTGATTAGAAGTTGCAGCTTAAGAAAACCTCAAATTCAAAAACTCAAAAAATTAGAATACTGCATAAAATCAATCAGAGAGGGGTTTTAAATACAAAAATATCAGGCCTCCTAAAGTAAAATCTTGCATGTGTACTTAGTACTTGGTGGGGGCCCCTTTAGTGACTGCCGTAACCCGACGTGGTATGGATGCTACCAGCTTGTGGCATATCTCAGCTGTTATGGAAGACCAACATGCTTCAGTCACAGTCCTGAGCTCTTCTCTATTGTTTGGTCTCTTCCTATTCAGCTTTTTCTTGACAATGCCCCACAGATTTTCAATGGGGTTCAGGTCAGGTGAGTTTGCGGGCCAATCAAGCAAGGTAATCTCATGGTTGTTGAACCAGGATTTTGTAGTTTTGGCGGTGTGGGCAGGTGCCAGGTCCTGCTGGAGGATGAAGTCTGCATCCCCATACTGGTCCACTGAAGCAAGCATGAAGTGCTCCAAAATGTCCTGGTAGACGGCTGCATTTATGCTGGACTTAATGAAGCGCAGAGAACCAACATCAGCAGCTGACATGGACCCCAGGTCATCACAGACTGGGGAAACTTAACACTGGACTTCATGCATCTTCTATCTAGCGCCTCTCCGGTCTTCCTCCAGACTCTGGGACCTTTGTTTCCAAATGAGATGCAAAACTTGCTCTCATCAGAAAAGAGGACTTTTGACCACTGGGCAACAGACCAGTCCTCCTTTTCTCTCTCCCAGCTAAGGCGCTTCTGGCGTTGCTTGCTGTTGAGGAGTGGCTTGACAACAGGAATTCGACATTTGAAGCCCATGTCCAGCATCCGCCTGCGTGTTGTTTCTCTTGAAGCAGTAACTCCAGCCTCAGTCCATTCCTTATGAAGTCCTCCACACTTTTGAATGGCCCTTTCCTGACCATCTTTTCCAGGCTGCGATCAGCCCCTCCGGCTTGTACACCGTTTTCTTCCACACTTCTTCCTTCCACTTAACTGTCCATTAATGTGCTTTAAGACAGCACTCAGAGAACAACCAGCTTCTTTTGCTATCACTTTTTGTGTCTTTCCCACCTTGTGCAGGGAGTTGATGATGGTTTTCTGCAGAGCTGTCAGATCAGCAGTCTTCCCCATGATTGTGAATTCTTCTAAACCAAGACAGGGACTTTTTTAGAGGCTCAGGGCACTTTTGCAGATGTTTTGGATTACTTATCTGATTAGACTGTGACACTCTGAGCCTAAAATACTGGAGCTTTTCACAATATTCAAATTTTTTGAGTTTTTGATTTAGACGTTTTCTTAAGCTGCAACTTCTAATCAGCAACATCCAAACAAAAATTATTTGTCTATACAATATGTAAATTGCACCTTTAAGTTGAATTATGGAAATACATGAATTTTTTCAGGATATTCTAATTTTTTGGGTACTATCTGTTTATAAGAAAATTGGCCTTTGATTTGCTGATCTGTGGAATCTATCATCCTCGTCTGCATGGACTTTTTCCACCCGTTGTTCACCTGTTTACTCTCAACCCAGCTTCCTCTCTGTGCTTACAGCAATCAACTTGTTTTTAGAGTTTTATTACTTTATTTTCTACATCTTATTTTTCTTCACATCCTACACTAACAGTGCACATATAATGACTGCAGCATCTGCATTCATCTTCCAGGACTGGCCAGAGCTTCTTTAAGAGCCCTTTTTCTTTTTTCTCATCTACAGTGATCTATAATTGCACAATAAAACATATAAGTGAAAATCAGTGTGATTTTTTCTGTCATCTTGATAAAAAAAAAAAAAGATGACTGGTTGTAAAAGTGAAGAATATCCTCACACTGCAACCCAGCATGCAGAGATGGGCCACACACACAAACCAGCTCATTCAGCGTTTTCTTAGAGCTCCCATGTGTTGATACAGACACATCAAAACCAGACTAATTAGGAACTCTACTATGTAAGACGCATCATCGATGATGGATGCTATGACGTCATCATGCATGCTAAAGTGTTAAAGCACCATTAATAATAAATCCCAATTGCAGTCTCTGTGCACTGATGCAGGATGCAAAACCTTTTTTTTTAAGATTCAGCCAACTGCAGCAGCTGCTTGACTAACAGCAGTGTTCAGATGCACAGTGTGACTAATCCATATTAATCCAACATAACAGCTGGAAACTCTCCAGAATCAATATCTTCGATTGATTGGTGTCCAACCTGTTGTGGTTGAGCTCGCACTCTCAGAAAATTACCACCAACAGATCCAAAATCATTCTGCACAAATAATCCAGTCAGTCCCCATAAATGTAGGCATTATTTTTTGCGGCAATTATGGTCTTTAGAGAATAGTCCCCCCTCCCGCTATAAATGTAGGCTGGTTTGAAACGACACAGCTGAGCTTCAGTGGTCTCCGCTTGAAAATCATCAATCGATTTGATTGTCCGGCTACCTCACATGAAAGCATTCTTTGGGTTGAGTCTTCCCCAAGGTTAATCAGGAACACACACTCCTCAGACGACTTCCTGCACGTCTCAATCCGACACATGTCACAGGCCTTCCCCGGCCTCCCAGGCACGGTGATAAGAAGCGGGTATTACAATTGTCATTTCACATTTTCGCCCGCTATCTGTTTCGGTGTCCATCGTCCATCCATTTCTTGGTGAGTAAATGTGTGTATGCGTGCACACAGAAAGAAAACACAATCCTGCCTGAGCAGCTATCAAAGCTATCAATCAGCCATGGTTTGAGGCTAAAATTGCAGACCGTCCTCATGGATACATTTGCCACTTCCTCACTTCAATTTGTTTGGCAGCTTTGGAAAAAGCAGCCAGTTTGGTGTGCAAACACACAGAATAGCCTCTCCTATTCAATTGGCAAAGGATGAAATGACAGCCGAGGCTGTTTGGGGAGCTTTCTGTGTGCAGACACCGAGGCAGCAACAGTCTGAATGCGAAAGCAAATAATGCCAGATGAAATTTCTGCAGAGGTAAGGACGCACTTCATTTGCCCTTTTTCCCCCTTTTTTAATTCATATTTTGCATTTCTATCAGCTGCCAGCTGACAGAAACCAAATGTTCCACTGGGCATTTACTTCCACACTTTAGTTGGAATGACTCAATAAACAAAATGGTATATTTAAGCAGTAATCAGGCATATCGAAGAGGGCTCTGCATGATGACAACAACCCAGAGGATGTCTGCTTTCTCTAGTTCTCCCCCATTACTCCATCTGTTTTCCACCAACCTGTGTCAACAGCTTGAATAAATGTAAACATGAGATCTAAACAACCACTTTGTCCTCTGCTCCACCAGACTGAAGGGGCACCCCATCCCACGCTTCCACCCTGAGCTACCTGTGGGAGATGGGTCCTGATGCAGCTGTGTCCTTGAAGTGCTGTAACAACACTGTCATGTGTGCTTGAGACTAACCAAAGTGAGGGAAGTCAGTTTTTACCGCAGCAGAGAACTTCTTCTAATGACCCGTTTTACATACACTATACTGCCAAAAGTATTCACTCACCTGCCTTGACTAACATATGACGTTGGTCCACCCTTTGCAGCTAGAACAGCTTCAACTCTTCTGGGAAGGCTGTCCACAAGATTTAGGAGTGTGTTTATGGGAATTTTTTTTACCACTTTTTGATCATTCTTCTAGAGGCGCATTTGTGAGGTCACACACTGATGTTGGATGAGAAGGCCTGGCTCTCAGTCTCTGCTCTAATTCACATCACAAAGGTGTTCTATGGGGTTGATGTCAGGACTCTGAGCAGGTCAGTCAAGTTAATCTACACCAGACTCTGCCATCCATGTCTTTATGGACCTGCTTTGTGTCATGTTGGAGGAGGAAGGGGCCAGCTCCAAACTGTTCCCACAATGTTGGAGCGTGGAATTGTCCAAAAATTCTTGGTATGCTGAAGCATTCAGAGTTCCTCTGACTGGAACAAGGGGCCGAGCCCAGCTCCTGAAAAACAGCCCCACATCATAATCTCCCCTCCACCAAACTTTACAATTGGCACAATGCAGTCAGACATGTACTGATGTCGTGACAACCGCCAAACCCAGACTCGTCCCGCAGATTGCCAGATGGAGAAGCACGATTCGTCTCTCCAGAGAATGCCTCCACTGCTGTAGAGTCCAGTGGCAGCTGCTTTACACCACTGCATCCCACACTTTACATTGCACATGGTGATGTATGGATGGATGCAGCTGATCGCCATGGAAACCAATTCCATGAAGCTCTCTGTGCACTATTCTTGAGCTGATCTGAAGGCCACGTGAAGTTTGGAGCTCTGTAGTGACTGACTCTGCAGAAACTCGGTGACCTATGTTCATCCACTGACCCCACTCCATCAGTTTACATGGCCGACCACTTCGTGGCTGTCATTCCCAAAAACTCCCATTTTCTTACAGTACAGCTGACAGTTGACTTTGGAATAATTAGGAGTGAGGAAACTTCACTACTGGATTTGTTGCACAGGTGGCATCCTATCACAGTTCCACGCTGGAATTCACTGAGCTCCTGAGAGCGACCCATTCTTTCACTAATGTTTGTAAAAACAGTCTGCATGCCTAGGTGTATCAATTTATAAATCCCGGTGGCATGGAAATGATTGGAACACCTGATTCCCATAATTTGAAGGGGTGAGCAAATACTTTTGGCAATTTGTGTCCATGTGAACTGTATTGCTAAAGCGTTAATAAGAGAGGCAATCTGATCCATGCAACAAGTCCGCATCATAACAAAATCCACAAGAGCAGATACAATAACAGATGCATCTTTTCTGAGCTTCATTCAGACCAAAGAAACACAAATTATTTTATGGATCTGAAAACAGTTGTTTTTGTTGTGGCACAGATTTTTGAAAAAAACGTAAAAGTACATTTAAGGTTGATTATTATCAGCCTCTGAACCATTCTATGCAATAAATGTGGGCTTGTTACTGAGACTGCAACCAGGCTTCAAATTTTTTCAACAGTGATGAAGGTAGAAGTGGGTAAAGGGGCTTCCATGCAAGTTTGGATTTTGTGCAAAAATCCCATTTGTGTGAATTGAAATAATTTAACACTGAAATAGGATGTCAAAATGGGAATATTGCGTCTAAAGTTCATGCTTACTCTCCAGGAACAAAAAGTGGCTTTAGTTTCAAGCAAGGTTACGACAATACTTGGTTTTGTACTTGAATAATCTTAAACAATCACATCAAGTCCGTGCAAGTCATGATTTATCTGCAGAATGTGGTCATGAAAGTAGAAAGCAAGCTGCTGCAACGTAAATAGGATAGAATCTAAAGAATGTCCCCATTCTTTTATATTTTAAGTTGAATTGGTTGGGTAAACAGAGTTGGAAAGGCTAAGTGTATAACAACAATTAAGCTGTCTTCCTGTCTTTGGTCCAGGATCCAGCTACAGTTCTCTCCTTGCTTAGTCAAGAAATAATTATCCTCTGCTATTCAGCTCAAGTGGAGCTTGAGTTTTCAATTTTAAGTCCCCCTGTGACCCCTAAGTGTTAGAAGATGCTCTTCTACCCAGCTCAGTAATGCAAAGAGAAGTGATGGAGAACATTCTGTCCTCAGCTGCTTCAGTCAAACGGCAACATTATCATAAAAAGAACATGTTAACAGCTCGTGTGGTACGTTTGTTTCCCTCTTCCCCATACCCGTCGGTGTAAAAATAAACCCATCCTATCGCTGCTAAATATAGAGCAGAGCAGTAAATAGATAAGTGTGGCCAAGCCCCCCAGGTGAGATGACATTAATTTGACTTGTTGTCTAAATTAAGACAATAGTGAATATGTTGTTGCTTCAAGGGCTTTTCCATTCCCATTCTGAACCCTGATTAGATTCTGGATTCACCTCACCCTTGCAAACACTATCCTACCAAGCAGTGTTCTTTCAGCATGTAAGGTGTTGAAGTTAAATCATCATCTGAGTATCAAATCTGAAATATTGATGTTCAATATTTTGCTAATTCAAAATTTCAATTCTAAACCATTTGTCTGTAAAATTCTCGGATTTTTATTTGTCCTTCAATGTTTATAAGGAACAACTGAAATCTCAAAACCTCTAAAACTTTAGAGGATACGATTCACACTGGAATAGTCCACTCAGTGCCGGGGCCCTGAGCGAAATGTTATTTTGAGGACCCCGTCGCCACCCCATGCCCTCACACCTCTCCCCACCCCCATCACTTGGAGAAGCACCTATAGATGTAAAGATGCTGCTTGATGGCCCTGATGTGCTGACTAATTTCTGCATTGACCCTGTTATAGTAAGAAATCCATACAAGCAGATGAAGATACTGTATGTTTTAGTCTTAATGGTAAACTACATCATGAAATTAATGTAAATACTAGCTTAAAAAAGATTCAAAAGCAGTTAATGCAAATACTACTACAACTACTACTACTGATAAATAATCATGATAAGAACTACTACTTTTACTTCTACTATCTAGCCTATATAGACTATTATACAATTGCTACCTACTACCACTATTATAACTGGCCTACTACTACTTCAATTAACATTAACAAAAACTACTCTATTGATATCTATTGTCGTATTTTTATTATTATCATTATTGTTGTTATTGTATTATTATTATGCACAGACTAAAGTACTAAGAAAACATAATTC
This sequence comes from Atherinomorus stipes, assembly GCA_023101725.1. Classification (NCBI taxonomy): domain Eukaryota; kingdom Metazoa; phylum Chordata; class Actinopteri; order Atheriniformes; family Atherinidae; genus Atherinomorus; species Atherinomorus stipes. Next base: position 604,785 of record JALJCO010001256.1, on the reverse strand, counting down.
AGAATCAAACAGACTGATATTTCAAACTTTACATTCCATTTTAGTTTCCTCTGTCAACAAATGCATCAGTTACACTCATTTCAGTCAGTGTTTCTCTGCAATGTCTCCTCAAAAGATGACAGTTGTGAATTAAATTAACCAACAGCGACATTAATCTCTTTAAAAGTAGTCAAAAACTTCTTAACAACATAAATTGATATAAAACTACAGCAAATCTATTATATATTGGCTATAGTTCATAACTTATATACGACCACCAACTGGACTTTTTTTTACCACTCTTTTTCAACAGAGGTGAATGCAGAGCAAGGTATTCAATGAGGCTAGAAAAAAATATTCTCCAGTCTAGACAGAGACTGAAGTTAGAGATTCCTCTCTAATGACTGGCAGCTTATCCATGTCATAAAGTTTTGTTTCAACAACATACCCACCTCCAAGTGAATAACGCTTTTTCTCGTGTTTTACCTTTTTTCTTCTCTCTCTCTCACGGATTTGTGATGTCTGTTCTGCAAGCGAGAACCAGCCTGCACGCACACACCATCTGATTGTTCAGATGTTGAATGCTGACAGTCACTGCATGGTCAGATTACAGGTGGTCTCTTTTTTCTCTACTGCCTCACAGTATAGCGCATGGTGCTACTGTGCGCAAATGCGTCCCCTTGCGCAAAATGTGGCCCCTGTTGGAAGATGAGGCCCTACGCACAGCGCATGCTCTGCGTTTAGGGCGGGGCGGCCCTGATTTCACCAGACTCGGTAAGATTCACACTGGAATAGTCCGCTAGACTTGGTATGATTCACACCGGGATAGTCTGCTAGATTTGGTACCATTCTCATCAGATTATATCTACAGTATTTACTTTATTTTTCCTTCTATTAAATGTTTCCCAAGTTTTTCATTCTTACACCCCCATGACCCTCTGGAATGTTGTTTACAATATATATATATATACATATATATATATATATATATAGTAGTTCTTTAAATTTTGGGGTAGCACAAGGTGGGCATTGTTGTTTCTGACACCTGATTTTATTGTTTCTGTAGCTTTTGCATATTTTTAAGAGCTTTGTGTTGCACTCAGTTTTGACTGACAGACAGAATAATAGGCTCAATGTGTGCAAGAATCTATGATTGACAGGAACAAGGCTGAGAACACAATCCAAAGCAAGATGTCACTCCAATTTTACATTTGGAGTTTAAATTAATACAAAAATCAGGCCTGAAATATTTGTGGCTTATTAAGTTACTATTAAGTTACCTTGTGGCCTAAAATCTGTCCTACTTCCAGGGCAATCCCATTAAGTATATCTTTAAATCTAATGAGTTTGGAAAAACATCTCCTGGACCTTTTCTAGAACTCTGGATTCTAAGGTCGAGCAATTGTTCCCATTTTGACCAGCTCTCAAATGACACATGCTTCGCCATCTTCTGGAGACAGTAGGCTACGAGTATAAGAGAAGAAATCATTTCAGTGTGGGAGAAGAAAGATGTGAAGCCACCCCATGGCCACAGTCAATAAAGATCTTAGTAAACATAAATAGGCTTGGATCTGTTATATCCACTCATGGGCAGCTCACAAGCAAAATATTGATCAAATCCCACCAAAGGCAGTAATACCAGGTGAAAACAGGCAGAATTTTACTCAGACTCATTGCAAACACAAAACAGAGCGAGGAAGAGTAAAATCAAATAATGGGGGTGGGAAAATGTTGAGATCTAATCAAAGCCTACTTTTCAAAGGGCCAAAGCAAGAATACATAAAAAGAAACTCCAAACAACATCTAGTCTGAGTGATGTATTAAACAACATGGCGCCCTATTGCTTTGACAGACTGCCGTATTTGGGTCAAAGTTGTGGCCATTTCGGTCTCATAATGTTAAACTCAACATTTTGAAGGGGGTTCATTTTATGATAAGGATTTAACTCCGAAATGAAAGTTTGCTGAATTCTTGAGCTGATTTTTTTTCCTCTAATTTTGCAACTGAGCACGGCGAGTTGACGCCTGGTTTTCACTTCTTGTGTTCCCTTGTTTCACAAACAGAAACCAGCCTGGCTGTCACGATCATCATTTCGGCTTCCCTCTCCACTTTTGTTGCAAACTAAACTGATCCGAGAGATGTGCATTTTTAAACAAATCTCTCGTCTTACAACTGGCTCATTGTTTATTCAGTTGGACTTTCACTGCTAACACAGCTTGGGCTCAGTGGTAGAGCCGGTTGTCCAATAACTGGAAGGTTGGTGGGTCAAATCCCAGCTTATCATCCCAGTCTGTTGTGTTCTTGGGTAACACACATCCTGTGTCGGCATGACTGGTGTATGATGTGTGTGAGTGTTTGGAAAGGTCATTGGGCCGGATTAGCAGCAACAATTCCGTCAGTCTACCACAAAGCAGCTGTAGCTACACATGTAGCTTACCACCATCACCAAGTCTAAACATGGCAGGAATGAATAATGGATTCACTGTAAAGTGCTTTGGGTGCTGAGGGAAATGATTCATTGGGTCAACTCAATTAAATTAAAGACAGTTTTTCCCTTTCAAAAAATATATGTAGGGTGAACTCAAATTCTATACATTAATGCAACGTAATAGAGTTGAGTTAGTCCAACAAATTTCATTCAATTGCTTTAAATGGAAATAATTGCATTTTAATTAATGTACTTGATTTTACTTCAACATGAAATAATGTAGTTCAGTGGAGTTGAAGGATAACTTTCTTTTTTCAACTTGGACCTTATTTCAAGGAGTTTATACATGCATTTACCCATCGGTAGAACTTTTGTATCAATTTAACTCCTTTAGAAGATATTATGCTGAGTTGCCCTTCGGTGTACGTCCAGATAATGGCAGAGATGGAGCAGCATCTATATAAGGCAATATCTGCAGCAAAACTCCTGGATTTTCACGAATACTTTAAGTAGAATGAACAAACGAGCGAGTACTGTTATCCCGTGAGTCGAGATTTAGTTTTCGTTTAGTTATCAGGATGTTCTAAACACTTTTCAGGGCGGCATGTCCCCGCATGCTTCTTAGTACAGCTAAGAAGAGCAGCTCGCTACCCAGACAAAAAAAAAAAAAGAAGAAAAAAAAAAACAAACAATTTGCAAAACTCTGAACTCACAGGACAATAGTACTCGTTTGTTCATTCATTCTACTTAAAGTATTAATGAAATGAAGGAGTTTTTGCTGAAGATAATACCTTATAGAGAGGCTGCCCTGTCTCTCCCATTATATGGATGTACGCCGAAGGGCGACTCATCATAATTTCTTCCAAAAAAGTCAAAATGATGCAGAAATTTTACCAGTGAGTAGATGCACGTATATACTCCTAGAAATAAGGTCCAAGTTGAAAAAAGAAATTTAATAATAATTTACACTGGCTAAATTATATCACATATACCTGACTTTGCTAATTTTCGAACCATGAGCGAGGTGAACAGTTTAGTTTGAACAGTAAGCCCCGCCCCTAACTGTTTCTCCCAGTGAGAAACGCTCTTACTCTCCCTCCCACTCCACATGCATGAAATAACGTGCACGTTTCATAGTCGGATACAAAGAAACACTATCTATACAAAGACACTCGCATCTTCTAGTGAGTTTCTTGTTTTGGCTGCAAATCAACAAAATGACATTTTCTGTCTCTTAATTCATAAACCGGTAGTTTACCGTAACTACAGTTATGTACACAGATGCACAATCATGATGCAGTATGATGTTATAGGCGACATTACAACATGACAACCTAATGAAGTATCTAACCGGCCACTTTGAGTGAAGGTGATGTAAAGTTCGGTAGTGCCAGCAGCCGAGGACATAGAAAATGTTACTAAGAAGAAAGTTATTGAAAAATACGTGTCTAGTCGGATTACAGCACGTTTTCAGTCCACATTCTGTCCAAGGCCGTCCAGCTGCTCTCTGCCTTCAGAGAGTCTTCAGAGAGTCTCTCTCCTCCTCAATTTTGATGCTTTCAGGCCGTTTTGCTGTATGAACAGTAACAGCCAGCGTGACTTTCCCTTCGATAGACGCCATGTGGTTCTGTTAACAAGTGCTGCCATGCACGTGGTAGGGGAGGGTGCTTTTCGTTAGGAAATGCTGTTAATGGTTGAGTGTAAACGGGAACTTCTGTAGAATGAACTCCATTGGAAGAGAAAAGCGTCACAACGGCGTTAGAAACCTAAAGCATCCCAAGGCTAAGACACCTTCAAGAATGCTTTATCAAGCCCAGATCATCACGTGACAGCTCGTGCTGATTTACAGCAATCAAGCCAGCAATAGGGTATCAACACATTGGCCACTTTGAACAAAGACAATGACAACGGCTAATTCAGCAAGAAAAAGCCAAGAGGATGTTATTGGAGGGAGTAAAGAAAATAAAGAGAGAAAGGGACAGATCAAGTGATAAGACAAGAGTAAACTTCAGCCTGACTTTTACTGGCTGGAGAGATCTCAGAGCAGAGACAGGATGAAGATGATGCTGAGTTAGCTGGCTGCACAGAATGAGAAATAAGCCAAAGTTCCCTGAAGCCAGTTCTGCAGGGCTTTCTTCCTTCCTGCTTAAAGGGAGGTTTTGTTCTCCACTGTTGCCCGCTGCTACATATGCGCCCCCCCCCCCTCCCGGGGATTAAATCAAATATAATATTTAATGCAATGTGATAGTTTCCTTAGGTTTGTAATTATTTCTATGACCTGGTTTCAATGAACACAATTATTATTAATCGGACTAATGTGAATTATATCATGAACTTGATTGGATTATAATTGGATTTGACTGAACTTCAAGAGCTGAACTCTTTTAAATCTTCCATGAGGTCACCTACAGTATGGGTTGAGCCAATATAGTGATCCATTTCATCAAGCTTTGGTGTATTTTGTGGTAAAAAACATGCATTTCATAATAGAGACATAACCCTGAGGAAAAAAATAAAAATTTTGTACAACCTGTAGGATCAGAAAGCAAAACGCTGTGTTTAGTTTACACCATGCTGTGTGTGGTTTTAAACGTGACGATACATAAAACATCTTGTGGACAAACGCTGCCAACACAGCTGATGTAACTTCTGTTATCCTCAGTGTCCTTAAATCTGCCGCATACCAAACACCACGAAAGGAACCAAATAATTCTGTGTGTAATCCCCTGCAGAGCCTCCTTAGATCAAAGGGCATCCCTAAAAGGAGGCAGTCCCTGAAACATGACATGGCCTCAGAGTGATGAAATCTGATGGTAAACTCCATACAAATTTAAAAAGGTTTAGATTTCATACTCGGAGTTGGAATTTCAGACCTGGTAGAAAAAAATTATAACATGCAATCAAATGCAATCAGATGCAAAGAGAATCCAGCAAAGTTGTCTCCCACAGGTCTGTGGGGTCTAATTAAAGCTCTGACCCCCGAGGTACTCATTCCCCTCTTGTGCTGTGGAGTGCTGCTCAGGGGGGGGGGGGGGGGGGGGACCAACCTCACGAGTGCAAAGACAAACAGATTTATTTAACAAAACAGGCTTGTGGTGCTGTTTGATGAATGACAAAAGAAATGGGTAAAGAAGGGATTTGATGCTAGAGTGGTAGGTAGGAAAGTTTTCCAGCAGCCAAACCACTCAGAGTTCATAAAACCGGCTTATTAATGTTCAAACGGCGGAGCCTGTATTTCCGTTCTGATATGCTCCCTAATGGAGAAGGAAAAAAGAGAAATGTTCACTCTCAGGGCAACACTCTGGAGAGGAGAGTTCTCTCTGTAAGCCTTGGCTGGCACCAAATCAGCTCTGTAATTTGAGACTAAATCACAGTAAAGGTTGCAGATGAGAGTGAGCAAAATGCGCTATTTATTCAGCTGTATTTTCTCCGCTCGCTGCAGAATAAAAGCATGCATCAGTTCAAAGACATTGACGTGCTGCCAGACGTTTGTCTTCACAATGAGAATTGGTCGAACACAAAGCTTTCTTCCTCTCTGTTCCCTGTTAGCTTTAATGCTTTCCTCGGTGTGGCCCTGATTTGGCCGGCCTGACACTCGTATTAGTCTTTCAAAGTTCAATCAGTCATTTGAAATACTTCCTGGTGACAGGCCAAAGAGAACAACACGGCCACAAATCAAAGGTGAGCTGAGAGGCCCTCCTCACGCGAGCCGGCTGAGGAGATGTATCGCTGGCAGCTTTGAAATGCAAAGGAGGAGAGGAATGTGTTTACATGATGACATTGTGTTTATCCATCAAAAGCATGCTGCAGAGAGGCAGCGTCGCTGCAGTGTTTGGAGATGGTGGATGACGGAGGACTCGGCAGAGTCTGGGTGGCACGCCAATCTAACAGCCAGGTCCCCCCGGTGATGGAGGGCAGCGCTCGTGTTTGGTGCCACATCTTCCTCCCGCCTGCTTCTCAGAGCTTCTTCTGTACACAGAATATTCTCATCCAGCACCTCTTTTTTTCTACATTTTGGAACAAAAACTGCAGCAATCGTTTTATTTTCAGCAGGGTTTATACATGGAAAATAAGCCGGTGGGCGCTTCGCAGAAGATTCTTAAACAATCGAGTGCATTTCTTTCAATAACAATTCACCTTCCTCAGTATTGTTTCCACAAGCTAATTACAGAGCTGGAAAATTCCTCAAACAAGGGAAACAAGTGCAATTACTTCAGCTCACAAAGCCTTGAAACACGATTTTGTTTTGTCCACAAACTATCATCTCGCAACAACAAATGATCAAGAATCTTATCTTGTGCAGGCAGTCGCTGCAGATATCACCGTGTGTGCGGAGAATGCTAATATAGAGAGAATCTGCATTCTCTGCAAACTGAGTAGTTTTTAAACAAATTCTGAGGAAATGTGACACATTTGGGGGCTCTTTGAATCGCAGCGTGGTCCCACAGGAGGAATTCTCAATGACTAGTGAACAACCTGTCCTAAAGCCGAATGCATCCCCATAGGAACTTTTAAGATAGGGACTGTAAGATGGGGGGAAGTGACATGGGAAAATCCTCGTCCCGACATTTCTAAAGCTTCTAAGGCTCTCCCATGAGACCCTGGAGATTATGAAAAGGCTGCTGAAATATCAGAGGGTTTACTCTCCAATAATGAGCATCACCATGCTGAGATTGATATCATACCAGGTGGTGGGAAAATATTCAAATATGGGTTGCTCGCTCTCAAGCTGGACTCCGGGTGGCTCTGAGCTCATATCAGTCATCCCTCGCTGGTAGGATGCACCACCTGAATACTAAAGCATCAGTCGGCCTGGCAAAAAGGCAGATGAAGAAAAACTGCACATTCACAATTATGCTAATAATACAGGTTACTGGAAACCAGTATAAGGAGCTACAGCAGCTAAAGATCAACAAGTGAGCAGAAAATTCTATGCCTGTCTGAAAAGAAGAAAAATAACAGTCCTCTATGGCTGGAATAAAGAAAGAAAATGTTTTGATGCTGAGTGGGAGTTGGTTTTGTGAGGATAGAGGGTAAATAGTAGCACAAATAACTGGAAATTAGGAAAATGTGTAAATAGTTTCTGTTGTGTCAATGCCTGAAAGCCAAGACTTGAGGGACAGATATGCAGATGACAAAAGGCTTGGTCGCTGTTGATCTGGGTGGTATTTAAAGTTCTTTTCGTAATAAATTCTGGTTTCTGGTTCTGGTTGGTGTTTATGGTGCGTTATCTATTTATACATTCATTTACATCATTTTAACCTCATAATCTGACACCTGAGGCTGAAACGGAACATGATGTCTAGGTGCTGAGTGGGATTAAAGGTTCTGACGCCGACTGGGATTAAAGGTTCTGATGCTGACTGGGATTAAATGTTCTGATGCTGACTGGTGTTAAAGGTTCTGATGCTGACTGGTATTAAATGTTCTGATGCTGACTGGTGTTAAAGGTTCGATGCTGACTGGGAAATGTTCTCATGCCTGGGAAACATGTTGACTGGAAAAGGTTCTCATGCTGACTGGGATTAAGTGTTCTCATTTTACATGTGTTTTTATGTAGAAAAACAAAAACAAGGGGACCAAAATTAGCAAAGAAAAAAAAAAGTCTGAATTTTAAGGGTTAAAGAAAAAACTTAAAAGTAGACCATTTTCATCCTTGCAAAGGAATTTTGACAAGGTGGTCAGATGGAACAGAAAACAGAATAAATGGACGGTAAATCCTATTTTTATTAAATCATTATTATAATGATTTAATGTCCTGTCAGAGTGTGTTGTGACACATCTTTTACTTGTCTGGTTAAACAAGGTGCATTCGGAGAAAGAACAGATGGGGAACATTTTGAACATTCAACATTTACTGACAAACTATGCATGAAAAAGTCTTCTTGTACTGCATCAGCATTTGCCTTTTACTACCTGCTGTGTAACAGCCTCACTGAAAGACTCTGTAGGGATCACTAACATAAAACATTTCAAGGTAGAAATAAGCTTTGCAAGTTGAAAGAGCTTCAACTCAAAATGTCTGACGGAGATGCAGCAATCGCAGTGAGAAAACATTGTCTGCACTCTTGTTTTTAAATCCTTCTTGTTTTAAAAGTCAAAGTTGACAATCTGAAAATAACCCACAGTGGTTGAGGAGCACGAAGGAGGTGTCAATACAAGACTAGAAACTATACTTGCAAGGAAACTGAAACACAATCACAAACCTCCTTCACTGTGTTTGCATGACTTGAAATTTCATCCAAAATGTATTCAGAGCATGTCTGATGAACATGTCATGTTAGCGGCTTCAGCTCAACCACAAGCACCACCTGGAGGGCCGCAAAAACCTTTGTTTTGTACCTGAGGGCCATGAAACCAGCATGCAATGTCAATGGACCTTTCTCACGTGTCGTCACTGATGATGTAACAGGCACGTCGGCGTGATCTTGGGTGTCAAAAAGATTGACACAGCAGGTTTACTGCTATGTGTTCGGCTGCTACAGCTAGCATTTAGCCTCAAAAAGATATAATGGTACGTTCATGCTTTGTGTTCGGATGCTCTGATCGACGTTCCAGGATGAGATTTAGTTTTCTAGGCCGTCTGCTGACCCTGAATGAAGAGCTAAGTGGGTTGGTGTCGTTAAACATGAGAACTTTCACTGGAAGCCATGGGAGAGTTCTCGGCTGTGTAGCAACCAGCGATGGGGACTGTGGAGTCAACAAATCATGTCAAATCATCAATGTGGATGTGGCTGTAGAGAAGGAAGTCTGGGCTTCCCTACCTAAGCAGCTGCTCCTGCCATGGATGGATGGATGGATGGATGGAGGGATGGAGGGAGGGAGGTAGGGAGGGATGGAGGGAGGGATAAATGGATGGATGGAGAGAGGGAGGGACAAAAAGAGGGAGGGAGGGATGTATCAATAATGGATGGATGGATGGATGGATGGAGGTGGATGGAGGGATTAATGATGGGTAGGTTCATGATGGATGGATTGATAGATGGATGGATGGATAATTGGATGGATGAATGGCTGGATTAATGATGGGTAGATTAATGATGGATGGATGTGATGGATGGATGAATGGATGGATGGATGGAGTAATGATGGGTAGATTCATGATGGATGGATGGATGGGTAGGATTAATGATGGATAGATTCATGATGGATGGATGGAAGGATGGATTAATGATGGGTAGATTCATGATGTATGTATGGATGGATGGATGGATGGATGGATGGATGGATGGATGGGTTAATGTTGGATAGATTCATAATGGGTGGATGGATGGATGGGTTAATGGTGGATGGATTCACAATGGATGGATGGATTTGAAATACTGCGATGTGTATCATTGTGGTCATACCACCTGCACCATGTAACCTCCATGACCTCCAAACACAGAAGATCCAAAAATATTTAGGTACAGGCAGGATGCACCAAAACATCCTTCATTTACCTGGATCCAAGCCCTCAACCAGGTGCATCAACATGTTGGCTCCTCCATTTAAAATGCTCCTATGAGGACGTTTGTGTTGGGAACTGCAGAATTCATATCTACACATAAGCTTCATGTAATGAAAACAGGAATAAGGCAACAAGCTTTTTGACCCATCAATGGAAAGTTACTTCTTGCATTACATCAATAGAAAAAAATGGACTCAATTTGACATCTTTGTGACACACAAGCATGAAATCATCAGATATCCACCAGGCCACCACCTGACAGAACAAAATCAGCTTCAGTTGATGTTTGTTTTGGCCCGTCATAAATTACGTGACCAACCGATGCAGATATCTGTCACATGATCAGCGAACAGCTTGAATAAACACTGCATGACACTGCTTCTTCATGAATGAGGGTGCAGTCAGCTGTGGACAGAATGTGACATGTCACATTCATCATACACGCCGGCAACGTGCTGCTGACACGCACTTCCACATAACATGGCTTTACAAAGAGATAACTAGCTAATATGTGATGGAATGTGTGTTACGGAAACTCCTACATCAGAGGGGATCTTCCCCCAGAGGCTTAAACGTTGCATGTAAACACACAGACATCTTCCAGCTGTAATGTGGGCAAAAAGTAGGCTAAACCCTCAGTTCTTACACTGATAACCTAGTAGCTAAGTGTGTGTGTGTGTGTGTGTGTGAGAAGGAGTATGCATGAGATTAGGGCTGCCATTCCTTGTTAATTTGCTATACTATAGCAAAGCCAGTTATTAGATGTCTGTTAACATGAGAAATCCTGAACTGGAGTCCGGCTGCAAGCTGAATAACAGCACACTGGGGATTAGAAATAATACATTATTGTGTATGTACTTCAGCAGAGTACAATAAATTGCAGTTTTAGAGTAACACAACAACCCACCTTCTATTATTCATGTATGACTGATATTAATCAGAAGAGGTATCTGGTATCTAACAGCATCCGTGTATTTGTATAACTGTATTTAATGATGAAGACCCCAGTATTTTGTTCTTTTTTTTTTTTTTTTTTTTTTTTTTTTTTTTTTTTTTTTTTTTTTTTTTTTTTTTTTTTTTTTTTTTTTTTTTTTTTTTTTTTTTTTTTTTTTTTTTTTTTTTTTTTTTTTTCTTTTAATTTTATTAACTTATGATGCATGTCGTTATGGTTTTATTGATACGTTACCAATATCAACACACCTCATCAATAGCAATATTTATCGTTTCTCTTATTGATACTATATCGTAATTTAGAGTGAACATTTAAAACAATAATAATTAATAACTTATTGATGCCACTTAGGGATTAAATTTGTTCCCTGCATTTAACCCATCTCCATATCAACCTGAGAGCAGTGGGCTGCCAACTACAGCCCCGGGGAGCGGTTGCTCACGGGCCCATGGTGGTTCACCTGAGTGCCGTGTTAGGGACTCAAACCTGGGTCTTTCACGCCAGAGCCCACGGGATTACCACCAGGTTACCCATTCCCCCAAGGCTGCCGTCTCCTGGGGTCTGGATGTAAAGGTGGGGGAAGGACAGCTGTGAGAATAAGGGAAGTGTGTCTGTCTTACTCCATCAATGTGATGACATGATGGTGTCATGATTACGTAACAGTCAGGAAGATGTTCAAAAAATATCAATAACAGCATCGTTTTTCCAAAATCTTAACGGTACTCTGGTATCGTTAAACTGCAAACGTGAGCATTATTGATGATCGTCTTCTCAGTCTTGTCATCCTATCTAAAATTGTCTTCGTTTTTTCTGTGGATTAGTTTCCGCTGGTATTCTAAAAAAAACTTAATTTACCTCCACGAACGTTACTCTTCCTATTCTGACCCCAAAACACACAACAAAACATCTTACAGTCATAATAACACTTGAGAAAGCTAATTTCTTCAAGCTTTCCTCTGTTTCCAGCTACAGTGGCGACGTCACTGTGATGTACGCCGTGAAAAAGTCTATAAAGCAGCACACAAACAGATATTGTCAAAAGCAAAGCCAAAGAATACAAAATACGTTGATATTTCTCACTTCTGAAGTTCAGCATGACAACGCGACCGTCATCAACACAGTCCATTTAAATGAGCTGAATCCTTAATAATTCGTTCTACTTTGCTTCAGCAATGTCATCATTGGATAGTGGATAGCCCAGTGTTAGTGTCATGGGCTTGGGCTCGGAGGACCCGGGTTCGATTCCCCGACACGACCCCTGGGTGAACCACTATGGACCCCTGAGCAAGGTCCTTAACTCCCCACCAACTGCTCCCCGGGCACTTTAAGTAGCAGCCCACTGCTCCCTGATACTCACAGTACAGAGATGGGTGAAATGCAGAGCCCTAATTTCCCCTCGGGGATCATACAAGTATTAAAAATAATTAATTAATTAATTAATAACCTATTCATGCCACTTAGGGATTAAATTTGTTCCCTGCATTTAACTCATCTCGAGATCAAGATGAGAGATCAAGATGAGAGTTAAGGGTTGCCCCCTTACCATTTCTGCATTTCAGAAAGCCCGGCTTCCCATTTGAATATCAACAGTCCTGCTTCACTCCAAAGACCCACCCCCCATTCCCTCCCCATCCTAATGCGGAAGTAAAGGTCTGACTGGCAGGTACAATCCTAGGTGTGGGCCCCACTGCAAGGATTGGTTGGAGTTTTCATTGAAAGTTTAGAGATTGGACTAATATTGTATTTTGATTAATTGTGGTTCTGTCATTTATTTCAGAGTTCCATTACCTCATTCATAGCATTTTACCTTTTAAAAAAATAGTTTAACAATGCAACATCGGTAAGGGTTTCTTCAATAAACCTTTTTATATTTTAACACAACCACCAGAGGGAGCATGGAGAAAATAAATAAATAAAACAACAACAACAAAAAAAAAAAAACATTCACTTTCACATTTACATTTGAGCCATTTTCTATGTCAAATATTCTGACTACTTTTTCTTTAGATGTCTTCTGTCCTCTTTAGAAGTTCATTGAGCTCACTGCTGAGTATTTCTGTAGGGTTCTGCTTTTCATCCATTAGAAAGCAACGGTATTCAGACAGAAATGAATAAACCCTAATTTACCCCCTTTTTCTCCTCATTTCCAGGCTAGTTTTCTGCGTCCCTCCTGAATGAGAATCAGACATCCACATTTCCCCTCACAGCCACGATGGTCGCAGCATCCTGTTGCACCACCGTGCCGCGACAATATGCAGCTGAAGTACAAAAAGTTCAGAGGTGAGGTGATTAGTTTGACCTCCTGCATACCGAGTCAACTTTCTCTCTGATTATCAAAGAACTGAAGCAGCTTCACACGCTTGGACAGAAATCCGTTTTGTGACTCAGATTAAATCTGCAGACATCTGAGGTGATGTTGGAAAAAACAGTCTCTGTACATTTTACAGCAGCTTTATTTTGTATTATTTTGGTATATACTAAGAGAAAATGCACATTTCTTGTGAAGTTAACATTTTATCAAAGTGTTTTGAACCAGTAGTAGGTTGTGATATAAAACTGTGTGACTTAATGTACAAGGACTGTTAATGTAAATACTGCACGTAATTATACAGATGTGTTCATCTCAGGAATATAAGTGACCAAGAAAATTTTGTAACATGAGTGTGAAACAGTGAAGATGATTCAGATGACTTTTGAGAACTGAATTAAGGAGCTGATTAGCTAAGTTTAAGCATACTGAAGTTAAAAATGTAGTAATGTTTGTAATGTTTAATTAATTGAGATGTGATCTGGGAGAGAAACGACTTGCTCCCTGTCCTATTCTCCTCGTTCACAGGTAACATATTTGTTAATGGGGTCATCATCCTTGAGAGCCATAACATTGTAAAACCGCCGTCTCTTTGTGCATTTACAAAAACAAAAGAAAACATTTATTTTGGATTTGCAATAAAAAATGCCTGAAAAAATACATTAAACAAGCAAACCATGATGAAATACAGACAAACTAAACCAGAACGGCATCCTGCAGGGATGCTGCATTGTTTTTAATGTTGAAGGGAAAAAAGTAGGATGGAAGCAGCATTTGTCAATCACATCCACATGGTGAGCGCGCCATCTGCGTAATCAGCAGTTAGCATGACCTCCCCACACCTACACATCTGACCATCATCACACAGCACAGCTCTGCCAGCCCACCCACCAACACACGCGGACACACACTTTGCTGGACCGCTCTGGCTGCCCTGCAGGCGCTAGAACTTTCCTCATATGAGGCTTCAACCGTTCTGCAGGACTTTTAGATCAGCTGATCGGTTCGTCTGAATTAGACGTGTTACAGCAGGAAAACATTTCAGACATTTAGGTTAAGGAGCCATTAACTTAAAAAAGCAGGGTTTTTTTGGTTAATCTACAAACCAAAGATTGAAAAATGAAATCTTTTGATGTCCTGCAGGGTTTCAAGATGACCACAGTCAAATAATCCAAGTGATGAGACAGTGAGGGCAACTTCCAGACAGAGTAGAAGCAGGTATAAAACACTGCTGTTTAAATCATCATCATTATCTGGATCCATTGCAGCACAGACTGATATATTTACATATAATTAGGAATCATCAAACTTTGATGATTTTATTTTTCCTTTTTAAATGTTTTACAAAATCAGCCAAATGCTAAAAAAAAGCAGGTTGAAACAGACACAAAATGCGTGAGACCATAAATGTGTCTTGTATAAAAGGTAAAAACTTCATAGATTATTCAAAAGGAGGAAAAAAATATTTCCAGTCAGATGAAGGCCCAAACGTGTGAAGATGATGCTGCGGTACAGATATGATGAAGATGATGCTGCAGTACAGATATGATGAAGATGATGCTGCGGTACAGGTAGGATGAAGATGATGCTGCGGTACAGATATGATAAAGATGATGCTGCAGTACAGATATGATGAAGATGATGCTGCGGTACAGATATGATGAAGATGATGCTGCGGTACAGATATGATGAAGATGATGCTGCGGTACAGATATGATGAAGATGATGCTGCGGTACAGATATGATGAAGATGATGCTGCGGCACAGATATGATAAAGATGATGCTGCAGTACAGATATGATGAAGATGATGCTGCGGTACAGATATGATAAAGATGATGCTGCAGTACAGATATGACGAAGATGATGCTGCGGTACAGATATGATAAAGATGATGCTGCAGTACAGATATGATGAAGATGATGCTGCGGTACAGATATGATGAAGATGATGCTGCGGTACAGATATGATGAAGATGATGCTGTGGTACAGATATGAAGATGAAGATGATGCTGCGGTACAGATATGATAAAGATGATGCTGCAGTACAGATATGATGAAGATGATGCTGCGGTACAGATATGATGAAGATGATGCTGCAGTACAGATATGATGAAGATGATGCTGTGGTACAGATATGATGAAGATGATGCTGCGGTACAGATATGATGAAGATGATGCTGTGGTACAGATATGATGAAGATGATGCTGCAGTACAGATATGATGAAGATGATGCTGCGGTACAGATATGATGAAGATGATGCTGCGGTACAGATATGATGAAGATGATGCTGCGGTACAGATATGATGAAGATGATGCTGTGGTACAGATATGATGAAGATGATGCTGCGGTACAGATATGATGAAGATGATGCTGCGGTACAGATATGATGAAGATGATGCTGCGGTACAGATATGATGAAGATGATGCTGCGGTACAGATATGATGAAGATGATGCTGCGGTACAGATATGATGAAGATGATGCTGGGGTACAGATATGATGAAGATGATGCTGCGGTACAGATACGATTAAGATGATGCCACACAGCGCAGGTAGGATAAAGATGATGCTGCAGGTCAGGTTAAGAGGAAGATGATGCTGTACAAAACAGGTAGGAGGAAGATGATGCTGGATTAGCTGCTGATGGGGGACATCACTGAAAAATCTGAAAAAAATTCTGTCGTGCATCTTTAAAATAAGATGCACAATTTTTTAATTTTTTAAATTATTTTTTTAAAAATAAATGAATAAAAATGAAATGTAACAAAATCCCTGTTAATTTTCTGACTTCAGTTAGTTGAAAGACTTTTTTACATACGTTGGGGTGAAATGTCCAAGTACAACGATTTAAAACAGACACAACTTGTTGATTTAAAGTAGTCGTAGTCTGCAATCCAGCGAGGGTGAAATCAGCCTGCCATCTTATCTACTCCCAACAGCAGCCAACAAAAGGCTCTGCACCGTCAGACTTTATAGACGAGGAGACCTGGAAGGACTCGGCCAAACGCCATTGATTTGTAAATGAAAGAGTGACTCGTTCTGGAAGCCATCCTGACCGCAGGTTCCCAGCAGCAGCGCAGAAAAGAACTAATGCTCTGCACTCTTAGCATCTGCTGGAAATACGGTTTCTGTTAACGTTTGCCAAGAAATATGCATGTTATCTTGTAAATTTCCTGGAACAAAGCATAGTGCGGGAAGGGTAGTGAGCACCTGCTTCTGCTTTGAAACAGGTCAATTCTTTATAAAACTTCCCTGAGCACTGAAACCTGAAAATTATCTCTCACTGGCACTGCGATACAGGCAACAGTCGAGAGGTCATCTCCGCTTTCTTTGTAAGCTTTGGAAGATATGCAAGACAACAAATCATCAGATAGCTCCCAGATAAGAGATAACTCCCTTGTGCTGCAAAAAGACAATAGATAGCATTGTTTTCCTCCCTCTGGTCATAATCCAACAGTGCAGGCTGGTCCCAGGAGATCTCCTGTATGCTTTCTTGATATAGCTCTGCTGGAAAGAGGAGAAGGCGGCTTTAAAGAGAAAAAAAAAGTATTTCTTTAAGCTTTTTTCCTTTATGTTAAGATAGGCTGTTTAAGAAATTATAACTTTACATTATAAATAAAGATAAAAAAAAAATGATGCAAGTCAATGCTGATACGTGAGAACAGGCTGGCCACTGGCTTTTACTGAACTCAGAGGCTTAAGTGAACGAGTGAATAAAGATGATCTTGTAGGGGCCTCGTCTCTCTACTGAACTTAGGTCTCATATAAATTCAGCTACATGACTAATCACTGCTTTTATGACCTAAACCTTAAATAAAATTTAACTGAGAAATACAAACTAAGAAGTAAGAGGGGGGAAAAAAACACCATAAAAACCTCATTTATAGTTAAATTAAAATGATGAATAACATTAAGGGAAATTGATGTAAAATGAAACAGCAGAGATGAACTCGTGTACCTCTGCATCTGGACCTTATCCCTCAACATATATTAGAATAACATGAAACATCTCATTATTCTACAGCTGAGATGTTTCATGTTATTCTAATATATGTTCGTGTAGTCCCAGACTGACTCCATGGTGCTGAGATCAGGACTCTGGGTTTGGTTTCAGGTTGCAGGACTTCTTTTTTTTTCTGATTGCGGTTTACAGGTATTTATAAGTTTGCCCTCAGATCTGTGTCAAGCTGCAGAATCACAGCTGGAGACTTACGAATATGTTTCTGAGTGCATTTGATATGTATCAAATGGTGGTTAGCTTATACGTTTTCACCATTTCTGTAATTTTGTTGCCTTTATTCAACCAGGAGTGGTCCATTTAGGTATCTTCTTCCAGGGAGTCCTGGTCTGAATGGCACTTTGGTGGACTGCAGCTAATATTTCAAATGAATTGTAGAGTCCAGACAGATCAGTGTCCATTTTCAACACAACCAAATAAACAGCTGTTTTTTGTTTGTTTTTTAATCAATACAATAAGCAATTAACACTGGTGTTATATTGACCAGTGCAGAAAAATAAACCACTGGAAACTAAAGACTAAGTATTAAAGATGTTCAAATTAAAATGCACATTCAGCCACTTTCCCACTGAAATAAGTGGGTACACGTGGGTTTTTCAAACATGGGACGACCCGTTTATCTGCCCCCACTGCTGCGTGTCTGGTATCACCACTGATATCTATATAATTCCTAGATCTCTTATGGTGTATTGGCCAATGAGTGTGTCTGCGCTTAGACGTTCGTCCGTTTACTTAACTCTCAGTCTCGCCTGTGTTTCCACTGCTGCTGATGCAGATAAAATCACTGCTGAACTCAACACTTTATCTGCTTTCTAAATGTTTTGACATCTTGGAGGTCTTTTACTGCAGCTTCCATGTTTCATGTTATATTTTCTGATTAATATTTCATCCTTATTGTTGCCCAGGGCAACATGCCTACGCTGATATTACACCATTTTCCGGAGGCTCTGTTGTTTCCAGTTCAACTCCTTTATTTTGTTCTGGAAATAAGACCCCAAAGCATCTTCCGGTAATCTCACCAAACCTCACCAGAGGAAATGTGGAGACGTTGGAATGGAAAGGTCAAGACTGATAGCACATTTATTTAATTCTGTTAAAATATCCTGACAACACCACCATTTTCCTTCATCTGAAATCTGATTGGATTTGTACAAAATTATAAAAGGGCTCAAGTAAAGCTGCAAAAGTGTGGAGAGAAATAATATTTGGCTATAGATGATTAAGCGGTCAAAACATAAAAATCTGAAGGAGGTTGACAAACGCAGCAAATTGCTATAAATAAAACAGTATTGTGATTGATCTAAATTCTCAGAGAAACCTGTAAGATTAGGAATGTTTGAGAGTATTGATTCACCTGGAGCTGCTGCACCTCTTATCACACCCAACAACCGTCTATTACATCCTAATCCACACGTTTAACAGCAAATAACTGCCGTGTTATCCAGGTGCTGCGAAAAGAAAGCAGCGTATTCTGCCATGAAAGGGGCTTCATCACTTCCACACAAACACGACCCAGAGAGCAACAACTTTCTACCGTAAGGGTGCTCCACCTAGAATTAAACAGGTGAAATCAAGAGGATGTAAATGAGGTGAAAAGCAGAATATTGAAGAGTGAGACTTAAATATCATTTAAAGATGACTTGGCTATCTGCAATATTCTGGTACACATACTCAAAGAGAAAACCACGAATAGTGAGGAAAATATCCTGTTTTCCATATGGGATTGTCTATTTGGTGTTATTAACAGTTCCTTTTACTGTTTGTTGAGTCTCTGCTTTCATATGACGCCTTGTTGACATGGAGAAATGATCAGAAGCTCTATAAGTGGACAGTGCTGCTCTCTTGCTTTTGTTTTTGGGGTTTGAACAAGGGGCAAACTTAGCAGGAGAAAAGTGAAGCTGTGAAAGTGACCTTAAAACTTGCAGTTCCCTCCTCATCCACTAGGGGCTGGCTCCAAAAAAAGAGTAAATCCCCATAGACTCCCGTGTTAAAAAGACCAACTTCACAGCGGAAATAAACGTGTTTACAGCCTGGTTCAAAAAATCATTTTAAGTTTAACAGGTCAAGTTTATCTTCATGTCAACGGTGAGGGGGGGGGGGGGGGGGGGGGGGATTTTTTTTTTTATAACAACAATTTAGATGTTATATAAATCACCGACTGCCATTCACATCTATAAACATTAATTCCTGGTTTTAATGGGGGGAGCTGCAGGACACTCTGGCAGAGCTTCTCAGAGAAAATCAAGTGTTGATCGTCTTTTTTCTGTAATTTTCACCTGATCCAGTAGGGGGTCTGTCAAACATTCGTTGTGAAACAAACTTGTTGTGGCTTATACAGCTAGTAAATGATTATTTTGCCACTGAAACTCTTTTCAGATGTTGGAGGTGTCACTAAAGTAAAAAATATTGGCATCAAAGACACTTTTCTACTTGCGCATTGCTGCAAAAAAGCTTGTTTTCGCAGCTTTTTGTTGAAAAGCAGCATTTTTGCTGCAACTACTTAACATAAAAAGCTAGAAAGAAATGTTTTTTTTCTGATGAAAGAACAGAGTATAAGCTTTCCTTTGGTAGATTCAGTGTTTGCATAGGCATACTACACAATATTATGTGGCTTTCCAAAAATCAGTGAAAATGCTCAAAAATCTTGGCAATATGGAGTGCTCTGCTCTAAAAATATTTGGCAGTAAGTGGGTTAATTTTGAAATCACACATAATAGGTGGCATGTACTTTTGATTGACTGCCAGTTTTAGTCGTGGTGGCGAAAAGTTAGCCCCCTGCTTGCTTCCAGGAAGGTCTCAGCCTGTAGCAGAGTTGTAGAACTGTGGTTGTTAGCTGGCTAACAGCGAGTCTGAGCGTGCCTTACCTTCACACCGCCTATCTTCGTTCGTTCCTGTTGGCTCAGTTAGAATTTAGATTGCCTTTTTGTTACAGCCCAGGCCTGATGGTCTGTAGGGCCTTTATGCAGATTCTGCTGTGCCAGTGCTTCCAGGTGATTGGCCAATTTGATCCTGTTCCTGCTGACCCGCCTTCCTGACACCACTCCTCAGGGATTGGTCGCTTGCAGCTCTGTCACTCCCCTGAGTTTGCCATTTGGAACTGAAACTCTGTGATTGTGGTTCAGGTTGTCTTTGGTTTAGCTCCTTTGTGGTTTGCTGTGAACTTACAGAATATTTGTTACCTTAACTTTGTTGGCTCTAATGGTTATTTGCTCCTGTCACAGGACATTTTAGGTTATTTCTTTTTGTTTCCTTTGAATTGCCGTCATTATGGCCTGGGGACAGGTGTCGATTCGGAGACTGTTTTGTTTACCGTCCAATTTTTATACCTGCCAACATTTAAGTTTTATCGTATATTGTAATGTAACTACAGATGCACCGATCCAATACCCGGATCGCATTTTGGCTTCGATACTGACAAATTAGCTGGATCGGATATCGCATGAATGTGGTAAAACATCTGGTATGAGCCAATACACTCAGCCCAAGTATCGGTATCGGATTGGATCAGAAAAAACTGGATCGGTGCATCTCTAATTTTATCTTTTCTCCTTTTATGTAATTAAATCACTGTTAATTATACCTGGTCGACTCTGATCGTCTGTGTTGCCACTCCCTTTTCCCCTCTGGTGCCTAGTAGGGGGTTGAACACTGTCAATTATTTGCCCCAAGGCTTGGAGTGGCCTTGTCTTTGCCCATTTTAGTATTTTCCATGAGTGACAACACGCGATGCAACAAATTGGCGATGGTGGGAAACGGCCAACTCATTCTCAGCTCTTCAGCCGTAACTGGATACTATGGCCATTATTTTTTACAGTCTTTGGGTTTGAACTGTGTTTGGTTTTGATGCCAGTACTTGATAGTCTTTCAGCTGAGTTTCTCCTGTCATGTTGCATTGCTACATGTTAGCATCGATGCTTCCTGGTGTCTGCTAACATCTTCTGGACTGCAGCATCTCGTGCTGACCCCTCTACAGGTGGCCTTTGTGAGGAGGAGATTTGATAATCCACCACCAATGTTTTTGTCTTTTACATGCACCAGATTTAAAGATTAAAAATCTATTTATGAGGGTGAAATTTGCCCTCCATCTTTTCAGGAACAACAATTCCCATATTCAGGGGTCCCACCCTTTTGTTTTTTCTGTACATGAAATGTGCTATACAAATAAACTTGCCTTGCCTTCCTTCCAGGGTTCCAAGTTCCAGAGCGCTTACTTAGCATTTACGTGGCAGTGGCTGCTGTGATAAAGTGTTGGATGCTATTGATTTTGTGCCAGCGGCCGGTCTATTCTGGTATGCTTTCTCTTTTCGCCCTCACCACCTTTCTTTCTGCTTGTATAGCACAAAGCCAAATATGCACGGCTTGTCAACATGCATGTGGGGAGGTCGCGCTGCTTAAACCTCCTGGTCATTTTTAATTTTCAGAGCTCTCGCTGAGGACTGAGCTGATGTGGTGGACGGTGCTAAATCCAGCAAGTTCAACAAACACATTTTTTTTTCTTTAAAAGGAAGCAAAATTAGATCCGACATAACAGGTTCATTTGGATAATCCAACACATAAAAGTAAAACCTTGATTGTTTCATTTCAGCCGTTGGCTGCAGGTTTATTTCTACTTGAAAAAAATGTCTTATTTTCAAATCAGATCTTTTATTAGGATTTTTTCTCTAATGAACAATGCAACATGTGTATTGTATGTATATATATCATATGTACTGTATTGTAGACACTGCAGAGCTGCCTACATGCATGACTGGAAGAGAGAGAGCAGAGTGATGCAGTCGCTTCCAGGGAGAAAGAAATGGAAAGGATGTAAATGGACAAAGATGAAAGGAAAGCAGGAGTGTGGGAGGGGGGTAGAGGGGGTGGATAGATAGATGGCTGAATGAATGGATGGATGGATGGATAGATGGGGGTTAGGTGGCTGGAGGGAGGTACACTACATATTGGCATCGATCCACAGGCAGGCCCATCAAAGGCAGAGTGACATTTATGGCTGGCCCTCAACAGCAGGCACAGAAAGCCGCGACATTGTCAGCAGTGCTTGGAAAAGCGTCACCGCTGACTACCACTGAGCTTTTCTCTGCAAAGATCTACAGGTCGGGAACTGAAGGCTCTTGTTAGCTGCGGTGGGGGGCATACATGCTCTGAATTTAATTGTGGAAAAATGGGTTAACATTGCTGCAAAGAGAATCAGCCGCTATATGTTATGAGCACAAGGACGAAAAGGAACAAAGCAGAGGCAGCATGGAGTCTTCAAGCTGCATCATGTTGGTTCTCGTAATACACGTTTAATGATGCTTGTGCTCATGGGAACAAAGAACTGCCAATAAATGCTTTGTTTTTTTCAGATAATGACACATTCATAAAGCAGTAGGTTCATATTAATTTACACTCAGCAGCCACTTTATTAAGTATACCTGTTCAACTGCTTGTTAACATAAAGAGCTTTTCAGCCAATCACACGGCAGCATCTGGGTCAAACTGAGCATCAGAATGAGGAAGAAAGGGGATTTAAGTGACTCTGAACAAGTATGGTTGTTGGTCTGAGTGTTTATAGGTATTTTCACACACAACCGTCTCTAGGATTTCCAGAGATGGTCTGAAGAAGAGAAAATATCCAGTGAGCAGCAGTTGTCTGGTCCAGAATGCAGCAGAAGTAGGAGTCGGTAGCCTAGTGGAAGCGTCGCGGGCTATGGCGCGTAGGACCCGGGTTCGAGTCCCCGACCCCGACCCCTGAGCAAGGTCCTTAACCCCCCCCCAACTGCTCCCCGGGTGCTTTAAGTAGCAGCCCACTGCTCTCTGGTACTACCGTACAGAGATGGGTAAAATGCAGAGCCCTAATTTCCCCTCGGGGGTTTTACTAGTATAACAAAAAAAAAAAAAAAAAGACCATATCGGGTGCCGCTCCTGTCAGCACACAGACTCACCAAAACTGGACAATAGAAGATGGAGAAACGTTGCTGGTCTGATGAGTCTCCATTTCAGCTCCACATTCAGATGCTAGGCTCAGAATTTGTTGGAAACATCATGAAAGGATCCATCCTGCTTTGGATTGAGGCTTCAGGCTGCTGCTGGTGTAATGGTGTGGGGGAGATTTTCTTGGCCCATTTTGGGCCCCTTAGTACCAACGTGGCAGGTTTAACCACCACAGCCTACCTGAGTATTGTTGCTGACCATGTCCATCCCTTTATGACCACAGTGGAGCATATTCTGATGCTACTTCCAGCAGGATAATACACCATGTCACAAAGGTCTTTTCTAGACCATGACCATTAGTTCACTGTACTCAAACAGCCTCCACAGTCACCAGATCTCAGTCCAACAGTGCAACTTTGGGATGTGGTGGAACGGGAGATTCTCATCATGGAGAATGATGAGAATGATGGCAGCTGTGTGATGCTACCATGTCAGTATGGAGCAAAATCTTTAAGGAATATTTCCAACACTTGTTAGATCTATGACACCAGGAATGAAGGCAGTTCTGGAGGAAAAAGGGTCCAACCCAGTTTTAGAAGAGGGACCTGATAAAGTGGATGGTGTGTGTATAGTCTCTGTGTTAACAACTAATCTGATTGAACTCACCTACCTCTGATATGAGCACAGCAAACTGTCACCATTAGTCTGTATTTTACCTAACTATAAAACTGTAGTTTGTTGAGTCTATGGAGGTAAAACATCAAGTGTAAACTTTTAAAATTTATGTCTGTTAGCTGTTTTAAAATAAAGGGGGATTCTTCATTAGGTGATGAGCAAAGCTGTTCCCACTGAAATATTCATGTAGTTAACTGTATCCCTATTTAAATGAATGAGGAAGCAATGCCTGTCAAAAGGCCATGTTTGCTCCCTCTGCCTGTCCATCAGAAAGCTAAATGACCCAACGACACCTGCACAAAGCTCATTCAGCAGAACTGAGTAAAAAATCACTCATCTTGTGATCGTTGATGGAGCACCTCGCCTAGAGGTGCCCTGAGGTCGACACATGCTTTGCATGACATAGCGGTCCTTTGAAAATGTTCCATTTCTTTTTCTGAAGGGAAAACGGATCACAATACTGAGAACAGGTGTTACTAAAAGCTCCAAACACAAAGGCTTGTGATCAGGGCCGATTACCCACACCAAGCACCCAGATATATGTGGCAAGGTAAAACAAAAGGGACGTGGCATGATGCCCTGCTGCAAAATATTCATTTTGTATTCTTGAAAAGAAAAAAAAAAAAAGGCTTTTCAGTGATGATTGAATGGCGTAAGTGCAAAAGTATGGGAATCTTTGTCTAATATACAGGACGTGTCATATTTGCATGTGCCTGCGGGCTTTAACACGTGCAATCACAAATGTGAATTATCCTGCTGCAAGTGGGAGATTTGACTTTTATTACTGCTCAGAATTCATCAACAGCCTTTGCATTAAAAGCCATTTGAACCACAATAGAAATTAATAATAATAAAAACAATCTGAGGAAAGTGAATGTTTTCTGCGAACTGGCTTTCTTGTTTTAGTGAGGAACGATTTTAAATCTGATGTGAGATGAATGACTTGTTTTTTATTCTTTATTATCTTCTGTCTTTTCCTCCTAAGTTCAAGCATCAAATATATATATATATATATATATATATATATATATGAACAATAAAAAAAAAAAAATACTACCAAACCATTTTAAAGCTTCGCTGGTTATAAAACAAATGTCTTAATTACAGGTGAAGCTTTCCTGGAGAAGTGAACGAGAACAAAAGACTTTCTCCACAATTCTTCATTTGATGCAGTCTACCAAAGAAAAGTTGCATTAATACTTTATTACAGCATGGCCTCCACAGACGACACAAACAAGCAATATCTGATCGTGTTTGGATTTGCTCTGAGTTACAGACGACAGCTTAAGCAGCTCTGATGTGGAGGAAAAGTTTGTTAACAACCTTTCAACACCAGATCAAAACAAATGTGTTGGTGAAGACAACCGATAACAGCCGAGTGGATAGCTTTTTAGCTAGCTTGTAAACTGATGATGAACAGCGCTTCTAAAAGTTCAAATTCGCTCACCTCCGACTCCAAGTCCACACTGTAAACATCAACGCCTTAAGCCCGGCATACACTGGTCAATTTTTGCCCGATTTCGTCCGATTTTCTAGTCGTGCAACAATTTTGGGGATCGGGACTCTTGGCCAAATCGTGTGTCGTGCAGTATACAAGGGGGTCACGAGAGGCGATTAGCACCTCAAAACCAGCTCCCAAACTTGTTTGATATTTTGGTCGGGGCTCGTGAGTGAATCGCATGTTGAAGCGGTGCCACAACCAGACTGAGAACTCTTTCCTTGGAGATTTTCCCATTTTGCACGTGCAAAACAAAAACGGAGGTAAACCGGAGGCAGCATGGCGACCTAGCATGTCATTTGGATGGAGTTCTCATCGTAGAACCGACAGACCGTACAGCCCACGTCTGGTCAGCGAATTCTTCATCCACACACAACGTCTCTCTCAGACTGCAGGCCTTTTGGTAGTTCCAAGGGTCTCTAAGAGTAGAATGGGAGGCAGAGCGTTTGGCTATCAAGCTCCCCTATTATGGAATCAGTTACAGTACCAACTCAGGTTCGGGAGGCAGACGCCCTCTCTACCTTTAAGATCAGGCTTAAAACCTTCCTTTTTGATAAGTCTTATAGTTAGGGATGGTTAGCCATCCCTTAGTTAAGCTGCTATAGGTTTAGACTGCTGCAGGACGTTCATGATGCACTGGGCTCTTCCTTCCCACTCATCCCTGCTTCTCCATGTAGAAACCTGTGACAGTATTGCATCATTAACTGTGTTCTCCTCTCTCAGCAGATCTGGCTGGATGACGTTGAAGTGTTTGTTGGTCTCCCTTTCCGACTGATTCACACAATTTGAGTTGGGGCTGCGAGCAAGGGTTGAAAATATTGCAGTGTATCCCAGGCTTTATGCTGCATAGTCACCATAATGCTGTGTACTCTAATCCCGGATAAGTTGAGATTACTAAAAATTTGAGGAAATTTGAAGTAATAAGTGATAAAACCTTCATTGTATTTCATTTCAACTTTTAAGTTCAGTGAAACAGCTATTTTAAGTTCACTCCAAGCCCAGATAAGTTAAGGTTACTTAAATTTTTTTAAGGCAACCAGTTTCCTATATTTTTAAGTAAAACAAAGATGATTACTTGAGTCTATTTCACATGAACTCTTCAATAAACTGAAACAGTCATTTTAAGTACCACACTCCAAATTACAAGTTGATGTTACTTAAAATGATTTATGAAAAACACCTTTTCTATCTTTAAAACACTTAAAATTTTCTACATTGCACTTCCTCAAATCTGTTTTTTTTGTTTGTTTGTTTGTTTTGTCCAACATGCTAAATTGTAAAAATAGCATAAAAATAGAATGGGCATAAACACAACCCATGAGTTCAAGTGATATTTTTTTTTAACATTACTGTTTTACAGGTCCAGCAAATGCTTCCTTCAATGCTGAAAATAATACTTGATTAAAAATAAAGTGGCATTTGTTCATGCTGAACAACATGCATGGGCGTGGTCATGACCAAAACCAAGAAATTTGTGTCCAAATAACTTAAAATTATTCACATAAGCAACTTTTTCCACAAATTAGTGGAGCTGCCTCGGAATTTCTTAGTAATGACAAAAAACTTGAATCATTTTAGTGCATATTATCAAATAGTTTAAGTCAATCTGAAATCCAGGCTAAGAGTGTAGAGTAAAACACGGTGGAGGCTGTGTCATCATCATGCTGTGGGCCAGCTTGAAACTTTAGGTCATGAACATATTGGATGTATGAGCGGTATCACCCTCACCTGCCACCCTGTGCAGCTCAGGATGTTTTAATTGGACGATAATTGGACAACAGTTAATTATAATGAATTGATTGTTTAGTGCTGACTCGAAAAGCCCCTTGAGATGATGTGATTGTAAATTTGTGCTGTACAAATAAAGCTGATAGAAATTAACTGATGAAATCAGAGGGTTGTCCAAATAGCTGCTTCAAGGTGAAGATATTAGACCTTCGAGCTGGAAAACCAGCTGGAAGAACGTCTCCCAGCAGCAGGAGAAGCTCCCACATTGCTACAACAAACATTTAGAGACAGTTGATGTGGTCAAAGTTCAGCAGCTTTAACTCTGCACATGCCAAAGTCAGTTTCCTCAAGCATCATAAGGTTTCATTTCTCTCTTTGTGGCTTTATTCTAATGAAACTGTTGGAATAAAAAAGTTAATCGTCCTCACATCCTCCCTGATGGCCGACAAGATGTTAGAGCTGACAGGACATTAATGAGCGGTTAGGCTCGGCACCGAGGAAGAAAACGCTCGCCGGTCTGCAATCCTTCACCGTGACGCACAAGTGGCTGTGAGCACCAGGACGAACCCTCCTATTCTCCGACCACACACCGGAAATGAGTGATGACTCTCCAGCAAAGATCAGCGGGAGGCCTGGGACTGAACGGAGCTGCATTTTGTCAAGCGAACACTGGAGGGGACGTTTGGAATGGGATGACACCTCATGAATATCAAATGCCACCCACCTTTAAACGCGACACTCTCCACACCCAGAATTGATTATCAGCAGAAACTCTGCCTCCACGTTCCCAACGTCCTCACAAATATTTCTGTATTTTTTCTTTTAGGATCTTTAAAATCTTTCAGTTACTGATTGAGCTCCTTCTAAAATCTGCTCATTCAGCCTGGGTTCTCCTCAACATCATTTCTACACCTCAGATCTTTTTCCTCATGTCCGAACTAATCTGTTCTGCCACAAAGATGAGCTGATTAACACCTCCAACATCTTGGCTGAAGAGCATCCCCAGACCCCAGGTCTCAATTCTACTATCCATGCCTGAATATTAGCCAGCTTCATTAATGTAAAAGGTGTTGGAAGGACAGGAAAGCTGCAGTCTGACCACTTCATTACTGGACTAGAGGAGGAAGAGGGTGAGGGGTAGCAAGTGTGTATGCATGCACCCCCCCTGCTTCAAAGACAGCCTCCTGGACAAGATTAGTGCAGTGACCCTGTTTCAAGCCCATCAACAGGCCGTAGGTTGGCAGGTTTCTGGAGTGGAGACGAGCCTTTAATCTTGACAGATGAGAGAGACAGAAAGAAAAAATAAATAAAAAAATCACACAGAAAGAGACGACCGGGAAAAAGACAGATGGACTCGGAGAAGAACGACTGGGGTGGTTTCAGAGAGGCAGCAGAGTGAGGCAGCTGCCTCACCGGTAGACCAAAACCAAGGATGAGAAAAACATCTGCCAACACAAAGAGACTGAATCCAGTCTGACGTAAACCATCCCGCCCGAACTGGAGGGGATTTACTCTCCAATGTGTAAAAGTATCTGTCCCTTTGTGGTGAACTGGGGTCCGGTCTGGGAGATGGACATTTCAGAAGCATAAATTCCATCAATGGTCAAATTTATCCCCCAGACAGCTCAGGCTTTATCAGCCTACCACACTGGAGCTCTTTGGGAAATAAAACCACTGGTTTTGACTTAGAACCAGACGTGGGTTTTTAATGGAGGACCAGACCAAGACTGGACGATACTTTGGCCAGCCGGGCAGCAGGGCTCTAACATCCTACACATTCACTGATTCACTTGCTAATAATCGACTTTCACCAGCCCCGCCCTAGAACCACCGCTGACCAATCATATGTTAGCAACGGTAACTAAGGAAACGAGTTTCTGGCAAACTTCACTTCTATAGACGGGGCAAAGTTGGGATTTTCAAGTCTGATGACCGAAATCAAGGACTCCAATCTCAATTGGACTTTCCTGGGAAAATTAAGGTTAAATAAAAGTTTATGTATATATATATATATATATATATATATATATATATATATATATATATATATATATATATGTAGATAGATAGATAGATAGATAGATAGATAGATAGATAGATAGATAGATAGATAGATAGATAGATAGATAGATAGATACAGTATATGTTGTTCTAACACTAGTTAGGAAAACATTTCTAACTAGTGTTTTGTCAATTCCATCACTGAAGTGGAGATATACTTTTAAGCTAAACATGTTTCAAGACAACAAAAAAAGTGTTTGATATGAAATGGAACATTCAAATAAATAAGGGTAAAAATACCGTTATATATCGTATCTAAAACAAATATATGATATTTGGTGTATATAGCCCAGCCCTCGTAGCAGCTATTCTAAACAGATCCAATGTATGATCAAGCCCACGATGAGGGAACAACATCCGGATCGCTATAAACCAAAGGGAAACCATCCAGCAACCGGCTAAAACATGTCACGTACACATACCGAAAACTTTCTGGAGTCATATATGACAGTTAGCTTAAAATAAAACAATATATTGACTTAGTCTGCGATAAAAGAATGTTGTTGTTCCTTTATACATTTTCTCTGGACATGAATAATCAAGACGTGGAGTTGCTGAGTGTTTCTGTATGAACGCTGAGCCTTCGCTTTGATTTTAATATCCTCTTCATCAACATTACTCCGCTGACAAATAATGATGTAATCCTCAGATGCATTCTGCAGTCCTCTCTGTCGAGCTCCCTCTAGTATTTCCCAACATTTACGCCAGTAATTGAAAACAATTTCCTTCGGAATATGTTCAATGAAATCACTGAGCAGTCCATGTTGATACGGGCAGAAATTAACTGGAAAAGAAAGCTTGTCAGACTTAGCAACTGTAACCATGGGGTGCGGGACTTAGTGAAGGGTCAATTGGGACTCAGTAACTGATATTTGGGGTCAAAGTTTATCAAAACAGGCCTTTATTAAAGCATTGAATATTTATTACCAACATACAAACTACTTAGAAATGCTAAATCAAGTCATTTGGTTGATGTAAGAGACAAATCTTCCAAGCGAGCTGAGCAAAACAGCTGAATGTCCAATCACTAATCAATGAAAAGGAAAATTTCCTCAGTGATGCAGTGGTTTCAGTGATACTGCATCAGAGGGTTTCATTTGTTTTCCCGTGAATATTTCTTCCACAACTGGTCGGCAGACATCATCCATCTATCAGTTAAAAATGACTTCACCAGAGAGGCCGTTGGGAGAACTACGGCTCCCATCCCGCCTCCCTGCCCCGACCCCTTACCACCAAATCCTAATGAGTTCATTCACAAGTCCAAGTGGGCTTTTGTTCAGGAATTGAAGAAATTCCCTCTGGACGTTTCCTGAGATATCATTGGCAGGACGGGTTGTGGAGGTGACCCGAAAACATCACACCTCCAATCGTCGCTGGCACAAAGGTGTTTAAGGCAGTGACATGAAATGAAAGCATGGCTCGGAGAGACAGCTTCTGGAACAGTGCTGAGGAAGAGGAGGAGGGATGGCAAGTTGATGCAAAGCAGTGCTTCATCTGCGTGTGTGTGTGTTACGACTGTGTGAAAACACAGATAAATGGAGAAACAAGAAGCCTCCTCTGCAAGTCAGGGGAGAGTTTTGGCTCAGTGTGTGCCGTCATATATGTTAGGGAGTGCATTCATGCTTTATGCATGCATAATGAGCAATAAGCAACACTAACTCGCACAGCATCTATATCAGGAATATCAAGTAAATCCATCACACACACATACAAACGAGCAAGTGTTTGTGGTGACAGGTGAGAAGAAAAGAGGGAACAGAGTGTGCCGACTGACAGGTTTTCATGCATTAAAACATCATTTGCATTTGAAAGTGTAAACATTATGTTATAAATAGTGATGTAATGTTGCTACAATATTCTTGTGGCCCTGTTTAGGATTCTGTTGCTCTCTCGTCTTTGCCTCTATTTGCCAGTGATGTTTATATTTCTGCTTTGCGCCACCAGAACATTTCAGTGAATGTATATTTACAAATGTTTTGTGTAAAGACTTCTCACTATGCTAATGTGTAGCTGCCTCCGAGGGCTGTGTTGGACACACCAAATGATTTTCCAATAGATATATTTGTGGAAATTGCTCTTCTTTCTGAAAGAGACAGAAGAAAACTGGAAGTAATATGGTGTCCGTCCAGAGGAGGTTGTAACCCAGCATAGGGCGAGTGGCTAGAGGAGTCAACAAAGGAAATACCAATATATCAGCCGGCCGATATTTCAGGATGATATTTGCATACATATTTGCATAGGTATAGTGTATCAGCATTACATGTATATATATATATATATATATATATATACATATATGTATATATATATATATATATATATATATATATATATATATATATATATATATCACATATATGTATATATATAGACAAGTTTCACGGCCGAAACCATGGGAGCCGCCATGTCTGCTCGTTTCTGCCAAGGGCTTCCGGTTACCATGGTTTCAGAATATTTTACACTGAGGACATACGCAAATCAACAACACACATAGGAAGAGCTCCTGAACTCGATGACTGAACAGTGGATATTGTTAAACCCAAAAAGCGGTCTTGGACATTTTGCGCCGTACGTTGCTGCAGCAGCTTGTGAAAACAATTAAATATGAACCTTGTAAACTGAGCGAACTCACCGTAGAACGGCAGCCACGCAGCTACGTGACCGACCACCCGGTGCAGCCCGCTGTCTCAAACTCTCCATTCTCCTTAAAGGTTGAATATGGAATACGGTCAGAACAGCGACATCACGTGTGTCTAGGTTGAAGTTGCAACGGCAGAAAAACAACTCCAGCCGCTGGGATGCCAGGCTCACTGCCGATACGCAAGTGACCAACAGTCTGCAGCATGTCCAACAAGTAACGCAGAGGAGTTTGTTACTGACAGCTAATGTTAGCCACGTTAGCAAACAAGCTAGCTTACCGATCCAGCAGGAAAGTCGCCATTTTCGTGTTTTACTCCGTGGAAAACGTTTATGTGGGTCCATTTAGTGAAGTCTTCACCTAAATTTACTCCAGGTTTTGCTCTTCTCAGGTCACTCCTCCTCAGAAACAGATAACAATATCTCCAGGGCTCTGAAGCAGCTGCTTCACTCGTTGTCTCTACAGTTTTCCCCTGTACAAGCCTGACTATGACCAAAACATTGTTTCCACACAGAGATTGTATTTGGCAACCTGCAATGGCGGCATGTATTGGCTTATAGACATAAATAAAATGCCATTATCGAACCCGTAAAAATTTATTTTATAATTATTTTTAGGCTAAATATAATTTTTCTGGGAAATGTTGTACTTTCATTCTGTACACCCCCAAACGACCTGTGGTGGTTTTATTTTTTTAAAAATATAGCTTTTAATAAAAATGTTCCATATTCAACCTTTAACTCAAAAAAAAAAAAAAAAATCCACCGTAACCACCACTCACGCCTTCTGACAGGAATCATCCAGACACTGGATCGGTGTTGAACATTTGTCTTCGTGGACACTACACTGCCGTGTGTGTTGCTATCAACACAGAGCGGACTGCGTCACTATGTAAGTCCTGTTTATCACCAAAGCACTCAACAAAGTACAAGAATATATTGCTAGTTGTAACATCAGGTTATTTCATCATATTATCCTCCAACTTCAGTGTCGTAGCAGGTGAGGAAGAAATACAACACATTCTTTTAAAAGAAATAAATGAGAATGTTACCATTTTGGAGAAATCACTATTCAGTGTAAATGAATGCAGATATTATCGACCGGAAGCGCTTGGCAGAAATTGATTGACTGCGGAAGTAAAACGTAAATGTCCGTGAAACTTGTCTATACATACATACATACACCACACACACCTTTGTGTATGTTTATATATATATATATATATATATATATATATATATATATATATATATATATATAAATGTACCGTACAGTGGGTATGGAAAGTATTCAGACCCCTTTAAACTTTTCACTATTTGTTTCATTGCAGCCATTTGCCAAAATAAAAAAAGTTCATTTTAATTCTTATTTATGTACACTCAGTGCCCCATCTTGACAAAAAAAAAAACAAAACAAAAAAACAAAACAAAACAGAAATGTAGATATTTTTTGCAAATTCATTAAAAAAGAAAAACTGAAATATTACACTGTCAAAAGTATTCAGACCCTTTGCAATAACACTCATATTTAACTCACAGGCTGTCCGTTTCTTCTGATCCTCCTTGGGATGGTTCTCCTCCTTCATTGGAGTCCAGTTGTGTTTAAATCATCTGATTGGACTTGATTAGGAAAGGCACACACCTGTTTATATAAGACCTTACAGCTCACAGTCCATGTCAGAGGAAATGAGAATCATGAGGTGGAAGGAACTGCCCAAGGAGCTCAGAGACAGAATTGTGGCGAGACACAGATCTGGACAAGGTTACAAAAGAATTTCTGCAGCACTAAAGGTCCGTAAGAGCACCGTGGCCTCCATAGTGCTTAAATGGAAGAAGTTTGAGACGACCAGAAGTCTTCCTAGACCCGGCCATCCAGCCAAACTAAGCAATTGTGGGAAAAGAGCCTTGGTAAAGGGGTGAAGTAGAACCCATAGATCACTGTGGCTGAGCTTCAGAGATGCAGTAGGGAGATGGGAGAAAGTTCCACAAAGTCAACTATCACTGTAGCCTCCACCAGTCGGGGCTCTATGGCAGAGTCAGTGCAAGACAGGAAAACGCGGATAGTTTGCCAAAAAACACATGAAGGACTCCCAGACTGTGAGAAATAAGATTCTCTGGTCTGATGAGACCAAGACTGAACTTTTTGGAGTTAATTTTAAGTGGAATGTGTGGAGAAAACCAGGCACTGCTCATCACCTGCCCAATACCATCCCAACAGTGAAACATGGTGGTGGCAGCATCATGCTTTGGGGGTGTTTTTCAGCTGCAGGGACAGGACGACTGGTGGTAATTGAAGGAAAGATGAATGTGACCAAGTACAGAGAGATCCTGGAAGAAAACCTCCTCCAGAGTGCTCAGAACCTCAGTCTGGGCCAAAGGTTCACCTTCCAACAAGACAATGACCCGAAGCACACAGCTAAAATAACAAAGGAGCGGCTTCAGAACAACTCTGGGACCATTCTTGGTAGCCCAGCCAGAGCTCAGACTTAAACCCAATTGAGCATCTCTGGAGAGACCTGAAAATGGCTGAACACCACCATTCACCATCCAACCTGACAGAACTGGAGAGGATCTGCTAGGAAGAATGACAGAAGATCCCAAATCCAGATGTGGAAAACTTGTTGCATCATTCCCAAGAAGACTCGTTGCTGTACGAGCTCAAAAGTTGCTTCCACTTAGTACTGAACAAAGGGTCTGAATACTTATGGCCATGTGATATTTCAGTTTTTCTTTTTTTTAAGAAATTTGCAATAATTCCACCATTCTGTTTTTTTTTTTCTGTCAAGATGGGTTGCTGAGTGTACATTAATGAGAAATACACTTTTTTTTATTTTGGCAAATGGCGGCAATGAAACACGGAGTGAAAGTTTAAAGGGGTCTTAATACTTTCCATACCCACAGTATGTAACAAACATATATACATATACTGTTTCTCTTTCATATATTTATGTGCTTTCTTTCTTTCTTTTTTTTCTCTTAAAAGGGCTTCCATAATTAGCTTTTATTGTGTCATTCATTATATTAATTTTGGGGCCAAATGCAGTGTCAGCCCCAAATATTGGAAGGTTGTATTGGGCATCAGCTGAGGCTGCTGAGAAAATATCTGTATCGGCCCTGAAAAAAATCTGTATCGGTCGATCCTTACAGTCAACCAGTCTGGCTCTTGCAAACATGCAAAAACAATTTGAGGACCAACAAAAATGAGCCTTTGATCCACAAACGTTATGGGAGAGGACATTTCTGAAGAGATACATCCAGTTTATCAAAAGTCTACCAAAAGATTCACTATTTACAGCTTTAAAGTCAACACAAAGACCTAATATCATGCAATCATGATGCAATCTCTGCACCATGACATCAGTCAAGCCTCTTTTCATCTGAGAAGAGCTACAAACCAGACCCCCGAACAGCAGTCCTCATTCAGTGCACTGAAACGCCCAAGGGGCTACGGGGGCTAAGCAGAAGCAGGATGAAGATGGATGATTTTCATGTGAGGCCTAAACCAGATTAGTCATGAACGCCTGCATGCGCGTTGCTGCTCGTAGGCTAATCTTAAAGGCTGCTTGTTTTCTGGCTGAAGTTTGTGCTGACTTGTAGGAAACAGATGAGCTGGGCTGTTCTGTCACATCCAGTTACGTCTGCGAGGGTTCAATATCCAGGCTCATACAGAAGAAAATAAAAGCACTCAGTGATTTTTCTCAGCTTGGTAAGCTGACGGTGTATGAAAGCCGGACAGTGTCAGGCAGTGTTTTGCATTGAAGTAGCTCCACCAAACTTTGGCACATTTTGGCAGCAACCTCTAAGGACCAATTCAGCATCCGTCCGGCATCCTGTCTCTTCCCTGAGATCTCTCTAGCAAGTAAAAGTTAGTCTGATGCTGGAGCTCACCTTATTCTTCCTCCAACAATCTCCTCTTGCATTTCTTTGATGAGCACAGGTCCAGACTCATTTTATTTTTTTTTTTTTTTACCAGCGGCCCGTAACCTAAATGTGTAGGAGCGCAAGTGGAAAATCTGCACACTGAAATCAACTTACAAAGGAAATATTCACATTTCCTCTCATTTTCAGTGAATTACTGATAATATACTTTTAGAAATACTCTTTCTAAAGACTTGTTCCACTCAATTGTGAAAAAAGAAATTATTAATAAAGAAATAATGAGAAAGGACTAGGAATAGATGACAGGTCACGCATGCTGTAGCCAGTTCACCCTTTAACAACAATGATACTGGACAAACGTCTATTGGTTCATGATGAAAAAAAGACAAGACCACTGAGACCCCTGACAAACTGTAAGGATCACAAATCTCCAAGAGGACTTTTATTTTGAAATTCACAGGACGCTTTACACTGCTACCGTGTCTGATTTTCTTTTTTTTTTAAGAGCTTGCTCTTTTTGGGAGCGTGCCCTCTCAAAACTAGAAATTCTGTGATGACAGAGAATTTATTTATTTATTTTAGGAGATTTGAGGATCACATTTTCATATGTTTACACAACAGCCAAACTTACTTACCAGTCTAATGATACCATGGCAAACAGAGAGTGGGTTTTACTTCCACATGTATATCTCCAACGACTGAATTCTTTTCCACTATCCACTCGTGTTTTTGATCTGCTGTGATCCCTTTGCCTCTTTTTTTTCTGGCCTGCTCAGACATCACTTTCACCTTTTTACTTTGTTCCGCCATGACTAAGCTTCGAGTAATGAGAGAAAGTAGCACAAGTAGAGCTTTCTGTGTTTACGGATGAGGAGCCGTAAAGCAACTTGCTTTACGGCACTTTCATCGACGGCCCGCCTCTCCAAAGTTACGGTGTCTGGTTTCTGCCGAGGGCAGCCCACTCAGAGTGCTGACACGCGTCAGTCACCGTATATTGGCCCGAAAAATCATCTAATACTGCTCATTTTAGGCTTAATGTCAGAGTCAAAAGCTACACAGTATAACTTTGAAGGGGAAGTTCAGGATTTTTGACATAGGGCCTCATTTTCAAGTGAGGCCCTATGTAAAAAAAACAAAACGCTAATGCTAATGCTAATGGCTAATGTTAGTATAAGCATCGGGGACCACTGGTAACAAGAATATGAGATGAAATAAGATGAAACTGTCTCCAGTGATAAGTAGGACCGTGGCTCACTCGAAAATGAGGCCCTATGTAAAAAAAAATCCTGAACTTCCCCTTTAAAGAGAATTTACTAGCAAAAAACCCCACCTTTAAAAAAAAAAAAAAAAAAACTTATTTTAAGAGTGGCCAAGATTTTTTGCTTGTAATAAGCAAAAAAAAAAAAAAAAAAAAAAAAAAATTCTGCCAATGGAACAAGCAAAATTTTCTTTATAAGAATTCTTGAAATAAGATGTATGGCCTTAAACAAGTTTTTATATCTTACTGAAATGTTTCTCTTTAAGAAATTTTCTCTTATTTTGAGTAAGATGAGATATTTTTACTAGAAATGAGAAAAATATACTTGGTAGGATTTTAGTTTTTGCAGTGTGTCTACTGTACTGTCTTGGTTGTCTAAAGTGTACATGTACCGTATTTGTGTTTCATATACTTTAATTAAAAAGTAAACTGCATTCGGAGCCCATTTCATAGGAGATGTGCTAAGTTATCAGCTCCTAACCATTTCCTTCATTTTTGTCTGTAGTGTGTTTATGGTGAGTGTCTGGTACTATTTCGGCTCTCAGGACATTTAGACAAGGTGATACAGCTGTCGTACATCCCTTATGATGAATAAAATAATATACCTCTTAAAATTCATCCATGTTTACAACAAAAATCTGCCATTAAAACCATTTCTGTAATTTGTCCGGACATCCTGCCAAGGTTTAACTGATTATATAACGTGACGGCATCACCAGGCAGCCTGAGCACATCTGGTACCGACACCGGTGTGCGTCTTTACTGACCAGTGAGTCTGTCGGCATCAAAATATATTCAATAATAAAACAAAGAAAGAAGGAATCAGCAAATGAACCTGTTACACGTGTGAGTAGATGAAAAAATTTACTCTCACTGTCTCACATTTTAGTGGGAAATGCGACCATTTGGTGGCAGTCTGGAGCCCTGATGAGTCCGACAGGGTGCGTATGGATAATGTGCCCAAAGCCTTGTGTCGGCTTGACCTCACCGAGGTCAGGTAGCCAGAATCCAGGGAACATCTACGAGAAGTTCTCGGATGTGTGTGAAGCAGCAGAAGTGGAAAACGTAGCGCAGAAAAGAGCAGTAACAGCAGCGTAGGTAAGAGTAGCGGTATAGATAGTCTTGATGATGACAATGGTGGGATGACACTGAAAAATGAGGAAGAGCATCACAAGTGGACCAGTTTAATGAGACAACTGGGTGGTCTGATTCCTGTACTTATTTTTGAGTGATCATTCCACTGTATTTTACCACCATTGCCTCACATTCTACTAGTTTTTTAATAATCTACTTAAGAAAAAGACAAAAAAATGACAAATGTTTTATAAGTTATACAGTTATGCAAATTAAAGTAGTATATCCAATCTCATAAGCTTTGGTTATTCAACATTTCCTTGACAGAACGCCTTTCTTTGACAACTTGCAGCCTTTTGAATATCAAAATTTTACTTTAGAGTTGAGCATGACCAGAGACCTACACATGCACGACTGCACGCTCTTTCATGCAGCAGGTCTTGTGCAACTTCTCCTGGTTGGAAGTCCTGAGTCAACGTTTCCATTGGGAAAAGAATAACCTGTTTTTGTACTGGGTATGTTCTACTAATCGCTTTCCTCAGGACTTATTTGTGTCTTCTTTGTGGCAACTTGCAAAGCTGAATAAAGCAGTAAATGGATCAAATCATGTTCTTGTATACAAACTTTGAATAAGTCCAAATTGTGCTGACAGATGTCTGTTGGTGTTAAAAGAGGTTTTGCTCCTTGATATCAGGGTTGTTTAATCCTTTCTGGCACAGAAACTCTGGCATAAAAGTATAAAATCTGCTGTTATGTTGCGGTGAGTGATCACAAACCACATTACTGAAGGTGAAACACACAATGAATGCAAACCATCACAGATCAAGTCCAACTTTAGGGCGATGCAGATGAAAGGGTTCTTTCATGCTCGTCGTTCTATTAAGCCAACGAAGAACCTTGCATACAAACAGAAAACTGGCCAGAAAAAAAAATGCCAAGGATTTAGATTTGGAGGTAACTTTGTGATTTTATGCTTCTCCGGTTATTTGCTTGTTAACAGAGGGAATTCTGTCAGGGGTCATCGAGCTGCCACAAAGTCCTGACTTCATGACTTCTAGAGTTTCAGCTCATTTGAAAAACCTTTTAATTAAAACCAGGGATCAACCGATACAGATTGTTTTAAGGCCGATACAACCTAACGATATTTGGGTCAGATACTGCATTTGACTCCAAAATTAATATAATGGACACAATGAAAACTAATTTTGAAAACTCTTTTCAGATAAAAAAAAAAAAAGGGGGGGGGGGGGGGGGGGGGACTTCAAATAATTGTATAAAAGAGAAACAGTACACTTGTAAGAATATAAAAAAGAAACAAACTCTTTCCACATGGACAGTAATTGGGCAATTTTGTCTTCCTGCAACCCGCAATAATGCTCTCTATGTTAAAGCACTTTGAATTATCTTGTACATAAAATGTCTTATGCCTAATATCTAAAAATGTCTCTGACATTTTCTCTTTTAATGCATCTAAACAAGCCCATGTGCTCAGTTTTCAAATAAAATGAACTTCAGTTCAAAAACCAAGTATTCCCAATAACTCATTAGCAGAAACAAATATACAGTAAACAAAGCAAAAGATTTGACTGGATGCAGAAATGTGAAGCAAAGCTCTGACATTTCCTGCCTCCCATCAACTCTGCTGTTTGGTGACATAATCTGTGGCAGAGAGGAGACTAAGTTCATGTTGTGTCTCTGTCAGATGCAGTCTTTCACTTCACCGCTGCAAACCTTGCATCAGACGGGAAATGGAATAACGTTTCAGGGGGGACAACAGCAGATTTAACTCATGCTGATTTACTGAACTGGAAGCTTTCTTGTAGGAGAAATCAAATATCAGCAGCACAGAAGGTGAGCGGTAACCAGAAACCTTGGGGCCAGTGTTGAGCAGATGTGTGACCAGTGAAAGAGGAAGAAGAAGCCAGGATGTATCTAGTGGCTGTACGCATATATGTCTACATATAATGACAAGATGACTCACCCGCGCTGTTAGCCAGTGGAGTCGAATGTCCAGATATGACGGCCATCTTACCACAGTCACCGCGCTCAATCATAGGCTTTTAATGGTGGTGTACTTTTAAATAGCCATAACTTCCTCAATTTTCTACCGATTTTCAATCAGTCTGGTTTGTTATAAATCTCAGAGATATACAGTAGATGGGTTTCCCGTTTACAAACATTGGCAGTTGCATGTGCAACCAGGCGGCAAAAAGCCTGTGTTTTGTAATGTAGTCTATGGCCAAACGCGCAATCATATCATTAATAAAAATGTAAAGTAACCTGATGAAACAAACAGAGATCGTTGTGTTTTAAATTACATTGTATAAATCTGTATTTTGATAACAAATAAAAAACTACTGACTCATCGTCGCTGTTTTATGTTTCTATTACCGTTACACTATCTTGGTAAGGGAGTCATCACCCAGAAATGGCATTTTTCTTATTAAAACATTAACAAGAAATGCTAACAATTTAATTAAAGATCTAATTGTGGTCTCAGGCTTGAAAACTTGCCCAAGTAGGCTAGCTAGATTAGCCGTGATGCCCAACTATGCTACACAGTTAATCGTTTTTCAAAAAGAAATGCTGCAATTTAACATGTTCAATCATCCAGAATTATAGCCACGTTAATAACGTTTGTAAGAAACCAAACTGTTTGTAAATCCGTCAAGATTTCAGGGAAATAAGATTGTTTGTGTTTGCATGGATCACTCTCCCTCACTAAGAAACCATAGGTCCTGAGAGCCTTCCTGTGGTACGATGGCTGTCGGTGATGCAGTTCGGCCATGCACCATAAGAGATCTAGCAATTACATAGATATCTATGGCTGTACAGAGCATCATCTACTATGCTGCCCCCTTTTTATGTCTCTTTCTGTGCATGACCAGCATCACCATCACTTTTCTTTGCTGTCATCTGAAAAGGCATTAAAAAAACTCCCTACTGCCCCTGGTGGACGGATTGCATAACAACCATGACATGAGAACACAGGAGAGTATGAGGACAGGAGATTGAAACGGATGTAAGTCTTTACAGCAGAAAGAAGGCCTTAAACTGCTTCTGCTCCCTGGAATAACATCTCCCAGCTTAATGGGACTTCCCCTGGCTAAATACAGTAAAGAGCTGATAAAACAGCAGTTAAGTAATAATATCTATATTATTAAATGCACTGAGCACCAACTTAAGATTTTATTAAATGCCCCTGTTTTATGTTGTAACGATCCATGTGGATCAATTTCAGCTGAAGCTTAGCAGCAATTAAAAGAAGATGGCTGCTGCTTTTAAATAAGCCAACTATGGCTTATTTGTCCCTGACATCTCTTGTAAGGTGATTAACCTACGAATATGTGCTGGAAGTAAGAGGAATTTTACACATTCCCCTTCTGCAGGCCGGAGGCAGACGGGCTCTCCGGCAGGTCGGTAATGAAAGAAAAGAGGAGGATAGGAAGGACGACAGAGGTGCAGCCTGCCACTCATCATCCAAGGGCCACCGAGCATGGTTGAAGTCTGGAAGGCATAGGTCACTGGATTCGTGTTTAATGTGTGTGTGGGGGGTGTGTGTGTCACTTCCACCATTGTGGCTCATCTCTGAGCATCACTGCAGGGGCTGAGGATGTGTCACATCAACCACAGGCCAGTGAGCAAGTCTGGGGAATTGGGCTTTCGAACTGTTTGTGTGTGTGTGTGTGTGTGTGTGTGTGTGTGTCCATACATCTGTAGGCAGGTAGCGATATGTGTTCACAAGGAGGGATGGAAGGTCCAGAGTTTAGAAATTTGCATTTATCTCTCTATTCCATATGGAGGATTTTTTTCCTCCACGCTGATTATTCATGACGTGTGTGTGTGTGTGTGTGTGTGTGCTACCTCGGTGGCTGTGTGTGCAGGTGTGCTGTTCCTTCTGTAGTCTAAAGCACAACATGTGGCGGAGCATGTAGGGAGAGTTAACTGTGACAGACAGCAGCTGTCACCAACTCCCCCACGATGACAGCATCTCCATCTCAGAGCTGAAGCCAACAAACATCCCCATTAATCTCTTCAAATTTACACAATGCACGCGAGGAGAGGGTCCGGGTGGTCCGGGACGTGCAGAGGACAAGACTCCATCGTGACTTTACTGTAACTGTACAGTATACAACACTGTGTGCAGTCTTCCTCACTAAATGAGAAGCAACACTTCAATGCCTTCATAAAGGATGCTGCACGCAAAGAAAACATTCAACATCATTTACAGTCATCCTCAAAATTATTCCCTCCAATTAAAGAAAAGGCTAGATTAACAAAAGTGATTAAATAACAAGAAACTAAGACTGTTACTAAATTAAAATTTTAAAAATTATTTTTTATTGCAGTAAAATATTGGTTCTAAATTGTGGTTGGACATAATAATAAAAAAAAACTGTCCCCAGACACATTAGAGCATATTTTTCGTGTTTGTTTTTAATATTTCTTTCAAATCATAATTCAAAATCAATGTCATGATTTCCGTAGAATTTTTATTTATTACAATTGTCAATTTAAACTTTTTCACTGACAGCTGATTTTTTTTCCTTCTTTAATTTGAGGGTATGAATAAGTTTGTGGACGACTGTACATGACATTTGTTTTTTTCTATGAAAATTTAAGTTAAGTTTAATTCTTCAGATCTTTATGAAACTTGTTTTATCCCAGTCAGAATAAAATCAGATTAAGGAGACGAGACCCACAGACACAATAAAACTGCAAACAGCTAAGGTGAATACAAGTAGTGGAAAATTATTAAAAGATGTAATGTGGCCTTATAAAAAGTGCAATGAGTGCCACATCACAGTGGATAGTGGTGTAACAATACATTGATCTATATCGATACATCAACATAGATCGATGTATCGATACAGAATCGATCCAAAATCCCCAAATCAGCCAAAAATCTATATTAAAGACACTTATTTTGAAAATGGCTTTATTTACAAGTTCCTCTGATACGTTTTCCACCTGAGTTGGGATTCTCATGATGATGTTTATGAAAAAAAAAAATAAAAACAAGCTATAATTATAGTAGAGATGACACAGGGGGATTGTACTACGTATGTACTTTCAAGAAAGTAGGAGCTTACAGTGGCCCTCAAAATTATTCATACCCTCCAATGAAAGAAAAGGCTAAATTCACAATAGTAAAAAAAAAAAAAAAAAAAAAAAAAGCAGGAAATTAAAGAAACTAATGATAAATAAAAATTCATAAAATTATAATTTAGAGAAGTTAAATAATGCTTTTGAATTGTGATTGAAAATAATAACTAAAAAACAAACAAACAAAAATGTCCCAGACACATTAGAGCACCTTTCCCATGAACAGTGGAAGTGGACCGCCATACCTGTCAACAGCTGTAGAAATCTTTTTGAACATTACAGAAAACACCTGATTGCAGCGATTGCCTCAAAGTGTTGCTTAACAAAACTTTATCTTCGGAGCCCCATCATGCTTGTTTACTTTGCATGTTTTTTTAAAATATTTCTGTTGAACCACAATTCGAAATCAGTGTCATGATTTTCATCGAATTTTCATTTACTGTACTAATACTTTACTCAATTACAATTTAACTGGCAGCTGATTTGTTTTTCCTTCTTTAATTGGAGGGTATGAATAAGTTTGAGGACGACTGTATGTTAAGAAAACACTAGTGTTTATTACTTGTAATATTGTTTCATAATGATCAGTGGATCCTAAATCAAATTGAATCCAAATTGTATCATGACTGAATTTCAGATATCTATAAACATCAAATCGCTACCAACTCGATTGATATAATATTTTATTGTCATCAGACCAGTGATTTTCAGACCTAACAGAGGATGACATGTCCTTCAGTAAGAAGTTATTGAATGGATAAACATGGTTTATGGTCATCAGGAGTGACTGGACGGGCTTTTGTAAAGAAACTGTTCAGCTGTCTGTACGTTTTCAGTGCTCTATAATGTGTAATTACTGGTTAACTATCTCCTTAACTCAGTGTTCGTACTGTAACAAGTGTGAATATACTTTCTATCAGTGTCACCAGACAGTCTATGCAGTATTTCATATTTCCCAGTATCACAGATTTGATGAGATTTAGGATCCATATCAGATCTGAAAAATCACATTGGACTTCCACTCATTCATTTATGCTGTTGGATCATCAATCATTGAAGTATAATTATTACTATCGTGGAGGTATTCATAGAGCTCCACTCCAGACTACAGAGCAGG
This sequence comes from Atherinomorus stipes, assembly GCA_023101725.1. Lineage (NCBI taxonomy): Eukaryota > Metazoa > Chordata > Actinopteri > Atheriniformes > Atherinidae > Atherinomorus > Atherinomorus stipes. Next base: position 560,700 of record JALJCO010001256.1, on the reverse strand, counting down.
CTCTCGGTAAACAGCCCCATCCCATCTGAGAAGCAAACCTCTGGAGGTGTCCCTCCCCTGCAGCTGTGAACTCAGCTTGTTCCGGTGCATCCTGTAGGTAATCGAGCAGCTTAGGATTTGTTGAAGTTGGAGGCCGGATCAGCACCTTGTCGTGCTCCTCGTGCTGTTCCTCAGCTGTTTGTGAAAGATTGTTGAGCTCGCTGTCCCGCTTAGAGAAGCCTCTGTTGTCAAGGACCATCAGGGTGGTGGTCGGTCTGCAGCAACGTTCCAATGGTGACATAAACCATCTTTCCAATAATGTTCTTCTGTTTAGCTGCAGAAAGAGTCGCGTACTTTCTTTAAATCATGACCAAGCATCCTGGAATCTCATCATCACCCGACCAAAATCTATTTTCAATTATTTCCTCACCTGCAGCTGATCTAATCTAATCCTGGCAAATCTTGGCTAAAGCCATGTCAGCAGCGTGCCGGACGTGGTGGGAACTGTGTGTGTGTGTGTGAGGTTGAGCGTGTTAGCTTGAAAACAGCAGCCTGCGCCCACACACACTGATGGATAAACGTGTGTCTGCCTTGTGTGTCACACCTCCAAAGCGGGCCTATAAATAATAAATGACTGCCCATGCTGAGGAGACATAGCAGCGTGAGCGAGATAAAAAAATAGAGTGGCCTTGTTAACACACCTCCACCCAACCTCCCAGCCTGCCAGCGAAGCGGCCTGCTCGGGGGACAGATAATGGCTGGCTGTGCCAACGCTGCTGCATTATGATGAAAAAGAAAGAGCAACGGCTTTTTAAGTGTCTGTTATTGGTAGATAGGTCGAATAATATAAAAGGTCGGCAGGGAGGCGCCATTTAGTACTACGGGAGGATTTCTACCTCCGCTTTTTTAATTTACAGCAACATGTGTGGCAGACTGGGGCCCAAAGCTTTCTTATGTAATGAGAACAATTTGTACTAAATGTTTATTGGATCCATAAGTAGTATCCTGAGCTAATTTTCCATTCAATAGTCTGAGTGGAAATCAGCTCGCAAAGGACACAGAATATAAATGAAGGTGCAAAAGCAAATTCAATCCAAGCCGCTGCTGGTTAAACAATACGGGGACTCGCGCTCTGTAATTAATACAACATCAAGCACAGGTTTAACCTTCATCACACAGCCACGCACAATGGAGAAAAATCCACAACATTTATGTGCAAAGACTCTTAAATATCCTTTCATTCTTTCCTGGAAGTTGTTGTTACTTCATGGCGTGTTTTAAAGGCTTGAATTAACAAAGCAACGTGATGATGAACACTAAAAACTCCTGGGTTAAAAGGGGACCAACCCAGAAAACTGGGGTACATTTTTTGACCCAACTTTCCAGTTGAATATTTGACCCAGAAGTTGGGTTATGTTGACTACAGATGCGGGCCTGAAAAAGTTCCCCTTTCAGCCGACTGCCAGCCACTTACCAGTCTGCTTGTCTGCTAATTCAATCGCACAGAGAAACGCCTGTGTGCCCAGGGGAAACGATTTCAGAGCATAAATGAATGCCCGGAACAAAGACGTTTCCACACGCCAAGTTTGGACACCGTGCGTGATGATGTATCCGCAGGACAAATCGTTCAGCCAGTGACAGTGCAGTAATAGTGCATTATCACTGCACCACTTCTGGCAGAAAAAGGAACTTTTTTGTGCCCAGATCTGTACAACATTGGGTTATTTTAACCCAGAAGCTGGGTTATATTGACTACAACGTTTGGTTATTTTAACCCAACATCAGTTGGACATCAGTTATGTGGTAAACTTGTTCTGGCAGAGAAAAATTCAGGCAGAAACGCCCAGATTGCATATTCATCTACAGCAGACACACAAAATGGATAGTGGGGCTATTTTGCCCGTTAACAGGCGCAAACCTCCTTTTTGCCCCGTTTGTAAATCAGCTCTGAACGATTATTATGTGTGCAATGAAGATAGTAGTCGTTTTAGTATGCGCAAAACTTTCGGAAATCAGTTCCTTTGAGTAAACACAGCACTCGTCTGAAACATGACAAGTTATGTGACCTGTGAACATTGTAGTTTCTGCATTTATTGTTTAAGTATTTATCAGAAATTCAGTGAAAATGAGAGGAAATGTGAATATTTACTTTGTAAGTTGATTTCGATCTGAACCCCTAAATTTTCTTCTTGTGCTCATAAAATTCAAGTTAGGGGCCACTGTGGTCCAGATATAAAAAAAAAAAAGCCAGTCTGGAGCCCTGGTAAAAGAACCATTAAAATATGAAAACACATCATAATATCTGATTGGCTGCCATGATTTGTTTAATAAACCCAGAGATCACTAACAAAAGCCAGAAAAACCACTAAAAATGTCAGTATTATGACAAATAAAAGCCTTAAAGATCTCCTTCCACTGAAAACCAGTTTCACTTGCTCCTTTTGGAATACAAGGGGTCACTCCTAGTTACACACACATGCTGCGCTTGCAAGAGGTGCGTCACCTCCACTGGCTGTTTCCTATTCATAGAAACAATACGGAGAAAGGAGCGAATCAGGAAAAGCCTTTTGCTTCCACGTCACATCAAAAGGGCATCGCCCACGTGGGTTTATACCCGCCCATGGGAAGGCAGGTAACCCTCCCCTCCGCACTAGAAGTGAAGACAGTGCGACTGTAACTGCAGGGTTGAGAAGCTAAGTTAGCTAACTGTTTGCTAGCATGGCGGAACAAACTCGTTCGTGTGATCTGTTACACACACAGAGCGGGGGGAGGAGCTTCCCTTATACATTCATGGGAGAGGCAATCAGAGACTCCTCATTTTTCGCGTCATGGATATTCATGAGAAGGACCGGAAAAGCCTGTCATTGGACCACAAGCCGCTCTTCTAACATACAAAAACAGCTGGAAACAAAGCAACCAGAAGGTTTTTTTAAACAGAAACGACGCAAATGCATTCAATAATAATGGCAAACACAGCGTTATTAATGAAATGACGATGGAAGTAAATCTTTAAGATCTTGATTTGGGTTTAGCTAATAGCCCAGATCCTAGTATCAGTCCCAGTCCCAGCATCAGACCCAGTTCCCAGCATCAGTCAGAGCAGGAGATGTGTACCTCTGCTTCATGAACCAGCCTGAAAATGAAACTCAAAGCTGCTTCTAGCTGATCTGATCCTGATCCTGATCCTTCTTGGCTTACTGTCAGATATTAATCAGATATTAATGCCTCTTGATAAAGAATGAGACAAAAACATTTAAAAAGTTAAAGGTTGAATATTAAACATTTTTATTAAAAGCTATATTTAAAAAAAAAAAAAAAAAAAAAAAAAAAAACCTCCACAGGTCGTTTGGGGGGGTACAGAATGAAAGTACAACATTTCCTAGAAAAATTATATTTCGCCTAAAAATAATTATAAAATAAATTTTTACGGGTTCAATAATGGCATTATATTTACATCTATAAGCCAATACACGCCGCCATTGTGGATTGCCAAATACGATCTCTGTGTGGCATTAGTATTTTGGGCATAGTGAGGCTGGTACAGGGAAACAGTGGATACGGCAAGTGAAGCAACTGCTTCAGAGCCCTGGAGATGTTATCTGTTTCTGAGGAGGAGTGACCTGAGAAGAGCAAAACCTGGAGTAAATTTAGGTGAAGACTTCACTAAATGGACCCACATAAACGTTTGCTAACATGGCTAACGTTAGCTGTCAGTTATAAACTCCTCTGCGTTACTTGTTGGACATGCTGCAGACTGTTGGTCACTTGCGTATCGGCAGTGAGTCTGGCATCCCAGCGGCTGGAGTTGTTTTTCTGCCGCTGCAACTACAACCTAGACACACGTGATGTCGCTGTTCTGTCCGTATTACATATTCAACCTTTAAAAGAACTGGAGCATGTTGTAGACTCTGCAGCTGTTGAATGCAACTAAATGCATTTTCTGACGAATTAAACTAGCTAACTAATAGTCTGAGTTTACAACATTAATGTCTCTGCTTTTGATTCTGTATTTGTTTTAGTACAGTAACATTTAGAGGACAAAGTATGATCAGAATAAAGACTTTCTCTCATACTGTACATGCTGCTGCTGGAGTTTCTGCCTGGCCTTCCTCCTTTGTGCAGATGTCTCTCTGAGACCCGTTACCAAAACCACCCAGTCTGCTGTGATTGATCAGCGGAGCACATGGCAGCTGCTCCTCTTGTTTTTCTGAGCCATGCAAATCTCGTCACTTGGCTGGCATTATGCAAGTATGTCTCATGTGGATGTTGACAGCTGAGGGAAGACGAGCCTGAACTCCATCGCAGGAGGTGAGAGAGGAAGTGACTTTGTCTGTTTTCCACCCTGTTCCCTTCTTTTTCATTGTTTCTCCGGTGTTTGCGTCTCTTCTCCACCTGCAGTCTCTAAGCAGATTCTCACCAACAAGTTTTTGTAAACGCGCAGAGAAGAAGGGAGTTGTGGGGAATGATGATGTCTCAGCCTGTTCCACACACTCACAACGCTGCCCACGTTGGTTTCCCTGCATCCATCAAACGTTGCTAGTAATTGCACATCTTGTTTAGCTTGGTCATTGCAGATAGAAAGCTTTGCTTAGATAATACACATGAAATGGTCTGTGGTGTTAAAAAATATCCTCCAAAATGGGAAAGAAGTGGGTGGATCAATACTAAAACATCCATACCTCAGATAACAAATATTCACAGTAACGTGGATTTTTAGTGATTTGGGGTAAATATGACAAATATCACTGACAGGAAGACAGGAGGAAGTTACTGCACCATCAGGAGCTAAATGAGGCCCAGCTGGGAGAAACTTTTCCTCTCCTGGTTGTCATGAGTTAAATAAGCACAAGCTAAACATCATGGAGAGGAACCGCACGCTCAGTCCAGGTTATCCAGTTTACAATGATGGCTGAAAGCAAAGCGAGTGGCATGGAGGTGCTTCAGCTCCACTAACAGCAGTGTGTGAAGGAGTGGAGGAAGAAAACAGGGGTCACCTAGCAACACAAGGAGTCATACTTTTAAGTATTTCTTTTTCCCTTATAAAGACATGGAAAAAAATTGTTGGTACCCTTCAGTTAATGAAAGAAAAAACACACAATGGTCACATAAATAACCTGAATCCGACAAAAATATTGATAAATAAAAATTCTATGAAAATTGACAAATGAAAGTCAGACATTGCTTTTCAACCACACTGAACACTGAATTAATTAAAAACATAAACTTATGAAACAGGCCTGGTAAAAAATAATGTACCCTTAACTTAAAGGAACATTGTGTAAGTTCTCCTGTTATCTATTCACAAAAATTTATTATTTTATTCAAAAGTGTTTTTCCATTAAGCAGTAATCACTTCCATCAACAAACTGAAGTGCTCCTGTAAGCTCTGAATTTGCCGTTCATACCATTCATATCTACATATCATATCTACTGTGTGGTGGCTGCCATGTTTTATCGCCATGTTTTTACGTTCAGTAGAAGCGTGACAGTAGGAAACCACAGAAACTCACCGGAGACACTGGAGTTGTCGGTTCAGGTCGAGGTGATGTTTTTGAAAAGTCACCGCAGTGCAGTGAGGAGGAACCGAGAGTTACACTGATGCTGGGTTCACGTTCAGTCGGGCAGATGGCCGTCAGTAACAAACAAGATGCAATTTTAATCACAGAAGCCGAGAGAAAGATGGTAAAACATGGATCAGGGAAAACAATACGACATCTCCATGACAACATATCAGAGATGGGGACTGAAGTCACTGTAACTGACGGACCACGTCTTGACATAGAGGCTTGTTTATGCCTTTACATGCAGCGGCTGTCGTCCGTCTGCCCGGTTTCACACGAATGCAGCATGAAAAGTACAAGCGGGTTGCTCGAGATATACAATTATTACACAATGTCCCTTTACTATTTTGTTGCACAACCTTTTGAGGCAATCACTGCAATTTAACGATTCCTGTAACTGTAAATGAGACATCTGCACCTCTCAGCAGGTATTTTGGCCCACTTGTCATGAGCACTCTGCTCCAGTTGCATTCAGAAAGCATAGTCCGGAAGACTCGGTCCGTTTGGGGACTTGGTTCGGCTGGGGGCGGGGCTGATCTTCCGGACCGAGATCGCGTTAATGTTGCACCATCGCCAAATGAGACAAATTTTTGAATGAGGTTCGCCACCTCACCAGAGGTGAGGTGGCGAACCAAAACAAGACGGTTCGCACAACTTCCGTTTCCTCTACAAAGCGACGTTATTTTTGTGCATACTTACGAGGAGCTGGATATGCTTTTATCAGACCAAATATCCATTAAAACGTTTACTTCCTTGTCACTCCAAGCCTGACCATGAGCCATTTTTAACAGTACAGCAGTCCCACACGTGTGTTTGTTGGTGTAGGATTTACCCACAATGCCATGCTAAACCAAATGCAGGGAGCTGCAGTTCTGTAGTTCACTTCCTGTAGTTGGTCCACTTGAAATGGACCAAGACCTGCATTTGTAGGCCGACCGAGTCCGCTAGTTTGTTCTGGATCCGAGTCCGTTTGTGCATTCACAACTCCCACAAACGAAGCAAACTTTCTGAGCAAACGGACTCCGATTCTAATCAAAAAATCTTTGTGAATGCGCCCTCAGGTTTGAAGGCGGCCTTTTCCAGATGGCATGTTCAAGCTCCTTCCAAAGACACTCAATAGGATTTAGTTCAATTTTCATAGAATTTTCATTCATAATACTTTTGTCAGATTTGAGTTATTTCTGTGACCAATTGTAAGTTTTTCTTTCATTAACTGGGGGATACCAACAATTTTTCCCACGTTTGTATCTTTTCTTTTCCCTGCTTTGTCAAGTCCAGCATTAATATTTAAATCCAACAACATACTAACTATATATAAGGCATAACATTAATATAAAGCATCATATGTACACGTCATGAGGAGCTTTAAAACCATGAAGCAAATTTGTTTGGCACAACACATCAGGCAGATCACCATTCTGCTTTTATGAGACAAGGCATGTTTCTTTTTTTTTTTAAAAAAGTATCATATCGGATCAGTATCGTTACCAGCAACCTGAATTCTACATCAGTGAAATCACACATTAAAGGAATAGTTCACCCTCAGAATGATTTAACTTTATTTTCCACTTACCCTGATGGTGAGCAAGACTCTGGACCACTTTTTTAATATGTCAAATGTAGCTGGAGTTCGGGGCGACTTCTTGCCCCCCCCCCAATGGAGTTCGCCAGTGTCTGAGCCAAAAAGGTCCATAAAAGTCCACAAAAAATTGTCAATAGTCCTCCATACTGCTCGTCCCATGTAATCCAAGTGTCCTGAGTGGGTAGCATCCAGAATTTACTTGAAACTACGCCATTTAGTATATTTTTAGAGTCTAAAAAGGAGTATTGTTTACGTCCATGAAGCGCGCACATGCGCGGTCACGAAACTACGGAAGCCTCGGCGTTCAGAGCCTACTCTGCCGATAATACAAGCGTAGAAGAAGAAATTCACTGTTTACATTGTGGTAAGAGCGTAAGAGCTCTAAACAAACTGGGACAAACACAGGACGGGTTGGATATTGATCTGAAAGAAAGAAAGAAAGAAAAAGAGAACGCAATCTCGTCTGCCGTGGCTTCCATAGTTTCGTGAATGCGCATCGGCGTGCTTGCTGGGCATGCGATGTAGTCTTGTTTAGACTCTAAAAATATACTAAATGGCGTAGTTTCAAGTAAATCTCCACTCAGGACACTTGGATTACATGGGACGAGCAGTATGGAGAAATATTGACAATTTTTTGTGGACTTTTATGGACCCTTTTTGGTTCGGACCCTGGCGAACTCCATTGGGGGGAAACGAGAAGTCGCCCTGAACTTCAGCTACATTTGACATTTTAAAAAAGTGGTCCAGAGTCTTGCTCACCATCAGGGTAAGTGGAAAATAAAGTTAAATCATTCTGAGGGTGAACTATTCCTTTAATACTGGGTTTGCTCAGAGTGTTCTCTTGTGTCTAAATACGTCACTCATGTCGACATCATCGCCAGTATCTGGTCGGTACATTAGCGTGTGCCTGGAGTTTTGCATTCATGTATGGTATGAGATGTTTTGGAAAAGTAAAGCATAAATAGATTTAATCATTCATTCATTCATTTATTCACATTAGGAAAATATAGGAATAAAGAATATCTAATATTTAAAGAAATAAAGAAAAAACACTAGAAACCCCAAAGAGCATTATGAGGTTTCTTTCAAACTTATTAGGAATAGAAAATAAATATGAATAATATATGTGGAAGATTTAATAGCAAACAACAAATGATGAATTGAGTTTCTTCGTGTTTGGCAGCCTGCTCACATGGATGGGCTTTCATTCCACCAAAAACAAACAAAAGAGATAAAGAGTGGCTCGTCAGCTGTGCTGAAGTCATAAATAACCGAGCTGTCCCCGACTTTGTTCACGTCTCTCCCTTCTGTAACAGCAGACAGGTCTGAACAGTGACATGTGGATCGTAACATAGGAATTAATCTATGTAAAAAGCTCATTACATTTCAGAGTTGTTACTCGCATAAAACATGATTTCTACATTTTTAAAAAGGTGTGAATTATTCATTGGGAGGACATGATGTTTATGTTGTCATACAAACATCTGAACAACTCATGAGGTTGGAATATTTGTGTGATGGAGGCTGTGTGAAGACGACGTGCTGTCATGTTAATCATGCTTCGTGTGGATATTTCTCCATAAACATGCATTTTACATGCAATAAAACCCTCATGTTACGCCCGGTAATGGACATGCACACCCGCCCTGGTGATGTGTTTTATTCAACCATCTCTCCTCCCAGTGTGGGGCAAGCTGTCAAAAGCATCAGCCGGGCAAAAAAGATTTCTGCAAGAGTTTAAAGATTGTAATAAGTAGGCTTTTAAATGCAGAAACAAGTCTGAAAAGCAGCAGCAGGGAAAAAAAGAAAAGAGAAAGCCAGTGACGCGCATCATTTGGCAAGATGACAGCTCCTTAGTAAAGGGAATTGGCACTGCTGTTTTAGTGGGTTCCCCGCCGAATATCATCGCCTCTGCTTCATCTCTGAAGTTGTTGTTTTCAGTCACTTTGAGCCGAGTAATTGTCAAAGCTGAGCACCTTTCAGCCCCTGCAGAGAAGGTCGCACCACCCTGTCGGTAAACAGCAGCCTTCTCTGAATATCTAATGTCTCCTTCCCAATATGAAGGCGAAGCCGCTGATGGTGGGTGGCACTCGTAACCAAAAACTACACAAGTCCAACTGTCACACTGTCAGGAGTGGGGAGGAAAAACACTGCAAACCAGGTTGTTAAAAAAGTTTTCAGATTCTCATTTTAACATCACAATATACACTCAAGCCCTTTATTAGGTTTACCTGGCAACAACCTCCAGAGCTTCTTAATGTAAAGATCCAACAAGGTGGAAACATTCCTCAGAGGTTTGGCTTCATATTGACATGATAACATCACACAGTTCCTGCACATCCGTGATGAGAATCTCCCATTTCACTTCATCCGTGATGAGAATCTCCCATTTCACTTCATCTGTGATGAAAATCTTCCGTTCCACCACATCTGTGATGAGAATCTCCCGTTCCACCTCATCCATGATGAGAATCTCCCGTTCCACCACATCCGTGATGAGAATCTCCCGTTCCACCTCATCCATGATGAGAATCTCCCGTTCCACCACATCCGTGATGAGAATCTCCCGTTCCACCTCATCCATGATGAGAATCTCTCCGTTCCACCTCATCCATGATGAGAATCTCCCGTTCCACCTCATCTATGATGAGGATCTCTCGTTCTGCCACATCTGTGATGAGAATCTCCCGTTCTACCTCATCTGTGATGAGAATCTCCCGTTACTTGTAATATTGTTTTGTATTGTTTCATATCGATCAGTGGATCCTAAATCAAATCGAACAATATAATATCGTATTGTAATCAATAGTGATTTACACTCTGCTCACTGGATATTTTCTCTTCTTCAGACCATTCTCTTGAAAACCTAGAGATGGTTGTGGTGGAAATCCCAGTAAATACTCAACCACTGTGTTCAAAGTCACTTAAACCCCATTTTTTACCTCATTCTGATGCTCAGTTCGAACTTTAGCAAGTTGTCTTTACCATGTCTACATGGCTACATGCTGCCACGTGATTGGCTGATTAAATATTTATGCACTAACAATTGAACAGATGGGAGTGATAAAGTGAGTATGAAGCAAGTAAACAAAAACTATGTTACCAGTGATGCTGAATTCCTACTGAAGTGTGGTAACTGTCTCTAGAGACAAAACACAGCCAAAGTGTTGGAGCCATTTGTTTCTGGGCCTTGTTGATCTCATCTTAAACCAAAGCTTAAATGAGGTTGGAGTGCAGCTTGTGCATCGGTGCTTCACGGCTCTTCATAAGAGACGGGCTTCTGTGGAGAAACTATGAAAGCAATTCATCTTCATAAAAAAAGTAATTGATAGTGATGCATGGCGTTTCTGAGCCAGGGCAAGCAATGTTAGCTTGTTGAAAAGACCTTCATATTTCATACTTTGCTGTTTGTCTACAGCTCTAAAAACGTTCACAGATATTCTGAAGCTATTACATAAACAATGAGTCCGCTTCAGGTAAACAGAACAACACAAATAGATATCAGACTGGCATTCGCTTGGATGCCATTAAACGTCTGGGGCCATGCTGCTGTGACTAAAATACATATGTAGAACAGAAGCGAGCGCAGCTGATGGTGTGCAGCGGCCAGTATTGGCCCCATTAGTACCAACACTTGTGTAGTCATGCTCCTGCTTTGTGGCTCATTTGCTGGCATATTGCAGCTCTGCAAAAATCAAGATCACCAACTAATCCAGCTGGGGAAGCAATCGCACCAGCCGGTCCTCCTTCTCTACAAGAGCAGCTACAGTACGCCTGCCTGTGGATGTACGCAGCTTTCGTCAGGTTTATAAATCAAACTGACATGCAGTCTGTAATATATACAGGTTTAAAAAAAAATACAATCTCACTTCCAGCCCTGAAATACGCACACACGCCAAACTGCTGACACAGACAGAAATAAGAGGCCTTCATATTTTCTGGTGAAAAGCATTGTGAGAAATGCAAGCAATTAATAGCCTGGGCTATTAAATGTGACATATGCTGGCCAGGGTTTGGCCAGGCCACGGAAATCAAGAGCTTGACCTCACGCTGTCATTTTTGGAAAGCAAAGCAGAAGGAGAGGGACTGCTCAGGGAAAAGACCAGAAATGTTCATTATCATGAGATGCTGTCTTTCTTTGTTCCACGATAAGATGCTAAATTACTGTTTTCCTGTGATGTGAGTGAGACCAGATTGTTTTTTTTTGTATGTTAGCAGACATCCTCTGAGCTGCGGTGCTCTAAAGTCAATTATTCAAATCAGCTCGCCTTTGGTGGAAATAAAATTGAGACCCCAGCCCCTTTTGATTTATCCTGGTATCAGAGCCTGCTGTGGGTCATTTATCAGCTAAATGGCTTTTTAAATCCATACTCTAAAGTTCATTACAGCGATTAAAGATTTATCCAGTCATAGTTATAGATAATTCTTCTGAGGTCTATTAAAGTGCCTTTATGTTGCTGCACCATGAGGATTTTTTAAAAGGGACTGGCAGATGCGAACTGAGTGTTAGATACGGCACGCTTGCTTCAGTCTGAGCTCCCAGTTAAAAACAATGGCCCTCTGGCCACATTATTAGGTACACCTGTTCAGTTGCTCGCTAACACAAATAGCTAGTCAGCCAATCACAAGTAGGCAAGATGCTGGAAAGGTGAAAGGGGGTTTCTTAAAGGTGCAATGACAACAAATTTAACTTTTCTGGAGTGTAATATGATCTGATGAGGCCATGTGTATGTCACGAGAGAGTATCTAAGTCCCTGTTCATGGGGGGTCAGCTTTGTGTCTTTGTTCAAAAACAGTTGAATCAGACAGAAGCTTATCATTCTACATGGTTCATATTCTCCGATTACAGCACAGCCTCCCCCCAACGTTAGAATAGTTTTGTAGTTCTATTTACTTTCAGTTTTTATTTAATTTTGACTTTTTGTTTTTCAATTCTGTTAGTTTCAGTTAGTTTTTTTTTTAACAGGTTTGCTAGGTTGTTTTTTGTTTTGTTTTTGTTGTTTTTGGGGGGGGCTTCATTTTACTTCAGTTGCGATTAGTTTCAGTGATAGTCTTTTTTTTCCATAAATAATCCAAATTTGTCTGGTGTGACATTCAAAATCATCAGAAAGTCACTCGGAGTGAAACTGGTAGAGCAAAGTAAATACATGAAAAAGAAATAGATTTTATATCAACCCAAAAGGCTTATGTATCAAATAAATGTACAAAGACTAACTAAGAATGTATTTGCCATAATTTTATTTAGTTTTAGTTAGTTTGGTAAAGACACAATACAGTTTCAGTTAGTTATCGTTTTTTTAAAAAACTGTCATTTTTATTTTTATTTCAGTTAACGGAAATGCTTTTAAATTTTAGTTTTTGTTTTTCGTTAGTTTTAGTTAACTGTTGTAACCTTCCCTCCCCCTCCAACCCCCCAGATCACACAACTGCGTGAGTTGAGCTAGTTTGACTGCTGAACATGGGTGAATTCAAGTCTGTGTTTTTCAAGCAAATGGATTTAAAAAATAAATTTCTGTAGCAACACTGAAGGAGGCAACCACAACGTTTTCATTACCTGTAGGTTATTTACTGTCTAAATACTCTCTTGTCTGATAAACCTAGTTTACTGGCTGAAGTGCCCATGATGCTAACTGATAGCCTTTAGCAAACTCAGACTGCTAGCTACCGGCAGGTTGACCTAGTTACTCTAACTGAGGTTAAAGCTAAAGAGGGTTGTAGCCGATCAAAAATTAATTCAACTTGGTCTGCGGGTACGGTCATTACCGTACCCAACTCTTTTAGTGAAGAGGGAAATCTGGCCTGCCAAACCCCAGAAATATTGCTCAAGAAATAAAAGTAAAAATAGGGCAAAAATGCCAAAACTCTTTTGAGTTTAAAAGTAAAAGCGTGAAGATGAGTCTTTAAATGAGATTTTAAAATGTCAGGGAGGGAGAGGACTTAATGTGGAGGGGGCTGTTCCATAATTTCACACAGAAAACATTCTGTCCGCTTGTATTTTCAGTCTTGACCTCAGGACAACGTGGTGCAGCTGGTCGGATGGTATATGTGGGATGAAAAGATCGGAGAGATAAGTGGGGGCCAACCCATTTAAAGAATCAACTCAAAAACGAACAGGAAACCAATGCAGATACACAAGCACGGTTTTTGTTGTGGTCTTCAGGCAGCAGCATTTTCAACCAGTTGCAAATGACACGAAAGTGCCTGACCCACCCGTGAACACAGGCTATTACTGGTAAGTGTAGGTCTCACTGAAGGGGACTGCTTCTAAACTTCTTTGACTTTTCGGGCTCCAAACGTATTTTTGGAGTGGCGACCATGATGAAGATGAGGTCTACTCCAGCATTGCTTTCACAGGACAAATTAACGCTTGAAAAAAAAAAAAAGGCGCCTAGAAAACATAAAGGAAAAGCTCATAGAGGAAACTTCAGTGTCCCATAAGTGAACAACTCTCAAATACACTGGAGATGAAGAAAATGCTCATCTTGATCTTTAATGATATAAATCTGCGTCATCCCACTAAAACAAGTTTCCTTTTTACTACAACTACAGCAAGAATTAACTTGATCTGTGTTGTGACTCTCTCCATCAGCCTTTGTGCTGTTTGGATATTTGTTGTGTTTGATTGGCAGGCAGGACCACTGCAGCTGGATACAGAAACCAGCTCAATCACACTGAATAAATACATTTCCAGAGGAAAGGATGTTTGTTTTTTCTCCCAACTCTCAAATAAACAGTAAATAAAGGATGAAAAATAAAATATTAGTTGAATCTTCTGGAGTTGTCATTCCAGACCATGAGACTGGTTTCATCTGAAACCAATAGCAGCAAACTTTACCAGCTCTTTGAAAGGAAGACAAGAAAGCGTGGCTTGTAAATGTTCTGTTTGGGTCTATTTAGTAAGAATCTGCTCATTTCTGTGGGTCATGTGTGTCTTTATTCATGCCTCTGAACTGAGCTGCTTTAAAGAAAATCTGGGTTTTGTTGCTCAGATTTGCTGCTTTGCTCTTATAATTGCTGATCTCTCCACAGTGGATACAAACAGATGTAAAACCAGGACGTTTTTACTCAGTCTGATGTTTTAATGTCTTCATTTGAGCCTGAATGGTTGTATGTCAACATTTATTGCTCAGATTCATCACTTTTCACGAAACAATATGCTTAAAAGGCTTTTCATGTCATTATCTCAGGAGAGTGAGTAAACTATCTCGCTATCGGGAAATATTAGCTTTTTTTTCCCCAAGTTGCCAATTTGCCAAATTTTCTCAAGATACCTCAATAGTTTTTTTTCCTGTTGTTTTTTTAAAAATCCACTTCAGAATTTGGTTACACATTTAAAAAAACTGGACTTTCTGAGCCAGTGAACTACTGAACACTGAACAGACTGTAATGGGCTGTAAAGGAAGTAAAAGGACATTAACTTGTTCTAAGAATTACATTTTGAGATGTCAAAATCGTATTAAGTAACTCCAGCCGTGACGTCTGTACACAACTGGTTCTCTAGTACAGCTTAAAGTCAAGTTTTCAGTTTTCAACATATTTAACATTAGGATTTATGATGGTTTGTGACCATTTCTGAAGCTGAACAGATGACCAATGAAAGAAGTCAAACAAGGAATAGAATCTGATCAACCGTCCAAACTCTGAATCACAGTATCACATCTCTACATCCTGCAGGATGAATAGACTGATGTTTTAGGGTTAAGCTGGAAGGCGAGCTTGGCCCTGTCTGGGAGGAGTTTCAGGCCTACAAGCTGTTGTTAGGGTTACGGTGGCCTGGATGACAGATGGTACTGTATCTGCCGTCCTTTTTTTTCTTTTCAATAGAACTCACATTTCAGTGACTTATTACTGGAATTGTGTTGATACAAGTAAAGGAATTTTACTTTCCTGCTTCAAGGCTTTTCTTTGAAGCCGATTCAACACACTGTATAATGTCTTGGGTTTAGACCTAATGGGGAGGAAAAAAAGCTTTCCTGCTTTGTTTTTATTCTGGCCTCTTTGCAAACTTCTGTTCCCTGGTACCAATAAAAGACTGAGTTTGGGGATGGTTCCGGCTCCTTTACAGATCATATTCTTTTCATTCTGCTCACCAAGCTGCCATTTGCTTGGGGCAGAACTCACGTCTACGTTTCCAGCGGTCTTTAAGTGGTTATTTTACTTCACCAAGCCTTATACTCTTATGCCTGAAATGAAACAAATTAAAGGAATAAACCCTCCAGAGCTCTAATAAACCTCTCCAAGCCTGTCTGCTATGAAATTACTCCAAGACAAGCGTTCACCTTCCTCCACTCTGCTTTCCAAAGTCCTCTGACATGGCCAGGACTGCTTTAGCCACCAGGGAGAATTAATAAGCCCACATTTCCATTCTTTCCTGGCTTCACGCTGTGTTCGGTCTGCCACAGAGGACAGCCAGACTTCATGGAGGCAGAGTGGAAAGGGGGGAAGAAAGGAGTCAGTGGCAGAAGAAACAAAGAGACTGAAAGGAGAAAAGCACCACCAGATAAATTTTCTGCTCGGGAGTCTGTAATGCTGCCTGGCAACATGCCGTTTTCATGTCACAGTGAATTTGTGTAGCACAGAAAAAAGTCCTCTTTGACATCTGACCTTTGGTGATGGTAATGTCAGCCAGAGTCAAGGTCTGAGGCTAAATCTTCTCAGGGTTTCTCCGCTTCAGAATAGCTCTCAAGTTTTTACTAACCTTTGGTTTTTCAGTGGTTAGACTCAGGTGTGGATGAAAGCAAGTTTGAGTGCAAGGCATTTATGTGTGTTTTGGAAAGGACAAGAAACGAGTCCTATGTGGGATAAACTAGAGATGAAGAAATAAACCAATAATCTGATCAAATCTCCGCCTGAATTTGCTGTGGAGCCAATAAGACTTTTGCCTTCAGACCAAAGCTAATTGTGCAAACATTTAACCACCAGGCACATACGGTATTGTTGCAAATTGGCAACAAACCACTTCTGGCCTTTTTTCCTTTCTTTATATCTATTAAGTCTATTTTTTTCATTTATTTATTGAATTATCCCTATGTGCTCTTATTTATCAAATCAAATCAAAGAAACTTTATTGATCCCTGAGGGGAAATTCATGTTTCAGTACAACCCGTCCAATGCACACAAACAAAACTTATAAACACGACAGGATCAGGCAGACTGTGGCCACGCAGCCCTTTGCAGGGCGCACCTTTGCAGATATGGAAAACAATAAAGGAAAGGTGGGTAGGTGGCAAAAAAAGAGGTCTCCGAACTCTACACATACACAGGGGGACAACGGGGAGAAAAAAAAGACACACCACACATACACGGTAAAATCAGCAGTGCTGTAGTAACACTTAAAGAGTAAATTTTAACACTAAGCTAAGTTACATATGGTCCTGCCATGTACAGTGTTAAAGTTACTCTGGATGGACAGTAGACTCACGTACATCCCAGGGAATGAACTGGGTGCTGGATGCAAAATGAAGAACAAACTTGAAGAATACAGATCTGCACACCAGGGAATGCTCCTGAGAAGAATTTAATGCGTGTTACGTTTCGGGCTTGTGCCCGTTCTCGGGCTTTAAGTATTTACCCCGGAAAATACTAAAATGTGCAATGCACTAAAATGTGCAATGCACGGCCGTGGGGCAAATGATTGACAACTAACGAACTCTGGCCTAAATGCTAACCAAGCTAACTCAAAACTTCACCTCCCTCACAGTTGACATGAAGGTAAACTTGACCTATTAAACCTAAAATGATATTTTGAACCAGGCTGTAAACATGTTTACATGCTGTGAAGTTGTCCTTCTTAACATGGGAGTCAATGGGGATTTGCTCTGTTTTGCAGCCAGCCCCTAGTGGATGAAGGGAGAACTACAAATATTGACTTTTTCTATCTTAATAATTGGCCTCCGGAGGTTGCTGCTTGAACACAACACTCTCATGCTGTGGTGGGGCGGAGCTCAGCAAACTAACCCCCAGGGTATGTTTTATTAGTTACATGATAACATAATAAAGAGTTCAAAAAAGTCAATTTAGCATGCTACCCCCATACTACCCTGGCAAGTTATGTTTTTATTGAAAATCTACCAATGTTTTGTAACACTATTTTGCACTTTTTTTTCTTTTATTTAAGATGGAAATTGAATGGATTTGAAATTGTAAAGTTGCCACAGAGTCAAACAAAAAATATTAAAAGGGAAAAATGATGATTATCTTAAGATAATCATGAATATCTGACAATAGTTCTGTAATCGAATTGTAGCATCCTGAAGCAAAATCGAATCAAATTGTGAGGTGTTGAAGACTGCACACCGACACTGCATTAGATTTAACAGGGAAGTGTTAAAATATCTGACTGAGCTAAGAAGAAGGTTGGAGATTGTCTTTGTTGGTTTTAGTGATTTATATGAATGGAAATAACTTTTGTAAATCAGCTCAGGTCAGTCTCATATTGATCAATGGATCCTAAATCAAACTGAATCAAAACTGTACTGTATAAATTTGTGATATTGTAAAACATTCAATCGAATTGATAAAATAAAATATGGTGAATTACACTCCCTTTAATTTGCTCTATTTCCTGCAACAGTAAGCAGAGGTGGAATGACAAGACTTTCATCTCATAAGTAAAAGCTATGATGGGGGGTAGGGCGTGGTTAGGGGTAGGGACAAGAATAAAACATGATCAAAATGCATTTTCAAGATGTGACACCTTTAAAAAACATAAGTGTAACGATTTCTGAGAACATCTTGCACGGGTACCCAGAGAGCCTGTTTGGAGATACGAGCGTTCCTATGCATGTGTGTCTGCGTGTGCCCATGGGGGTGAGGGAGTCCATCTGAGCGTGCTCACAAGTGCCCATATGTGCCTTGTTTGTGTGCCATTCTCCATTAAAGCTGCAATTGCCCAGCAGGCATGATTTTCCACTCTGTCGAAAGCAACACACTAGCCAGCAACTCACCGACATGAGTCATCAGCTACCATTACGCCTCGAAGAGACTTCAATCACTCTGCTGATGACATGCTCAAAGTGCTGCCTCTGACAAAATATTTCCCAGGGGGCCTTCAGACATATTGGCACACTTAACGTTGGGGTGTCAAACGTCCAATGTTAAGCCACCAAGCCGTCCCGCCTTCGCACCTTCACCTCCATCCAGTTTAGCGTCTTCCACTCTTTCATCTGTTCTCCATCCCTTCTGCCTCTGCCGCCCGCTGCACTCAGAGGGAGAGAAAGTGCTGAACACTGCTAGTAATTAGTGGTCTTGATAATGGGGCAAGGCCAAGGAAGGTTGCCAATAATCTGGCCTAATTGCTCAGATGTATGCCAAAGCGTTGGTCTAGGACTTGGTGGTAGATAATGGCTTTGGCAGGTGCTGCCAGGGATACGCTCCTGGTGACATGAGCTTTTAATGACCACTGGAGTGTGTGCTTCTCCGTGTGTACGTGCAATTATGTCAATGGGATATCTGAGCTAAACTACCGGGGCAGAGTAAAAGGAAGAAAATGTCATAATTACAGCAATAATAAGCAACACATCCCATTATATTCATTTGTAACTGCTTCAGCGCATCCTGCGACCAGTAATCTAACGGTTTTAATGACAGCCTGCATGTGAAGACGACAATTTCAACAGGAAAATAGGAGATTTACAAGCAAGTGAAGTTTTAAAGCCAAGCAGCTCCCATTGGCTGGGAAGTGTTTGGGTTTGCGTTTGTCCTGGGGCTGCTGGGAAACCCAGGGGTCATTAAGATCAATGGGGTTTATGTTTGGCTTGAACGGATCACCAGTAAATACTAAGAAACAATTATGATTAAACTGTGTTTGTTTGTATTTTTCACTTTAAACAGAAGCCCTCAGTCTTCATGTATCCCCTTAACCATATGGCATTAATTTAATAATGTTACACTTGTGAGCTGCTGATGTCCTGCCATTTTCCTCATTAACACTGCAACTCATGCAGCAAGGTGATCCAAAATGTAATCAAGCATGGTGTATTAGATACGGGGGGGCTGTTGTGTAAATACAGATCTCTGTTATTTTCTAATTAGGATTTAAGTAAATATAAATGTATCTGTGCACAGTGATGACTAAAAGCAGATCAGGTTGAGGAAACTGAAAAACAGATGATAGATGATGAACAAACCAGAATTATCAGAGATTATAATCACCCATCGTTGGCCAATCGTCATCAATGGCCGAATATGACCAGCGCAACTTACTTTCATTCTCACCCCTTCTCGTGTGCAAAAAGTAATATTGCAAGTTATTTCACAGGACTGCACTGCATCTCCATGGTTTTACTATAATAGTGGTCCCAGGTATGTGATGATACTAGTATCACAATATTTCAGCTTTGATAAAGATAACATCACAATAAAAATATTCTGCAATAATCAATATATTGCAATAAATTTAATCTACAATACATCATAATATGTCACTGAAGACATTCCCAATTTATTGACCAAATTAAATCCATTTCAAAAGAATTACAAAATATCATCAATCAATTGCACACAAATGACAGAAATTCATGTGAAATTAGTTTTAAAAAGAATAAATAAAGCAGTGTTTGCACTGGGGTTCTTCTTAAAGGAGTATATGAAAACACATTTGAGTGCATATGAAAAATAAACATTTCAGTCAGTGCATTATAATCTCAAACAACTGGGTGGTTTATGGAAACCTGGAAACACATTTTAACTCGTCCTTTCTACTGTGTGTAAAGTTTACCTGAACCTGCAGACTGCACATATATCAGTGTTAAAGCAGGGACCTGTTTACATGCTGGACTGTTGCAAATAGAACAACAAAATCTTGCGGGATTCCGTAAAAAAAAAAATAAAATATCAAAATATCAATACAGCATTTTTTAATATTGATATACTGCAACATAAAATATCACAATATTTCAGTGCATCAATATTTTATCACACCCCTACTGTACGATCTGCAAAGTCATATTTTACTGACACATATCATCATTAATTAGCAAAATCGAAAAATTGAAATTCAACTTCCTGAACTTAATACTTTGTTTCCTGTCTCTCATTACTGGACAAATTGATTAATCCAGGTGTGCCTGACCTCAGTAAACATGATGACAATTGCCAGACACACCTGGATAAATCAGTTTGTCCAGTCATGAAACAAAGGCAACAAAGGAGCTGGTTTAAGTTCAGGAAGTAGTGGGGTTGTACAGCCCACTGGGAGACAAGCATATGGTTCCAGCCCGCTAACCAAGTCCACTGACCAGGGGACTTAGTGAGGTGAGATGGACCAGCAACTCATAGGCTTTACTTTCGGCTCACCTGAGCGGATTGATGCATCACCTCATTACAGCTGATCTTTCCTCAAACTCAAAAAACCTTATTCCCAACCCAGATGGATCTCTCCACCCTTTTTCAGGTTGAGGACCATGACTTCAGACTTACAGAACCAGGATCGGAACCGGAGGGATTCAACCCTGAGGTTCTTGAAATGCAAAACCTCAAATCTTACCAAGTATATTTTTCTAATTTCTAGTCAAAATATCTCATCACACTCAAAATAAGACAAAATCACCTAAAGAAAAACATTTCAGTGAGATATAGGAACTTTTTTAAGGAAATGCGTCTTATTTCAAGAAATCTTATCAAGAAAATTTTGCTTGTTCATTTGGCAGAATTTTTTAATTTTTAGAAAAAATAAAATAAAAAATATATCTATCTATCAATCTATATATATATATATATATATATATATATATACATATATATATTGTGGAAATTGCGAAAGCAAAAAAACTGATGGGATATTTTGATCTGAAATAAGAAGTAACTTATGATGTAACTTTATTTTCCACTTACCCTCATGGTGAGCAAGACTCTGGAGCACTTTTTTAATATGTCAAATGCAGTTGGTGATCAGAAAGGCTTCTCGTTTTCCCCCAACTTTCATTTAATGGAGTTCGATTGTGCCGGAGCCAAAAAGGTCCATAAAAGTCCACAAAAATTGTCAATATTCCTCCATACTGCTTGTCGAATGTAATCCAAGTGTCCTGAGTGGGTAGTGTCCAGAATTTATTCGAAACGACATAATTTGCTATATTTTTAGAGCCTAAATAGTAGTACATCTTACTTTCGCGAAGTGCGCATGTACGCGTTCACGAAACTACGGAAGCCTCGGCGTTCAGAGCCTACTCTGCCGATAATACAAGCGTAGAAGAAGAAATTTGCTGTTTACATTGTGCTAAGAGCAACAGAGCTACAGACAAACCGGGACAAACACAGGAGGGGATGGATATTAATTTAAAACAAAGAAAGAAAAAGAGAACGCGTGATCTCGTCTGCTGCGCCTTCCGTAGTTTCATGAACGCGCATTGGCGTGCTCGCAGGAGATGCGATGTAGAACTGTTTAGACTCTAAAAATATACTAAATGGTGTAGTTTCCAGTAAATTATGAACGCTACCCATTCAGGACACTTGGATTACATTAGATGAGCAGTATGGAGGAATATTGAAAAGTTTTTGTGGGCTTTTATGGACCTTTTTGGCTTGGGCTCAATCGAACTCCATTACATGAAAGTTGGGGGGAAATAAGAAGCCTTCCTGATTGCCGACTGCATATCAAAAAAGTGCTCCAGAGTCTCACTCACCATGAGGGTAAGTGGAAAATAAAGTTACATCATTCTGTGGGTGTACTATTCCTTTAAGATCCGGTCCATGAGCGCCATGAACAGTACTGGTGACAAAGCAGAGCCTCAGAGGAGTCCCACTATAGACAAGCCCGACTTTGTGCTGAGAATGTGGACCCAACTTTTACTTTTTACTTTGAGCCACCCAAGGACCAAACAACCTTCAACACTGAGTCTGGGACCCAATCCAGAACCCTGAGGAATATGGCCGCCAGCCTTCCCCAAGTCCAGAAAACACAGGCTGGATTGTCAAACTCTCATGACCCCTCAGCAACTTTGCAAGAGTAAAGCTTTGATCAACTGTTAAAACAGTTAAGGTCAAAGATTTTCTTCCAAACACTCCAAAACGCTGCATAAACATCAATTTCTACACACGCATCATCTTCAGAAATCATGCGACTGCAATACTCCACATGTGATTACTTTCCATTTCCAGTCGACTGCAATCAGTAATCAGCCCGCATGCAGTAAACACTAAAAGCTGGAGAGCATGCCACTGAATAGCAAGTACCCTGAATAAAGCTTTCCTAAATTTAGTAGCCGTTCGGTTCCCTGTAGGCTAACAGAGTCAACAGAGATCAAGTCAAGCTGAGACAATGAACACTGTGAATGTCTAACAAAGACCAAAGACCTCCGTCGCTGCTGACATTTATCTAGCTGACTTTTATCTTTATATGGCCCGAGCCGGCAGCAACCAGGGCTGCTGAGGAGGGACCACCATGCAACTTCCGCCACGTGAAGCACACCTCTCTGGACACACCGCCTTTCCCCTTTTTGATCTGTATCCCAGCAAATCACAGAGGAAAAAAGGGGGGAGGGGGGTGTCTTTTCAAACCTGATAGCAGAATCACACAACGATGTGCAAGGAAAATGTAGCGCAGCAGAACACAGTGGGAGCTGGCAGATGAATGGAATAATCCACATGTTGTTGACCGACACTCACCTGAAAAAGAGAGGAGACAGAAAAATATTCAATAATGGATTTCAGCTGCAGCATTGACATGAATCACAAAGCAAAAATCATGGCAAGGTAATTACTGTGAATGTTTGAGTGGGTTGTGCAGACCAGCTCGGCAGGCTTCCTGCGTTCACTCTGCTGGCTAGCTCCACTCATATTGAGCAGAAAGAAGGGGACGTTCTGACAGGCAAGGGTGTAATTAAAGAGATGGTTTTGCTCTCATATTCAAGGTTGCCTCTTTCACAGGTGCCATAAGTTTGGCACTGAGGCAGAATAGCACATTACAGACTGATCACATGACTGCTCGCCATCCTCAAAGCTGTAGTTAACTAGATACGACAGCTTAAAGTGAAGAAATCGCCCCAGCGTTGTTTTGAGAACAGTTTTCCCTATCCACTGACAGGAACAGTTCTTTTTTAAAACACAGTATCAGTAATTGGTAAGATGTGCTGGTTAGAATGAGATAAAAGTCTAATTTGGGCATCATTGAAACTAGTGTTGAGTCTCATTATCTCAGTTTCAAGCAACCAACTAGAAGCAGATGATTTAGTTCCTGAAATGCTTTAAGACTCGACTGCTAAAATTAGGGATCCATGGTAACCTTTTTAAAAAACGATACAGATAAATTTAAGCTACTAAAGGCCGATACTGATATCTGATAACAAATAACACACATACATACCTAATCATATCAACATTACTGTATTAAGTAAACCAAAAAGACTCTTTAAATAAAGAAATGTTAATTTTTTTCCTGTGAAAAACTATCAAACATATCAAACAAAGCAAAATGAGCATTGCTTACTGATACAAAAATAAAGGCTCCTTCAACTAATGCAGTTGCATTGGGATTACAATCGGGCTGCCACAAATGATTATTTTGATAACTGAAGTCACAGATTATTTTGGTTATTAGTCAACTAATCGTATCATACAAAAACTGTGGCATATTTACAGTACCAGTCAAAAGTTTGGACACTTTCTCATTGAATCTAATCAAAAAACATGTCCAAACCTTTGGCTGGCAGTGTGTTTATTTCAATATACAATTCAAAAAGTTGACCCCGACAGCTACGAATATGTACGTGAGTCAAGGACAGAAAGGCAGACAAGGCAGCAGAACGTACAGTGGTAATTTTGAAAGGAAAAACAAAGCTTATAAACAATAAGCAATTAGTTGATTATGAAATTAGTTGCTGACTATTTTGATAGTCGATGATTAGTCGATTAATCGACTAATCATTACAATCTGCAGCCCTAGATTACAAACTGAAAAAATGCAATCGAAAAGTTAGATTTAAACATTTATTGTATGTTAACACAATCTGAAAAAGTTAGACTTGTCTATATAAATACTAGAGAACATTTTTAAACAATTCTGGTCTCATAATGTGAGTGGAGCAAGTAAGGACTTATCAGAATAACATAATTTCCTGATATTGGCCCCGATAGTTATCGTCCACCCCTATCTAAATGGGCTTAAAATCCAGCCTCCAGTTCCAGGGCTGGCATCCCAGACTGCTTCAGAAACAACAGATTGTTTTGCAAAGAATAGATATTAAAAAAACAACATTAGGAATATAATTCCAACTAATCCAAGGACAGTATGTCATTTAATAAAATAGTTATGGACTATTCAACTATGTTTTCCTCCTTCCGGTGCTGATAAAGTCTGCCCGAAGAGACCAGATGAATGGCTTAATATACTTGTTGTGTCTCAATTAAACATGTGGCACTTTGTTTTTTTACAGCGTAAGGAAGCAACTTAACCAGAACTGATAAAAAAAAGATTGTGCGGATCGTACGATTATTGAATCATAACAGATAATGACCTGGTTCTGCAAGTCTATTCAGAAAATATCATCATTGCACCAGAATCTAGCCCCCTGTTAACACAATCAATTTCATACACATTATTTATCATTTTTACTCCTGTTGAGGTGAAACTGACCCACATACGAGTTAGGAATTCCATTTAAAAACTTACCACTTGAAGAGGTTTGTATGTGGTTTACCCCCCAAACTGCCCTCACCAGCATCACCAGTTTACCCCCATGTCCACATAACTCAAAGCAAACATGAATCTCGCTTTGATGGATTACTCGTATCAAGCAAGCCGCTCATCTTTGAAAGAAGATATATTTATTTCAAACTGAAATCATGTAGGACAAGCATATCCATCATGCTGAAAAATCAATGCCCGGTCCTGGAAAATGCTTTAGAGTGGTTTAACGTGCTCGAGCTGCATCCACACATTCCTGAATCTACACATTAGTGAAACATTTGGCTCTTTTTCATGTAAAGGGGGCCGGTTTGATTTTGACATTGGTCGAGACATAAAAGTGGTCCATAGAGACCACTGAAAGAGAAGCGTTCCCATCATGTTTATTTGCGATATCATGTAATTTAGAGCAGACGAGTGTAACCTGTAATGTGGTACAAACAGACACATTTCCTCTTAAGCTACGGCTTCACCTGTGACCCTGTCTCTCCACGTGCTTCTGCTGCCTGACAGCTTCACTTCCATCAACATACAAAATAACATGCCGATGCCACAAAACGTGCCAAGTAGGGGTGTAAATGGTTTGATCAGACAGTGGATAGGTGATTCAATGTCTGCAGATATCTCACATTCAGTCACGTCAGGATTTCAATTCGATTTAGTATCCAGCGATTGATATAAAATGATATAAAAATGTTACAAGTAAGAAACAAGCTTATTTTCTTAACATAACTGTAAGCTTTGCTGTACAATCTCAAATTATAAACATGTATTTTGTTGTGAAAATGTGTCAGAGGACCTTCAAAATAAAGCCAATGGGTTTGATAATTTTTGGTCGATATTGGATTGTTGGATCAAATTAAGATTGATACATCAATCTACAGTATATCGATATACTGTAGATTGATGTATTGTAACACCCAAAGAATCTGAGATATTAGAGGTTCATTTTGTTTGTTCGTGTTCCAACTGCAAAGTTATGTTTGCAGGTGGACCAGAGTTTTCTCCTTCACACCAAATCAGAGTTTTTCCGCACATTCACAACTCTACAAATGAAGCGGATTTTCTGGTCAAAACTGAATATTGAAAAAAAGACATCCATAGATGCATCCACATGCTGGCTTTCAACACAAAGTACCATTCAGATTTCATGCTCAGCCATCGTGTCTGCTATGGTTACGCAAAAGACTATCTGGGGGCTGCACTTCTACAATTTTGCTGTTACAACAATTCAATACAATTTAGATTCTTTGGGTTATAATTCAATTCAATGACTGTTAGATTCAATATTTATTTAAACGCTTTAATATCAATTCAGTCAGAAATAGCAATACAAAAATGCTGTTTCTGATGTTAGTTTTTAAATACTTAATTTTTATGCCATTGTAGACACATATGCTAGGGGTGCAATGATAGACAGAGGAAAGGATGCAACTGGATAGAGCTCCCACAGATAATCTATTTTCACTAAACGAGTGACGTTTGGGGCACAGCCCTTCTTCAGACGCAGAGACTCATGAAGAAGGGCTGTGCCCGAAACGTCAATCATCCAGTTTTGCGGATCCATCTTTTCTTCTTTGTCTGCGTTTACTAGTGACCCAGGTCCTGGTTTGAAATTTTTCTTGGGATGTGCGGGATTTTTCAGTTTTTTCTAGGGGTGCAATGATAACCATGACACCGAACCATGAGGTTTTTTTGTATCGTAGCACCCCTGATGTATATAAATATATATATATATATATATATATATATATATATATATATATATTAGGGATGCACGATATTGGGATTTTGGCCGATAACCGATATGCCGATATTTTAAAACTCACGTGGCTGATAACCGATATTGATACCAATATTTAAGCAGAAAAAAATAAGCAGTCATTGCAAATAGTAGTTTTGTTAACTGTTTCCAACACTTTGAAAAATAGGGGTGGGAAAAAATATTGATACATTGAAATATTGCGATTTTTTCATATGCCAGTATCAAATCGATATTTAAAAACATGGTATTGATCTATTTTACTTACAAAATCTTGCAAGATTTCATCGTTCGGTTTCGAAATTTTACGATATTTTGTGAATTCTAATGAGATTTCATAACAGAACGATGAAATATCGCAAGATTTCTTTAATAAAATAGATTGAGACAACAGTTTTAAATGTCAATATGATATCAGCATATGAAAATATTGCGATATTTCAGTGTATCAACATTTTTCCCACCACCAGTCTTTAGTAGTTTTAAAGTCTGTAAAAAGAAGTTTTGAAGAAGATTTTTTTTTTTAGACTTTAGAAACAGCAGGCTGATCGGTTAAATATCGGTGGGGTGGCCGATCTCTGACACTCAGTTTTAAGGCCGATTATATTGCGCATCCCTAATATACATATATACAGGACTGTCTCAAGAAATTAGAATTCATGATATTCTAATATTTTGAGACAGGATATATGAGTTTTCTTAAGCTGTATGCCATAAACAGCAATATTAAAACAATTTCAGATCTTTTTAATTGCATCATATAAAATAACTTTATCACAATATTCTAATTTTCTGAGACAGTCCTGTATATATACTGTATGTATGCATACACACACGTATATATATCTGATAGTTGTCGGCATAGATTGGAATCAGTTATATTGGGTATTGGAAATTAAGAGTTGGACAATATCAGTATATCAGATATAGGTTAACAAAAAGAAAAAAAAAAGAAGCCAATATTAAACATTCTAAATTCATATTCGCTCCTTGTTGGATTAGATGAGTCCTGAAGTCCCGTCAGACCACAGCAACTAAATGGAATTAAGCCAACTGCGTCCTGACAGCAAAGCTCGCTTTTGTTCCGAGTGGCAAAAGATCCTAAAAGTGCGACATATGGAGAAGCAGTTTGTTCATTCAGCCGGTTACCTTGAATGGGACCAGGCAAGCCATTAGTGGGACGACACTTGTAATCATTAACAGAAATGGGAGTAGAGAAGGACATGTGAGAAGTGAAGAGGAACAAGTACAGAGGAGGGCTGTTTTGGACAAAGGAACAATCTTTTTTCTGCCCAGCAGCAACATTAATCAGAGCGGTTCCTCCTGGTGCCTTCACATTTGTCAATTCCTCCCATGTGATGTCAAACTGAAGTGCATTCGGAAATGTAACACAGAGGGAGAAGAGAAGGAAGCAAAACGAACAGCAACAATGTCAAAGTCAAAAACAAAGGCAGGGGAGGTGCAGAGAGTGTTTTCTGCTCGGCTGGGTCGCGCATCAAGCTTTTTTTTAAAGGGTGCGGATCACATTCTTTCAGGAGCGTAGCGCTGCCGTGGAATAACAGCTTTGAAATTCATTGCAGATGACAAGCAAACAAATGCTTTAGAGTGGTTACAGCTGGGAACAGGTGTGTGTCAAGCTTCAAGCTGGCTCCATTTATTTCCTCATCTGACACGCTAATCATCAACCTCCTGGCATATTAAGCCACCAAACACTTTCCATGCAACGCCACGCCGGATCTTCCACAATCAGACATAATCTCGCATTTCATCATGTTAAATTTACAGATGCTATTTTAAAACAACATCAAAATAAAGCAAATACTGTAGCGATTTCGGTCGGATCAAAACAAAATGTAAAGGAAAGTCAGAGTGTAAGAGTGATCTCATCCAACCTGTTGTGCAGTTTATTATCTCCCAGCTGCTTTAATCGAATGAGAGAGCAGATCTCAGCAGCCTGACTGCAAACGTCGGCTGACAGCTCAAGGCATTCTTGGAAACCTCTTGTGATTCATGTCCTTTGCCAGGCTGCTGAATTGCCACAGACACTTGCCAGGTTGCTGTTGTGTCTTTATTTTAAGGGGCGGAGGTGAGGGAGGGTAGGGGTGACAGACTGAGCTGCATGGAGCTCTATTTTCTGAGACTTATGTGACAGGATAACGAAAAGATGCAAAATCTGATGAGCACCTTCTTGCTGACAGCACGCACGTGTCTGCACGCGCCGACTTCCTGAATGCGAGCTTTCACAGAGAAGTGCGAGCCAAAAATAGGATTACTCCATGTCTTGGCAAGACTCTGAGCAAAGACTTAGCAGGAAAAAAGGGGGTTAAATTTACTGCTGCAGAAAATATCTGGTTAATGCGCCACAGTTTCTGCTTGTTTGTTAGAAAACTGAAATAAGCAGAACTCAGCAGAGACACGTCTGCCAATGTGAAAAGAGGGCTGTGATTTAATCACAAAGCAGTTATGAGACAGAAGATTGTTGTTTTCTGTTTTTAACCTTCTGATAAGGCAGCGGCTGGAACGTAATATCCCCCTCTGTAATTACATGTTTCAATAAAGGTGTTACTATTTTGAAACAAAAATGTCTTTAACCAAGTTGTTGTGAAAAAAGGTGGTTAGAGATGGTTTCAACTGTAGAAGCTTCAGTTTACGCACGAAATTTCATAGATAATAATGAAAAACACTGATGAGAAAGATGTGATTTGTTATTCCAGTGCATTTACCAGAAAGACTGGAATAGAAAGGCTGTCAATGCAAATATCTGACTTCTCAGACACATCCAGTGGGTTCTGATACCCACAGCCCAAAGAAAATGGTATCGAGTGATACAGAGTACCGATACCACTATGTTAAAAAAAATAATAATAAAAATTATATTCAGCCTGCATGACTGTGATTTGATTGTAAGGTCTGACTCAGGTTAAACACTTTGTAAAACATGAATGAATACAAAAAATTAAAACCATTTCATTTTAAATGCAGTCTTGCTGGTGCGAGAATCCAGGGTGAAATACCGCCACATCGCCGACATCAAGAGACCAGTTCTTCCTCGCCCCTCTAAAACAGCAGGCTGTGGCACAGCGCAATTGAGGAACTGCGTCAGAGCTAATAGAGCTAATCGGTAAATAGATTCGTAAAATGTATTATTGGATCGGCGCCTGAACTCCCGTACTCGCCAACACCATCATTTTCTGCAGGATCAGAGACATTTCCCCTACTGGTACTGGAACAACTGTAGTTGCCAGTATGGGCTGGTGAGTGGCGGTTGATTCGAATCGGGTCTGTGAGCGGCCGGGTGCGGTGCGGCACGCGTCAGGAGCGCCTCATCGCGGCTCTCCACTAAATAAAGGTCCATTTTTGAGGGCACATACCTCAAGAACACATCAAGATCAGCAGATCAGATAGGACCAGATAGGAAGTGAGACACAGGAGGAATTTGAAGCTTCTGTTAATTTCAAAATAAAAGCCTCTAAGATTTTTGATCACCTGAGCTATGTTAACATTCAGTCATAACCAGTGAGACCAGGTTCAAAGTCAGTCGGTCGGAGGGTCTCAGTGTTTTTTTTCCAGTCGTTCCGGATGTTTATCCAGCCCGGTTTATAATGATTGTTATCACGTGAACTGGCAACATCACGTGTGATCCACTTATGTGGACTGCACTCACAGGCGTGCCGGATCGGACACACTCCTTGGCTTAATCCCAAGCCCCCCTTTAACACTACCCTTATACATTAACCCTTCGTTTGTGCGTTCCTGCAGAAGCTCCGCCATATTAAAGGCCATCCCAAACCACGGAGGGCGAAGGGAGAGTGGACCGTTCAGCTTATTTAGCTGACTGCATGTTTGTCAATTCTGACAAAAAACCATAATATTATACAGTTAAACAGTAATATTATTGTATATACATACACACATATATATATATATATATATATATATATATATATATATATATATATATATATATATATATATATATATATATATATATATATATATATATATTGATATTATTTCAATTTTTAAATATCTATTATTATCATTATTATTATTTTTGTGGACCAGCAGTTTCAAGTCATTTGAAATGAACATGGTTAGTTATTTACACATAAGTGCGACCTATTATTTCCACACAAATTTATTCAACACTGCTAACTTTGTGTTGTCATGGCAACGACTGCCTTCCTTTCCAGTGGCTGGAAGAGGCCATCCATCCTTCTTTTTACACTCCACCTCCAACTGAAGTAACTTCCTCAGCTGTGACTGTGACTTCATCCGGAGTGACACCCGGTAGTGAGGGGGTAGCGTGCTGCGGGTGGTTTGGGGTTGAGCCCTGGTGTGAAGTGATGTAACGCGGAGGTTGCAACAAGACCAATATTTAACCAACCAATCACATGGCAGCAACTCAACACATCTACTCATGTAGACCTGGTGAAGACGACTCGCTGAAGTTTAAACTGAGCATCAGATCATCAGTTTTTAAAAAATCAGTGCGCATCAGGAAGAAAAAGTCCTGCAGACTAACTGTTGATTTAATAATACGAGGCCAGATATAGAGGGTTACAGGTCTACAGCCTGGCACTCATATTGTGAGACTCACTAATGTAATGGAGTCCACCTAACCTAATTACAGAACTTTGACCCAGTTTGAGTTGAGGCAGACCAGAATCCATGAAAGCAACCCTGCTTACTAAAACCAAACAATGCAAATTCTGCAATTATTCTGCTTCTTGACAAGAATAAGGTTCATTTCAAGCATCTGGTTGTGTGTTTGGGAAAAAGCTGAAAGTTGAATCCACACTGCAGCTTTCCCCGTCACGCAGCATGCTTAAGGGCTCTCCTTCATCCTGCCATAAACTGGCATCAATAGTTGGTTGCTTACACAGATTTAGGAACTACTCCTAATCTTCTCTTTGCTGTTGGATAAGATGCTTATTTACCATGCAGGACGATGACATATGAAGTCATCACAATTTAACACAGTGTGCTTAAATTTCTACTTTCAGCTTTGAGGAATTAACACCAGATTTCACAAGCTCTTAAATGGAACGTGGCTTCCCCGTCTTTTTCTTTTTTTTTCCCCATCTCCACCGTCATTTATGCATATTAATGAGGGTATTAATTAGCTGCCTTGAGATTACCTTTAAATATGTATGTGTCTGCCATGGGCATTGGAAGGTAGCCTTAAATACATACATTGGCAGCACGAGTGAAAATTTACAGCAGAGGGGATGTAGGAGTGAGGATGAGGAGTGTCAAAACTGTGTTCTGGAGTCCAGTTAGGATTAAAATGTCTCAATCCTGAACGTGCTCCGGCTTAAGGTCTCCTCTAATTTATTCCTGCTTTCATCCTACTGTCACTACGCTAAAGCTCAGCTGGCCGTCAGGACTCGCTTCCAGAGCAGGAATGTTGTTATTTGGCATTTTCAGGTAAAACTTAAACAAACCTCAGAGGTTAAATACATTCAGTTGCACTTCTGAGAAGTGGAAATACTGACTGGCAGCAAATTTCAGGAATATACCAGCCACACTGGCGAGTCATCAAAGAAGGTCATTGTTACTCTATTTGGGTTTAGGCATCTGTTTTTTGCCCTGTACCTATTTTTAGGCCTCAGCTCAAAAACTGCAAACCCATAATGGAATGATAACATCTCTGCTACCAAAATGCCTGTTTGGATACTTTTGAAGTCATCGTGAAGGAAGGTTTGTTGAGATGAAAATTATAAAGATAATATAGAATGATACAATAGAAATGATAGAATGTCCAGATGTAAAAGGCGACATCATGTCTTCAAGCATCCTGAGGAAGAGAGGGAGGATGAGGATGCAGTCATTCTGCTGTGATCTGCTATAAAACAAGGATTTAGTGAATTGATCTCTCCTCTGAGTCCTGTCCCTGCTCATTTAGGAAAAATGAATTTTCTGATCAGATAATTCAAACGTGCAGCTTCTGCTCTGAGACACCTCTGTGCTGGATGATCAACTGTCACTACGCTACTGGTGGAACGAAGATATTTCAACAACTTTCAGTATGTCTGTCGACCGATCGTCTCTTTTATGAACTTTAATATCTTCCTGTCTTAGAATAAAACAGTTTGTGCAGACTCTGGGTCACGTTTTGCTCTGAAACATCAGTGTTGCGTCCTAACCTGCGACACCAAGCCTGCTGAGAGAATCTCACTTTACACTACGTGACACCTGGATGACGAGACGTTCATAAGCTGTAGTTTAATTCACCAGTAGATGCACAACAACCAAGAAAAGTAATCAAAGAGCAAAGCGTGGCACGCAGCTTTCCCTTTTTATAAAGAAAAAAAACACATTTTCGGCAATCGTTGCTCATTTCCGTGACATTCCGTGTATATAATAAATTCAGTTTTTAATGTTCAGTTCCGTGATTCGTCCGTGATTCCGTAATCGCGGATTTCATAGGGCTCTATGTGAAGAAGACTTTAAGGAATATAGTAAAAAAATGCTCCTGGAAAACATCACCCCCCCTGCCTTTAATAAAAACTTCTTCGGTGAGGAGTTTAACTCTGAACTGTGAATTTAAAAGAGTTCAACACCGAGTCTAAAAGTGGAAAGGAGCTGCTGTCCTCTCCACGGGCCTGGAGTCTGACCACGCTCTTTTCTAAACTTTCATTTTGATCTCCGCTACACATGTGAGAAGTTTCCGGACTGTTCTGAGCAGATGACCCGATCAGGGTGATGAAACCTGGCAGCATCAGAAATTACAACAGCTCCCAGAGACCTCTACGGTGGTTCCCTCCCACACACGAAGCTTCGGTTTTCCACACAGCATCGGCCTTCGTGCCCTACATCCTTCACATCAGCTCAGGCTGTTTCTGTGCTGATATTTTGTCATCTCAGCCCATTAAAACCACAACTAATAAAAGCTGCATCGCGCTGATTACTGATTCACATACAGTAAGTCATCTGTGGAATCACTCTGCATTTATGAGAGCATCGTTTTCTGCTGGGAAATTTGGTAAACATGTGCCTCATAAAGACTAATGACTTCCCATCAGTCTCAGCTGTATGCATTTAATCCACACAAGCAACGCTAGCTTGCTATTAAAGTAAATAAAAATGGCACACGTGGTGAGTCACAGCCTGAATCTGTTCCTAAACGACTCATCTCCGGATTTAGAGCTTTATATTTGGACAGTCCTCGCGTCCTGTGAGGAAATAATCTGACGAAGCAGTTTGCTGCCACCTCACTGCAGATTTTGCAGACCAATCAAACACAATGACAACTGTACCTGGATGTAAAAGGACAAAAAAAACACACAAGGTACACAGCGCGCATGATGCACCTGTCGCTTTCACTCGAGAGCACATGGATGATGGCGCACCTCCCTGCAGGTGACCGTACGCACACACACACACACGAGCACGTCCATGTTGTCCACGTTAACAGTTGTTCTCTTCCTCCCGCCTCAGGCGGCGGCTCTCCTTGGCTGACCTTAAGTTGGACTGCCACAGCTAGTTTACCTCACATATCTGCTGAAGCGCACCAGTTTATGGCTCCTGCGCAGGTACAGGAGGGTGGGTGGGGGAGGGGGCGCAGACATAAAGATCATTTAGGGATGAAATATTTATATACTGCCATAAAGGCCGCCTATACACTGCATCATTAGACGTACACGAGCATGTGACTTTTCTCCATAATTTCAGGATTTACAACTGAGGAATTATGAATATGTGAGGACTGAAGAAGGTAAAGATGAGGCGTCATGAAAGAATGGAGTGGTGGGGGTCGGAAG
The DNA here is from genome assembly GCA_023101725.1 of Atherinomorus stipes. NCBI lineage: Eukaryota > Metazoa > Chordata > Actinopteri > Atheriniformes > Atherinidae > Atherinomorus > Atherinomorus stipes. Next base: position 526,430 of record JALJCO010001256.1, on the reverse strand, counting down.
TCTACTCAGGAAATCAGTGTTAGACCTCACATCATCGTCTTCCATCCATCATGACCCCACAGGTCATCTTAGGGAAGGGTCACATGGACACTTTTGTCACGATTAAAACGTTCTCAAATCCAGAAAAGGGATTAGATCCGTACTTTTTGCGCCATGCGACCGCGCCAAAAGCCTAGAACAGTTGTCAGAATGGAACGTGACGAAGGTTTCATGCTCAGAACGTTTCCAAAACAACCATGAGACCGCGCAGAGTTGTTGGACCCCTGCGAGAATCCAGATCGTTCAAGTCTGGTTCGTTTGAGAAAACCTAAGAGATTGTGCCCTTATGTTGTATTATTATTGTGTAAAGGATTCTTCCACGTTATTTTACTAACCCTTAAAACTCATTTCTCACTATTTTTGGTGCACCCGTTTTTTGGGGGGTTTTTTGTTTTGTTTTTTTTTTGGCTGTGGAAGGTGTGGAAACTCATTTCACAAGCTTTTTAGTCACTGAAAATATGATTATTACAATAAAACTACACAATCGCTGATGAGTTACAGTAAAAGGAGGGTTGTTATTGAAAATATCAATACAATACTCTCTAGTGGATGATGGGATCCACACAATAATGACATTTCCATTATTTAATGCTTGTTGAGTTATAAAAACGTAACTGCACAGGCTGTGTGCATGCTTATGTTCAGCATGCAGTGAGACGGGGGCTCTGACACACCCCCGTAACCCGACCAAGCAGCAACCTCCAGAGCAAACCCCCATAGACTCCCATGTTAAAAAGGCCAACTTTACAGCAGAAATAAACATGTTTACAGCCTGGTTCAAAAAATCCTTTTAGGTTTAATAGGTCAAGTTTACCTTCGTGTCAACTGTGAGGAGGGTGATTTTCTTTTTTTTTTTTTTTTTATAACTAATCCGTTAAGTTATTATTTAATTTTGAAATTACACATAATTAGGGGCGTGTCCTTTTGACTGACAGGTGGCCAGCCGGGGGCTGCTAGTTAGCTCCTTGTTAGCTCTCTGTAAGGTCTCAGTCTGTAGCAGAGTAGCATAAGGGTGGTTTTTAGCCAGGTAACAAGTCCCAACGTGCCTTACCTTTAGCCCGCCGATTAGGAGGCTAATCTTCCTTCGCTCCTGTTCGTTTCGAGTTAGCTCTGTTAGTATTTAGCCAAGAGTGCGTTGGCTGTTAATCATTTGCCATGAGGCCGCTCTTTGCCCATATTTGTATTTTCTGAGAGTGATGACATAAGCAACGCAGCAGAAATGGGGAAGTTAGCAGCCCCCAACTGGCTTCACTTTTAGCTCTTCGTCCCTCTTTTAAACGGTGTATAAACCTGAAACGACTCGATGGTTGGAACAAAACCACGGACCTGGTGTGAATCAGCATTGATAATAATAATAATAATGATAATACATTTATTTTATATCGCACTTTGCATTTTACATCAAATCTAAAGAACATTAAACATATTGAAACATTAAAAACCTTAAAAATCAAAACAGGGCATACAAACAAAAAAGTTCTGCAACAGATGATTTTTTACAGATTAAGTAAAGGTTCTTCTAAACAAAATTTTTTTAGATACCTTTTAAAAGACTCCACGGTCCGTGGCACCCTCAGAGGTTCAGACAGGGCGTTCCACAGCCGTGGAGCAGCAGCCTAAAATGATCTGTCCCTCATTTTGTGAAATCAAGATACCATAAACTTCATAAAAAGGTGAAGAAAGTGTTTTTAGTGGATCTGGTTCACCACTGAATAAAACCAGCTACAATCCCAAAATCAACCTCTCTCAATGAGAAAATGCCAAATACAGATTTTTACATTTAACATGAGTAATAATTTAGTTGTTTAGAAAATTATTGGGAAACCTTTACAGATTAATCTCTGTATTAGCACATTAATATTGACATCCCTAATATCATTTATTTTATTTGTTTTACAATTATCTGGGAGCCCCCTGAAATAATATTGGGACCCCAGTTTGAGAAAGGCTGTAAGACATTGATCTACACACAGTGCGCTGATATGACATGAAATGAAATGAAAAATATTTTATTTGTACCAGAAGGGAAATTCAATATTTTCACAGGCTCTCTTTTTCCCTTTTTTTCAAACAATATAATATACAACATAACAATAATACAGTACATAAATGTAAAACTGAAACTAACAATACATAACAGCCCCCTCCTCTTCAACCATGGCATCCTTTTTATTGAAGTAAAATTTCAATGTTTATGTTCTTATAAAAAGAGAAGTACTGATATGGGTACTGATTAAGTACCAGATCGATTATAAGGACGATCGTTAAGAGTAGTGGTATCAATAAATCCTGAACGATACCCATCACTAGTCATCAGATCTCCTGAGCAAACAAAAATTATCCGAGTGGAACCAGCATAAACAGCTCATCTGACCGGGGTGGGGGTGGTGGGGGGGGTGAGGAAAAATGCTTTTTCAGCTTTTTCTTCTCCGTAAAACTACTTGTGGAGGCATGGAGCAGCTCTCTCTGCTGCCTCTCATAATGTCCCTGTTCCTGAACCCACCCACCCCCCCATACGGACACACAAAACCAGCCCTACAACATCAAACTGGGATCCCGGCTGTTGGAAGATAAGGCCGGGCTTTACAGACAATGTCAGCCTCCCTTGGAGCCTCTGACCCGGCTGGCAGCTTCTGTGTTCGGGATCAAGTATGAGGTTGACGAGTGTGTCTGCGGGGCTAACTATGATAAAGCACCGCGCTGTCAGAACATATTGAAGACCAAATTCCTGCATCTTGGCCCACAAGGGTAATTGGCTGCTGCCTGGTAGGTGTGCTGTTTAAATAAAATGGGCCTCATTTGTCAAACAACGTGGAGTGGTGTTAATGTGCTACAAAGTCATTTACGCCACAAATTTATCAGCACTTTGGAATACATTTAGTATGTATGATAAATCCATCTTACGGGATCTAATTGCATACTTAAGTATATGTTAGCTTATATTAAAATTTCAGTCTACTAAATGTAATCTATTTTTGATGAGGATGTGGGGGGAACTTGAAATCCCTTAAAACTCATCTTTTAACATCATTTCACATTCTAACCAGCATCAAACCCGAGATATTATTTCCAATATGACCACGTTATCCAGGGAACAAAATACATACATCTTCAAAATGATTCATAACCACCAATTAAAGAAGGGGGAAAAAAATCAGCTGTCGGTGGAATACGTTGAAATTGACAAAAGTAATAATAAATAAAAACTCTCATGACTTTGATTTTGAATTATGGTCCAACAAAAATATGAAATACAAACACACAAAAAATAAAACAAATAAACGAGCATGATGAGGCTCCGAAGCGATCGCTGCAATCAGGTGTTTTCTGTCATGTTCAGGTATGTTGGTCCATTGTTCATGAGAAACGTAAGCGGTTTTAAGCCCAAATGAACAGGGCATCCTCCCAGGGCGGCACGAGCGCTTGAAAAAATAAATGCTCCACTACATAGTTTTATATTATTAGGCCTATCTGTCATGCCACGATGTCAGGAGAATCAGCCAATTGGCGCCCCTGCAGCTGCAGACGCCCCCGCTGAGAAGGTGGCATGTAGAGTCCTGCTTTGGTCCTGATTGCAAATCTGCAGCAGCTTCAGACAAAACATGATTTTGTCAAATGATGTTTAGTAAAACTGATGTTCGAATCTGAACCATTGTATTGTACAGTAATACCCGCTACTGCAGGGAAGACTCTCAGAGACCGTCAGTCTCTTTTAAGGTCTTTATTTGAACTCTGGCGGCGCGTGCAGATGCATGGGCGGAGCGCGCCTTATGTTTCTTTTCCCATTCTCCTATTCTAGCCTACAACAGAACTGTCTCAGCCATAACTCGCACTCGGCGCTCTTCAACAGCAGCGTTCTTCCTTGTTACACACTCCACGAGAAGCAAGAACTTTGTTCTTGCCCACGAGGCTGCAAGAACAAGAAAAAAAGTTTGTTTTTGTCAAGTCATTTCATACTTCACAAGAAGCACTGAGACCGGGGGCACCCTGGGGAGAAAGGGGGGCGACAGTGTGCACTTTAGTGTTCACCCAGTGATTTTACATTTACAGAGAACAGAGTTGCGCACGCGGTGGTGTCCGTGTATTTAAATTCCACGTGTGTAGTTTACATTTTCATACTTTCTCACCACCTTGATCAGCTGTTTATTTAAACTATCCATTCAATGTTTCATCTGTGCAAATACGGAGGTGACATCTCTCCGCTTCAAGCGTCTGTGTTAACCCCGCCCACCTCAAATTTCCGACAAATCCCACAATACTTCTCGCAGCTCCCCGAGAAGAAAGTTCTGCTCAGCCAAGGGGTCGAGAAGAAGCCGCAAGTCATCCTCAAGCACGTCCGCGAGAACAAAATGACGCCATTTTGTTCTCGTGGCCCCGAGAACGAGAATAAAGTTCTCACTTCTCGTGAAGTATGTGGCAGCCTTTACCCCGCGCCAGTACGCCCAGTTTTACCTCCCACACCCAGAGAACAATCAGCCTGTAAACATCAAGACACCGGAACATCACAGTATTAATGCTCATCAAGCCAGAAGATGTTTTTAAAAAGTTTTCTTAGGGTTTCAGTTGTTAACTTAATGTGACGTTGGCAATTTGAATAGATTTATAACCTACTTTCAAAGTTGAGATTTTCTGTTGAATATAAGCTAGGCCTGTTTATTATTTAGGCTCATGTCATACGGGCCAAATGATATAATGGGTCTAATCAAAATGACGAATGACTATCTTATTTCTTGTTTTTATTTGTTTTTCCTGTCAGCTGGATTGATTCACTGTATAAAATTGTTAATCAATCACACCTTAACTCTTTAGTGTGTAATTTGTGAGATGACGGATTTGTGCTATTGAGAATGTTCTATAACTTGTCTATTGTAGATATTTTATATTATTGTTTGTTTTATATTATCTCACTGTAAACATTTTTGCCACATTTATGTGCATAGTTATTTTTTAAACTCTGATAACTTATACTGCTTTGTCCAGGATTGTGTTATTTGTGTTTTGCTTCCTGCTGTACTTGCAACAGAGGAATAACTGGACTCTCTTAAGTGTGATTTTCAAATGTTCTGTCTAAGGATTTGGGCAATTGACAAATATCTGTTTCATGTCTTTTGTTATAATCAAAATGGGCGGTGCAAAAACTTGTGCAAGTTCTTTTTGTGCGTGGGAAGGAGGGGCAACTTTATTTTCCACTTACCCTCCTAGTGAGCAAGACTCTGGAGCACTTTTTTAATATGTCAAATGCAGCCGGAGATCAGGACGACTTCTCGTTTCCCCCCCAACTTTCATATAATGGAGTTCGCCGGGGTCCGAGCCAAAAAGGTCCATAAAAGTGAAAAATTGTCAATATTCGTCCATACTGCTCGCCCAATGTAATCCAAGTGTCCTGAGTGGGTAGTGTCCATAATTTACTCGAAAAGACATCATTTACTGTATTTTTAGAGCCTAAACAATACCATATTGCATGTCTAGCGAGCACGCCGATGTACGTTCACAAATCTACGGCACGGCAGACGAGATCGCGCGTTGCTCGGAGGGTGTCTCGCCAGGGGAGTAATTCAATGTAGAATCACCACAGATGGGAAAGATGCTGTAATGTGTCAGGTTTTTTTTTTTATTATTATTTCCAACCACAATTCAAAAGCAATATTTTATTTCACTAAATTATAATTTAGTACATTTTTATTTATTATTAGTTTCCTTAATTTCTTGTTATTTGACCTTTTCTTTAATTGGAGGGTATGAATAATATTGAGGACGACTGTATCTTCAACCTTGTCTGACTTCACAGGTGTTTTTTTCTTCTCTGCACACCGAGCTGCATGTGTGAATGCCAATGGCCAGCGGACTGACACCAGCTCTCCAGTCTTCAGATGCCCAAACCGGTGACCCATCCCCGCATGCGGGTCTTCCATCCAATCTACCTGTCACTTCTGCCAATGACAAGACACGGAGAAATGGATCCAGAAACGCTGCTGCATATTGACAGTGACAGCTGCAATTCACAGGCAAGGAGCAGCTTATCTCCAGCGAGCAGCTTCTATTTCCTTTAGGTGAGCGGATGAGAGACAGTCTGAGGCAGAGCTGGAGACACGTCCAGACACAAGTCTATATTCTCTACTCACCCACAGCAGGGTGTAATATTTGGTCTGAATGTCTCCTCTGGCAGCAGGGAGGAAGAGCTGTTGAAGAAAAAGGCCTGGGCAGGCCAAGATTGGATCGCACGTTGATTTCTGGAGGTTTACGAGTGGATCCTCCAACATAAAGCTAAGTGGAAACATCCTGAGACAACTGATAGGGGAATCCATTGTTTACCCATGAAGACACAGTGTCCATGTAAGTGGGTTGTCTCAGGTCTTAAAAGGTTTATTCAGCCCACATGCTGTAAGTCAGGAACTAGTTCTCCATTAAAATCTGGCCAAAAATAACAAAAAGCAACATTTTAGCTACTCCCTTAGCGTCCATGAATCTGAATGTAAAGCAATGAACAATCTTAAAAGTTTCAAGGGTTATCAGAACCTTCATAATAATAATAATATTAATACATTTTATTTGAGAGCACCCAAGGACACTGTACAAAGCAGATAAATCATTAAAAAAAAGTTCGCTAAAATGCAAAACATAATACATAACAGAGAAAACAACATTGGATTGGTGGATTTGAACTGTCTGTACAGAAGAGTTTTGAGTCTGGATTAGAAGGGAAGGATCCAATAGATGGAGATCAAGAGGGAGGGAATTCGAGGGGTTTGGGAAGCAGAGTAATACATTGTAAGGTTGGGCATGTTTTGTTTAAAAAGGTGGGATATGATCATATTTACTTACAACAAGATTATTGTTTTAGACCTAAAATGCAACAGTTTGGTGTCAGTCTGGAGCCTTCCAGCTAAACACCTTCTTAAGCTCCGCATACACTGTGCGATTTTGGCCGTTGTAGAGCCGATTTTCCAGTCGTGCGACAGTTCTGAGGATCGGGCCGACTCTTGGCTAAGTCGTGTGTTGTGCGTCGTGCAGTATACTAGGGGGGTTACAAGAGGCAACTGGCACCTCATGACAAGCTCCCAATCAGAAATTGTGGGTCGCAAGAAAATCGAACCTGTTTGATAATTTGGTTGTCCCTTGTGAATGAATCGCATGTAGAAGCGGTGCCACGACCAAACTGAGAACCGTTTCCTTGGAGATTTTCACATTTTGCATGTGCAAAAAAAAAAAACGGGGGGTAAACCGGAGGCAACATGGCAACCCGGCATGTCATGTGGTCGGAGTTCTCGTTGTAGAGCCGACAGACCATACAGCCCACGTGTGGTCAGCCAATTCCTCTTCCACACACAATGTCACAATTTTTTATTTTTTTTGGGGGGGGGGATTTCTTCACAAAGAAGAGCACAAGTCTCCAGGGCAGCGCATTTTTTTGGGTGATAACATAATGTTGCTGTTGTTGTCTTCTTCTTCTTCTACTACTCCTAGTCTACCTTTATTTATTGTTTTGCATGTCGGGATTGTTCAAGACCCCGACATGTCTTTACAGTGTGAGCAGTCAGATCGCATCGGTTCGTACAGTGTGAGGACAGACATCGCAAGCTTTGAACTTTTGAACTCTGCGACTGATTCGCACCGTTTGAGTTGGGGCTGTGAAAAACGATTGAAAATATCGCAGTGTATCGCAGGCTTTAGTCCGAGGTGCATGTTCTTCACGTCGCTCTTGTACCGTAGCCACAATTTTAACTTTCTCCGGTTGTAAGTATAGCCATGATTAGCAGAACATGTTCCTGAGCTGGAAAAGTACATTTTTGGGGGCAAATTGTTTAGAAAGTTATACATTCTCTTGTTGAAATGTTTGACCCACAACTCCTTCAATACACCAACACATGTCAATGAAAATTCCCACACATGGTGGTCACGATGGTCCATTCCAAAGCCAGCAAATCAGATCACTCAACGAAAAAAAGGCTTATTTACATCTTCAGACAAACGCTTTTGATATCGTTTGCTGATGTTTCCATTTCCAACAAATCAGCGGTTGCTGATTGAAAATAAGATGCGAGCTCTTCACCTAAAACAATGAGTTCTCTGTCATCATCATCATCATCATCAGACAGCAAGAGCAGCAGGCTGGAGCTGAAGAGCAGCCCACCATTCATCAGCTGATCATTACTCTCAAGCACACAGTGACAGACGGACAAAGCAAAGAGGGATGGAGAAACACAGGAGGAAAAGGTGCTTGCATTTATTTGTTCCTCACTGATTCCTCGCTGTGGGGGGCTAATCCACTGTTCAATGCTGCCATGTTGAAACGCCATCCCTGATTGATGTGCCAGCTCCTCGTATTTTTCGCTCCCTCTGACAAATAATGTACAATTCCACTGCTTTCTTGTCATCCCCAACATATAATACACCCCAGACCATGGTATTACTTTCTGATTTATTTTTATTTATTAATATATCTTAAGCTGGTGGCAGAGATAAAAACATAGGATGGCATCCAGTAAATATTCTTGAATTAAGACCTGCATGCAAGACCAGACTCCTCTTACATCTTCTTTTGCATAATGCAGTGAGGCGGGGCTCCTTGCTTTGTCTTTCCTCCCGAGATAATCATATTATCTGCTGTGGGTAGCGTGTGCTTGCCAAGTTGTGCTCTCAGCTAAATCCACAATTGATCTTTCTCCTTTTCTGCCCTGCCTTTATTCCTCTATCAGTCTCCGTCTCTTCCACCCTAAGCCCCCTTTTTTTTCCATCTCAGGCGATCACTCAGGCCTGCAGAGATGGAAGGAAAAACCAAGAGTAGGGAGGTGGATATTTAATCAACTGACTTCGCTTTGCTGGTGCCCAACAACAACTATGAGAAGTGGGATTCAGCAAAGTAATCAGCATGGGGGCCCCTCCAAGTCTGGGCTATTGATCACCCCCCCCCCCCACCCGACTGCAGCAGCTCTGCACATCTAATGAGGCCAATCTGCAAATTTCAGAAACTTTTAGGTGAAGGTGGATAACTGGGCATGAGCTAATTAATGGGGAGGATGGAAAATGTCCTCCTTTTTTTTTTCTAGATTTGATGTTTAAAACTTTATCCTACTTTCCTGACGTGTCGGAGAAGCTACCTCTGGCTTCAGGGACAAATAGTTTCAGCCAAATGAGTTCTGCTTTGGACCAAATTAGAAGCAAGTTATCAAAAAGTCACGAGGTTAATTGTGTCGCTTGGATGAGGAAATGAGTAGATCTGGCAACCCCCCTCCAAAAAAAAAAAAAAAAGAAAAAAGAGGGTAATATTGCCTTCAATTTACATCATATATAGCGATATCTACCCCACAGGCTGCGAGGTGTCTGGCAGGCTGATACCGAATGTAAATCTTTTACACCATTTCTCAAGTCAGGGTAATGCTAATTGAGCGCTACACTACAAAAAGATGTCAGGCCGCTGCTCTGACAGCACCGACAAGACAAAGAGGCAACAGCAATCGGCTCCCATGTTAATTGTTTCTTCAAAGCGGGATGGCACATATTTTAGCACATTGCCAAACTACGCTGTCACAGACTGCTTTTTATTTTTCTCCGCCAATCAGGTCTCAGATGTCTTCGTGTCTGCCGAGATCAAATGACACATCACTTTAAGACAAGAGCAGAGCCACAACCCCGGCCTGTACATCAAACATGGAAGTAGGATAAAAGCTTTCATCCTTGAGAAAATAAAGGGAACTTGTTGAAGGGGAGCTCCGCTGTCAGCGGAAAGTACAGCTGTCTGGAAACGACTCCCATCCTCCCTCCCATGCGCTATCAAATGACAAAAAGCTGCAGACCATAAGCTGAGGTAAATCGTTTTGTTGCAGCGACGAGGAGCCGATAAAGTCTTAATCCATCAGGATGAAGAGAGAGCGGCAGGCTGGCCGGTCACCGGAAGTTCGACTGGAACGACTCAGTCATCGGGTCTCCTCACCTCTGAGGAGGTTAGGCCCCCACGGCTGGGAAAAGGCTTGTTACGTACTAATCTGCAAAACTAATCTGAGCATGTGATATTCCAGTCAAGCACATTACAGATGAGGAAGAATACATTTGATCTTCATCAATACATTGATTGTTATCAGTCAGCCAATCGTATCAGTCTCAATTGAAAACATTAATGCATTATTTATTATTAATGCAGCACAACCAAACTTGACAACTAACTCAGCATCTTTTGCATCCTGTCTCTTCTCTGAGGTCTCTGCACACAGTAAAAGTCAGTTTAATGTTGACTCTTGTCTCATCTCTTGCTCTGTCCCCTATGTACAGACTTCTTCCATGTAAACCAGTGGTGGGGAACCTTGGCCCTCATCCTGCAGGTATTCCACTTGTCCTTGCTCTTACACACCTGATTCAGATCAATGGGTCTCTGTGCAGAACTTGATTGGCTGTCAGATCCATTTGATTTGAATCAGGTGAAGGGGGAGAAATGGAAAGCCTGAAGGGACACCGGCCCTCGAGCACCAGGGTTCCCCACCGCTGATTTAAACCCTCCCAATACATCTTTCCCAGGAAAAAAATCAGCTGTCAGTGAAATAAGTTGAAATTGACTGAATGAATAATAACTAAATATTAAAAAAATTATGACACTGATTTTGAATTGTGGTTGAACAGAAAGATTAAAAAGAAAAAAACAAAAAAGGAAGCAAACAATCATGATGGGGCTCCAAAATGAATATTTTGTTGAACAACCTTTTGAGGCATTCACTGCAATCAAGTGTTTTCTGTAGCGTTCAGTCAGACGTATGCACATGTTGATAGGTATTTTTGTCCATGAGAAAAATGTTGTGATTTGTCTGGGACAGTTTTTTTTTTTATTAATCTTTGCAACCACAATTCAAAACCAATATTTCATGAACACCAGTAAGTGTGATAGCCTATAACTACAAATCAGCTCTGCTGAATGATGCATTCATGAACTCTATAACAGTAACCTTACAGTTAGCATTCCAGTGTTGAGAATAATTAAATAATCATAGCAGATACACTCTGTTAAGTCATGTCGCATTTCCAATCTGATAAAAAAAGAAAAAACAGAGAGGACAGAAACACGTAAAGGATTGTATAAGCCCTGATAAAAACTATTTCATTCCATGAAGTCGTGCTAAATATTCTCAAAGTTCAGATCTAACATGACGTGCTGACATAATTAAACGTGATTAATGGCGGTATCAGCTGTGCGCGTTTTCTGCAACATGTTTGTTCTCGGTGCAGCTGCAGGTGAAGAGGAGCATGAGTGTTTCCATCTTCAGCTTCTCGGTAGAGTTTAAAACTGATACGTATGTCTGGGTTTCAGCTGGTTGACGTGTTTTCAGAGACGCTCTCTCTAAGACGCCATGTGCGCTCAGCCGTGGACGTGCGTGTGTCTGTGGGTGGTCGCATCACAGAAACTCAGAGAGCATTTACAGATGCGGGCATGAAAAAGTTCCGCCTTTTTCTGCCAGAAGTGGTGCACCATCACTGCACTGTCACTGGCTGAACGACTTGTCCCGCGAATGCGTCATCACGCACGGTGTCCAAACTTGCTGTGTGGACACGTCCTTGTTCCAGGCATTCATTTATGCTCTGAAATCATTTCCCCTGGGCACACAGGCGTTTCTCTGTGCGACTAGCAGACAAAGTCGCTGGTAAGTGGCTGGCAGTCAGCAAAAAGGGGAACTTTTTCATGCTTATGACGTGCTGTCATGTAAATCTGATAACTAACATCAGTTCAGTTTTTAATCCAAGAGCTCAATATAAACCTGTTCTAGAGGAAAATAGACCTGAAGCCAGTTTGTGAGCTGGTGCTGGATAGAAAACCAGATCACAATAAATTAGGCGGTGCTGGGTCTGGTAGGGAAAACACTGGCTCGGGTATGTAGAATATTTGGCAGTGATGCTAAATTTAAGTGAACTCGTTGACAAAACACAAGACAGTAATATTTGTTCATTTTTTCTCCATTACAGTACCGAAGAAAACCGAACCATGACCTGTGTACCGAGGTACATACAGAACTGTGATTTTTGTGTACCATTACAGCCCTAATATATGTATATATATATATATATATATATATATATATATATATATATATATATATATATACACACACACAATATATGTATATATATATAAATATATATATATATATACCTGTACCTATGTGTGTGTTAGGTGAAAATAAAAAAAAGTGTGTAAAAAAAAAAAAAAACAACTTAAAATAACACATGGATGCTCCTGCTTTAAAGATCTATCACTAAGAGATTAATTGGGGTGGAAACAGCATCCTCATTGGTTAAAAACTGTTAACTAATTAAAAAAAATGAAACAAAAAAAAGCCCAAGACTTTTAATGGTCCTTTATTTTTAAGGTTTATGTGTCTCAACATGAAGGCCTCCACTCCCATTGTATTTTAATAACTGTTCCTGACATTCAAATTAGCACTTTCACCGCTAAGTACATCCATTAAACCAGAACAAATGCAATGCGTCCATTTTTCCAATTTTTCCACTGGACAACTGCCTCATGTTTTAAGATTCCTTCTTTTTAAAGTTCCTGGCTGATGGCGACTTCTCACATGAAACATACTTTCCCTCTATTTATTAATTCATGGAGGTGGGGGGGGGCAGAACGGTGGAGAGAAGACATCATTATCTAACCACATGCTAAGACCATAGGGGATGTCTCTCATTTTACTAGTGCAGTAAGACCTTGGGGGATTACCCAATCCACATCATTTCCCCCAACCCTCTAACCTCATGCTCTCGTGATCACATAAAGGATTACATGGCTTTGGAGTAACACATTAAAGCATTAACTCCCCACAAAGCACAAAACTCTCACAGCCAAATTAAACATATGCCTCTTCAACTTTGAAGTAACAAAGTTGTGAGTCACACTGTGTTTTAAGGATAAATTTGCTGCAATTTCTGTAGCCTGTTTGCACATTTAAGTTGATGTGACGTTACACGCATTACTGGATCTCAGAAGCCTTTGCAATGAAGGAAGGTCATGCTAAATTATTCGGATGCAGACCTCAACGAGAATAGAAGCACATTCAACAACATTTTTCCCTCCAAAAGTTAAGAAATACTCTGTAAACAATAAAATACACACAAGCTACTTTTACTTAACTTTCCATGAACATATACTTGACAGTGTGAGATTGTTCTCACAACAGGAAATACTCTGGAGTAGCATTGTTAAAGAGCAATATGATGGAAAACAGTACAGCTTACAACAGAGAAGACTATGTTCAAATTATTATGACTATCGTAAATTATTCAAGTTTATTTTCTCCACTGAAAAGTAACGTTACAGTATGAAAGATAAACTCTGAGTCTGGTGAAATTAAAGTGACCATTTTTATTCTGAAAATGTTTGACCTGGTTGTACGCTGAGCTATTATGATGTTCAGCTTAACATCTTCCAGCCAGTGTTGTTTCTCACATTTAGTTGGTTTCCACGCACTGATTGCTATGCACATTTAGATTTCACTAATAATAAATCAAATCAAACCGAAAGCTTTTACTCTTCCACCAGCTGGAAAAGATGGCATAATAATGAAGAAGTGGAGCTGTTATGGTGACAGAAAAAGACAAAATGTGACATCCATGTTTGCGTCGTGTTTTATAATTAACAGGTGAAGCAGCTTCTCCATCTACAGTTTTGGTTTTTGCCCTTTTAAAAAGAGTTGTTGATGCATGTGCTTTTGCCAATGTCACATTTGGCCAAATGTAAACGTATGCAACTCAGACAGCATTGCTAACCACTTTTACCTGCAAAAATAACAGTGTTTAACTCTTGCTGTGGGCCCTTTTCCCTGTGATGTCATTTGCAAGGCAGAATGAAGCTACAGTAACTGAAGAAAACACTGCTGTAATAAGAATAATATGCTGCTGTCCGAGGACAAGATGGAGTGTCTCACAGAAATTTGGTCGGACGAATGTATCCAGAACATGTTAAACTGGACACTCTCAAGAAAGTTACTGTTTATGTGGAGGAGAGAGCTTTTAACAACACAAATGACTATTAGTACCATCCACTGGACTGGAGTGAAGCAGGCGCCTTTTGATACACGTGACTTACACAAATATGGTCACATGATGTGGTGGCATAGTGGCACATTTCCAACTTTCCAAATGTGACTGGAGGCCATTTTTATTCAATTTTTGTCACGCGGTGAGTTGAAACAGGCAAAGTGTGACCCTGCCCTCGGGCTTTACTCAAAATGCATGATTCCAGTGCTGGACTGACCATGGTTTGCCTATCTGAACTTTATTTTCAATCGATGGACTGTAGTCAAACGAACACCTGAATCTGTGGAGGACCTGGGTATGGGAGGTGGTAGCCTACTCGGCTAACTTCTTCTTCGGTGGTGGCTGCAGTGGCTTTCCGTCAGCTCCAATTACCGACATTTTTCACACCCAGCTCCACTTTTGCTCATATTGCATCAACAGCCAGCATTATTCTGGTTTTGGTGATTATTTCTTCTTCTTCTTTTTTTTTTTTTTAAACATAAGTTCTCATGAGCTTGCATTGGAATAATCTTGTATCGATGATGGATAGACATACGGTATGAGGCATACAGTAAGAAAGTCATCTGGCTTCCAGGTGAATCCTTCGTTCATCCACTGATGACGTCTTGGTTTGTAAAGATGAAATGCTATTTTATGGTGCCGACTGTGAACTGACTTTTCAGGGTCTGAGCAACTGTTTTTTCGCTGAATGCGCCTTTCATTCAAAAATTGGTTTGGTAACCAGTATGGAGCCGTTTCAGTGTGAGAGAAGCTTAGTGTGTGTTTTCTGTTAAAGAAACTGGCAAATTCCTCTGTATGCATGAACGTCCTTGGTTAAGTTGTGCCCAATTCTAGCATCATAGCTCTGCTGCCACTGGTGCGAATGCATGTGAAATAAGTGTGTGTGGGTGTGTATGAGAAACATAAAGCCCTTTGCAGAGCGGCTAAGGTTAAAATCTTCTCTCCTTGTGCATATAATTTAAAACTTCTACGGAAAATCTCATTTTAAACGACAAGGTTACAGCGCAGATGTGAAATATGAATTCTTTAAAGAGAAAACTTTCAACAGACTTTCTGCTCTCTGACTCATAACTTTACACAGCATGGAGGACAAGCAACATCACCAAGACTCACTCAAATAAACATGACAATGAACTACACACACATTTACACACCAACAATTACTCTGATGATTAATTGTGGCAAGTCTCCTTCCACTAATTTCAGGAAATCACTTGGGGAAAGATAAAGTTAGTGGCAAAAAAAGTCATTTTTGGCATTCTACATCTGTCAGTCTGTGTTTTAGCCTGATTAGTGTGCACTAATTGACTCTGCTAATCACACCCCCAGGTGAGATTGGGAAAGACAGAGGAGGATGAGAGAGTGGGGGTGCGGGGTGTGTGTGTGTGTGTGTGTGTGTGTGTGTGTGTGTGTGTGGGGGGGGGGGGGTGGTGATGGAGAACATGGCGAGCTGCTAAGCTGTAAAATGGTGGAACAGCTGCTGAAGTCTTTTATGTGGAAGCCCCAGAGAGCTCCTCTGAGGGCGCTCCTGGGCAGCAGTGGCTGCACAACACTGACGGTGCAAACCAGGATGCTGCTTTTCCAACTCACCTGTCCAATTAAATCCATTATTTCAGGGGGGTTATCATGTCAGAAGTAAGACAAGACTAGAAAACACCCTGCAGCACATAAACAAACGGACTGATCTGGAGACAGTTTTAGAAAGCAAAGGGATGCGAGGTGAGATTCAGGGTCCGAAATCTATTGCCCAGTTCCTATTCCTATTTTCATCCCTACCCCTACCGCTAGCCCTTTCCCTTGGCCCTGGCACTTGAAACTGTTTCAAGTGCTAGGGATTGAATTATTCCCCTAAGAAATGGGACAACCGTTCTAAATCCTTATGCACCACCAACAGTCGTCCGTGGCACAGGAAACTGACATCACATCTGTTTCCGGAAGAGTTCGCAATCTCGTCTGCAGCAACAATAATCTCCCTTTCCTGGGCAGTTTGATTATTTTTTTCAGTTTTGTGCTGACAAATGTAAAAATGAAAAGAAAAGAAGACACCTTCAACTTACGTAACATAACTATACTTGTGTGTGTTTTTTTTCCACATTTGTGCGTTTCTTTGGCTGCCGCTGCCGATTTCCTCACCATTTTGCCCACATTTCGCATGAAATTGTGGGTAACATCATTCCACTCGTTTTCTAGAGTGGAAAATCTCTGTTTCGAGAGCCAGATAGCCCTACCACTTCCCCTCCCCCTTGGTCAGAATCAGGACACCACTACCCCTTCACATGAACACGCAAAACAAAGGTTAGGGCCAAGAGCTAGGGCAGGGGGGAATTGGAATTCACCCTATTTCTCCATATCTCCAAACTAACAAAAAAAAATTCTACCCATTAAGTATTTGAAGAATTTTCATTTCTTTATTTTTATATTTTATCACAGCACATGTGATCAAAAATTTGTAAGGCGAGACCAGCTTTTCATGTTGGTTGTTCTGGTGTGTCATCAATAGGAATGTCAGCTCCAGTGATCAAAGGTTGCAGTGCTGCAGGTTTTAAGGAAGAAATACCCGCCCGATTTTCGGCCGTCTGCAGCCATCACCAATACCGCCAGCGTTCTTTTCATCTGAACATGTGTAATCGGTGTCGGCCAGTCGTTCAGTCCGTGATGGGTTGACCAATCAGATCGGAGGAGGGCTTGCTCTTGTTAATGAATCAGCGAACGCTAACACCCAAAGTGAAGATGGTAAATAAACCAGAAAAAGAGCAAAAGGATCAATCATCTGTAATCAAGTGGGACAAAGCTATGGAGAAGCAGGTGATCAGCTGTTTACGGTTGGAAGGATATTTGCGTTTTTCAATTTTTGGGGGCCACAATATTGATCAGCGCCATCTGCTGTTGTGGTGACATATTTTGCACATGTGCAGAAGGTGCACCCAAGTCTGAAGTCAGTTTGGTGTGTTCTTGGGCACTTTTCTCACCGTGTCGGCAAGACTGAGGCCGATTAACCATCCCAACCCCATTTTGTGGCATCACCCACTACGGTTTGGCAATCTGTCCAGTGTGTCTCCGACTTTAGACGTTTCCGTGCTCCGACACACCTGCTTCATATTAGATGTCTCTCCTTGAGGATTGACTGTGGACACAACGTGTCCGTTTGAATTCTCAGTGTTCGTTCTTTCTTACCTGAGCTCAGGGAAGAATGACACTGCAATAAAAAAAGCCAACTGAAGGGCAGAGAGGGGTGGGTCCTCTCCTCTGATTGGCTCTGATCCACAGCTGGACACTGTGTTCTATGATGGTTTGAAATTTGTGAGCGGTGTCCATAAGACATCCAGTATAAGGAATAACGCACAAAAGTCACAGAAATCTTTCACTTCATTTTCACTCGTTAATGAAAATAAAAACTTGTCTCCACTGTCGGCTTATTCGGACGACAGACTCAAGCAAAAAAACATGAGATTTACTAGAGTAGACAGTAAACAATTTGCAATAAAACTAGAAACTGTGTCAGATCTGAAACAGGATTTATGGCAAGCTGTAGGATCCAATCTGAGATTGTTTAAAGCCAAACCATCATAGATATCTTCATAAATTCAACCAAGAAAGCTGCGACAAACTCCTCCATCCTTGTATGGACGTTTTCAGTCTAACTAACTAAGATCTCTGCATCCGCCTGCAGGACTTTTATCTGTTCTCTCTCATAGAGGATTTGGTTTTTATTTGATATTTTTGGAAAGAAAAAAACTGTCTCGGTGTTGAATAAGCACAGTGCTGGCAGCAGTTTCCCTCTCCCCATGCTCAGCATGTTGGCGTGCACCAATGCTAAATAACTAATGGCTGTGTAGAGTCCCTGAGAGATGCACGGGATGCTTAGATGAAAAATCAGGGTAGAACATCTGTGTCATCCGTTTCATGCCTGTGCTCATTTCTTTATTCTGCCTCACTCTTATGAAATCATTTGTAAAATATGTTTTTTGCTGCCTGGAATCTAAGAAATGTTCCTTTCTTCAACGGCTAGGGTGAATTGTTTTTCATCCAAATGCAGTTTTGTTCTGTTTTCTTTTGGCTTTTTTATGTTTTTGCCTGAGTAACTGCTTTGTATTCAGGAACTTTATTTTGTTTTTTTGTTATTTTACACCCACTGAGATGCTTTTATGCATGCCCTTAAACATAAAAATGTTCTCGAGGATTTCCCGAAAACACTGTTGTGCTGCACTGGGACTCTACTCACTCTTCCACAGGATGCTTTTCTCCTGATCTCTTCCAGTTTGTAGATGCAATTGATGAATTAATCTCTTCTCTCTCCACCCTAGATACGCAGACTGACAATCATTCAGACATCAGGGATTCTAGCCCAAATGTAATGCTAAAAGGACCAAAACTTATAGTTTAAGGATTTTAAATTGAGGTTATTCTTTTATCTATTTATTTATTTTAAAGGGACAGAGCAAATTCATGAAAATATCAATGCAAATATGCAAGAATTAGCCAAAATTCCACATAACTGTAGTCCCTGGCAAGTCGGGCAAAAACAACTAATAAGAAAAACAAAACACAGCAAAACAAAAACAGGTGATTCCCAACACAAGTGAGAAACAACAGTACAATAACAGAACAGCAGGTCCAGTCAGGTCAAGTTAATCTATCTCATCTTGTTTCCTGTGTGGCTCCACGTCACAACAGAAGTCATTTAAAGTCCCCTTTTTCTTTCTCCTTCTTAGAAAAAGAAAAAAAGAAAGAAAAAGGGACTTTAAATGACTTCTGTTGTGACGTCATTTAAAGTCAAAGGACAGTAAAGTGAGAAGGAGAATGAAAAAAATGAAGGAGAAAGTCCCCTTTTTGCTCTAGAAAAGGTTTATACCGAGTTCTGTTATCAAAAACTAAACTGTGTGATGTTTTTTATCTGATTTACATGCTGGCATGTCATGCTCTGTAAACAAAATCAATCATAGTAAGTAGGTTTCAAAGGCACATTAAACATCAGCAATGCTGCCAGATATCAGATACTAGCAGGTATTAGCCAACATGTGGCTAATTATAATGTTTCTGACAACTTAACTTTACCGACAACTTAAAACCAGATATACTATGAGCAGCTTCAAAGCAAGTCAGTCTGTAGTCACATGACTGAAAGGAATGCTGGGATATGATGTATCGAACTGTTCAGTACAGGTGTGAATCGAACCGTGAGCACTGCGTATCAAATATCAAACAGTACAGAGTTTTTGATTTATTTTATCACCTTGCGTTCTGACGATGAGCTCTGTGTAGAAAACTCAGTGGATCTGTGTTCCACTCCAAACAGATATAGTATTTATAACTTCTCTGGTTTTCACGTCGAGTATGATCCTGATGGTAAGCGGTTGTGGACAAATGGATATTGGCTTGAAAAAGCCATGAAAATGTATATTTTTGTATTGAAAAAATATCGAACCCTGACACTTAAATATCAAACTGAACTGGACAGTGAATTTTTGCTATCGTATATACACAATACAAAAACTATATAGAATATATATATGTATATATATATATATATATATATATACAATATGTTTGGGGAGATTAATAAAACTTATTCTGCACCCCTCTAGACATTAAGTGGATGTATTATATCTTTTAAAAAAAATTGTTTTGATGAAAGTTAAACGATAGTGTCTATGTGTATCATATGTCACATTCCTGAAGCATCAACACAGATAATTTTACCGCCTGTTTTGGTGCAGGGGGTTTGTCCTGTCAGTCTTTTTAAGTGTTTGTGTTGCTTCCCCATTTTACTTGAGAAAAACTAGACATCTTATACACTATAGTTTACAAAAAGATCATTCAGGTCTGAAAATAAGGTTGAGGATAACGGGAACAACGTTCATCAGGCTGCATTTTAACGAGGACGTCAGATCAGAGTTTCCTGCATAGAACATGACGTCTCATCTCTGTTACCATGTAAAATAAAATGGAAGTGGAGTACTTTCATAGAAAACCTCGGCTGCTTCCCCTCTGAACTCATGCTACACTGAGCTTCTCTTGTTCCAGATTTATTTCAGTACAACCCGACATGGGCCAGTGGGCAAGCTCCCTTCCGCCCACCACCTGGGCAGTAATAAAGGCAGTGCGGCCCACAGCGAGGTGGGACGGCGCTTCAGAGGTGTTAGAAAAAAGAGGAAGAGGGCCGAGGCCAGGAGGTTGGTCTGGTGATAGCTGGGAATTGGAAGCACGGCCAGTTTGGTGAGGTGCAAATGGAGCCTCACAGCGACCCGGGCCTCCACTGCACCTCGCTACTCTCACCTGAGCCAGCCAAGCGTGCAGCTGCAGGTGGGGGTGGGCAGCTGTACCCATCTGGCTCAGCAGGTATAAACACACTCACCGCTGCAGTCATTCTCCTCAAGCAATTTCAGAGAGGATTTCATGTGGTCTTTTGCAGCATTATGGGAGTATTTGTACACCGACCGTTAACAAATAGCTTTACACACAGAAAAATGCAGCCATAAAACACTTTTTAAAATAAGTTGGTGAAATGTAAAAGAAGAAGTGCCATCATTTTTATGCCCTAAAAATGTGTTTGAAGACCATGTTTTTTTTTTATGTAATCATCTTTTTTTCCGATAGGAGAGTAATAAAGACAAATGTTGGGTTTATCCTGGAGAAGACTGATCTGGTCGCAGTATCTAATAGAAAACCACCTGGCAAAGCTTCATTTTTGGCTTGAAATGACTCCACTTCTATCGTGTCTCTCTGAACTCCACCCATGTCAAACAATTCCATGAGATGAAGACCCTTCATTGTCGGATTAAAAGCTACCGAATCACCCAAAAGCACGGGAACAAAGACCGACATGATTCCACGTGTTCCTACTTCAATCCAGTCACATCACTGGGTTTGTTTGTTACAGGATCAATGTCATGACACAATCTGCTTTTCTAGAAAACAAATGAGGTGATCAGGCGTGAAAAAAGAAAAGCCTCAAACAGATGAGAAGAGATGTTTCTGTCTTCCTTCAGTGGACCCTGGGAATTAAAGTCAGTGTTGTTCTGTGCTGCAGTTATAATCTTTGACCTATTTACTACGTATTTACCAGACTGAGCGCCGTGTTTATTTCAGCCGCAGGCAAAACCTGAAAGCAAATATAATCTCTGAATTATGAGCTCAAAAATAACACAAAGCATTTGGCTCATTATGATTTAACTATTAAGTTCATATTTGAGAGCAACCCGATGAAACCTGGGCTTTAAGAGAAAACTGCAAATATCACAGTTAACTGAATTAATCTAAGAAACTATATGAAATCAAATTATGAGAAATGCATCAAATAATTAACGGCATCTGTCAATGCAAAGTGTTATTTACCAGTAATTAGGAAAAAAGAGTTTTACATCAGGTTTTAGTCCTGAAAAAAACAAGGTTGATACCAGAATTTTCCGTTACAGTTTCATCTGCTGCATGTTTTACTAACTTTTACTCGTCTGTCTTTGTATGCTAGTTCACAGCAGGACACGCTGTCCCCTTCTTCTTCTGCTGGTTTCTGGAGGGTAAACTCCACCCTACAATGACTCAACCTGCATCTAGCGGTACAAAGTGGAATTACACCGAAATGAGATATGTATATTTGACTGCTGTGAAAAAAGTGAAGCTTTTTTTCCCTCCAATCTTGTCTATAGACCGCTTCACGGCCTACGTCACAGTGATGTCACCGCTGTAGCTGGAGGCAAAAACAGAGGAAAGCGCACAGCAAAGACTGTAGAAATGAGCTTTCTCAAGTGTTATTACGATTTTAAAATGTCTTCTTGTGTGTTTGGGTGCCCCTTTACAGCATTCTGTCTGGTGTTCTGTCAAAATGCGTGCCGTTCTGACAGAAATGTTTTATACTGCAGGTTTATGGAAGATGGTGATCTGCTGGAGAACTTGTCTGGAAGCTGAGAGAAAACCCAGTTCCTGCACTACTACTAGTCTGGTGCAGCATCGTTTCTGCTGGAGACGCTGAAATATCCCATCTTCTCTGCAGGCCGCTGTACGGAAGCTAGCCAGGAAGAAGTCATCATTAAGTCAGTGAAATCAACAATATTTGCTCTTGATCTGTTTTCAAGGAGAATGCCAGAAATTTAGCATCGTCCCAGTCACTACCCCAGTAAAGACCCTTTCCCATTGCTTCAGTGGAGAAAGAGCCATTACCTAATTAATTTTCCTCCAATCTATAAACAGAACTACTAACTGTGAAGAAAAATTACTTCTTTATTTCTAAATCTATGCCCAGCATGTTTCTTCTTTTGCTCCATAAACAGGAGAAGGCAGATTAAACGTTGCTCATAAACATGTCTTATTCAGTTTAACAAGTTCTCTCACTCAGATTAATCACGTTATGTTTAATTTGTTGATATACAGTGAACGACGTCTGAACTGCGGGTCACAAAATCCAGCTTTGGGGGGTGGAGGTGGAGTTGGATCTCTGAGTGGCTACAGAGACCTTTTTTTGCTCATTCATGGTGTTTTCCTCTCTCTCATTCACAGCTCTGGAGGCAGGATTAGAAACTGAATTGTCATTTTTCTGCGCCAGGACCAGGAAAGAAACAGATGTGAATGAAATTGACCCAACCATGCACGCAAGTAAATGGACTTGAAAAGAAAAAAATACTGCATCTCGATGTTGCATAAGCGCGTTTTTCAACCACTGGAGACATAACCTGGTTATATTCAAGCACAAATGATGCATCACTGTTAACTGATGCAAAGATGGTTTTTCCTCGTTATTCTGATCCAAACATGCTTTTTGAAACTGGTGACGGTAAACTGCAAACAGTAAAGCACTTCAAATGTGTTTCTCATAGTAAAGTTACAGCTTTGCAGCGTGGGTAGGATTCACTTCAGTTTTTATAGCCGTGACCCAATGTGCCGATGCAATCCTCCATCTATCACACAGGTGCACGTCAGAGAAAATTATGATTGACAAAATAGAACCGACGTGGTTTTTTTCTTGTAAAATGATGGACTGTGGCTCCCAATCAACATTTTCCTCCATCAGAACAACCAGCATTAGTTTTCTTTCTCTCACATTTCAACACCTGGACATGTGACATGTATTAAAGGTAGACTTGATGCAAGAATGTGAGCATCCTGCAGCGGTGTGAAGGGGTATGTCATGATTCCAGACTCTCTCAGTACAAATACTCCCAAATTAATCATCATGAGATAGACCAGGATTATTATGTGTTTATGTAAGTAAACTATCAATATACTAAATAAATAAATGAACCTTCATCAAAGGTCTGGAAGTTTTATTCATTTTAACTTTTAATAACAACAATACAGAGTAAAACAGCAGAAAAGTGGCATCTTGTTGCAACTAAACCTAAATAAATATAATAATAATAAGAAGAAGAAGAAGGAGAAGGAGAAGGAGAAGGAGAAGGAGAAGGAGAAGGAGAAGGAGAAGAAGAAGAAGAAGAAGACGGCAGGACCTCTATCTAGACTACAGGACCTCTGCCTGGACTCGGGAGCTTCTGAACATTCCTTTATGAGCAGGAAAACATCTGCCTTTGACTTCCAGCCTATTAGCTGCTGTCTGACACATTAATAATCCTGGAAGAGTTGAAATAAAGAAACTAGACCACATATCTGGTATTAAATAAAGAATCCTGGAAAAGAGGAAATAAACACATTTTTTTTTTCTGCAGGTCATTTCACACTGACAACAGAAGGGCGTGACCGTCATGTCGAGTCAATCATGTTTAAAAGCCAAAAGCGTTTTCTTCCATGTTTACAGAAAGCAACATTTTGTGATGAGCACTGAACTCTCTGTGTTGCACTGTTAGCACAACCAGAGCCAACATTCAGCTCAAAGCTACATCAGGTTACAATGAATCCATTTAACCACGTTAACGTGCATCTAAAAGCCGGGTGGTTTTCCTGCAGGTGAGGAAACACTGCATTTTAAACTGGTGGGCCAGTGGTCCTTTTTCCTAGAACCAGAGAAGTCTGGTTCCTCATAATTCCATAATTGATCCACAAGGATCAATAATGAAATCAAGTGATTGTGACATCTTTAATTGTGAGTGGTCCGCTGGGTGAAGCACAAATGTTAAACCTCTGGACGTTACCAACCTGCCGGTTAGCCATCCAGAATGTCTTCCATCTGCTGGACAAAGACCACAAACACACGCTCTGATCTTTGCAATGAAAGCCTGCTTCCTAATTAATGTCTGTGTTTGACTATCATACGTTCGTTACAGTGGAAGGAAGTGACAACAGCTATTTGTCGAGCCAAGCTGGGGGGACAGAGGCTAAAAGCAAGGTATGGATGGTAGAAAGAAGGAACAGATGGGACAGCATCAGCGGGCACAGAATGAAGCATGCCTTCATCCATCACGGCTCCATAAACACACACACAAGCACACACACGTGAAGCAATCTGAGTTGCTGTGAGTGTACTTATTGAGGCGACAAAGCCTGAGAAATGCTTGTACTTTCTCGTCAGCATCAAACTGAACCCAGCTCTGAGTAACATCCCTACGCAGCAGTCAGGAGGGCCATGTGCTGAACAGGCCATCGACTTTAGAGATGCTTAATAACTACAGTTTATATCATGACATCAAAATGATTCAATACTTCTATCAATAGTACAAATTTTTAATGAATACCTGATGTTAAATTGGTCTCTCAACCCAACACCATTTCCTCTTGGAGGGTTTGCCCGTTTTGAAATGAGTACTATTAAAAAACTAAAAAACCAAGCACATCGTTAGTAACTGATCGGTTAAAAGTTTACACAAGCACACACACAACATCAACCTCAGACTACCACACACCAAAAATCACAGATTAATACAACCCTGGTGAGCTGGTACCAATTCTGGTTTCAGATACAATGCAGTTGTGAGTTGTGTGCTGAACTGAGCCAGACTGATTTAGCCTTGAAGCTGGGTGGACATGATGGGGGGCGGCTGATAGTCCTGGTCTGAGCTAGGACCGGTAGGGAAATCTACTGCAAGTCTGAACAGCTTCCTCAGTGAGCTATTTTTAGACTAACCTGACCCCAAATGAAGTGCCAGGGTTGAGTTTCTAATTGGGTTCTGAGTTGGTTGTGAATTCAGACACCTGGGCCGGGTTGCACCAACTGGTCTTTGCTATGTCTGGTCTTAAGTGATAAACTGGTCTTAACTAAGACCAGTCTTTGGGATAGACTCTAGGTTAGTGCCATCAGAACTTACGCCTGGTCCTAACTACGCCAGGTCTTCGCAAACTACGGCAGGTCTTAGCTAAGCGCGTCCATGTGAAAACTCGATTTCGAAATAAGAACGAACGTTGCTAGGATACAATAAATGATCTCTACGATGCCGGCCCAAAAGAAAAGAAAGCTGGGGGGGTGGCACTAGGATTCCCTCCCTCCTGGATCTGTTAGCATTTTCCCTCAATTCCATCCTACAAGGACCGCAATCCAGAAGGTTTTCCATGTCTCCATGCTCTGACACAAGTTGATGAGTCATTGTGCAAAGCTTGACTGGCTATTGGATCGGATCTATCTAATTTGAGTCAGGTGTCTTAGAGCAGGGAGACATGGAAAACCTTCTGGATTGTGGCCATAGCAGGACCAAATTGAGTATCCCTGGTATACAACCTTATTTGGGTAACCTTATTCAAACACATCTTTTCAAACTGTGCTTCTCCCTGTGATCCTTTTAATTATTAATCTTTTGCTATTTCGGACTTGCTGGGTTTCAGTCACATGTCCTGCAGACCCACGTACTTTCAGCAAACAGCAAAATGTCTAACATGCAGGGTAGATTCACACTAGACAGCTCATGAAAAGCTGAGCTACATTCTGGCATGGATCCGTTTATGTTGTAACAGAGAAAAAAGCAAACAGCTTCTTTTTTTACTCTATAAGAGGCTGGATTCCTGGTGGCAATCTAGTCCATGTCATCTTCATCAGAAATCAGTAGGATGCTGTGGTAAAGGCAGCAACCACATTTGCTTAAGTTATAATTAGCTTAACTCTCATGTTGTTGGTTTTTTGCTCAGCAAACCACAATGACAAGTTAAACATGACAGAAGCTGCAGCTTTTATCATCTCAAGCTTTTTATTTACAGGAAGTTAACTGAAGGACCCAAACCAACTGAAGGAAAATGATTTACCTAAAACTCTGGCAAGCTTCCACTCAGCTAGATTTGACCCCAATATAAGATCTACCAACTTTCCGAAATTGCTTGACTTGCCTTCATTTTAATGGCTTTACAAGGACCGGTGACGCACCCCTGATCAGGTTCACAAAACAAGTGGAACAGAAAAACGTGAGGCCGACTCCTGCCATCCAGATCATGTTCAACAACGTGCTGGTTTATAATATAATGGATTATATTTATGGCGCACTTTTCAAGGCACTCAAAGCACTCACAGTCAGTCCATTACTCTTTCACTCCTCATTCATACTTGGTGATGGTAAGCAACATATGTAGCCACAGAATTTGGCAGCCACAGCTGCCCTGGAGCAGACCGACAGAAGCGTGGCAGCCATTTCACGCCTACAGCCCCTCCGACCACTGCCGGAACATTTACACACATTCATACACCAGTGGTGCCCCCACTGGAGGGGAGGAGGGTTAAGTGTCTTGCCCAAGGACACAATGACATATGGCTGGGGGATCAGGATTTGAACCACCGATCCTTCGATCATTGGCCATTGGTTTACGATACAGTTCACTGACCTCTACTTCATGCGACACCATGTAAGGTGGATGTGATGTCACATTAACAACATCCTTTGATGACAACACACCATAACAGGTTGGTTTAAGGTCATCATAAACAATATTTTGTCAAGTTTAACAGGAGTTTGTGCAGCTCCAGCTCCAAATACTAAGCAGTCTTTAGAAAGTAGTCACAGAGAAGGTTGTGGTTGATGTTGGACAAATACAAGATGTTTCTCAAAGCCAAGGTGCATCATGTCCTCCTTAGAATAAGACAGACACATCTTTCGCATGTAAACGAAAGCTCACACTGCTGTAACAGCTGTGTGCTGGCGACCTGACGTCATTTATACTGTAAGCATGCTCTCTCTACGGTCCCTGGACAGACAATATTAGGGTTGAAACAAAAAATATACATTGAAAAACAAAGAAGAAATTTAGATGCGTACTGAGCCAACATCAATTTATTGATGCACAGAAACATTCCTGAAATTTTACAGAACTTAACAATTCAAAAGATTCTATACACTGAAAACACAACCTCCAAAACTGCTTTAGTTCCAGGTGTGACAGATCCAACCAGGTGTTGGAAACATTCCTCAGAGGTTTGGCTCCATGTTGACGTGATATTATCACACAGTGGCTGCATCCATGATGAGAATCTCCCGTTCCAACACATCCCAAAGCTGCTCTGTTAGGTTAAGGTCTGGTGACTGTGGAGGCCATTGGAGTACAGTAAACTCATTGTCATGTTTAAGGGGATGTGAGCTTTGTGACATGGTGCTTTATCCTGCTGGAGGTAGCATCAAGATGCTCCACTGTGGTCATAAAGGGATGGATGTGGTCAGCAACAATACTGACGACTTGATCCAAGGCAGGATGGATTCATGCTTTCATGATGTTTCCACCAAATTCTGAGCCTAACATCTCAATGTGGAGCTGAAATGGAGGCTCATCAGACCAGCAACGTTTCTCCATCTTCTATTGTCCAGTTTTGGTGAGTCTGTGTGAATCGTAGCCTCAGTTTCCTGATCTTAGCTAACAGGAGTGGCACCTGGTGTGGTCCTCTGCTGCATTCTGGTCCCGACAACTGCTGCTCACTGGATATTTTCTCTTTTTCAGACCATTCTCTGGAAACCCTAGAGATGGTTGTGGTGGAAATCCCAGACCAACAACCATGCCACGTTCAAAGTCGCTTAGATCCCCTTTCTTCCTCATTCTGATGCCCAGTTTGAACTCCAGCAAGTCATCTTCAATACGTCTACGTGACTAGATGCTGCCATGTGATTGGCTGGCTATATATTTGCATTAACAAGGTGAACATGAGGACCTGATAAGGTGACTGAGAAGAAAATCATAAACACTGAATCATCTTGCTTGGGGAAAAATGTCAGCCACTGTTTTTTTTTCCCCTTTTCTCTTATTCCTGAATCTGAGAAAAAAAAAAAAGAAGAATTCAGATTCTGGCTGGGAAGCATGGCCACAAACATCACAGAGCAAAAGCTCCACCTGTGACCCTGTGGGCTCCAGCCCTGGGCTGGGTTTGGAGTGTGATGTAGGGCTGGCCGCCCCTGTGAATTCCCTGCCGGGGATGATGGGGATTAGCTGGAAAACTCTGCGAGAATGACTAAATAAACAATGAAAGAAACAGCAAGAGGGGAACAAAAGACAGCATGGCCATGACATTGTTTTTTTTAACTCTACAGTGGTTTGCCAAGGTAATAAAAGGTGACAGCCGAGAGAGCTGAGGGGAATTTTCAAAGCCTAAGATAAATATAGACTGCTGGCATCTGGATGTTTCTAAAATGTAAAAGACTTTAAACAAGTGGTGATATAGTAACACTGAGTGTATTTTCTACCCTGTGACAAGAGAAAAATTCTTATTTCCATACAATCCATTCACCAAATATCCAGACAGAGGGCCGGGAACCTTCTAGAAAATTGGGTGCATAATGCAGCTATTCACTTCTCATTTCTGTTCCCCACATATTGGATGCGGCCAACAGAATGGTAATGGGGTTGATGTCTCCATCCACCAATTCACGCTCATTTGTTATTTATTCATGAGAAAGCAGGCGGGGGGCCAGCTTGATGCAGTTTATATCACTCACTCACTCATGCTCTTCACATTCTAATATAACTCCAGTTGAAAACTTCTTTTCCTTGATTCCTGAAACACAACTTCATTCATATGTCTGAGTCAAAGGCAAGAGATGATTTCTCTGACTGTGGAACAATAACAAGACAAGGTCAAGTGAGAAACAAATTTGTCCCGCACTATTTGGATGACAGCACACACAATGCCGAGGATTCCTTTTCTCATGAAAGGTATGAATGCCCTGAGTATAACCTACAGCCACGCTTTTATTCTTTATATTCTTATTCTTTGATTACATGCCCGAGGATCCATTTTCCTCAAAGATGCGCTGCATTTAAATAATTTCTGACCATTGCAAGAAGTCTGAATCACCAAGGATAAAAATGCAATTACTATACTTCCATGGAGAGCCAAGTCTTTGTTGGCAACGGAGTGAAAAAGCTCAAGTTTTGATATGTTCTATAGTCAAAGATTACATGTTGGCAGCAGAAAATAGAAACAAAGCTAAAGTAAAATGTAGAGGTGGGTTAAAACAATGATTTAAATCGATTCAAATTTATTCTGATTCATAAAACTCAGAGATTGATTTTCTTTCAATGTTTGTTTCAACAACAGTGATGCTACCCTGATGTGATTTGCTGATAACTGGCAACAGGTCAATATAAACACACCTTAAAGCATGATACCGCTTATATCACCAAAAAAGACACCACAATATTAAAAGAAAAAGTAGATGCAATAACGATATCACAGATGATATGGCCACACAAGAAGTCACATCCACAGTAAAATCCTTCCACCATTTCCTGACTCGGCATAAGACGCAGAGCAAAATAAAGCAATAAGCCTCTGCAAATTGTATTTAAATTTCAGTTGCTTTCCTAGTTTCCATAAATACTTTTTTGATAAGTTTGAAGCCGATACCTGCTAATCTGCTTTGATCTCCCAGGTTCCCTTGTTGACTCGTTCAGTGAAGCTCCATAGTGATGCACAGGTCACATGATGTTACCATGTTATATTTACTACCCACATTAAAAAAGATATACCAGCATTACCATGATACAATATAAACAATAAGATATGAACAATATGAACGATGCAACATAATCATGAAATTTGAATGATAAAACATGAATGATGAATATAATTTGATATAAATGATGAAATATAAATGATACGATATAAACAATGTGATATGAACAATACGAAATGAACAATACAGTATGAGCGATATGACATAATGATACAATATGACAGAAAAATTTGAATGAGAAATATGATATGAACGATACGATATGAACAATATAACGATACAATAAAAACGATATAATAAAAAAATACAATATGAACAATAAGATGTGAATGATACGATATAAATATGAACGATAAATACAACAATACAAAAAAACAATACAATAGAAATGATACTATATAAACAATACAATATGAATGAAACGATATGAACAATATGATATAAACCAGCGATATATTCTCAGCCTAGTACCGGCTTACTACCATTAATTTTGTAAGTTGGAAAAATAGTTTAAAAAATAAGTAAAATACTCCATTTTGCCATTTATGTCTGGTTTATCTAACTGGAACTGTGGAAAACAATAGTTATTTTGCCTTCTTTTTTCCCTTGGCCCTCTTCTTTTAAGTTAGATTTCTGCTATGCTTTAACCAGGACTCCACTGTTGGCATTGTCAAGGTGACAGTGATTGTTTTTTATGACATTTGACTCATTGGATCACACCATGTCAGTATGTGGAAGACAGATTTTTAACAAAATAGTGTGCAACTAAGTTTAAACTCAGTTTATGACTGTAAAGTTACACTTCTTGAAATCTTTATTAGATAAATTTTATTCAAGGATATTTATTCATTCATTAAAAAACATAGATATCAAAAAAGTCCATGTACTCCCTGGAATGCCTAAAAGTGCTCCCCAGGGGGACACGTATGCCCATTTGAGAAACAGAGATAAACAGTATGATATAAACGATACGATATGAATGAAACAATATGAACAATACAATATAAACAATATAACATAAACAATATGATGTAAACAATAAGATATGAACAATACAATGTGAATGATACAATATGGATCATACGACATAATGATAAAATGTGAATGATAAAAGATTAATAATAAAGATAATGATACGATATGAACGATACGAAATAAAAGATTCGATATAAATGATATAATAAGAACAATACATTATTAAGGTCGCTAAAGTGTCATTTCTTCTATAACAAGTATATACTTAGTTTTATAAAAACTAAACAATCTAATGTTATTTATCTGGTACCCATGGCAACATGTCATGGCTGCTCTGTGTAGACACGGAGTTCCTCTCTGATGCCACACACAGACACGTGTATACACACCGTTGATTACACTACCATTTGCAGACAAAGCTTGAGTTGTAAAACACATCAAACAACTGATTATAGCAATCTTATTGCGACCAGACAACTGATTTTGATGGCCAGATAAACAAGCTCATTAATTTATAAAAAAACAAACAAACAAACAAAAAAAAAACACTTATCTAAGAATATCTTTAATATTTAAGAAAAACTGGTTTTACATATCTGTATAAATCCATATACAATCAGACTGAATCAAAACTGAACAGATTCAGGAAGTTAGTGGTGATACTCAGCCCTCATAAAATGTGACAAAATAAAAAGTTAGGTTAGGAAGTTAGGATACTTGCTTATGGTCAACAATTTTCTCAAGTGAAAGTTGACTTACAGTGTCCCTTAACTTCCATGAAAAGTTTAGTAATGGCGCAAACCGACAAAAAAACCTGAGAGCAACCCACTTCTGTCTCAGCTAAACCTACGTTCTCCCTGCGATCTCAGATCAGCTGGGCTGAGCTACTTGGTTACTTGGCAGCCCCTTCCACTGAAATCTGCTGTGTTTACTTAACCTTTAGGAAGTCCTCATTAGCCAGCTTACTCCAGAGAGCCTATCGGGTTGTCAGGAGGGGAGATAAATTAACAGTGGGTGCATTGATTTGACTTATACCTTGAGCCAGGATTACGTTGGCTGGTCAGTATGCACAATGTAATTAGTTTATCAGCAAGATGGAGGTTTTCTTAAGTGATAAATCAAGAGAGCTCTCCGACTCTGAAGTAATGGCATGAGCAGCCAGTGGACTGAAGGAGCATCTGATTGAGCCTAGCAGTCTTCACCATTAGAAGCAGACTTGTCTGATTGACCACATATGCAATTTGTTGAACATAATCCAGATGGAGTGTTTAGAAGTAAACCATTAGTCCGGATTCCTTGTAGGTGCCAAAGATTAGCTACAACTTTAAAACAATGACAGCTGAGGAGAGTAGTATCGGCCATCTCTGTCTTATCCCCTGTTTTGTGGGAAAATACCAGGTCTTGGTTTGCATGTCAGAGCTCGGCATGTTGGCATCCCTCAGCCGTCCATGTGTATTAACTGTTCACCCTTTTGGCCTCCCCAGAGAGTCAAATTACCACAACACACCCCAAGAAAACCGCTCTGACTGTATGACAGAGCAGACAATGGGTTTAGGGTCATGACCACACAGATGGCAGTGCATCGGCTGATGCTGCAAGGCAACAACACCAGTTACTCTGTCCACACCGAGCAGTTACATTGTCTCTGCCCAAGGTCCAGTTTCCACCCCAGTCTGAATCTACTGGTCATTGCCCGAGGTTCAGTATCTACCCCAGTCTAGATCTACTGGTCACTCCCCTGGGTCCAGTATCCACACCAGTCTGAATCTACTGGTCATTGCCCGAGGTTCAGTATCTACCCCAGTCTAGATCTAGTGGTCACTCCCTGGGTCCAGTATCCACACCAGTCTGAATCTACTGGTCATTGCCCGAGGTTCAGTATCTACCCCAGTCTAGATCTACTGGTCACTCCCCGAAGTCCAGTATCCACACCAGTCTGAATCTACCGGTCACTCCCCGAAGTCCAGTATCCAAACCAGGCTGGATCTACTGGTCACTCCCCGGGGTCAAGTATCCACCCCAGTCTGAATCTACTGGTCACTGCCTGAGGTTCAGTATCTACCCCAGTCTGGATCTACTGGTCACTGCCCGATGTCCAGTATCCAACCCAGTCTGGATCTACTGGTCACTGCCCGAGGTCCAGTATCCAACCCAGTCTGGATCTACTGGTCACTGCCCGATGTCCAGTATCCACCCCAGTCTGAATCTACTGGTCACTGCCCGAGAACCAGTATCCACCCCAGTCTGTTTCTACTGGTCACTGCCCAAGGTCCAGTGTCCACCCCAGTCTGGATCTAATGGTCAGTCTCCAAGGTCCCAAATCCAGCCCAGTCTGAATATACTGGTCACTGCGCAAGGTCCAGTATCCACCCCAGTTTGGATTTATTGGTCACTCCCCAAGGTCCAAAATCCACCCCAGTCTAGATGTACTGGTCAGTCCTCAAGGTCCAGTATCCACCCAGTCTGGATCTTCTGGGCACTACCCAAGTTCTAGTATCCACCCCAGTCTCAATCTACATGTCAATACCCAAGGTCCAGTATCCAGCACCGTTTGGATCTACTGGTCACTCCTCAAGGTCCAGTATGCATCCCAGTTTGGATCTACTGGTCAGCATTAAACAACTGTAATTAAACATCACAAACAAAAGACAAGACCCAGCAAAAACACCAATACCACTAAAAGTACCTCAGACTCAACTCCTGCACACTGACATGCATTCTGGTTAAAGAGTGAAAATAAAATAAAAAAGAAAATGAACCCAACAGAGTGGCAAATTTGTGATAAAAGAAGTGAGAATAGGCTTTTCAGACATGTTGAAATCAGTAACTTTAGCAGCAAAGACAGAAAATAAGCATAGCACCAATTTGAGGAACCTTGCACAATCTTGAGGTATTTGATTAAAGTCAGCATTTATCAGAGCTTTGCAAAGCCAGCTGCTGCAGCACGTGTATGCCGAGTCACAGACCGAGAGTTGGGACAGGGAGGAAGCCAGAGCTTCCAGAAGACAGAATAGAGACAAGAAATGAATGCTGCTGGGATCTCTCACTTTTCTCCAATAATGGAATCTCATTACCAAAGTGAGAGCTGTCCAGGCAGACCTAATGAAGCCCCACATGGTGAAAGCTGGCCACTTCACACAGAGTCGATCGAGAGAGAGAGAGAGAGAAGAGTAAGGGGAGCTAGCTGAACCACAGAGTGAGCACAGGAGAGACATCAAATCTATAAGTAGGAGGAGATATGTCAGAGCTAAATAAATATGAGGAAAGGATGGCAACAGATTAAGGGCAAGGGGGCACCGAGAGGCAAAGAAACAGGGGTGAACAGAAAGTGAGAGAGTCAACTGTAAGATAAATGATGCAGCAAACCTCGGAGGAAAACAGCACTCAAAATGACACTCTAGAAAACATTTACACAAATTCTGACATCTGGGCTTTTAGTGCCAATGACAAATGGCTACTAAAGGTTGCTGCTTGCCCTCTGTAGACAACTTGGAGTGTTTCTTTTTTTGGGGGGGGGGGGTTACTTTCTCCAAGTATGTGTTCATAGGTCAATCACTGTGCTAATTGGCTAGCCAAGCCATAGGGCCACATGGTCCCACTGTCCATCCCTGGAGTGCTGTCATCCTGCTGCTGCCTCCTCACACTGTTCGTTTTCTTCTTTGGTTGGAAAGAGCATGGCAGCTGCCGGAGAAAACAGAAGCCACTGCCTCCCCAGGGTAACATCAGGGTATAGGGTGCAATGGTCTTTCAGTCAAGGCAGCTAAAAATACCTGGCAATGTCACTTTGAGCTGCACAATGCTTCTCTGTTGACAGCATCCAGCTAGGATGGTGTAGAGGACAAGAGCAGCGAGATGATCAGGATTTCACAAATTTGTGGGATCATTTAAGGTTTAAATGCATTTCTGGATGAACCAATGAACTCACGAAGCCATGTAAAGAACCATGACAAGGATTGTGAATATTTCACCCTGTTATTTTCTTCATGTTTTTTTAGTCTAACAAAGCTAATTCAGAGAATGAGAGAGAAACAAATTTGTTGGGTAACTGGTGCTTAAAAAAAGGCTGAAAACTGTTTTACTGAATTAAGATGATGGATTGTTAAACAGTTTTGTAGAAAGCCTCACCATTGAAATTTCAGAGGAAAAACAAGAGCTTTGAGAACTGGATTCATTTAGTGAAGAGTGAAGCTGAAATGCATCATTACCACAGACCTGGCAACCCACCAGCTCATAGAACTAGATTTATGCTTAATGGATTGAGGGGACTATAGAACAGCCCTGTAATAAAGATGTTGTGGGATTGTATGTGCATGTACTTCTGGGTTTACTACACACATGTACTTCTGGATTTACTACACAAATGTATTTTTGAATTTACAACACATACACACCTCTGAATTTACTACACACAAGTACTTCTGAATTTGCAACACACAGGTACCTCTGGATTTACTACAAACTAGTACTTCTGAATTTACTACACATATCTCTTGTGTGGATGTGCTACACACAAGTACTTCTAAATTTACTACACAGAGGTTCCTCTGCATTTACTACACAAACAAGAATTTAAAGGAAAAGTCTGCTGCAAATTCTGATCATCAGTTTGTTTTAAAATGACAATGAACTAATCATTTATTTATTTTTCTAGTTGAATGGTGTTTATATGCTGCTATCTAACTGTGTTTGTTTTTTTCTAAACTATCCCATCATAATCCTCATCATCAGTGAATTCTCCACATGACTTAAGTGTCATTGGAAAATCCTAATCTAAATCTGTGGCATACATCCTGCAGAACATGACAGCTTGACAGTTTGAGGATGCGTAGCCTCGGGGTTAATGCTGCTCCAAGTCAGTCCAGGAACTTTTTTCCTGCGTGTCTCCAAGGACTGCCATGCTAATAAGCCACAAGATGGGAAAAAAACAAGTTCAGTCATTTGTTGGTTTTTTATTAATGAATTTTAATCCATGCCACCATTAAATCCACTGCACTAACTGGTAGCCACATCTGTGCCTTAATGATGCCGTTGCGACAGATAAGGCGTCATCTGCAGCCATCAGTGGCCATGTCCTCTCCAGACCGTCTTCACCCCGTGTCAGCACTTCTACAAAGCCTGATTGCTAGAGAATAATGGCCACTTTGGCAACTGTCAATTTTTACTCTGGGGCAAATTGTTGATGCGGTGCGATTCGCTGAAGCTGTCATTTCCTGGTCACCTATTTCAATCAGGGCCACCTTGTTTACCTCATTACAAAGATGGGCAGACAGTTCGACGGTGCTTTAACTCGTTCAATAAACTTCAGTTTCACTCAAGAGCCCAGACTTCTGCTCCACTGGAAACAAGAACCTAAGAGTAGTCCAGTCCAGTTCCATTTGTCTTTAGCTGTTATTTGCTGATCATCCACTTAAATCTTGCTCTCGTAAAACAACTTGGAACGTGTGCACAAAACCTGGAAAAACTTCATTATGAAGGGACTTATTTTTAGGCCACGTGGTCATATTGCTTTATTTTGCATATATCAGGGTTCTTGCAGGTTTCAGCAAGGTCAATTTAATACCTTTTAAGGTCACTATGAATTAAATTTAAGACCAGAAACATTCACATGATCTCAGAAATTTAAAACCTTTTATTTATATCAATTTAGTCATTAAAGGTACAGTCAGAATTACTCACATCTAATGGTGAAGATGGATATAGTAATGGATTCTTTTGCCAAGCACTGTTGTGAATGTATGGTGGCCGTCAGTGGCCAAATTGGTCCCAGACATAAAGATGTTTTTATCTGTGAGTGGATCCAGTGGTTTCAATGGCTGCACTACAGGTAACTACTTTTAACATCTTTCAAGACATTACTTACCCCAAACAGTGCTCTAACTCCCATTAAACAAAGTTGGTAGAGCAGTTTTGAAGTTCAGAGTCTTCTGAAGTGTCCATTTAGGGACACTGTAGTAAAAATAGCAGCACAAAAATGGCAATCTCCCAATAAAGAAAATGCTAAATTCAAAATAGTAATTCAAATAACAAGAAACTAAAGAAACTGATAATAAATCAAATGTACAAAATTACAATTTAGTGAAATAAATTATTGCTTTGAATTGTAGTTGGGAATAACAATTAAAAAACAAAGAGAGTGACATAAGTGAAGCAGTTGTTGATGGATAGAAGGAAAGAGGGAGGGAGGGAGGGAGGGATAGAAAGACAGACGTTTCTGTCAAATGTTATGTTGTGAAACAAAATTGTTGTGGCGTCTTTAGCTAATGAATAATTATTTTGCCACCCCAACGCTTTTCTCAGTATTGTTTTTGTTGCCTCATAGAAGTAAACAACTGTTCAGATGTTGCGTCACTAGAATAAAAAAAAAATAAAATATTGGCCAAAATATTCTCAGCTCTTTGGTGAAAAGCAGCATTTTTGCTGCAAACACCTCATGTTCTTCTGCAGATTACTAAAGAACAGAAAAAGCTAGAAACTAATGTGTGTTTTTTTTTTTTCTGATGAAAGAACAGAGTCCAAGCGTTCCTTTGCTAGATTTGGTGTGTACATAGGCATAGTACACAATGTTTTACAAATGGTTGAGATGATAGTTAATGCAGTAAAATGTTCCATATTTGGAAGAATAATTTCATGACAAACATACTTTTTAACATTAAATACCCAACCCAAGGTAGAGATGGCTCTGGCAGGTTTATATTCTAAAAAACATGTATAATTAAATTATATTTAACACCTTGGATGAAAAGCTGGCTGTTTTTAAGACCTTTTAAGGCCTTAAATTTAAAGGGACTTGAGGCAGGAATTAAAAAACAAACAAACATGAATGTCCATTTTTTTCATACTAATAGGTGATGAAGCGCTAAATACCAAACATAACGTTTCCACCTATGTTTCTCTCTGTTGCCTTGAACAGGCTGTGTGCTGCAAAATGTGCTGCAATTCGGTGTCCGGATTTCCTGCGCTGCCCTGCGGATGTGACGTCAAATGACGCTACATCTGCAGCTCTGATGCAGGAAAAAGACGGTTGCGTTAAATTAAAACACTGTAAGCAATAGTTATGGATTCTTCTGTTGTCAGCAAACGATCCAGATCAACTGAAAGACACTAAAAAGTGTAACTATGGAGAAAAAGGTGAGTAAGCAACATTATAGCTTCCGTTTGTGCACGCTCCCGTGACGGCTTGGCTTGTGGCTGCAGTTACCTGAAGCGGCAGTCGCGAGTTTCGTTTCTTAATCTTGCCTCAAGTCCCTTTAAAGTTTAGAGAGCCCTGATATTTAAAGCTAAAGGATAACTTTCTCTTTCTTCAACCTGGACCTTATTTCTATGGGCCGGATTTATAAAGATCCAAATTTACGTGTCGTAATTTGCCCACGCAATCTGGAATTTTGAGCGAGGGGCTGAACCACGGTTTGCGAGTTATTTACCAAGAATGAAGGCGCAAATGTCAGCGGGTGCAAATGTGTTGGAAACCCCCCTGTATTAATTAGGTTTTGCGCGTTTCGAGGTTTTCAGCATGGCGAATTGCGAGAGACGACAGTGCAAAAGAAAATATGACGCCAGATGAGGATGGAGATATAAGGAGGATGGAATGAACTAAAATAATTTGAAATAAGTATGAGAAATATAAAAAATAATACAAGTATCTGTGCAAAGCATCAGAAGTGGCCAATTTTTGAGGACATGGATAAGGAGATGCTGAACAAATGAAAGTGTCCGACATAGTCTCTATTACGCAGGAGGCGTGCACTTTGGCACAATGCCAATGTCTTCAGAGCTTGCGCTGCCAGGTGATCCTGTCCAGGTGCTAAAATCCAAGTTAAAGGAGCCCTATCATGAAAAATTGACTTTCAGCATGTTACTGTGTTATTTCCTCATAAAAAACTTCATTTATGTCGTTTTTTTCTTCATTTGTGCATATTTGAGTATATATGAATATTCAGGCAAAGCTCTAGCTTCCTTAACATAACTGACTGACACCGGTAATAACACTTGAAATAAGGTTTCAGCACCAATAAGCCTAAGCTGAGGAATATTCAGTATCAGAGGCTTGGCTTCCATCAGTGCCATTTTTAGACTTCCAAAGCTAAAAGGATGTTAAAAGAACTTAAACTAACAAAGGAGGCCTGTATATCTTATTTTCTCCTCTTTTAGGCAGCAGCTGAACAAAACCACAGCTGAATAATCACTAAATATTAGACTACAATTCACAAGGTTGACACAAACACGACTACGGAGGGATCGTTGTGTTACTCTGCTTCTGCTACAGCGCAGCTGTTTGCTTTTACCATACAAACTCGATCAGCATCACAAGAAGATGAAATACTGCACCAGCAGACATGCATCCCAGGGTCCACAACGTTCAACAGCCAGTGCAAGAGAAGTTGTCTCAGAGAGATCGTAGAGAGAACAGTAGCTCCGGAGTTGATTGTTCATTACCACTCCCCCACTTCATATGTGATTTAATTATTCCCTCAAACACTGCGTGGTGGTCTTTAATTGACTTTTATAGGACGTGCCTCTCCAGACGGTGCAACCTTGAAAGTACAGACTGGAAAATGCAGCCTTGAAGAAAATGTCCATGTGGAGTGGAGGGCTATGTAAATGAGGGCAAACACAACTTAACAACCCCCAGCCTTGACTTGAGGTCTTGCTGCTGAGACGACCATACGTCCTGTGAATCTCAAACTCCCCCCAAATCCCTTTACTATTCCTCCCTGCTTTCCACTTCAGTAAAGGCAGCAGAGTCTGTTAGATATCCAGAGTAACAGAGACATTCTGTAGAAACACTGCTAGTAATTAGTTGAAATGTAATTCCTCAGATCCGCATGCACAAAGACCCGTTTCATGTTCAGATCAGAATCTTATATGTTGACACAAATCTTTATTTTCTTCTGCATTTCATATTCTGGTTGTGCACTTGTGTGCCGGTCTTTGTTGTAGCGCCATGAAAGCAGAAGCAAAGCGGGTCGCGGAAAAGATGCAAAATACAGAGAGAAACTTTCAATCTTGAACTGGATTGAAGCGTAACACAACAGATGCAGGAGCGAGAAGCCGGAGAGCAACAAGAGAAGGAGATAACAGTCAGCCATTCAAGTTTGAGCTCAATCAACAGGAACTCTTTTGTCACGCCACTAAACGCCACATCTGCTCTCAATAATCTTGTTTATCTCTCCTCTGCTGCTGTAAACCCTGAGATGACCATGGTACATTTTTTTTTTTTTTCAAACTTACACAGCCATTAATGAGAATGTACAATATAACAACAGCAAATATGGAAACAAAGAGGTATATGTAGTGTCATATTACAAATTTACTTTCACATTTTCTGCAAACGGTCATATATATTCTGGTTTCCTGGGTAAGATATGCACTCTCCATTTCTTTCATATGTTGTTACAGTTAACAGATTGCATTGTTTTATGAAAGGTTATCTGTTCCATGACAAAGATTTTGTACAATAAATTACACCAATCATCCAAATTAGGGGGTGCTAAAGTCATTTACACGCGGCTAAGCTCAACATGCCAAATAAAAACTTGGTCTCTAAATCTGTGTCTGTGGAATACAGCTGACCGAACAATAGTTCATCCCAAGCAAGTTCAGATGTGAACAAATTATGAAACTTTGGAGTAACTACATGGAATAGACATCATCAATTACAGTATAACATGTTAATCGATGCTGGTCCTGGTCTGGTTGGAACTGCACTGGTTAAGAAGTTATTTAAACAGGAAACAATTAGTGACATTGGGAGATGTTACAGCCTTAGGCTTTATGAAGAAGAGAAGAGTTGGGATGAAGGTGTCCCCTTTGTTTTGTTCACTGGAATGCTGCCCAGGAATCACTTGGGTTTAGTCCTGCGGAGTTAGTGTTTGGCCATTCGTTGCGAGGGCCACTTCAGATTTTAAAGGAACAGTTATTAGACAGCCGTGTAACTAGAGTGCTGTGAGGATTGGACGCCTGCTTCCCCGCCCTTCTGTGATTGGCCAGCAATCATGCCTCTGAAGCTTTAGGGGGCCATTCACACGAGGACAATTGTGGATAAAAATGACAAAATATTTAATTGGAAGTGCCTGTCATTCACACTGCAACAGCACTATTACGCAAAAATCTGAAGACTCATTCCAAAGTGGAATTCCTGACGCTACTTTTGCGTCTTCTCTCTTCTGATCATGGCTGTGCGAACGTAGCCTAAAAGCCCTTATCTGCCTCCATTCTGGGCAGCTGTGTTCGTTGAGCACAGTTTGCCTCAGGGTTTTTGCTCAGGCTCCAGACTAAAGTCTGTGATTTAGAGGAGTTAACGTGCGTTTAACAGTTGAGACTGTTGTAAGGTAAAATGTGTTTTGTGTAATTTTGTCATTTTGGTTGTGGCTGCTCCTATCCTCAGAGCTCTTGTGATTGGTTTGTTTGGATTCAACTTGTTTGTTGGTCAGAGACTGTTTCTGTTTGTTTTATTGTAGATTTCTTTTATTGTAGATTGCTCATCAAGAAGGTCTGTCACCTGCCTTCCCCTTATGTTTGCCCATTTTGTGTGTGTAGCATAGTCTTGTTACCTTATTTTTTTTTCTATTGTAAATAAATCCATTTTATTTGAACCTGCTTGTCTCTGACCATTGTGTTGCCACTCTTCCTTTTCCCGTGGACACTGACAAGGGCTTTTTTAAAGAAGCTCCCCAAGGAATTCTCCATTTTCCCCGTTCTTATTTCCTAGAACTCTTGCTACCTACCCCAGCAATTCCCCTCCGGGGGGAAAAAAAATGGCCAGGTATACCGATCGACCCTTTTTTAGTGTGGAGGTTATTTTCCGACCTGATATTAGCCCATTTATCTTTATTGTTTGTGCAAGAAGACAAACTGTTAAAAATATCATGTGATTACCAGTGATTGCAAATATTCATTAAAAAACCCTTTTTTTTTTTTTATTTGCAATTTTAAGGGAGAGGAATGAAATTTAAAATTCCCTTTTAATTATTGTCTTCTACTTTTTTTTAATGGAAAGGAACCCCCCAAAGGAAGAAAGAACTCCCCCCCCCCCCCAGAGGGGGATTTTGATGGAGGGGGAGGAGGAAAAAAATTCTCTTTCTGGGAGAGAGGAAAAAAGAAATAGAAATAAAAGCAGGCCAGGGCATTCATACGCGGTTATCCCCTCCCATCCCCCCGGCGCCTTGCACCGACCCCTTCCATTCCATCCCCACCCCCCACTCCCCCCCCCCCACCCAACCACCCCGCCCCCCCCCACCTCGAGCAGTCATTGCACCCCCCGTCCGAGCACATATTTTTCTTTCCCTCCGCAC
The DNA here is from genome assembly GCA_023101725.1 of Atherinomorus stipes. Taxonomy (NCBI): domain Eukaryota; kingdom Metazoa; phylum Chordata; class Actinopteri; order Atheriniformes; family Atherinidae; genus Atherinomorus; species Atherinomorus stipes. The sequence continues at coordinate 484,312 of JALJCO010001256.1, read as the reverse complement.
CTATCATCATTGCACCATCCACCCACATCGAAAATACCTTGGCAACACCACACCCACTCCCCTCCCTGGTTCCCCCAAATTTCTGTAAAGCAGCCATGATTCTGATCGGTATCGTAAATGCCATCTTTTATTGAGCGAAGCAGGTGCATCTCATCATACAGCTGACAAATCGTAAATATGCTGAGTCCTCATAGATTCGTATAATTTCGTACAATTCCTCCCATTTTTTTTTTTTGTGTCCCCCCCTTTTTTTACTACATTGAAGCCCTTCTCCATTTTTATTTTCCCCATTTTTTTTTCCCCTTTTTCCCCCTATATTTATTTCACGGAAAAAACTTACCCAAATCACACCCCCATTCCTTTTTTATTATTTCCTTTTTTTTTTTTTTTATTTTCTCACCTGCTCCCTCCCGGGAGCGAGGGCTCCCCAAAAAAACTACCCCGGCCCCCCCACACCCTTATAGGCCCCTTCCCCTGTAACAGGAGAACATACATCTTCATGCTTGGACAGTGCTTGTGGTGTCCCCCAGGGGTCAGTGCTGAGTCCAAGTTTTGAGTTGCTGAGTTTTTTTTTATTCGTTTGTTTTGTTTTTGTTTTATTTCTTTCATTTTTTAAATATAAATGACCTTTTTAAGGTTTCAGAAGTATTTACGCTGTTAATGGAAGATGAAACTTGATTTTACACATGTACAAATCCTAACCTGTTCAAAATAAACCCTTTTAATCAAGTTAACATTATGTTCCAGGACAGCCTCAGTTGTGAGATTATGATGTTAAAATGATGTAGAATGAATGTATCAATAGATATAGCACCATAAAGGCCAACCAGAAGCACAAAACAGAATTTATTACAAACAGTACTTTGTAGAAATAACACACAAATCAACAGTGACCGAGTCTTTTCACATCTGCATATAATTCTCTCAAATCTTGGCTTTCCTTGAAACAAACATACAACAGAAACTATTTACTTATTTACACTTTTTCCTCATTTCCAGTTATTTATGCTACTATTTCTACTATCCTCACAAAACCAACTCCAACTCAGCTGCATCAAAAGGTCTTCTTGGCTTTATTCCAGTCATATAGTAGAGGACCATTATTTTTTCTTCTTTTCAAACACACATACAACTTTCCGCTCACTTGTTGATCTTTGGCTGCTCCTGATAGGAAATTACTGTAAATGTAGGGTGCCACCAGGATAGTCCGCTAGACTTGGTCCGATTGGGATTGGCTCAGTTGATGAGTGTGGGTGATCTACTGGACTGAGATCATTTTCACGCTACACTTAAGCCAAGTGAGCCAAAGTCTCATTGCCTGAGCTGCCACTTCTTCCAAGCAAATCATGTATTTTTGTATGATGTTGACATATTTTTTTTTTTTTGGTTTTTAACTTCCATGTGGCACTGGTCTACTGTGTGGATATAACCCAGAGCTTCCATCTTCAAGCTAATTTCTTTAAAAACTGCATAGTTTCTGTGAGTACTTACTAGGAACTGGAATTTCTACTTCTGACCAAATACAGTATTTGTTAAAATTTTCACTTCATCTTCACTGTTTGACCACAAGCCATTTCCAAACAAATCCTACACGCATGTCTATTTTGGTAGTGTTTACCACAAATGCCCAACATTTACAAATTAAAACAATAATATTACCCATAATCCCATGCTAAACCAAATGCAGAAAGCAGCAGTTGTAGTCCCGCCTTTGGTCTGCTTGAAGCAGACCGAAACCCACATCTGTACACGGACCGAGTCTGCTCGTTTGGTCCGAATAAAGAGTCCATTTGCGTATTCACAATACCCCCAAAAAAGATGATTTTCCGAGCAAACGAACCCTGATTCGAATCAAAAAGGCTGGTGTAAATGTCACCTTAAGCTCTTTCATTGGTGGTAAGTTTGACAGGACGTAGCTTCATCATCATTTCCAGGTCTAAATAGAAGTCTCTAGTGATAGTGATAGTGATGCTTTTATGATGAAAATGCAATAAATAATGTGTTATTGTGGATTATTGTGGATTTCCCGTAGAGTCTCTGAATAAACATTACATTTAAGTGGCTGGATTTTAAACCTCCTGGATGGGATATAAATGCTGGAAATCATCTGTAAGGGTGAACTATTCATCACAATTACCCACACAGAGTTACACACTGTTCCTAAGACACTGATAATATCAACAGCAGCAGTTTTATGGGTTAAATTAGTAGTTTTGTTCGACACTTGAGTTAAATTACTTCTTAACATCCACTTTATCACTGAATTCCTCAGAGCTGAAAAATCTCAGCTATTTCTCCATTCCCAATGCCTTTTATATGATCCAGTTACACCCTTCTATGGCTCTACACCAGCCATCAGTCTTGTAAAGACTCGACAGAGCTCATGTGGTAACTGAACCACTTCAACCCTGCCATTCATCGAGTCTGCAGCATTAAAATGGCTTGAAATAAAAACAAAGACAGGAAAAAACAACTTAACAGAGCTGAAAGGAGAAAACACAATGAAAAGAAAGACACTTCCTTGGAGGCTGTCAGGTTCTGCACTGACATGTAAAATAGCTGCAGAGCTGAATCATGGGAAGGCTTTCTCTCTGGCAGCGCATCAGAACAATGACGACCTGAAATGTGCAGTGAAAGACCTCCACTGACGGATCTACAAGCTAAGTGAAGAAAAGCAGAGATGACTGATCTCTACGTACAACTCAGAGCTGCAGAGGGTCACGTTTTCCTTTTCTGTGTATTTTAAACAGCTGGATAAGACATCCGATATGTTAATATCTCACAGAAGGAAGAGAGAAAATGAGCATTCTTTATGCTGGCTTGGAATTCTTTTTATTTCCCTCCCATCCTGACTAAACTCGTGTCTAAGGGCTTTAACAGAAGCTTCCTGTTGGCTTCACACAGGCCTGACTCTAGCTGGAGCCAATTAGCTCTTCAAGACACCTACGACACACTTATGATCGGGGGGGGGGGTTCAGTTAGGATAATTAGTTGATCAGAGGCGTAATCGGTTATGCTAGGGTAACACATTTCATAAATAAAGATGAGTAAACATGCACATATGCTGACACATATGTTAACTAAGAGGAGTAATCTCTAATTTCCCCTGTCAGCCTGTTTGCTCCACTGGACTCTGTCAGTTTGCAGCTGCGGATATGAACCGAAGGCCACAGCTTTCAGGGTATATTTACAGCTGTAGATTAAAAAAAAAAAAAAAAGGAGCAAGCAGCATGAAAGGAATTGAAAACCTTTTCTTGACTGCAATTACGGGATGAAAAGCTATTACACACATACTTTTCTGTACTACAAGAGTAATACAAACAGATGCGTGAAGAGATTAGGAGTAATTCAGCTAGAAAAGGGGTGGATAAAGGATTCAGGATATGTAACATCCATTAGGGCAATTTTAGTAACGGGTAAATACGAGTAAACACAACAAGAACTGGTCCATCACACTCTTCAGTATATGGTAGGGTTATTGAATTCGATCCTACGAGGGCCGCAATCCAGTAGGTTTTCCATCTCTCCCTGCTCTAACACACCTAACTAAAGTTAAATAGATCCAATAGCCAATCATGCTCTGCACAATGACTCATTAACTGGAGCATGGAGACAAGTAAAACCTGCTGGATTGCGGCCCTCAAAGGACAGATCTGAGTGAAAATGGTACTGTATATGGTCTAATCATAAGGTAAACAGTATTATCTGAGAAGGTGAAACCTGATAAACACATTCAATAACAGAGTAGAAATGCTGGCCACAACTCTGAGGAAAGTCACGATATGAAACTAATTTAAGGCCCAATCTCAATTCTCCCCCTTAACCCTTCCCCTATGTTTTGTGCTGTCACATGTAGGGGTGTCTCCATCCTGTTAGGACAGAGGGGTAGGGGTAAGTGGTAGGGGTATACCCCTTCAAATGAAGGGTTTTCTGATGCATACTTAAAACAGAGGGGTATGACAATTTGCAAATCTCTGGGACCTTTGGCTGTGACCAAAAAATCAGCAAATGTAAATATTTCTCCATAGATGAAGCTTTAAAATGTATTATATTGTCTAGTTTAACGCTGTTTGAATGTTTAAAGCAACCCTTACCGATGTTGCATTCTTACACTATTTTTCTAACAGGGTAAAATGCTATGAATGAGGTAATGGAACTCTGAAATACAAGACAGACCCTCCACTGATCAAAAAAGAATATTATTCCAATCACTAAATATTCAATGAAAACTCCAACCAATCCTTGAAGTGGGGTGCACTCTAGGATTGTCCAAGGGACCTGCCTGTCAGACCTTTGCTTCTGCATTGGGAGGCAGAGGGAATGAGGGGGGTGTCTTAGAAGTGAGGCGGGACTGTTTATATCAAATAATCTTGCTGCGCTTTCTGAAATACAAGATTGGTAAGAGTGCTTTAAGTGTGATTTTCTCTGTAAGGGAGTATTCACACCAGGGACCTCTGTCCGATTGGGCGGGGATTTCTGAAAAATGTTGCACTTTTCTTTGCTTCGGTTTGCGTTCAAACTGCAGTAACCTAAGTGGACAAAACCACGTGGTTAATCCATCATAGCTAAAAAACTGCCCGCTAGGGGGCGACACTCTCCAATACAACCACTGATCGATAATGAAAAAGCAGGAAGAAGAAACCGGACTTTGTGATTAAAGTGGAAATCTTCATGCTTCTTATTTGCCCACTCCATCTCTGTCTACACATTTTCCAGCTGTTTTTTGTTGCTGTTTTGACATGGGCTTCTTCAAAACCGTGCTGTTTGCTTTGTTTTCCCTCCGATCCAAACGATTTACCCCACTTCCTCCTACTTCTTCTTCTTCTGCCTTATTGCGGTCGACAAACGTCACTTTCATTAGGTGCGCTGGATGTCTATACGCTGGATAGTCCGATAGTCCATTAGCAAATGAACCAAGACCCCCAGCTTTCAGACGGACCAGAGTCCGCTTCTTTGATGCGCACCAAAGTACGGTTGATGTTCAGACTGCGCCAAACAAAGCGGACTACTCATGGAATTGGACCATGGTCCGTTTGAAGCGGACAAAACTGTCAGAGTGTGAACGCACCCTTAAAATACACATTGAAAAATAGCTAGCTCTACATTGAAGCTTCAGTAACAAAAACGCTACCAGGCTGAAAACCAGTAGTGCTCTGTAGGCAGCACTGATAATCTACAGCAGGGTTAATAAATTCGGTCCTACAAAGGCTGCAATCCAGCAGGTTTCCCATGTCTCCGTGCAGGGACAGATGGAAAACCTGATGAATTCCGGCCCTTGTAAGACCCAACTGAGTAACCCTGATCTACAGTGAGATTGTAGCATGATCATCAAAAACTTCAGCAACATAACTGCTGGTCTTCCATTGCATGCAGGGCATCATGGGATACAACGCATGCAGGAATATCATGCACAAATGAGACTTAAAGGGACTTGAGGCAAGATTAAGAAACGAAACTCGCGACTCCCGCGACAGGTAACTGCAGCCACGAGCCAAGCCGTCACGGAAGCGTGCACAAACTGAAGCTATAATGTTGTCTACTACACTTTGTTTTTTCGTAGTTACACTTTTTAGTGTCTTTCAGTTGATCTGGATCGTTTTCTGACAGCAGAAGAATCCATAACTATTGCTTACAGTGTTTAAATTTACTGCGACCGTCTTCTTCCTGTGTCAAAACTGCAGATTTAGCGTCATTTGACGACACGTCCGCAGGGCAGCACAGGAAGTTCGGACAATGAATTGCAGCGCATTTTGCAGCACACAGTCTGTTCAAGGCAATGGAGAGAAACGTGGGTGGAAATGTTATTTTTGGTATTTAGCGCTTCATCACCCATTGGTATTTTTAAAAAAAAGGACATGCATGTTTGGGTTTTTTTTAATTCCTGCCTCTAGTCCCTTTAACATTAGCTTGGTAACATTAACCCACAGCTGTAGACGGCTTGATATCTCAAGATTTCCGGCAACAGCTCAGCGCGCATCTACTTGAATACTGTTCAAGTCAACAGGGATCACTGATGATGTATGTGATTGCTGAAGGGGTGTCCCAATTTGTATAAGTTGAGTTTCAGCCCCACCCCTTGTTGCTCTGTTTAAAGAAGCAAGGAGTAAAAAAGAGAAATGAAATTGGGCCCAAGCCTGATACCACAGAAAGATGAGGAGGAGGGTCCATACCCTCTGACCCTCGCATTAACAGAGAATTCATCATAGGAATAGCCTTATGAAGCTTAAATAGGTCATAAATCATAAAGTCAATTTGTGATGTAAAATACTGTGAACTATAAGTAAATCTAACAAATATGTTTGTCGTCCTCTCGTTTGGTCCTGCTTTTCTTTTTCTAAGTGTGAAACCAAGGGACTTGTTGGATGAATATTGTTTTTGTTGGGCTCATTGCTTCCTTCACTTCGCAGACAGGAGAGAAGGGCCAACCTCAGTCAGGCGGCATCCTCGTCACTTCACTGAAGCATCTGCCAGGATGCTCTTTAAGCTAACTCACCCTCTTTGTCTCGCCTGTTTTTTGTTTTCCGCTCGCGACTGAATGCACAAGATTACTGATATTACAAGCACGAGAAAACAGTTTCATTTGGAGCAAAGAAAAGAGCAGTGATGCATGACAGCGTGAGAAGATAACAGACTGCTCAAAGTGAAATTTCATTTTCAGATTAGAGACAAGCTGTGCAAAGGCCTCTATAAAAAGCTGTCTTGCCAGATGCCTTTTCTGTGCAAATCCTTGATTTGATTAGCTTTTAAATGCTTTTTAAAAAGCCTCCACAGAACAGAGCACAATTAAATTTCAAATGGTGAACCAGCGATCCCCTTTTACAGTTTGATATCTGCAGGCTTATTTTGTATTTATTTAATTATAGTGGCAAAATATGACTGCAGTTATACTGTAAATAGATTCTATAATTGCAAAGGAAGTAGGCTGTAATGTGCAACTGGAATCTGTCTCTAAAAACAGGAAATGGTTCATAGAAGTGAGTAAATCTATCAGAACACAACACGGCTGGTGGGTTTGTCCCGGAGAAGAGCCTACCAACCGCAGAACAGTGAGAAAGCCCCTTCAGGAAATACACAAATAGGTCCTCACATGAATGAATGCACTAAGTGAAATTTAACAGTTTCAGACTGACACTATTTAAGTATGAAATGTGACTTCCAACTAAAGCTAACTTCATTTACCTCACAATAAGGGCTGAAACCATGAGGCACCATTCATGTGAGAAGTTATTCAATTTCTCAAAAACAGGCCTTTCTTCAAAAATATTCAAATGCCATGTTTCAGACTTGAATAAAACATCCCAAAAGTATACTGGTCTGGTTTGTGTGCGAGGCAGTTCCGACCAGCCCATGCTCCTGTGCCATTAAGGAGGCCGTTGTATTCTTGTGTTATGACCCACAATGTGGGCTTTAAGAGAATCTGACAACTACAGTTAAGAAACATCCAAATGCAGCCATGGAAAGCTTAACAAGAGCAGCAGTACCCCCTCACAGTTGTCTCACCAGGCATCTGTAAATCTGCACCTTCTCACATACATGTAGTTGAGTTCATTAAGACGATGAAGTTTTTCCGGCTTGGAGAGGGTTTGCAACCATGTGAAAGCTGTTATGGGAGAACGGGATATATCCCAAGAAACTCACAACAAGGGAGTAACTCAGACTCTCTATTCACATAAATCTTAAAGATCTGCTGTGTAACTAATTTGGCTTTTTATTAGCAAAAATCAGGTATTGCTTTCAATAAAATCAACCTTTTGCTGTCACCGTGTGACTTTTCAAATAGAAAATTCAGAGTTGATCAATCTGAAAATGTCAAAAAACCATTATTCTGTTATGTGGAGTTCTTCATGGTTCTGTTCTGGGCCCACTACTCTTCATTCTGTATACTACGTCAACAACAGGGTAAAAATTGATTTGTTTTCATTTAATATTTTTTTTACTGATGATATTCATCTGTACAGCTCATGTTAGTAATGTTTGGCTGATAATAATCTAGTTAAATCTTTGCTAACGACGGGGTGATTCCACATATCAGACAAAGGTTCCTCTGTCAAGTCAGTCTTAAAAAATGTAGGTGATTTGTTTAGCCAGTCGATGTCCATAGACTTTCACTTCAAACAGCTGCTCCAAAGTTGCTTTCCCCACTGAGGAGTGTTTCAAAATAAAAAGCAGGTGTCAAGGTCCTTACTGGAGGTGATTATCAAAGCTTTTCTTTCTCTTCATTTTGATTATTGGGATGCAATTTTTCCATGACTTCTGTTTTCTCTTCTCTCCATTGGATACCTGTTAATTCAGAATTAAATCTAAATAAATCTTTCAAGTTTGAACTTGGAAGGATCATTGTTTTATATATTAACCGTTTTTATTCTTTATTATTTTGATTTCTCTCTTTTTATTTTGAGACACTGTTTACAACCATCCAAATGTTTCTTTGCATTTTCTTTTCTCTGAGATAAATCTTAAGTTGGTATTTTCTCATGTTTTAAACATAATCAGAGAATTTTCAGGGGTCTCTTTCTGCCACAACCACTTAAATACAATTGATTACCTTGCTCCACGTACTGCTTGAGAGGAGCTACTGTCCAATAAATCTATTTTACCTTTACCTTTTTATCTACACAATACAATTTAAACATTTGTGTTATTTCTCTGTAGCACTCCATCTTTGTCTTGCTTAGACAGCCTGATGTATTCCTCACCAGAAATAACAAAATTAGCAGTAAGTACCTCTATTCAGTCATATCAACTCCCTCCCAACAACCATCACCACCTCACTAAACAACATCTGCGAACACCCGGACAGGGAAAAGTCCCATGTTAGCACTTGAATGCAACGATTTGAGAGTCTCATCTGAAGAGGTTAGTGTTTGACATGTACGAGTAAACATGTTCCTGTTAAGACGACCTTAATCTGCATTTTCCTCTGGGAGTCTTAATGACTGAGGGCAGAAAAGGGGATGCCATCTCCTACTGAAGCTGGAAGCTCCATCACATGTAAAGATACTAAAACCTTGTCAGGACTAAAAGTGCAAGACTGTGTCATCCAGCTGGTTGAAGATGGAGGTCTGGATAATGACCCAGTTAAGATGATGAAAAAGCTCAAACCTCTCTGACATGTAGAGGAGAAAATGAGTGTGATTCCCAGACAAAGGCACGTTGTCAAAGCTTCCTTCTTGCACGGACCTGCTGTATCAGCTTTATAAGATTCATGTTGTGGTGACAGGTGAAGCCCAGATGTTGTTAATCAGATCTGTTGTTTGTCTTACGGAAAGTTGGCTAGACTTTGAGTGACTGGGAAGACTGTGGCAACACTAAAGGTTGTTAAGGAGGAAATCATTTATATTTGATCAGTTTCAATTATTTGACTGTATCAATATCTGACTTTTTAGTTAGTGAGTCTTTTTGTTGGAGTTAGTGAAACCTCCTGATATAAATCATCAGTCAATTTATGCAACTGCTGGGGAAACATCTTTATTAGAACAGCATAGCTACCTGGAAATACCACCAAAGAATCATTGACCATCAGTCTGAGTCATATTTCTATCACAGTTTCAGATGTGTTTTGTTGTCTCGGAACAAAATCAGACAGATATGTGAATGACAACAGCATAAATGAGGGTTTCTGATGTTGGTGTGAATGTGAGGATGGAGATTAGACAAAGGCAAACTGATTCATCACCTGAGCCCAAATCTAGAGCAAATACAGTTACGAAGATGCAACTCAATGAAAATAAAGAACAGCTTTGTTTCTTCCCATCCTGCCTATAGTTCATCAGTTTGAAAACAGATATTTGCACGGTTATTCATTTAGTAATTTACTATTAGATACAGTTGAGAAGGGCAGACACCGTATGATTTTTTCAATCATGTCTCGCAGGTCAACCTTAAAAATGCGCGAATAAATCGCAGTGTTCAAAGGTTCATTGCACACAATCTATGTTCTTATACTATGTTTTCGGTGCTATGCGATTCAGGAAGAGAACAAATAAAACCAGGGATGGTGGATGACATCTTCTATACAGTACTGTATTAAGTTATCTCCAGACACTCCTCAAACACTCCTCAGACCAGTTTGGTTTATTTCTTGATGCATTACTCTGCTGTTTTTGAAGGTCATCTAAGACCTGTAAACCTGCGCTGTGCTGCTCCTCTTCACTCCAGCTATGTGCAGCCCGAGTTTGAAGCCAGTCAACATGCAGCCCTGTCCCAAGGCCCTCACCACAATTTCTGATTGGGAGCTGGTCTTGAGATGCCCCTCATAACCTAATGTAGACTGTATGAGGCACGCCGCAAAACTGAGCCAAAAATTGGGCTGATCCGCAAACAAGTTGTGTGATTAGAAGATTGGCTTAAAATGGGTCAAAAATCCCACAGTGTAAGCCTGGCTTTAGAGGGGAACCTGTAACCTGGTGCCATCATGCTATTTCATGCCAGCATTTTTTTTTTCTTTCTTTCTCTTTCTTTCTTTCTTTCTTTCTTTCTTTCTTTCTTTCTTTCTTTCTTTCTCTCTTTCTTTCTTTCTTTGTAAGGGTTGCACTGATACAAAAAATTCACAGTTCAGTTTGATACTTTAGTATCAGGGTTTGATATTTTTTGATACTAAAAAAAAAAGTTCGTACCTTTTATAGCTGCTACGCTTTTGTCCACAATGGCTTTCTATTGGGGTCATAATTTATATGAAAACCAAAAGCAGTTTCAAATGCCAGACCTGAATAGTTGAACGAGTAGTTAAACATAGATACATAGGGCCTGATTTACAAAGAATCCAAATTGCGAGGCTGATGTCTTTGCCTCGCAGATAAATAGCATGCACTGTCTTTTCAGAGTTTGCGGGTGATCTACAAAGATTACACGCACAATCCGTAACAGGCGCAAATAGCAGGATTTAAATGAGGATTTAGCGTGCGCTCTCCCTGCGCCACGGAAAGTTCAGAAGAGCATGTGGTAAACGCAAAATGAAATTCATCCTGATAGAGAGATGTTAGTTCCAGAGATATAATGAGGCAAATAAAAACAGAATATAAGATAAATATGAAGAGTTCATTTGCAAAAATAGAGAAACGCCATTTAGAAAAAACGGAGTTAACTGCTTTTGCAAATAAACTCTTCATTTACTTTTCGAACATTTTCACCAAATCAAGCTCACGTGAAGTAGAGTTTTAATGATGTAAAATGGAGATATGGCGTTTGTACCCGACAGCAACAAAAGCAGTTAACTCCGTTTTTCCACAGTGGCATTTGTCTGTTTTTGCAAATGAACTCTTCATATAATAACTATAAATAAAAACGATGCAGCAGGTTTCCCTGTGGATCGTAAGAAGAGGCCAGTTTAAGGACATGGATAAGGACACGCTGTTGAAGATGATCTAATTTTATGCACAGACTGCGCGCTCTTTGGCACAATGCCAGGCGCTGGACCTGTGTAATTGCCCCCCACCCCATGCAAAACTCAGTAAAAAATAGTATCGTTAGTTTATGCGACGTTACTGGTTATTTTCACTGAGATTTCTGTGGGGTGGGGGCCAACTTCACGCAGGAAAGCAACCTCAGAACAGCAGCAGTCGCTGCGGTGTGGAGGAGCAGGAGATGATTTTAATTTAAAAATATGCCATTGGCGAAAAGTAAAAGAAAATAAAAAGGCATAAATAATATCAGCTTTAACTACCATGATGCTGCAGCTGCAGATGTTCTGGTTCATGTCTAGAATAACCGTGTTCAACAGTGATGTTGATTGTTATTTAATTAAATAATGAAAACTTGACGTGTCGCCTGAACACCTCATGAGAAATGATTCTGACCCGATGTCTGCAGTCCTGTGTGCAGCATTCTTTCAGCCATTATAGTTATAAATAGTTATAAATGCCAGTTATACCTGCTTTTACGTGCTAAATTACACGCAATTTTTTGCGCCCGCTTTCTGTTGAACGGTTGATAGATCACATTGCGTGCTAAACTTGCATAGTCTCCTCCCAATATTTTGCGCCTTCTGGCAGAAACGCCCACTTTGCATATTCATCTGCAGCAGATGCGCAAAATGGACAGCGGCGCTATTTTGCCCCTTAACAGGCGCAAACCTCCTTTTGCCCTGCTTTGTAAATCAGCTCCACAGATTATTGCGTGCGCCCGTTTTAACACGCGCAAACCTTTCGTAAATCGGGCCCATAGAGTTCATCTTCAGAAGACAAGTCGTTAAAATAAGTTTAAAATTCTATATTGTCCAGTATTTGATACAGAGTTCTCACGGTTTGGTACACACCTGAATTGAATGTACAGTACTGATACAAATACATATTGTTGCACCCCTTTTATTTATAGATTTATTTATTTTTAAAAAAGCATTAACAACACTGTGTAGTCAGATCCAGTTCTTAGAAGTTGCTTAAAATAACTAAATAAATGATCACAACCAGAAGAAAACTGAATTCAAAATTCTCATCATGCATCTTTATGAACAATGAAATATTCCAGACTACGGCCTGCAGCTGTATTTTTACCATAATTCAAATCAGATTTAGACAACATGGCAAAAATAAAGACTTCTTTACTTAAAGATTACTTTCTATGTTGATTAATCACAATCTTGTTCATAATATAGAATTTGACAGTGTCAATGGGTGTGTACACGCGTGTACTTTTTTAGTGTATATAACCAAACGAATGCCTTCATATTTCACGTCTTTCTAACATTCATTCAAGTTCCTTTATGGTTTCCTCAGTGTTTTCTTTTAAATGATTTGAGGTTTCCACCAGAGGTGCTCAGGTAACAACAGTGTCCACACACAGACTGGTTGCATCCGGGAGGTGTTCATGTGATGTGTGTGGGGGGGCTGTTGGGTAAAGATGGATAAAGATGAGCTGCAAACAGCCTTACAGTAAAATAAGACATCAGTGTTTTGGATTGTAAGGAGGATAACAGGAGTTCACTTTCAGTTTGTTTCAAACATCCTCTCATTTCTTTCACCACTGCTTAGCATTCACTTGTTTTCCTGCTGGTAGCTTCATGTTTGCAGGAATAAATGAGAATGTAGTTTGATGTGATGGCCCAACACACCGGCTGTTCCTGCTGCTTGTGCTGGGGGAAAGGCAGCTAATTATCAATGGATCGACTCAAGATGTGTTTATTTCTAGATTAATATGAATTTACCTTTGATCTAACTTGGACATTACAATAATGTCATCTGCAAACCAACAGTCATATACTGGCAGGAAATGTGTCAGGAAGAGCTTTGAAGTCTTAATGTTATATCAATTTAAAAAAAAAAAGAATTTAAATGCAGTTCTTCTGCTGTGACAGTGACATCCCACCTCCTTAGAACAAGCAAAACTAGTCTCAAAAATATCACTACCACGAGTGATCTTATTTATAGAAACTAAAGATGCATAAACAATGCTCTATACTTCCAGATAGCCCCATAATTAAATCTTTATCTAAAAGGTATTATTAAGGATTTACAAGATAATATCATGAAACCCCCAAATAAGAAAATGAAGCCCTGACCTTAAGATACCGTTAATCACTGTCAACCATTGTACACAAATGTTGGCCATGTCAAACTGTGGACCCTGAACTGTATGAGATTATTTGAGGATGGCATTTCTTTACAGAGGCAAGCAGAAGCACCACTGTTGGAGCCCTGCTGCTTTACTGCCACATGCTTAAATTACATGGAGCTTAATGCTCCTGGTCCTCAGCTCTACGCTCACCATGGAAGCCATTTTCAATTGGACACAAGCATTCGCTGGACATTGTTGCTCGTCTCCGTCTATTTCACTGTCCCTCCGTCAATGGTAGGATTGTAAAGTAAAGCTCTACGTCCCCGTGGACGGCTGCCAGCAGACTTTCAAGTTAAGTTTCCTTGGTAACAAAGCCGCTGAGCCGCGAGCTCTTACAGTACATTCCCATTTGCACTTTGGAGGGGTGAGCGTGCAGGATTTGGCTCGACGGTAGGGAATCATATGGAGCCTGGCTTGAGGAAGCAATTTTGACAGATCCGCAGTTGAATGGAGGAGGGCTTGTGCCACTGAGACACATCGCTTCAAAACTACTCCCATGACAACAACTGCACAAATGTTTTCAGGATTTTAGATGGCGTTGCTTGTGTCTATTGATAAGCACCATCAGGAAGCCGTGTGATTGGTTGAGTATCATGTATTACTGTAAAGCGTTGAGTTGTTTTTGAAAAGCACTATATAAACCTGATTCATTATCATGATTATGTAGACTATAATGAATAAACATGAACATGTTGGATCAAACCATTTCTGAAGAATGTTGCATGCTTTAAAGGACAAGGTTAAATTTAGATGTGCACATCATTCTGATTTCAACACAAATGTGTAGGTAAGATGTACTTGATAGTACTGTTTGAGAACCAAAATATTTCCTGTCAGCACGATACCAGTAGTTTATGGTACTTTTTTTACAGATACTGATACTTTTGGTCCCTTTAAAGAAAACCACATTATTGTCCAGTTTGCTTTAAGATCTTGAATGCAAGGGCAATATTAGATATAAGTAAAACTTGAGAAAAGAAGTACTTGAAAAAAATGCTTTTAAAACAATAATAAATTATGTTGATGAAGAAATTAAAAAAAATAAGAATAAAAACTTCTTTAAACTATCAAATAAGTTAAGTACAGAGAGGTTCCTAGAGGTGACATATCCCTAGAGTTAACTTCTGCAGCCGGGGGTCGGACCGCCAGGGTCTCTGCCGCCCAACTCACACTGCACCTTACCTCTATGGCCCCTCTCGTGGGTGGTGGGTCGCCCAGCCAGCATTTCCATGTGGGGCCCATACGGGTTAAATTTCAGCTGCATATGAGGGACCCAAGTGTGGCCCCACCTCTGTTTTCCCATGTGGGTTTCCACATATGGGGCCCATGTAACTTAAACTATGAGATCTGCAAATTTGCCCAGCTCAAGCCCATGCCTTTAGGCTATATGGGCAAACACAAGTAGGGCCACCATGGAAACCGTGGACAATCCCACTTGGGTCCCTCATATGCAGCTGAAATTTAACCTATATGGGCCCCACATGGAAATGCTGGTTGGGCAGTAGCAGCATCATCATGACATCTGATAAGCTACCATGATCATGTGACGCAGAAGCTAGAATTTGGCTGCTTTCACACATAATTTCAATGGCTAAAACTCTAAGAAGTGACAACAAATGGCATGTTTTGTATCCGTACGGTGATACTGTTATACTCAAAAAAGCATTGATTCCAATTATTTTGTCTGGATGGTATCGAAGTATGGACTCCAGGGTATCGATATGCCAATCTTGGAGTACAAAGTACAGTATACTGTATCAGTGAGGCTCTGCTGTATTTTTGTGGTTTAAAAAAAATAAAAAAAAATTGCATTGTCAGTTTTTCCCAACATCATGCAGCTTTAACGTAGATAAATACCCAGAAAACTTTTCCTTTTCTTTTTGATTTCAGTTGAAGCTCCTAATTTAAATAAAAGATGTAGCTAGGTCTTCGATGCTTTTCCCTTTGATCCTTCAATGAACCGAAGGAAACACACACAAGAGCCAACATGCCCTCGTTGCAGAGGTTCACGGTCCCCTGAGATAAGCAGCATTGTCTTTACTAATCAAAGTGTTTAATAAGGAGCAGGCTGAGGGAGTGCAGTGAAAATGGAGCCGTCAGTGTTGCTCCCCTGGGCTGCGCTGTGCAAGCCAACCATGGAGGAAAACACAAGACTCAGACAAACACCCAGAATTTAATACGCCGTCTGACTGGGGACGTCTTCCAATGAGGGTAGTGTGTTTCTCTGCTTTAATCAAGAGTTTGAAGTGCATTCAGTCTCTTGAATGTGGATAAACAACCTGTTCACAGAAAAAAAAAAAGAGGCAACAACAACTGGCAACGTTGCAACAAACAAGTCTGCAAAGCTCACAGACACACAGATTAACAGATTCAATCATTTCTACATTCCTGTTACAAATACTGACATTGATTTAAGCACCATAAGGACAAACCTAAAAGACACGAAACATAAATATCACTGAATATAACTGCTCCCCCAGAAGGCTTCTTATTAACTCATTTACCTTATTAAAGCAAGCCCTGTGCTATGGGGGCATTTTAATATCACATCATATGACCAAACTTATAAATATTTGAAGGTGTGAACATGTGCAGGGTGTTATGAGGATGGGGAAGAGTGATAGGACTAGTTCAGTGAATCTGGGTCAGGGATTTAACTCTGCCTCTTCTCAATGAAACAGTGTGAGAGCGGGGAAAATAGGATACATGGGTGGAGGCATGTCGTCTCAATTCCCCACTTCTCAACATCTGAGATGTTAAAGGCGGGAATAGAACAGCCAATCACATGATCCTATCATTTACAGTGTGTTGTAAGCAGGGATTGACGATGTATATTTTTAGGGCCGATACTGATACTGATATTTTCTTATCAGCCTCAGCCATTACAACCTGCCGTTATTTGGGGCCAATATTGCATTTGACCCCAAAATTAATGCAATGACTGATTTTGAAAACTCTTAAAATGTCTTTGTATAAACAAAGTAATTAAAAAGTATATATGAAAGAGAAACACGGCACTTGTACACAAATGGTAAAGAGAAAAATTAAACTTGAAATGAATATATAATTAAGAAATAGTTCACTTGTAACATCAAAAAGAGACATTAAACGTGATTACGAGTCACCAATCCAATACCCAGATCGGATATCAGTTCCCATACTGACAAATTAGCTGGTTCGGATATCAGATGAACTTGGCCAATCCAGTTATTTCAGTTTTTTATCAATATCATAATAAATGTACACTTTATTTGTTAATAAATAATATTAAGTACATTTATATCTGTGTTAATTTATTACCATTTTTTTCAGAACAAGGCTAAATGTTTATGTCAAACCTGATGCCTTCACTTACACAGCAAGTAACATGGCTTATTTATCCAGTAGTATCGGCTGGCTGATGTATTGGTCTATCCTCAGTTGTAAGATCTATTCATTCCCTCCATTACTTCTAAGTATTTTTGAAAACTTATCAGTGTTTGACTTCTCTCTTTTTTCTGCCATTTAATCTTTTAAAAATAATAAGATTAATCTTATCGTAAATAGAATCAGATGTGATCGTTTGTTGATCAGAAAGAGCATGCGGTGGAAACCATGATTCCACCTTCAGTCATTAAATCACACGTTGTGATAACAGCTGGATAGAAATGACGAACATGTGGGTCAGTGAGAGAAATGTGTTAAATAAGTCGTCTTTTAGCCTCCAGCTCTCCAGATAACTACGACCTGAATGACTCAGAATGTACAAACAAGGAATTAGAAGATTCTCAGATTCCATTAAAGACTAAAAATAATTAGCAGAGCGATTAATGTTAGCGAGCCGTTTATCTCTGCACATTTACATAGCAAGATTAACAATCTAAACACATACAGAGAGCTGGTAAATAAGAGCAGGCTGCACACATTTCATCATGCTCTCACATCTAAACTTAACAGATAAAGACCTCAAAGGTACGACGTCAAACCAAACCAAACCAAAAGCTGTGAGCTAAACAATGAGGTCTTATTTATATCTAGAAGAGCTGTGATGCAGCCGACTACATGCAGACTGCATTAACCCCGTCAGATTAAGCAGGATATCTTGCAGTCCAGGCCCAGTTGGATTTTATTTGCATAAAAAAAGCTGTGCAATCACATGGACTGCTCTGTTTTCAGATTTAATTAGAGTAGAGTTAACATGGAGTAAGAGAAGTAATGGTGCCATGAACCGTGGGGAAAAGAGAAGAAGCCCAAACGCATGACAAAACTGGTGGGAGGCAGCTGGACGAGGGACAAAAATTTAACATTTTTTTTTCTTTAAACGACTACAAGGGCTTCAGGTTGTCCAAAAACTAAAGCAAAGAATGGAAGAAAGTGAAGCTAATGTAAGATGGAGACTTGAACTGAGAATGTGTGATGGTGTGTGAGTATGTGATGGTCTCCATCTTGTTTACACCCGATCATGTGAATTAAATAAAAAAAAAAAAAAAAAACATTCAGCAAAAACAGGAATAAACTAAAAATGCAGATGACAAAGACATCTTCTGAAAGAAAATAATTATTTCACAGTGTCCATGGTTACGTCATATTCTTTAGTTCGGAATTAATTATTTGGAATGAAATAATCTGGAATGAAATTATTCTCTTTCATGTTTACATGGAAATAATAATTGCTAATTAACTTCCACGTAAAATACCTTAAAATAAATTGCATCCTTGGTGGAATCGTAATGGTCGTCATGGAAACAATCCCTCTGAGTCTTCTCATCAGTGAAACAACAACTCTGTTCATCATCACATAAACCTGAGTTCATCATCACATTTCTCTGCGAGTTGCAGGGTTAAAGTCGTTGAGCTGCTTATCGAAAGTTCAACTTTAATTTTTTTTTTGTTTTCATGAATTACATAGATTTGGTTCTTACATCAGAACAAAGAGTAAATGAGAAGCAAATAGCAACATAAGAAATAACAGGAAAACAAAGATATTTTTCTTCTTTATTTTGACATTTAAGATAGAAAACCAAAACTTCTCTTACAAGGAGAATTTATTAATTAACCGAGTTCCTTCTGATACGTCATGTAGCAAAGTAAAACACAACCTCTGTCCAATGAGAGAAAACTAATTAGCTGCCATGACTTCCTCAGTTTTAAGCAAGTTTCTCTTACTCGTTAAACAGTCGCTGATTGATCAGAATAACATGAATCTTCCTTGACAAAATTTTAGAAAAAAGTTATGCAATGTATGAAAATCATGCCATGACTGAACAAAAACCAAAGGGAAAGAGAGAAAATTGCTCTGCCTCAGTGACATGTGGTCTGAGCAGGTTTTAATCCAACTGTAATTTGCCAAAATATCCAACATAATTGCACTGGGTCGCCTAATTTGTATAAATCTGGGCTCAGGTGCACCCCTCTCAAGGAAACTGCCAAACAGCTGCACACCAACAGAAAAAGTCTGAAAAACTGACTGTGACATAGAAACATGGAGCCCATGGTGCTCAGATCCAGCTACATTTCCAGTTTCAGATACAAGCCTCAGCTCAGAGACTGGCCGCTAGAACTGATCAGCTAATCCATCAGTAATCACAATGAAGCAAAACGATGACGACCCTGTGGTTTCTGACGTGGAAAACATGGATAGAAACCACAGGGAAACTGAAATAAAGTGTAAAATGTGGAATATTGTAGCACCTAATGGTGTGTGTGGTCTCTCCATCAACCTAAACTGAATCAAAGTCACATTTATTTTTATAATATGGCTTGAGTAAGAAAAAAATCACAAAGTGCTTTACAACAGGATAGTACAGAAAAAACTGTGGAAACAGTTAAAAAAAAATTAATTAGCAAAAAGCAAGTTTGAAAAAAATAAGTTTTAAGCTGCCTCTTAAAAGAGTCCACAGATGTCAGCACAGAGTTCCAGAGTGTAGGAGCCATAGATGCAAACGCTCTGTCACCTTTGGTTTTTAAGCATGTACGTTGCACTACTAGCAGATCCTGATGACATGACCTCAGTGATCTGCTTGGGACATATGATTCCAAGTTCATTCAAATAAACTTGGGTTTGATGCAGAGTTCTGTACGTTAAAACCAGAATTTTGTAATGGTCTGTGTGGTGAACGGGCAGCCAGTGGAGCTGCGCTAACAAGAAAGTAGCATGTGCATATTTTGGAGATTTGGTTAAGAGCCTTCCTGCAGCGTTCTGTTCAACTTGAAGACTTTCCAGAGACGAGCAAAAAAATCTTAGCCACTCCTAAAATAAGTGAAACATTTCTTTTCTTGTAATAAGCAAAAAAAAAAAAAAAAAAAAAAATCTGCAAATGGAACAAGTGAAATTCTCTTGATAAGATTTCTTGAAATAAGATGCATTTGTCTTAAAACAAGTTTCTATATCTCACTGAAATGTTTCTCTTAGAGGTGATTTTGTCTTATTTCTAGTGTGATGAGTTTTTTTTGACTAGAAAATAGAACAAATACTTTGTAAGATTTTAGTTATTGAAGTGATGACCAAGCTTCTCACCCTTTTTCTACCCAGCCAGCGCATCCATATGGGGCCCATAAGGGTTAAATTTTGGCTGCATATGAGGGACCCAAGTGGGTTTGTCCACGGTGTCCATGGTGGCCCCACTGTATGCCCATGTGGGTTTTCACAAATAAGGCCCATGTAACTGAAACTATGAGATCTGCAAATTTGCCCAGTTCAAGTCCATTCAAACACTTACAGGCTATACGGGCACACAGGAGGGGCCACCATGGAGACTTGGATTAACTCTTATGGGCCTCACATGGATATGCTGGCTGGGATCCAGCTGAGGACCATGGTCTCGGATTTGGAGGTGTTGATTCTCAACCCACCCGCTTAAAACTCTGTTACAAATTGCTCCAGCAAGTTAGAAATCACGGCCCGATGAACCCAACAAAACCACATGAAATCCGTAGATGTTAATAACCGGTGGCAGTAAAGTGACAGCTGTTGCATGATGTGACATCACCCTACAGAATGTTTCTTCTTTCTAACTTATAGACCACGAGTGTTTGGGGGGAATAAGAGACTGTGTGCGGAGGGACAACAAAATGCATCTGAGCCGAGCTGGACAGCTTAATTAAAAACAATGTTGATTACTTGGTCATGATGGTGATTCAAAGGCTGGAGGGGAACTCACAACGGAGGCAAATACAGTATAAGAGGCTTAGAACTCTGATTTTTCATTATTGTGTTAGTTCTCCATGAGAAAACAGCGAGCTACTAAAAGTCTTCCACTCGGTTAACTGAGGTCTTACGAAGACAGATACAAACAAAAAACTGGATTTTTTTCTCTTGTCTTGGCTTTTGTTGGTCGGCTGAAATGACAAAGACTCTTTGAAATGCATATTATGTTCTGAATCACATGAATCCATGTCATTTCTTTCCAACGGTAGAGAAGAATCCACCTGAAGTGATTTGTTTTTATCATTGAACGTAACAAAAAAAAGACATTTAAAGCTAAAAATAAGCTAAGATTCTCTGTTTCTAGCCTCTCAGAGAAAAAGCAGGGAGGGTTTGCTGCTTCACTTCTGTTTAATTAACTACGCCCTGTAAATATATTCCTCAATCAGGAGAAGTCGGCTCTGAAAGGGAACTTATGAACAGCAAGTTAACCTTGGAGATACATATAGAGCAGCTTCCCGTGGATGAGAGGCCCAATGAGTGAGCCGGCTTCCCTTCAACCCCTTACCGCTGCAGCATTTTTAGAGCATGTCAAAGACCCTGAGAGGTTAATTATTTGGTGCATGATCTGTTTATTTATTTAACTCAGACCACGTTCCCACAGCTCTTATCTATTCCTTCGCAGTATGTCAGGAAGTGGGCAGAATCCTAATAAATGAGATTCCTGCACAGCTCTGAGCTCGACTATTAAAAGTAATGCAGCGGATTTGGCGACTGAGATATGATCTGAACGCGCAGAAACTTCAGTCAACCGACTTCTGCTGTCGCCACCAGACTTCAGAGGAACTTAAAGTCCACAGACTGTTACCTAACCAGCACAAATATAGCTACAGGTAAACATCTGGAGTGTACTTTGGCCCTGATTTACAAAGAGATTGCGCGTTGTAAAAGGAGCGCAATCTTCATTGTTCACGCAATAATCCGCCAGAGCTGATTTACAAACAGGGCAAAAGCAGGTTTGCGCCTTTTAATGGGCAAAACAGCCCCGCTATCCATTTTGCATATCTGCTGTAGATGAATATGCATCTTCCTCATCACATTCCTCATCGGCACCTGAGCTAAAGAGGACGGTTGAGGTGATTTTTCCAACCCTGAAGATCGTGGCCGTAGAAATCAAACGCAGCAGGAGACGGATGCACATGGAACATGATTATCAGTGATTAGGCTTCTCATTCTGTCTCACTCCTCAGAACCAGTTCATTCAACCAGTCTGAAGTCTGTAAAGTTGCAGGGGACTTTTATTACCACAGACTCGCAGTGATGCGTGCAACACTTGTTTTCAGTCACAGATCTACGATCGCTTGAGGATTGCGCTGAGAAGACAGTGAAGGCAGCAGATACAGTCAGCTCTCCGTCTGCAACGAGCCGTCCATGCTTGCACTACAGCAGACTCACCACAGGGCACAATTAATGACTTTTGCAGCCAAACACATTCAAAATAACTAAATTACTGATTGTTAACAGAAAATCCAGGTTCAGCAAGTATGGCACCCGGTTGATTGAAAAGTCAGACGGTACAAAAAGCAGCCAGATTCT
Organism: Atherinomorus stipes; assembly: GCA_023101725.1. Classification (NCBI taxonomy): domain Eukaryota; kingdom Metazoa; phylum Chordata; class Actinopteri; order Atheriniformes; family Atherinidae; genus Atherinomorus; species Atherinomorus stipes. The sequence continues at coordinate 462,042 of JALJCO010001256.1, read as the reverse complement.
AGCGTCTGTGTCACATGATGCTGGTAGCCTATCAGATATCACAATGATGCGGTTAGTGATGATGATGATGATTTTTTTTTATTTTTCAGTGCTTTATTTTGCTTTATTTTTACATTTTCCACTGAATAAATTTAAGACTGTAAATCAGTTATTTGATAATTGAAAGAAATTTTTAACATTTGTTTGTTTAATTGCTTCATCAATAAAATTCATTATTGTTTTAAAAGCATTTCTTTCCAGTACTTCTGTTCTCAAGTTTTACTTATATCCAATATTGACATTGCATTCAAGATATTAATATATTTTATTAAGATATTTTATTTAATTTTGTTTATTTCTATAGTTTTAGCTGATTTGTTTTATTGTATTTATTTTTAGTGAATTTTATGTATTTTATTCATATGTGTGCATTTTATTTTATTCTAAAATTATTTATTATATTATATATTATATATATTATTTATTTATTTATAATATTATATATACTTATTTCATTTTTATTTCATTTTATCGCTGGTTATTTTTTATGTGCAGCACTTTGGAGACATGTTCTGACTGAAATGTGCTTTATAAATAAAGTGGATTGGATTGGATATTAATGCAAACTGTACAATCATTTGATTTTCTTTTGAAGGAACAGAAATTATCAGTATCAATGAATAAGTACCAACTACTGCTATCGTAACAACAGGAAAAATCTGGGTATCGTCCATCCCTAATAGAACTTTGCTTGGGGTGACAGGGACTCACATGCATGAGCTTCCGTCCAAAAACAACCTTGTGGTCAGAAAACGTGAGGCACATTGAGAAAAAGGCTGTGTTGTGCACAGCATCAATACATTGACATATCTTCACTCAGCAAGCAGTTTTCCGCTCTGTTAAGCTTTAACAGACTGTATATTGGAATCTTAATACCCAACAAGGTGCATCTTTTATGTTTGATTCTCAAACCAAGAGCTTGGGCTCTCATCCTCACGGCTGTAGAAAACCCAACTCTGACCATCTTCAGCTTCACCCCGTCCTCCAACGGAAAACTTCTGGTAACCTCCAAACACCCTTCACCAAACACTATACTGCTGCTCATCCATGTGAAGAACTGGTGCTGCTTCCCCAGTTAGTGCTTTATAAATCAATTATGCTCTGCTATGGAACCAATCTCTCTCATCTTTCCTCTCCAACCTCCACTGAAATCATAATAACGACCAAGCCGATGCATTTGGATCGTGTGCGACGGCGCCAACAATAATCACAAGTATGGATGGCAGAGCGCTTGCATAAAGAACACGACTGGGAAAAAAATGGTTTGTATTCACACATGAAAAATGGAGACGTGTGTGATTATGTATCTGCTTATGTTTCCCTGGAGGAAAAATGGAGCTATATGTGAACATACTGAGCAGCACTGAGCATGATTAACATCCACGAGGCATGTATGTTTTCTGTATTTAAATCATGGTATCTGCATGACCACATATGGCTTTTAAACCCAAACTGATTCTTAAGAATCCATTAAATCATCCTCTTAATGGACAAAGACGTGATTTAAGTGGAAAAACCCGCAGAAATAACAAAAAATTTCTTGAAAATCAAAGCAATGTGTCTTTGTGAGACAAATGACATGAACAGTCAACAGGGACTTTGGTACTTAAAGCGCTGCCAGGTGGAGCCCGACACCTTTAATGGGAGACACAAACCCCAGGAATATGTATTATATTTGATCCACAAAGTGCTTAAGTGTTAAGAGAGTTGTAGTTAACATCAGCATTTATAATGACGAGCTTTGGGGAGCCATTAGGCTTGTCTTGTATTTGACTTTGAGAGTAGCGAGACGTTTAACAACGCATGGGAGCCCGAGCAGGTGCCAGAGTGATTATCCGGCTGCCCTTTTAACCACAAGCCACATTTCTCACGTTAACACAGACACACACACACATGCACACCCGTGCAAGCAGCGAGGCGACAGACCAACCACCCATATTTCAGCTGCTGGGATAAGATATTCTGCATGACAGCTGTGAGTACAGAGAGGAAAAAGATTTGTCTGGGGATCGGCAAAATCCAGTCTGCTATAAGCAAAGAACACATAATAAATCCTATTGGCTTTACAAAGCGTCTCGCTCTCCTTCATCTCCCACAACCTCCTCAACACGTGGAACAGTAAAAGAGTAGGAAAAAAACCTCTCGCCTGCGGCTACTTCAGCTCCAATCTTCACTCAGACCCTGTGGCAGAAACGTAAGACGCTTTGGTTGCAATATTGTCTCCAGAGGTGAAGTTAAAGCGTTGCTTGTTGCAGACGAGTAACGCTTATGCTACCTCACAAGATTTTTTAGGGAAAAACCCTCCCTCTGGTATATTTATACCATTGAAATGTGTGATGTTCAGTTCGCTGTAATTCTCCGGACCCACTGGAGCTGCTCTCGTTCACTTTTTGGCTGATGTTTCGCCATCTTTCAGTTTTCTTAGAAGTTTCACCTGCTGCTTGGTTTTTAATATGAACGCCGCATGCTGGCGATGCCACTTCTGCACCCTGGTTTTCACTCAGAGCATGCAGGCTTCAAGTAGGTGGTGCATGTGTGCAAAGAGTCAGATTTACTGGCCCCTCATAACGGGACAGATTGACAGAAACGGGTTCATCATGCATCTTCTCTGCTGTTTCCAGGAACAATGTCGTCACATATGAAATGTTTAGTATTTTAGCTGAAATTCTGTGAAATGTGGAACAGCTGTGATGTGTTGAGGTGCAGTGGAAAAACATTAAATAAAAGTTTCTACTACAGTACTTTACCGTAGGTCACTCTTTCTTAACACATTTATTTATTTTTATTTATCCTTTCCTGTCGTGTTTCATCTTATTTTACCTTTTCTGTTATTTTTCAATCACTTTTTTTTACTTCATTTAATTTTTCAAGCTATTGTTATTAATTTCAATTTTAAAACTTTATTTTAAATTTTTTGTTTTCTTGTATTTGTATATATATATATATTTAGTTTGTTTCATTTCTACTTCATTTTAGTGGTTTTATTTTTACTGTAAATTTATTTCATTTCAGTACTGAATTCATGGTCATTCATTTCATTTTTTATTTTTATTTTTCATTTATCTTTTTCTTGTATTTTTTTATTCATTTTTGTTTTATTTTTATTTTATTGAATTTTTAAATCCTATTTTCATTTAATTGGTTTCACTTCCATTTCACCTCTTAGTGGTTTTATTTTAATACTTTGAATTTATTTCATTTTAGGATTGAATTCATAATTCATAAGGTCATTCATTTAATTTTCTTCACTTGTACTCCTTCATTTATCTTTATCTTATTTTTTGTTGTATTTTATTTCACTGGTTTTATTTTCATCTTATTTATTATTTAATTTTGGAGTTTAAATTTTTGTGTATTTTATTCATCTATAATTTTTATTTTTTTTACCTAAATGTTTAATTTAATTTAATTTAATTTAATTTAAACGAACCAGGCCTTTCATATTGGCAGTCACTATATCTTTTCCATTTCTTTAAATAATAAAACACATTTCAAATAGATTTATCAGAGATCATAAGAATTGGTTAGTTTTTGAAATACAAAGTAACAATAGGAAAATAAGTAATCCTACAAAGAAAGACAATGATGTATTGATAGTTGTTTTTTAATCACACTGCAGCCGTTTGGTTCATTCTCTAATGACGTGCCTCCAGGTAATATATGCAAAACTTAAACTTTATCAATCATCATACTTTCTCCCTTCCCTCATAGAAAAGAAGAGATTTTTTTCCTACTGACATCTGTTCCATGGGTGCAGCAGAATGAGCGATTTAAGGTCAGACCACCCCCTTTATTTTTTGAGTGTCACCCTTAACCAACTCCTCTTGCTGAAACTACAAACACACAAAACAGAGCGCAGAGAGATCAGAGAGGTATCAGGATGTAGGAGGATGAAGCTACACTGCATGCTTTTTCTCCCTCAGCTGTCAGTCTGCTCCACATCTCCGCCTTAGATGCTCTGTTGTCACCTCACTTTAAGTTTGGCCACTTGTCGCTTCTTTCGTAGGAAGAAGAAACATTATTGTGACTTCCTGAGTGATGGAAAACATCAATTTCCAACCACTGGAATAGTGAGAAGTAAAGATAGACTGATTAGGGAAGGGCAATACCAAAATATTTCTTGTCGATACAATACCAGTAGTTTATAGTACTTTTTTTTCATCTATACCAATATCGATACCAATACTTTTAGCCCTTAAAAGATAATCACATGATTTTACAGCTTGTATAAATGTCTTGAATGCAAGGGCAATATTAGATATAAGAAAAAACTTGAGAACAGAAGTTCTGGAAAAACATGCTTCTAAAACAATAATGAATTATATTGATGAAGAAATTAAACAAACAAACAAAAAAGATTAATAACATATTTCAATTATCCTGCTTTAAAGCTCTGAAAGATACCAAAACATCATCTTCATCACTAACAGTAGCAGCATCATCATGATATCTGATAGGCTACCACTAACATGTGACACATAAGCTCAAGTCTGGCTGCTTTCACACATCATTTCGTTGGCTAATTTGCCAGATTTCATGTTTTGTATCTGTACAATGGTATCATGACACTCATAAAAGCATCAATTCCAATATTTTGTCTGGCTGGTATCAAAGTATCGACTCCAGGGTATCGATATACCAATGCATTGACCTGATATTTTAAGCTGATATGTCAGGTGTGTTGGCCGATATCCCCATAATTTATTTTTTAGTTCAGTATGACGTTGTTCCACCCTTTGCAGCTAGAACAGCTTCAACTCTTCTGGGAAGGCTGTCCACAAGGTTCAGGAGTGTTTATGGGAATTTTTGACCATTCTTCCAGAAGCACATTTGTGAGGTCACACACTGATGTTGGACGAGAAGGCCTGGCTTTCAGTCTCCGCTCTAATTCATCCCAAAAGTGTTCTATCTGGTTGAGGTCAGGACTGTTTGCAGACCAGTCCAGGTCCTCCACACCAGACTCTGCATCCATGTCTTTATGGACCTGCTTTGTGCACTGGTGCACAGTCATCTTGGAAGAGGAAGGGGCCAGCTCTAAACTGTCCAAAATGTTTTGGTATGCTGAAACATTCAGAGTTCCTTTTCACTGGAACTAAGGGGCCAATCCCAGCTCCTACCAAAAACAATCCCACACCATAAACCTCCCTCCACCAAACTTTACACATGGCACAATGCAGTCAGACAAGGACTGTTGTCTTGGCAACTGCGAAACCCAGACTCATCCATCAGATTGCCAGATGGAGAAGTTCCAGAGAACGCCTCCACTGCTCAAGAGTCCAGTGGTGGCTGCTTTACACCACTGCATCCCACGCCTTACATTGCACTTAGTGAAGTATGGATGGATGCAGCTGATCACCATGGAAACCAATTCCCTGCAGCCCTCTGCACACTGTTCTTGAGCTGATCTGAAGGCCACTTGAAGTTTGGAGCTCTGCAGTGATTGACTCTGCAGAAAAGTTGTGACCTCTTTGCACTATGTGCTTCAGCATCCACTGACCCCGCTCCATCAGTTTGCATGGCCGACCACTTCATGGCTGAGTTGCTGTCATTCCCAAATACTTCAATTTTCCTATAATACGGCTGACAGTTTTAAGGAGCGAGGAAATTTCATAATTGGATTTGTTGCACAGGTGGCATCCTATCAGTTCCACGCTGGAATTCACTGAGCTCCTGAGAGCGACACATTCTCTCACAAATGTTTGCAGTAACAATCTGCGTGCCTAGCTAGTATCAGCCCCAAATATCAGCAGGTTATATCAGCCATTGGCTGAGGCTGATGAGAAAATATTGGTATCGACCCTAAAAAGTCTGTGACAGTTGATCCCTGGTTAGAGGCTTTAAAACAAGGGAAACAAAACCCAACATGCAGCATGTTATACATTTGTAATCAGGTGATTTTTTTTTGTCTTTCATTTACAGCAGGGCTGTACGCTTAGCTTTTTCACTAGGAACACTAGTGCTCCCAAATAAAAAAATTTAGGCGCAGAGAAAACTATTGAGGAGCACTATGAATTTCCTTAAGTAGCACATTTAAATAATAATAATAATTAACAGTAACCTGGGCTTCGGACCCAATGATGCATTACACTGAGAAACAAACAGAGATTTAAATACAGAGAACTTCCCTGTCCTACAGTTCTTTGTTGTCCAGTCACCTGGCACACTTGGCTGTTGTCCATCCAGTGGTCCACAGCAGGACTTGGTCTGGGTGGGGTCGGGCTGGGTCAGGTGGGGTTTGGTATGGATGTTGATTTTACAATGCGCGCCCTCCAGGCGCATTGTTGTTAAAAAAGGGCACCAAACTGGTGTTACAGCAAAACCTGTGACCCATGAAAATCTGTAACTGTAGGGGGCGATAACTCCTGTTCCCTGTTTATTCATCTGCAGATACTTAACTGTCAGCATCAGGTAATCCCTTAATCTAATCTGTGTTAGACAGCAATATGGCGAGAAGTTGTCGTGTTGTGCACTACCATAACTGTTCTCTCAAAAGTACTCATAAAAACCCAGGGACTAATTGTTGGTTTCACTACATGGAAGTAAGGCAACACTAGTCATGCTAACGATGCTTCAATCAGAAAATCTCCCATATATATATACATTTAAAAGCCCACAAAGAGACTTGGAGTACGCCAAACTCTGTCGTCACCGGTTTGGTTGGCGCTGGGGTCCTGAATGAGAGTCCTCTTAACAACAGCTGAGTCATGGAGACTGGTGAGCCAAAGGAGGAAAACAGACACAAAGGGAACCACGACTGTAATCCTCCTGGTCTAAATACAAGTTTTCCAAAGTTTAGGCCGATGAACTGTTCTGTTTATCAGCCTAAACTTTGGAAAACTTGTATTTAGACCAGGAGGAATACAGTCGTGGTTCCCTAAAGCCTGAAGCTGCTCTTGAGTGATGAGTGTTTAAATATCACTGCTGAGCTCCACCAACCAGTGGGTCTGCGGTATCGGTCCATACGAACATCAGTGTAAAATTCTCCAACTCCGTTCCTCTTTGAGCCTCTTTTAGACACACTTCAACAGGCAACACTCAGAAATTATCCTCAGAACCTGACGATGAACAGAACACCTTTGCAGGAAGTTGCTCTGTAATCACCATCATAAACTGTTTCTAACCGGGACTCCCCGTTTTCCACGGCAGGTCCAGTTATACCAAACACCGCACTCTCCCTCGCCATCCAGCAGGCTGGATGCCTTGCTTCTTTACCATTATATCCCCGTCTCGCTGTAGCTTTTATTTTATTTTACATTAAATCACTGGCAATTACTAACGTTAGCTTGACTAACAGTTAGCCTATCTGCCGTTTACGCTCCAGGGTCTCCACTTGGATCTCCTTCAGAGAGATGCTGTGCCTCCGAAACGTCCACCTCCCGGTACAGAAATCCAAATATGTAATCTAAACTGTAGAGCAAAATTCTCCACGCATGACATGGCCCACGTCCACCTCCTGACAGCAGACAGGAGGTGCTGCCAACCCGCTCCACTCAGACCGGCGCTGGTCCGGCTTAATCTTCTCCAGTCGTGCAGCCAACGGGCTGGAAAGCATCTGCAACAGGATCTGGATGCTCGACTGGCCTTTCAGCTTCGCCTTTTATCGTCCATCTTCTAAACTGTGCTACGGCTTGATAGTGTGGTACTACTGATGGATTAAATGCGAAGTTGGAGCGCCAAACAACCCGGTGACTTCAAAGGTGCAATGTGGCGGTGCCCTGACCATAAAAACATACTGTATGTCGCTTCGTTTTTCTTTTATATGCTTATTTTTCATGTTTGTTTTATAAAAGTTGACCAAGACTCAGTCAAATAAATAGATTTTGTTTGGTTGGCAGTTTCATTTCCACTATAAATCAAACCTGACTGTTAGGAGCAAAATGCAAAGGGGTGAAATCTGTACTGGCACGCATGCTGCCATTTTTTTTTTCTTCTACTCGCACCACTCTATTTTTAGGCGCATGTGCGAGTATAACACTCGCACTGTACGGCCCTGATTTACAGTAAAATTCTGTATTTGTAATTGTTGACTGCTGCTGCAGCGCTGTTTGAAAAAAGCCAACCAAACAAAGCCAAACATTTATTATTCATCCCCTGTAACTGCCTTTTTAGCAAATCCTGCAATGTTTGTGCAATGCAGTTTTCTCAAATGTCATCTGTTCTTAGTCAGATACCAGCTGAGTAAGAAAAACATAGCACACCAATCAAAGTCTGGGATGGCCCAGAAATGCAAGAGTTGCTTTATAGTTTGACTGTGTTTGAACCATAAAGCAGGTTTTCTCTTTAAGTCATTATACAGAGTAGAATCAATGAATTTCCCCAGAGACGCACCAGTTCTGAAATCCCATCTTAATGTGATAACGTCATAGGAAAAAAAGAGAAAAAAAAACAAATCTGATGTACACTGGCTCCCTAGAGAGTTGCAGTGCAGTACTTCATCTGCCTGTGCAGCCCTCCTTATTGGCTAAGTATCATCCATGAGCAGTGGGAGGGAGAGTTTTATCTGAACAGCAGTCGCTTTTCTAAATAGGCTTGTTTGATTGATTAAAATAATTTAATCAGAGAGATGAGAGCCAATAGAAAAAAAAAATAGCAAGGGGCCATAACGGGGATTGAAGCAAAGGCGCAATTGTTTTTTAATCTGGTGGTGATGAGCGAGGTCACCAACGATGATTAAGGTTTAGTGGGGCCCATCATAGCTGTGCAGGTGCTTGGGTTTTTCTGTTTGCACCTTGATGAGATGAAGGGCCAGGAGCATGAAGAATGGAGTGCCATGCTGCACCTTAATCCGTGATTTACTGCCTCTGGCACTCATTGATTGAAAAGAGCAGCACATCGTGGCTGATCTGCCTAACAAGGACTGGGTAAAGGGGAGATTAAAGAGTGGGTGTTTGCGTGTGAAGTCTGTGAAGTGAGCCGCCACCTACACACCCGAGTCATCTAAGTCGCTGAAGTTGTGAAGGAGACGGCTTGCTGATGGGAAGAATGAGGAAAAGGAGCCAGAGCAGAGAAAAGAAGGCGAACAAACATGCCAATGGTTCCCTGCTGAGCTCCTGTTTACACATATAATGACTGCGATACGGACATGCACACTTCCAAAGAGGCTCGCCCACATACAAAGAAGGCACGCACCAAGACACGCATCCAATTAAGGAAGCAAGCTTTAGATAGGCATGCTTTAAAAGCTTACAATCAGAGAAGACTGACTTAATTAAGACTCCTACATTCCACATCTCTGATGGCATTTCATTTCCTCAGAAGGTCCCGCTGGCTGCACTGAGTGTCTGAGCTCACAGGGGACTTTCCAGCAACTCGCAACACCAACTTCACATTCCTCCATGGAGTCATGAGCTACACTGACAGCACTGTTTCCCCCCCCAAAAATCATGTTTTTTTTCACAGTGTAAGAAAAAGGGGAGAAATTGATGACACACTGACTGAGTGAAGCAGAAGTGTCTGTTCAGACTTTCAAATGAAGACAGCACTGCAGGCTATGCTGCCACAGAGAGGGGTACCCGGTGGAGGTGTGCTCTGATTGGTGTCCTCAATCCCATTCCTATGCTTGGGATCAGAATAGATGACAAAGAATCTAAAAATCAGGTTTATAACTTGTGTAACCCTTACCAACAGGAACAAGATCACCTACAGTATGGGACATCACCCTCAAGTTGCCAGCTGGAGACACTTCTAATCACGTCTTTAGCTCAAACATCTTGACCGATGGTTCCCAAGTCCAGTCCCCCTGAGCTACTATCTCCTTAAAGATGCATCTCTTCTCCAGTACAGCTAAATTACCTCCTATGCACATCATTCAGTTCTGCAGAAGCCTGGTAATGATCCATCCAAAGGTGTGATGGAGGATGGATGCTCCAGAAGTTGCAGAGTAGGAGGACAGGACCTGGGAACTGTGCAAGTGTTTGGATTTTTCTGTGTGCATCTTATGAGATGAAGGGCCAGGAGCAAGGGCTGGGCACTAGGGAGGAGAACCAGTTCTTGACAAGAGGTGGTTCTTGATTCCCATTCTTAGTTCCCAAGTCTCAGAAGCTCACAGTAATTCAACTCCATGGACTTGTTAATCTGCCTGCGTAACAATCCCACTCATCGGTTCTGTGAACGCCCAAAGTATTTGGGTGATGGGGTTACGTATGCACTCCATATTTTGGCAACATAGTGTTGGTGCAAAAGCATTCCCAAGTATAGGTGTATTTCACAGAAAAGAACAATTCTGCAAGATGTGCAGAACTTATATACATACATATATATATATATATATATATATATATATATATATATATATATATGTGTGCGTGGATACACACACACACAAACGTATAAATATATAAAATGAAAGAAGATAAAAGGCTTAGTGTTTCCTGTCATCATTGAAAGGACCCGTGTGTCTCCTGCTCTTGTTGGGACTCAACAGATGGACGATGCCAGCTGATGGCCAACAGGCACCTCGATGGTGAGCCCTAAGAGCATCACCCCGTGAGTAATGTGTGAAAATACCACAAAGACAAATCCAAAGCAAGTCCTAAAAGCAAAGTAGGAACACCTCAGTGCAACAACACAAAGACAACTTCAGGGGGACAATGAGACTGTCACCATGGAGACAAAAAGAAAAGCTTCGCCACTGTAGCTAACCACAGGGTGGCTGATGGCTAGCTAGCTATGCTTTGTGGTGAAAAGCCACTGATGAGCTTGAACTGCTGTTTAACCAACAGCATGTGTATCAGCCATGTGTTGCTCAAGCTCACCAGCCGTGCTTAGCTGCAGGAAAATGTTTTAAAAGGAACTAAACTCAGCTTTGATTCAATTATATTTAATATCAGACCTGCAAACTCATCAAAGGTGAAAACACCCGACCCCTGTAGGGTGGGTCTGGGGACATGCCCCCCCCCGGGATTTTTTTTTTTAAATTTCAGCTTTGAAATAGATATTCTAGTCCACTCAGAAAAAAGAAAAAAAAAAAACAAAACAACACATTTCTTGGCACGCTATTTGCAATGCAGCGTGTAGGGAATTGTCTGTTTGGAAAACGCAGCCCTGGTCTGTCGTATTTAGGATTATTGTTTTAACCTCGACAGGTATCAACAGCTAGGGCTGGGTGATATAGCCTCAAAGCTATATTGTGGTATAATCTGAAGTATGTGTGGTAACAATATTGCAATATATTATTGTCCTGTGTGTGTGTATGTATATATATATATATATATATATATATACACACACACACATACAGTATATCGTAGGGCTGTCAAAGATTAATCTTAAATTAATTCTATTGTCAAACAAGATTTTTTCTTTATTCTTTAGTACTGCTATATGCAGAAATGGTCCCTTTTTTTTTTAACCCAGCTGTTTGACCCAGGATAGCCTTTCCATAATAAAAAGTCCAAACTGACACACTCATCTGTTGTCAATATCACTGAAGTAAGAAGAAATCTTGTATTTTGCTGAGGGAATTGAAAAAGATTGAAGCTACACAATCACATTAATGCAAACATCTTCATTTATCTCAGCTGATGTGCTTCTCCAAGAAAATTTAACAACAGAGTAAAGCTCAGGGAGATCTGCAATCTAAATTCTTGGGCAGTGACTTCAAGTGTCCATTTATCTGTGGACAGTTTCTTATTTAGTTCGACAGTGATAGAAGCAGGCGGAGAGGAGATCATTTACTGCTCCTAACCACTGCTCAAGTACCATCTGTTTCACGGATTGAAATAGATTGGCTTCCATTTACAGCTTACAATATGTGCGAGTGAGTCCAGCTCTCTCCAGTCAGGTTTTGGGATAAAAATGTCAATTAAAATCCTGCAAAGTTTGAGTCTACAGACAGCACACGGCTAAGAAATGCAAAGATGGAGCAGCAGTAGGGGTGAATGAATAGAACAATCCTGAAGATTTTACCACAAAATCACCAATAAAATTGGATTGATGTAAATTTTCTATAAGCTTACATCTGCTATTGCATTTTTACTAAATAAAAAATTGTCATGAGCTGAAAACTGAATCATATCATTCATAGAAATAAGTAAAGCTGGAATTGGTTTGATTTACAGGCTTTTGTGATGATTAATATTTGACAAGCACAGAAACAAAACAATCAAACATAAAGCTCTCCTGTTTTGTGTTGTTTTTTTAATCCCACAACATTCTTTCACGAGAGTGAATGGAGCATGTTGACAGGGCAGAATATTTGAAATTACTAAATTTAATTAAATCTATTTACTGTGGTAAATCTAGCCGGCATTCTCAGATACACGGTAAAAAGAGCTGTCATTCACCAGCCAACACTTGCAGTTGAAATTCAGTTGCGCAAAAACTCCATGTATTACGGTACAGCTTACACATAAGCTGCAAATGGAGAAAAATGTCTTTAGCATGACAGTCTCTATGTCAGATTAAACGTTTAACATTAATTTATTGATAATTTATCAACTTAGTGTTATAATGATAATTTTGAACGATGATTTTACAATGATGATTTTTATTACTGATTATTTATATTTAAATTGATGACATATCAATTTATTGCTATAACACTAAATGAACGATTTTATCGTCTACAACAATGATTTTTAATGATGATGATTTCATGAATTGTTGATGATTTATCAATTTATTCAAACAATAAATGGATAAATAATTTAATAATTTAATCAAACTGTTATAGTTTTCAATGATATTTTTATAGCTGATTCATTGGTTATTTTAACGTTGATGATTATAAACTATTTCAATCTTCTACAGTGATTTTTATTGTTGATTTATCAATTTGATGATTTCTCAATTCATCATTTTATCGATGTATTGATTTACCATTTTAACATTGATGATTTTAAACAATTTTTACTGTCTTCAATGATGATTTTTATTGTTGATCTATCAATTTGATAATTTCTCAAATTATCGTTTTATCGATTTATTGGTGATTTATCATTTCAACATTGATGATTTCAAACAGTTTTTAGCGTCTATTGCAATTTCTTATGGTTAATTTATCAGTTTGTTGACACTTATCAATTTATCGTTTTAACAATGATAGTTTTTAACAATTTTATCATCGAGACCAATGGCTTTTGTCATTGACAATTTATTGGTGATTTATTGATATATTGGTGATTTAAAAACATACTGTTTTTAACATTGATCATTTTTAACAATTTTATTGTCCATATCGATGATATTTATCGTTGATTTATTTTCCTCTTTCACCTATTTCTAGCTCCTGCCCAATGGATCAACTCTAAAAACAAAAAGTAGTCTTTGAAATGGTTGTAAAGAAGCATCCACTGGTTTGTTACTGGTTTAACTACACTCCTGGATTAGATGGACCTCACATAGAAATTTAAACCAGAACAGCTGAGCTCAACTCAAATCAAATCCATTTCAAACCTCAGCCTTCAGCTGCTATTTATGAACTAAAATGTTGTACATTAGTAAGGTGCCTAAGAAAAAAATTCAGTCAGACATCCTTCTGGGCTGCACTTACTCAGATGTGATGCTGTGATACGCAACCGTGCTGAGATCAGACATGATTAGTCTGAACTACAGCAGCCTGTAGAGTTGAACTCAAACCAGCCAAACCAGCATGAGATGTCGCTCCATTCAAAGTGAATGAAACAGATGACTCTCACCCCCAAGTCATACATCCATGTCCAGAACATCCAGCTCACGCATTCACAATCAATATTTATACTGGGAGGCCAAAATATACCTCTTCAGCTTGTCTAGCAAACTCATGATGATCTTATTTTCATCATCAGCCACTCATAAAACCAGACGAGCAGGTCTACGTTCACAAGTTGCATTAAAATTATTTACAACTGGCTCTAAAATATAGATCAGGAAATTATTAAAGCATGCGCTGGCGCTACAGAGATTTACAGGCTAATTGCATTCATTACGTGCAACTAAATAAAATGGGGGTTATATGGTTTCAGGCTCTTTGGCACGGGCAGCATGACTTTCCCGTTTCTTTACATTTACAGCATATTTTTATTTTCATAAGTCAGATGGGAAACATTATCCGATGCAGTTACATAAAAGCATTTTATTCAACCTGCAGGAAACGACTGTTTATTTCTACATTACGCAGACATGAGTCCATGAAAGCTGCTTTGACTGAAAGCAGGATCTTTATGAAATGTATCATGTAATATTAAATACAATTTAATTCCACTTCATAATATTCGTCATGATGTTAACAGACTACGACTGACTGAAATGTTTTTATCATATCAGAGCTCATAGCCGGGAGTGGGAGATTAAAAAGAAACAGGAAAAACATGACTAACTACACATGGATATAAAAAAAACAAGCAAACTGCAATTATCTTTTAAAACATCGGAAATATTTAATATCTCATTAATGATTAAACAGATAAATAGTGTCTGACTGAACTCTGCTGTCAATGATACAACTCTAACAGCAGCCACAGTGCAAATGTCACTTCCCACCTCCCGTTATTAACCCACGATGAATATGACACAGCGCTGCTTGTTGTTCTGAGATGAGCAAAGTGTCAGGCTTGAAATGCAAAGATGCTCACTCTGCAGCACAAAGAAACAGTGCACTTATGATAATCCCGTTGCATTGAAAGTCGACCCCATGGATGCATCAAACGTGACTGCGCATTCGGTGTTTCTGCACAGAAATGACACGCGAGCGAGAGCGCCTGAGACGGCTTACATCTGAGGCAGCGAGCACCGTTTGCTGCTTTTATTAGTTTTACAGGATGAGGCGGTTCAAATTATTCCTCTTTTTACTTCACTAAGAAAAGGCTGCCAGGATGATTCCATCTTCCCTACAAGTGGAACCAAAATGTCACTTATTCCCAGACAATAACAGAGCTCCACTGTTCTCCAGAAATTACCGACACACATCAGTGAGCGACACGTGTGATGTTCCTTCAACACAATGAACACGGCCTCTGCCGGTTGGTCTGATCCCGGTTCCAGGAAAGTAATTTGTTTTAATCTGCAGGCGAAAATATTCTGTTTATGTTCAACAATGGTTTTTGTTGAGGAAACACAAAGCTGAGCTGTTACTGAAAAGAAAGTCATATGACCTGTAATTTAAAAACCAGCCTGGAAGTCACATCTGTGACTGGTTGACCGTTGAGGCGATGTAACCCATGACTCATCTGACGCTACCATGTGGTAAATATTTAGTTGTGTACTCAAGTTTACACACAGTCCCATTAAAGAAAAACCTAAATTCACAATAGTTATTCAAATAACAAGAAACTGGAAAACGAAAAAATAAATAAACAAATAATACACAAATTAACAATTAACAATAACAATGATAAGATAAAAAACTATTACATAATAAAGAAAAAATAATGATAAAATAATAATAATAATTAATAATGATAATAATGAAGAAGAAATAAGAATAATAAGAAAAAAAGAATAAATAAATGAATAAATAAATAAACTGAAAAAAGTAATAATAAGTAAAAAAAGATTACTAAATGACAATTTAGTAAAATAAAATATGAATTTTGAATTGTGGCTTTAAAAATTAATTAAAAAATGAAGAATTAAAAAATGGCTCCAGACAAATCAGAGCACCTCACTCATGAACAGTAGACCAAATCTGATTGGGCATTACACAAAAAATTATTGATTGTAGTTATTGTCTCAAAGTGTTGTTCAACAAAATTTTAGTTCAGGAGCCCCATTATGCTTGTTTGATCTTCATTTATGTATATATATATATATATATATCTAAAATTAAAAATCAAAGGTCATGATTTCCCCAAAAGATTTTCATGTATTATTACTTCTGTCAATTTCAACTTATTTCCCTGACAGCTGATTTTTTTCCGGTCTTTAATGGGAGTGTATGGAAACGTTCATACGCCACTGTACACACGGTGTCTAATTACAGCCATATCAGGGACTCTGAACAAGTCACTTTCAAAGTGCCTCATTTATTTGCATCTTGGCAACGTGTCAGCTCTGGAGATTAAAGATTTTGGTGGAGCAGAATGTCAAAACACATTAAATTATGGGCTCTGTAACTTGAGTTAAACATAATGAA
Source organism: Atherinomorus stipes (assembly GCA_023101725.1). Taxonomy (NCBI): domain Eukaryota; kingdom Metazoa; phylum Chordata; class Actinopteri; order Atheriniformes; family Atherinidae; genus Atherinomorus; species Atherinomorus stipes. The sequence goes on along the minus strand of JALJCO010001256.1, from coordinate 445,952 downwards.
TGTGTCACTGCTGCTTGCCATAATTTGCCTTTTTCATTGTTTATGCCAGCGAGGAACACAAGCTGGAGCATCAGTCTGTTCTTAAACACAACATCCAGCTTTCACATCACCAGTTAACGGTTGCCGATAGAAACCTAAAGCTGCTTCAGCCAAATGCAGAAGCTTTATGTCAGTCAGCTTGGATTAGATGAGATTTTTGTTGTTTTTTTTTCCCGTTTTTAATCATGCTGGTTTGGTATTTTGGTGACCCTGCATCAGAGGCACCAACCTGCTCCATCCAAGTGTCACCTGTCACAACAAACTGATGAAACTGGTAAAACAAAGCCATATTTAATCTTAAAAAAAAAGGTCAGTGTTTATATTTGCTCTTACAGACAATTTTTTTTTCTGTTTGTGTCACCGAAATGTTTCAGATGATCAAATAAATTTCAATAATCAATGAAAATATAATCTTCCAAACCTCCGTTTCTGTCGGAGAAGAAGCCAGAAGAGCATCTGGAGCGACACTGGCCTCACCTCCCTCGGTGCTGATGATGTAATAGTAAGAAAGAAGAACTCTGTGGTGGTCCGGCTGGGATTCCTGCAGGTGGCTGCTGGCCTCCCAGGTTCTGGGGCCTCCTGCTCTGCCTTTAATCTTTGCAGGGCCCAGCTGCATTTGCATGATCATGCATCCCTACCCATGCCGGATGTTTTCTCCTACGTTTACTAACCTGCTGTGATGTTTCGTGGGTTTAATCACTAACGACTAGTTATCTGCATGTTTTTCTTTCATTGTGGTGATGTTTTTGTTGTAATTATTTATTTTTCCAGGTTTTCTGTCTATCTTTAGATGCTCCTGATGATTATGAGCTTCGTCTCTCTTGCAGACGCTGCAGGTGGTCTTCGGTTTCCTTCCTGGAGCATCAGCTGGTTGTCTGGTTTTTCCTGTTTAGACTGAACAGCTGATACTGATGCTTTCTATCTGGTGGATCCTTGTTTCCTTCTCCTTTCTTCTGTTTTTCCTTCTCCTAACTCTCTCCTTTCTTTGCCCCCCGCGCCTGTCAGGTCCACTATTCTGTAAGAATTCAGCAATCAACTCATTTAAAAAGAAAGAAACTAGCAATGAGCGATACCAATCTTTTTCCTGTTGATGCGATATAAGTAGTTTATGGTACTTTTTCAACAATATCGATACCTATACTTGATGATTGTACAATTTGCATTAATATCTTGAAGGCAAGAGCAATATCAAATATAAGTAAAACTTGAGAAAAGAAGTAATGGAAAAAAAAAATTAAAACAATAAATTATACTGACAAGTGAATTAAATAAAAAAAATTTATAAAAACTTATTTCAATTATTAAATAACTAAAGTACAGGTTAAGATTATAAAAATAAATTTAATGGAAAATGTTCAAATATGAAATGTAATAGTATTTTCCCCCCAAAAGTGCAATAACCTGCATTAAACCACTGAAAAATAACAAAACATCATCATCATCATCACTAACAGTAGCAGCATCATCATGACATCTGGTAGGCTACCATGATCATGTGACACACAAGCTAGAATCTGTCTGCTTTCACATCATTTCATTGCCTAAAACTCTCAAAAGTGAAAACAAATCGCATGTTTTGTATCTGTGCAGTGGTATGACGATACTCAAAAAGTATTGAATCTGATATTTTGTCTGGCTGATATTACAGTATCAACTCCAGGGTATTGATATGCCCATCCCTAAAAGAAACTTGATTATCAAGAGGAGCCTTTTATCCATAAAACTTTGCTTAGCAAAGCAAGTTTGATCGGCAAAAGACAGCATCTAGACAACCTTTCTGCTGACATGATGCTGGACAGGACAGGAAAATAAAGGGAAAAAAAAAAGAGAAAGGAACCCAAAAGTTTGTCTCAAATTTGCCAAAAATGACCTCAATGATCCCGAAGACTTTTAGGAAAACCTTCTGCAAACCGACGAGACAAAGGGGAACTTTTTGTGAGGCGTACGCCCTGTTACATCTGGCTAAACACTAACGGCATTTCAGAAAAGGAGCATTGTAACTACATAAACATCAAACATCAAGATACAAGTGTGATACAAAGCTTGTCGCTGGGGGTGTTCCTTTTTTAAAAAGATATTTCTGTACCTTCGGTCCTGGTCCATTTTTGTACCTTATCAATCTGTACCAGTTAAAGTACAATTAAACCAATTAAAAATGATGAATAAAAGTCAACAAAATAGAGATTATTACAACAATCAAAGATGCTAATAATAAGTGAATAATTATTCTATAAATATTAGGCCAAACATATAATTTTACATATAATTATTACTATGATTACTATGATTATTGTGGAAATCATAATATAATAACTACAATTATACTACTGTTTAGAAGGGCTGCTATTTATAGTTACTGTACAAACTGCGCACATTTTTCAACGCTGCAGGTACCCTTAGGGTTGAAATGGTACAAATTTGTACTTTATATAACTTTGGACCCTTTCTCATATGGATCACCGCGAGCCTACGTCACAACCCGGAATTCACGTGACCACGAAGCTGGTCCCGGTGAAAATATGCTTCGTATTTGAACGGCGTCTGATGGACTATGAGCCTCTAAAACTGCTTTTGCACTCTTTTTAATTTTTTTCTCCGCCGGTCTGTCTTTGAAATATTATAGAAATGACGTCCAGTTATACTGAAAGTCTCACTGCCGACGCTAGACGAAGATACGAAGCTAAACTAGTATCTGTTGGACTAAGTGATGCCCATCTTCTGCTGCTACAGCCTGGTTAGACGAACCTACCTGTACCTAACAGCCTGATGATCAGTTTCCCGATCTCATGATGTATTTGGTTTCATCAGGTAAGCCCCGTGTTCAAGCCATTTATTCTTTATAGAATATTAATTTTCCCCGGATTTTTAAGAAATGGTGGTATTTCTTTGATGTACTTCTCAGGAGTTTACTCTCATTGATTAAGCTATAAATTACCGGCAGTCTCATCTGTATGTAACTGGTTATGACTGTGCATGTTTATAATGCTGCAAATGCCTTTCTGCCGCTTTTTATGCTTTTATTCTTATGTGGGAACATTGATGTCAGTAATCTGGATGAACGTAAACGTTAACAGTGCTGATGAGACGGAACAGCGGGCGGCGCTGTGATTCTGTACATCCACTGATTTAATGGTGTTTTCTATCATCTGTGCAAAAACAACTACAGGGTTTAAAAAGTGAGACCACATTATATGCTTTTTTTTATCAGTCGCAAAGTGATCCGAACATATTGTTAGATGTTTCCATGGTTTCCAGCGTGAACTGTCAGCATTTATGGGCTTGATAGCAGCTAGCCACTTAGCATGTTGTTCGGGACTTTTTCTGTTGTTTTGGGAACTGGAACAAACATATTCTCTTGTCCGTGTGATAAATATGTTTATGGCAGCCATACACAGCGGGACTTCTCGGTATTTCCAAAGTAGAATAAACGAAGATTGACGAGTAATGAAGCAGTTAATTCAGTGGCTCCCCTATGCAACGAAGCCATGTTTTCACCTGTTACCTAACCGGATGTGACGAATTTGGCGAAAATTCCCGGATGTTCGCGGTGATCCATAGGTACACTTCTGGCCTCATAAAGACCAATGTTGTACTTTTGAGAGAACATTTGTAAAAAAAAAAAAAGTACCTACAAGTACAGAAATGTTCCTGTCTTGTACCTCTATTTTTGAGTGTGTTTAAATGAAATCATGTATCTACTCAGGTCTTCTTCGTTTGACATCAACATTTGTTTGATGTTGAGGAACACTTTGGTCTGTGAGGGGGTAAATACTTTTGCAATTACTGTATATGTGGAGGGACTGGAAAGTTCTCCTACATAATTGAAGGCTGAGCATACAGACAAATCTTGCATAGCATGCATGCACCTCGGTGCAGTTTAAGTGCATATCGATTCACAGCTGGTAAATCAATCAAAATTACTGAGGCCAGTTTCAAATAGCTGCTAGTTTATGATCATTCCCAACAAAATGGATTCAAATGAAATTTTGCCTCCATCTTGATTTGTAGGAATCAAAGTTTCCTACAACACCGCTGCCCTTAACTGCACGCATCTGTTCTGCATCAGACTGTGTGGAGGGAGTTCATTTAGGTGTGTGTGCATGAGAAAAAAGGTGAATACTGATACCTATGCGAGGTAAATTGATAAAGTAGATCATAGTGCTTCTGAACCACCAACTAAAAACACACTTCAGTCAGTCACTATGGCCGGAACGCTCTGCTTCGCTCCACTGATCCAACAAAACAAGGCTGTAGGTGGAAATACACCCTCCCATTTAAACCTCCTTCCTACCCGCTGCTCTTTGTCTGTTGATGGCCTCCTGGATACCCTGTCTGAGTGTGTGGTGGGAGGGATTTCACTGCATTGTGTGGTACTGCTGACTTTGCCAGAACCAGACCTGGGAGCATCTCTGTTATGGACACACCGGCTCAATGCATCACCTTAATCACTCTTGCCTCACATTTCAGCAGCATGAAACCTTCCTCGGGGCTGACAGCAACAGGATGCGCGCTCGGCCAAGCCTACCCCCCTCCATCACCGTTTCCCAGAGAGATCAAAGAAAGTGCTTACCTAAGAGAAAAGAGAGGGAGAGAGAAGGACAGAGGTAATCAGGGTTAGTCAAATAGCATTACCGTACCATGCACTCAGCACACTCGTGTGTTTGCTTTGTGTTTTTTAAGCACTCAGGTGTGTTGGATAATGTAAACATGTCCCTCATTGAACGCCGGCTCATTCAACGCAACATCAGGCTCTGTGACCTGGGATGTACTCCTCACCAAGCAGAGAAAACAAACAAAAACAACCACATTACAAATACTACAACACACCTCATCTACTGGATCATTTATGACCAAAAATGGATCAGCAGTGTAGGCTAATCAGCCAATCACATGGCAACAACTCAACAGGAGAATGGGCAGACTGGTTGGAGGTGATAGAAAGACAACAGGAAGTCGGATAAACACTGGTTCCAACCGCAGAATAGCATCTCTGAACACAAGGAGTGGGAATCATCAGGTAACTCACAATATGACACTATCACGATATTTTACCTACGATAGCAATAATATCGTGATACAGTGATTCTGGAGTAATTGATATATTGCTTTTTCTTTTTTGGAACTTTATTGACGACCAAAAAAAGGCAAATTCCAAACAAACATGTTTATCCTGGGACTGGGGCTTCCAGAATTAGTCCTGCATAGAATTCTGTATTTTTCATTTGCATGGCATAACAAAACCTGGTAAGACAAAACCAGTAGCCCAAACAAAGAGGCAGACACAAATAAGAAAAAAACAAAAACTAACAATAACAAATACAAATACAACAAAAAAGATAAGAAAAAAAGAACCTTAGTCAAGAAAAATTGCAATAGGCTTCCACAGTCTTTCAAAGCTCTGAGCTTTCAGTTGTAGTTGTGCCATTAATCGTTTCAGTGACCCCATTTACGTGAGTTTTAACATGCACTTTCCACAACAGACTTATAGAAGATCTGCAACATCTTGGTGCAGACGTTGAATGATCTCAGCTTCCTTAAGAAGTAGAGTCTGCTCTGACCTTTCTTGTAGATGTAGTCAGTGTTGCATTTCCATTTAGGTCTGTTGTCTAGCTGAACTCCAAGGTATTTGTAGTTCTTCACCACCTCCACCTCCTCTTCCAGGATGTAGACAGGACTATGCTGCTTATTCTTGCTCCTCCTGAAGTCAACAATCATCTCTTTAGTCTTGCTGGTATTTAAGATGAGCTGATTGTTACCGCACCATTTCACAAACTGACTGACCAGTTCCCTGTACTCGGCTTCTTGTCCATCACTGATACACCCCACAACAGCAGAGTCATCAGAATATTTCTGCAGATAACAGGACTCAGAGTTGTACTGGAAGTCTGAGGTGTACAGTATAAAGAGGAATGGTGAGAGTACAGTTCCTTGTGGTGCTCCAGTGCTGCTGACCACCATCTCAGACACACAAACTTTCAGTCTCACAAACTGTGGTCTGTTTGTTTGGTAGTCGTAAATCCAGGTGGTTGTGGAGGGATCCACCTGGAAGTTATGGAGATTCTCACAGGCACTTGAAAAACCAAAGAACATGACCCTCAAAGTGCTGCCTGAAGCAGGAAGATGATGGCGTCTTCAACCCAAAGCTCATTACGATATGCAAACTGTCATAGGTCCTGAAAGGTGTTGTAAATGTACTGTATTTTGTATTGAGACTCGGCCAATTTTATAGAATTGCTTCATTTTCATGCTTCATCTTCAAACAGGCCAAATCTAAATTAAAAAAGAAAAAAATCTGAAACATCAAAAATATGTTGCAAATTCAAATGGCTCTAATAATACTGAGTTTATCTTGAAATCAGTAAATCAGGCCTAACTAAAAATGTTTTAATCATTTTCTAGTCCAACATCCCTGTAAGGGGCAGTCATTTTCAGCCAAAGATGTAGAAAGTAAAAATAATTAAACAAGAAGGAGGCGATGTCTTCAAAACCTTTGTCGGTTCTGACCAATTAATAAAACTTCTCAAGTTAAATCTGTCATAAACTCACAATTAAAATACTCTTGGCTATGTATAAGCGATTAAAAAAATATGTGTATGCTAAAAATGTGTTGTGGGAATATTAAATTCCTCCAGCTAACATGGGAGTAATAAAGAGAGGCAGCTCAAATTGCCCAAGTGGGCCACTAATGCAGAAAGTGATGGGGATGGGGTTAAGATACTTTAGTCAATCAGGACATGCATAGCCTTTATTACTTAGCTTCATTTATTCCAAAAGACTCCAGACATTTCTCCTGGATCAAGATTGATGGAAGGCATGCAACACTTGGTTGGGAGAGAAAATACATGAACAAGACCAGAGAGGAGTTTGAGGCCTACGGGGAGGAATCCGTAAAATGGAGCGGCTTCGCTCCGACAACCTCAAATGCACTTTATTCCTTTAAGGAAAAAAGGTCAAGTATGTGGTTACGGCTAGTCTGTAAAATCAGTCACGGGTCATGGCTGCTGAGGGGTTTTTATTTCCAGCTGTACTTCATTGGAACACGTATCCCAACAACCAATGAGAAACAAGGGGAACTTAAATGACCGGGCTAAATTAAGCTCTTCTTCTTGATGACAGCCTCCTGTACAGGGTTCAAACAATGTGTCATACGAAAGCAGAGAGTCTGCTGGTTACAAAGATGTCTGTCTCTTGCCGTGGGACAGAAACTCTGGGAGCTGCAGCCAATCAGAAATCAGCTCTTACTTCTGCTGTTTTTATTTTTTTATTCCAGCTCCAAAAAACTCTGCTAATGTGACTCCTATGATTCGGCCTTTGTTTGAAATGAATCATGAAGGTCCTGCTGGTTTCCATGGAGATGAAGGGGTTTATAGTGAAGTATTCACTCTTCCTGTGTTACCTGCATAACACCTCTATTGAAACAGCTGGAAAACTGCTCAGCTTCACATTTTACCTTCTACTGCAGCACAGTTCCTCATCACACGTTACTCATTCCTAGGATTACTTTAGTCGTTTCTAAGACTACTTTAAACATTCCTAGGATTACTAGACTACTTTTCCTGTTTCCTAGGATTAATTTACTTATTCATAAGGTTACTTTACTTGTTCCTAGTACTACTTTTCTCATTTCTAGGACAAAATTACTTATTCATAGAATTACTTCCTAGGAATATTTTACTCATTCCCAGGACGACTGTACTCATTTGTCAAGGGATACTTTACTCTTTCTCTACTTGTCCCTTGGATTACTTAACTTGCTTCCTAGGACTACTTTTCTCATTCATAGAAATACTTGTTTCCTAAGACTACTTTCCTCTTTCTTGAATAACTTTACTCTTTCCAAGTACTACTCGACTTGTTCTTGGGATTACTTTACTCATTCCTGGGACTACTTTACTGTCATTCCTGGGATTACTTAACTCATTCCTAGTACTACTTTACTTGTTCCTAGTACTACTTTGCATATTCCTAGGAATACTCACTTCCTAGGACTACTACTCACTCTCAGGTTTACTTAACTGCTTCCTAGTGCTACTCTACTTGTACCTAGGATTACTTTACATATTCCAAGAACTACTTTACTCTCATTCCTGGGATTACTTGACTCATTCCTAGTACTACTTTACTTGTTCCTAAGATTTATTTGCTCATTCCTTGGAATACTCACTTCCTAGGACTACTACTCATTCTTAAGTTTGCTTTATTAGTTCCTAGTACTACTCTACTTGTTCCTAGGATTACTTTGCATATTCATAGGAATACTCACTTCCTAGGACTACTACTCACTCTCAGGTTTACTTAACTACTTCCTAGTGCTACTCTACTTGTATCTAGGATTACTTTACTTATTCCAAGAACTACTTTACTTTCATCCCTGGGATTACTTGACTAATTCCTAGTACTACTCTACTTGTTCCTAAGATTTATTTGCTCATTCCTTGGAATACTCACTTCCTAGGACTACTACTCATTCTTAAGTTTGCTTTATTAGTTCCTAGTACTACTCTACTTGTTCCTAGGATTACTTAACTTGTTTCATAGAATTACTTTACTCATTCCTTGCATTACCTTAGTCATTTCTAACGCTAAACATTCCTAGGGTTACTAGACTACTTTTCTTGTTTTCTAGGATTAATTTAGTCATTCTTAGGGTTACTTTACTTGTTCTTAGTACTTCTTTTCTCATTTCTAGTACAACATTGCTTGTCCCTAGGATTACTTTACTCATTCCTAGTACTACTTTACTTGTTCCTATGATTACTTTACTCATTCCTAGAACTACTTTACATGTTCCTATGATTACTTTACTCATTCTTAGAAATACTGTACTCGCTTCCTAGGACTACATTACTCATTCTTAGCATTACTTCACTTGTTCTTAGTACTACTCTACTTGTTCATAGGATCACTTTACTCATTTCCTAGGGATACTTCACTCGTTTCCTAGTACTACTTTTCTCGTTCCTAGGAATATTTGCTTTCTAAGACTACTCTACTCATTAGGATTACTATACTTGTTCTTTGAACTACTTTACTTGTTCGTAGGATTACTTTACTTATTCCTGTGATTACTGTATTTCTAGGAATACTATACTCATTCTTAGGATTACTTTACTAGTTCCTAGTACTATTTAACTTGTTCCTTGGATTACTTTACTCATTCCAAGATGAACTGGTCTGCTTTTCCTTCGTTTCCACAAAAAGTAGTGTTGGTTCCTTTCATTAGGAGATAACATTTACATTTTCTTGTTTTTTAGCTGAATTTACTCCAACAAAGTAACACATATCCTGGTTCTGACACTTCTGTAGTAATCTCACGTTTCACATGGGATTTTTTACATCAAGATCATGTATAGTCTTTGTAGTTGTGAAAATACACCAGTTCATTTTGGTATGCCATTTTAGACAGGAGGCGGAAGAACACTGGCTTTGCCAGAAAAGGGTAAAAGGATGAGGTTATCTTGTATATGAATTCCACAAAAGGTATCATTAACACCTAATGTTCTCCTGACGGGAAATCAAGCCTCAAAGGTGTGATAAGGTAGACGAGCCAGTAAAATCTGAAAAACAGTGGATCGATCGAGTGAATATTGCACCGAGCCCAAACAATCACAACAACTGCTCAGCTTAGGCTCCTCACTTTTCCACAGAGTAATAAGAAGGTGATGTTTGCTGAGATGTGATCTTTTCATTTTTTTACCCTAATCAAACAGATCAACATGGCACATTTCCCCAGTGCAGATAGCCCCCGCAGGTGAAGCAACCACAGGTGAAGCCAAGGCAACACATCTCAAATGAGGCTTCACGGAAAACCGTGAATGATATTGCTTTCAGGGGAAAAATGAATATGTCAGGCTGAATGCTTGTCTTTCAAAGAAACAACCTTCGGAGGCTCTGGATGACAGAACACCAGTCCTGATTAGATCTGACAGGAAGCTAGCCAATTAGAGATCACTTCTATCTGCCCTTTCCACTGCCCACGCCTTACAGTCTGCTCCTGGAAAGCTGAACTGCTTCAGTCAAAGATGATTTCCAAGAGAGGAAACCTGTTAGTTAAAATGACTGGGAGATTTATTTTTCAACTGTAAGCAAGCCATTAAATAAAGCCCCAACCCCTCCTAAATCCAGCAAATGGCTGTCCAAATGTTAATTTGCTGAACAGCCTGCAGATGATGCAGAACATGGCTTTCACCTTCTCCTGCCATACATAATTCATTCTATTGACTGGTGAGGCAATGCCACTTTCATGCAGCAAGCTCACAAAGTGGTGCCACTTTCACACACCGGTGCGAGCCAGTGAATCCACACCAACTGTGCAGTAACGCTTGTAACACAATTGACTTTGGCATGAAATGCCCTGACAAGATATGGGCATGCTCACATTCCTGATACTGGCATAGATGCCTTTATACTGGTTAACAAAGACAAGTCCACACACGCTGTCACAAAAAAAGAAAGGGGGTATTAAGATGTAGATAAAAAGAGCCAACAAGAAAAAAAAAAGTAATCACTAGTGTACTTAATTTGTGAACATGTAATCACCAGGCATGACAGGTCACACATTACGGTGTATACTGGAGCGCATTACTGAAAACCCCCATTGCCTATGAAGAATTATTCATGGTCTAAAGCGTCAGTCCCACAGGGAACATTAAATATAAATTTCTGTGTGCTGCTCAGTCTGACCCACTTTGCAAGATTCAGCAACTGCTGCCACAGAAGCAGCTTTTGGCTCCTCCTCAGTACCAAAAGGACTGTAGCCGCTACAAAGCCTCCCTTTGATTAACCTCGCTGCCAAAAGGCAACCGCCATATGACCATCCAATTCTCTGCTACAAGAAAGACCGACGACAAAGCCGGGGGAAAATAAGTAGTCAGCGAGGAGAATGAAGTAGGAGCAGGAGTGCTTGTAAAGACTGCGCCGTGGACTCATCGCCACGATCGAGCCTGACCAGATGGCCGCCATCACAGGAATGAAATTCAGCTCTGGATCATGAGGAGGAGTGACGGGTCTTACAGTAGAAAGCATGCCCACTGTAAACATTCAAAGTTGTGTGTTTCAGAGACAAACAGTCTTTTGCAGAGAAAAATGAATATTTAATCATGTATGACTACAATGAGGCATGTGCTATGCAGGCAGGGCTAACAGAAGAACTTACTGAAACTACCCTACAGACACCCTGGGCAGGGTCATCTGTGATTGGATGACAGCTCGGGGAATCCATTCTCTTCATAAACAGAGGTTCTTGATGAAAGTGCAGTGTCAAAAATATGTTTTGGTGAAATAAAACAAAACTAAAAGAGCACTTGGAGAGCACAGACCTCCACCAAGCAGCTCTTGTCCCCTTCATATCGTGATTCACACCTAAACTTTTAGTGCTGGTTTTTTTATGAAATTTTGTTTCTGCTTATAAAGTTTAAACTGGAAAGTTCACAGTTCATGATGTCCCTGCTACACTATAGAACTTATTCAGATCCTTTCTTGTAATTTTTTACCAAACACTCGGGCCATTTGTATGAAGTAATATGCAAAAATTCCAAAATGTGGCCTATCTCACAATGATAAAGAATCTTTCAAAAGATTCATGGATCCAGAAAGTGATCCAAATCACCACCAAAATTTAATGGGTATGTCCTTGGGCTGAGGAACACGGCTGGTGAAAATTTCAGATCAGTCTGTCCAGAACTTTTTCTGTAAAGTTGCTAACAGACAGACAAACAAACCAATGCTACCAAAAACATAACCTCCTTGGTGGTGAAAACAAACACCTCATAAAAATGGCCATCCCAGCGGGGGAGGTTTGATCAGGGTTGGTTCTGCAGCTACAGGACCTGGACCTCTTGCAGTCACTGTGTGGACCATGAACTCCTCTATAGGGATGTAAAAAAATATTGTAAAAAAATATGGATGTAGTATCCGGTCACATCTGAAGAGGGGAAAGTGAAGCCAGTTGGCCGTTTCCCACTGTCGTCATCTTTCCGTGTCGCGCGTGTCGTCACTCCCGTAAAATACTAAAATGGGCAAAGACAGGGCCACTCCAAGCCACAGGACAAATGATTGACAGCAAAGCTAATGCTAACCGAGCTAATCTGAAGTGAACAAGAAACGAATGAAGATAGGTGGTCTAAGGTAAGAGATGCTCAGACCGTTGTGCAACTCTGCTACTGACAGACCTTCCTGGGAACAAGCAGGAAGTTAACTACTAAGCCACAATTTTCCATCAGATAAATGGTGAGTACATCTTTAATGATTTCAAACAGGGATGCATCCATGACCAGTTTCCACCAGGCCTCGTTCTTAGCATCCAGGATCCATGAAGATAAGTATTCCTCTGCCTCTCAGTGGCAGTTTGTGGGTGGCAGGCTTCTCCCTGCAGGCAAGTGGACGGCTAAACTCCAGCCATGAACGGCGGCTCACCTGACCGCAGTCATCTCTCCTGCTCAGCCTCACGTCTCCTTCTGAGCTGATGAAATAAATCAATTCTGTCACTTTTGATAGAAAGTGATTTAGCGACGTGCCGTTCGAGGTCGGAAACCTGAACCCGCTCCGAATACCTGATGACACAGTGTCCTTCTTGGAAGCTCTTCTCTGCTAGCTACCATGTTTCGTTGTGTGTTTCTGTGCATATTTAAGTGGAAATAAATTGTTATTTTCAGAAAAACAATTAGCCGGAAACGGCAATTTTGAATTTATCAATCGAAATCAATTCAACGTCCAATTCAAATGTGTCATTTCTTCTCTTTTGTATAGAGAACCTTGCATAGAGAAGACACAAGGAAAAGAAATGTACATGTAAAGGAAACTTGTAAAATACTGAATTGGAAGGAATACACAACAAGCACCATTAAAATGAGTTTTTTCCCCCATCTACGTGGTAACAGAGCAATTTCAGGACTGTACATCTGAGTGATTTGTGCATGCAGATTTACATGTAAGACATTTCATTCCTTGTTTAGGTCCTGCAGCATTACTAATCACCAGTCATGTCGACTGAACTTTTCCACTTGATGCATTAATTCATTTTTTATTACCCACAGCATTGCCTTGCACACAGCATTAACCCTGTAAGCACAAAAAGGCCTCTTCTCACCATTTTCCATGGTTCAACCACAATTTGGGTTCAAGGTTAATTATGTCCTTCGACTCGGTTGCAGACGAGCCTTGCGTGAGACGACAGCACAAAGGGCAGCCACACAGGGAGCACGAGTAGCGGATAACACCATAAACCTCACTCCTGAGGGACAACTTGTTAACTCAAAGGCTCATTAAAGCTGAATATAAATCATTCATTCAGCATGGCAGAAATGTCCTTTTCTGAGTCAAATTTAATTTCTTTTCCAAGCCATCATGACATTTTGAATTTGTCCTTATCTGCGTCTGCAGTGCAGCCCTTCAGGAGAAGTTTAAAATCACTCACCTGACACCCTGCCTGGTACTCCTCATGTCTCTAACTCTCCTCTCTCCTTCTTTCCCTTCACTTTCTGCTCTTCACTTCTCTCTCTGAGAGCAAATCTTAAGACAAGCAGTTTGATGTTCAAAGCAAAAGGGCTTGAAAGCTTTCCACCAACCACCCAGGCTTCAAGACTTCCCCTTCAAAGGAAAACATAAATTGGCTCAAGAAAATTATTCGCACTGGACATAAACATGGAAAGACTTCGCCCCGAGGATGCAGCAAACCCCTTCCATATGATGCAGTGCACTTGGAAGTGGAGAGAGTGCACTTGCTGGGATGATCACAACTTCACTGTGGAGGAAGACTGATCACTGTGCAGAACTTCTTTCTCTTGCATGACATTGATTGTTTCACTTTTACTCTGCACCTGGAAAATTGGGCTCATTGAAAACACAAAATACAGTTCTTTTTTTTTTTTTAGAATAACAAATAAATTAAAGCAAATTAATGCAAAAAGTTTGCATCTACGTTGTTGAAAAGAAGTAAGTTCAATTTTCTTCAATAAGAAAGGTTCTGAAAAATCTTATCAACTTTAAATTTAAATGCCTTAAGTGAAAAAAGTTTATCTGCTCGAATGAAAGATAACTAAGGAATGAAAACTTCTTTTTTAAAGACTTTAAAACTTCTGAAGACAGTTTCTTTTAGGATGTTCTGTGTGAACAGAGTTTATACATGGTCATTTGTGTTAATAATTAATTATCCCCTCTTGTTTTTTTTCTCTCAGGGAGAGAAAAAATCCAGGTGGTTCTAGGATATAATGCACATATACATGCACTACCCAAAAAATTAGGATATTGCGAAAAAGTTCATGTATTTCTATAATTCAACTTAAAAGGTGCAATTTAGATATTGGATAGACAAATAATATGTCAATCAATATATTTCAAACTTTTATTTGTTTGAATGTTGCTGATAAGGACTTGCAGCTTCAGAATACCTCAAAGTCTAAAACTCATAAAACTTGAATATTGCATGAAATCAATTTAAAAAGGACTTTAAATACAAAAAAGTCGGGCCTCCTAAAGTAAAATCTTGCATCTGTACTTAGTACTTTGGGGCCCCTTTTGCTTGAATGACTGCCTTAACCCGGCGTGACATGGATGCTATCAGCCTGTGGCATATCTTAGCTGTTATGGAAGAAAAAACAAGCTTCCATCACAGCCCTGAGCTCTTCTTTATTGTTCGGTCTCTTCCCGTTCAGCTTTCTCTTGACAATGCCCCACAGATTTTTGATGGGGTTCAGGTCAAGTGAGTTTGCGGGCCAATCAAGCATGGTGATCCCATGGTTGTTGAACCAAGATTTTGTACTTTTGGCAATGTGGGCAGGTGCCAAGTCTTGCTGGAAGATGAAGTCTGCATCCTCATACAGCTGGTCCACTGAAGCAAGCATGAAGTGCTCCAAAATCCTGGTATATGGCGGCGTTTAGGCTGGACTTGATGAAGCTCACAGGTCCATTCCTTATGAAGTCCTCCACACTTTTGAATGGCCCTTTCCTGACCATCTTCTCCAGGCTGCTGTCAGCCCTCTGGCTTGTACACCGTTTTCTTCCACACTTCTTCCTTCCACTTAACTGTCCATTAATGTACTTTGAGACAGAACTCTGAGAACAACCAGCTTCTTTTGCTATCACTTTTTGTGTCTTTCCCACCTTGTGCAGGGAGTTGATGATGGTTTTCTGCAGAGCTGTCAGATCAGCAGTCTTCCCCATGATTGTGAATTCTTCTAAACCAAGACAGGGACTTTTTTTAAAGGCTTGGGGCACTTATGGAGGTGTTTTGGATTACTTACCTGATTAGAATGTGACACTCTGAACCTACAATACTGGAGCTTTTTACAGTATTCTATTTTTTTTTAGTTTTTGAATTTGAGGTTTTCTTAAGCTTCAAGTCCTAATCAACAACATCCAAACAAACAAAAGCTTGAAGTATGTTGATTTGCAAAAGTATTCCATTTTAAGTGCTTTAACTGTTAAACTGGCTGTTTTTTTTTTTAAATCAAGACTCTACAACATGCTCCAGTACTTTTAACTGTTTTAGGAGCAAGTGGATCCAGTTGGTGAATACAATACTTGGGACAAAAACTGTGAATTTACCGTTAACTGGCAACCAGGATGATTTGTCTTTGAAAGAAAGATGAAATCTGTGAATGAAGAGAGAAAATCCACTCATCTCTGATCCACTTTTAATTCGTCTGCTATGTTACTAAATACCGCCAGCCTCAAGCATTTGGAAGTGAGTCATGAATATGGATGTTGTAAGTTTAATGCAGAGATCAGAAATCGTCATTGTTTAACAAAACCTGGCTTGTTAGAAAAAGTTAATCAACCGCAATAAAAATGCCAATTTTCCCTAATTATGTGCTGACCATTTCACCTGCAGGTTGTTGTGATCTGATCTCAGATATGATAGATGCTTAGTAAAGGGCAGCAGCAGGGGCTACGTGCAGCGTTCATATAAAAGGCAGCACTGGATAGCAAAGGTAATACCCATCCATTAGCTACGACCATCTGTTTGAAGCCAGAGGTAAGATGGAACGTAAAGAACTGAGCAGAAAACCTGAGGATACTTCACGCCTCCATTTAGTGACCTGCCAAACAGACGAGATGAATCTAAGTTTTAACACAACAGAAATACATAAGCTGCCAAAAAACATGAAAAACATGCTCCTCTGGGCAAAAACATTCCCCCCTACCTAATGCCAGATGTAATCTGCTCCCTTGGCTTCTAAAAGCTTCAATTACCTTTGGTACATCCAGGTTCCAGTCCTAAAGAAGCTTTGTAAAATTCATTCTGATTTTTAGCCTCTGAGTTTGTTGAGTGATGAATATTAATTTACATCACAGCTTGTACACCGTTAATCAGTGAAGAAGACAATAAAATATTTTTAGATAAACAATGTTTGTGGACTACTTAATTAAATCTTACCTAGAGACGATTTCTAAGACATTTTTTTTTGTTTCCAAGTAAAAGCATACTGTATGCACCAGGGGGTAAAAAGGGTTGAAAATTTTGTTCAATTAAAACCAGAAATCTGCAGAGATGAATTAAAATGTAAAGAACCGAAAGGCCTTGCTTTCAATCTGGAGCAAGTTTTACACAAATGGAGTGCCAAGCTAAGCATGCTAAGCTAGCGGCAAAAAAGTGAAGCCCACCTGGCAATAGAAAAAAATGCAGTTCACCCCTCAGCCACTAGGGGCTGCTGCAAAAGCAAGCCAATCCCCAAAGACTCCCATGTTTAAAAGGCCAACTTCACAGCAGAAATAAACATGTTTACAGCTCGGTAATAAACATCATTTTAGATTTAAAGATGCACAGAACTCTGCACAATTTTTTCAGTGAGAAAATTTGCATCTATCTTCATCCTACCTGTACTGAGATTCACTCCAGCCAGTAAAAGACAGTCTTATCTCAATTCTTGTTCTGTCTCTTCCTCTCTTTCTTCTCCTCTCTTCCTCCAATATTCCTCTGATAATTATTCCTATTATTATCATTATTCCTTTTATTCCTCAGATAGTATTTTCTTGCATTTTTTTTCTTTCCAATTCCACCATGATATGCGTTTATATCCATTTGCTAGCATCTGACGGGGTGCACAACCAACACAACACTTCAAAAAAAGTTGCATAGTGCGGTTTCTCAGCTTCAGGACACCACTGGGCAGTGACGGCTTGAGAAATGTTCATAATGAATGTTGGTGTGCCATCAAACAAGTCCGAAACGCATATTCTTAAAGTCGAAAGGTTATGTTTTGGGTCTTTAACAGGTCATGTTTACCTTCATGACAACTGTTTAACAACTCATCCATTGACTTATTTAATCTTGAAATGATGCATAATCAGGGGCGTGTCCTCTTAACTGACAGGCAGCAGATCGGTTGTCATATTAGCGCTGGTGGCTAGTGGCTAGCTCCCTCCTTGCTCCCTGGAAGCCTCAGCCAGTAGCAGAGAAGCACAACGGCTAACAGTGCGTCCAGATGTGCCTTAGCTTTGGCCCACCTATCTCCGTTAGCTCCAGGTTAGGTCATTATCTCTTAGCTCAGATTATATGGGTGTTCAATTATTTGCCCCAACACTCACAGCCCCCCTTTCTTTCCCCATTTTTGTATTTTCTGGGAGTGACGACATATGCAACATTGCTAAGATGGCAACAGTGGTAACCACCTAACAAGCGTCAATTCTGCTCATCAGAATCAACAGATGTTATGTATGCAAGGTTTGACCATCTTCTTTACACCGTCTATGATGCTAAGCATGCTAAACTAAGTTTGAATCATGAACTATATGTGTTTGTATGGTTGCAGACTTGAAGATGAGCAGATCTGTTAAAAAATAATGCAATTCTTCTATACTTTTATCAAACTTGGCTAAATCTACTGTAAACTAGTTTTAATAGACAAACACTCGACTGAAGCCCACATGATTCAGATAAGTGAATTATCACTAAAACTGAATGAAAATGTAGCTGTCAAACTTTGACGGAGACTAAATCCAAGTTTTCTGTCAAAACTAAGTGTGATGTTTTCAATCCATCTGTGCAGAGGAGGCATGTGTGTTTCAGGTCGTAAAGAACTGCTTGGATTTTCCTCAAGATTATTCCCATTATCAATGAATAAAAAACAAGCAGATGGTACAGAACTTTGAGAGACTCAGTTAAGGCAAGACATTAAATGAACACTTGAAACTAAAGATGTAAAATGACCTCACAACCTCCCTCTTACATTTACAGCCAACCACATATTGACATTAGGGATGTAATTACTGATAAAATGATAAACTATAAAAAAAATTCCCAACGATTAGTAATACCGGTTCAAATTTTATTTATCATAAAAACTGTGACTGATTACTGCACTTTGAAAAACTCACAGTGATGCTGCTTATTGCCTGGAAAAGTTTAATTCATGAAAACATGATGGAAGGCAACGAAGGCACCCACGTGGACAGTAAACTGGAGATTTCCCCCCTTTAAAAAGGACAAAGTAGACATCTAGACCCATTTTGGATATTTCTAAAGATACTAGAGAACAGGGGGTATTTCAATAATACCGCGATAAAATTATATGACATTTTCATATCGTTACATCCCAAATTGACATATATTTAAAAAAACAAAAACAAAAAACATAATAAAGCTGACTTCGCAGATATTCCCGATTGGGAAATCTTCTCTCTTAATATTTTCTGGCTATGCAGACATGTAGCCACAATATCAACTTGTTGCTTTTGAAGCTTCCTGACTGAATCCAGCAGGATTTAGCTTTTAATGACGGAGGTTGATGAATAATTCCTTTTAAATGTTGCTATAATGACAGCACCCACAGAGAGGTACCGAGGAGAAACCTAACTGTAGAATGACAGCCTTTTGGTAAGTTACAGAAGTAGTCAGCTTGCAGCCTGTCACATAAACAATGGACTGATATTTACATTGGAATTAGCTCGTCATTCGAACACATACACGCCAAGCCTGCAAAGCTCTACAGTTTTCCTTTAAGACAGAGCCACATTTGCACCTTCACAGCCATAAATGGATACGATGTCCAACTTCATCATTAGGACTTTGAATCCTCAGCACTGATCTGAGGTCTTACAGTTTCTCACATGTCTCCTGGACAAGGTGCATTCATTTCTGGTCTATAATCATGGCACTTCAAAGAGGCCTAAGACAATCTACCTTATGTCATTGCAAAGCCCTGAGAACCCAAGCCCATTCATGAAGTTGCTAAATGGTGGGAATTTTAAAGTGTGTCACACTTTAAAATCTGATCGACAACCAGCAGGAAAATAAGACCAGTGAGGGGAAATATGGATCATTCCTTGATGAATAAGAGTCTCACCAAATTAACAGTGCAGATTTTCCATTATCTACTGTAAACAAATATAGTTGTTTAAGGTCAAGAGCAACAGGCAGAAGTTGGCTAACACTGAACGAGGTCAACCTGGATCTCCCAAGTAAAAAAAAAAAAAAACGTAGCTTTCCTCCAAACAACTAGAGATTTCAACCACTTCAAATCCTTCAATTTTTGCCTAAAATGTGTTTTTATGTGTATAAGACTTATTATGGACCAACAAAGACCATTACTGATGCAACAGGTTTCTGTTGCAGCCTAATCTGCTACTGGAGTCCAGTATGGCTTCAATGGTACAGTCGTCCTTCAGTAACTTGAAAATGACAAAAGTAATAATAAAAGAAAATATATTAAAAATCATGACATTGTTTTTTTAATTTTGATCTAACAGAAATATTAAGAACAAAATAGAAAACAAGCAAAAAAGCATGATGGGGCTCTTAACTCTCATAGCTTCCTAAGAAAAAGTTACGTTAAGCTTCTTAAGGGCACAGACTGGCCAATGTCAGTTAATGGCATGTAAATATTATCGAAAAATGAAAAGTTGCCATTTTCTTTCATGGCTGTCATCACAGACTTCTGGCCTAACCATCAATAGCAAAAAGTCAATGAGTTTTAAAATTTTAACCCTTTAAATTCCACTTTGCACACATGGTGCTCCAACTTCCAAAAATTGAAAATGGGGTTAAAATGAATGCGTTTAATGCAATTTTTTTTTTTTTTTTTTTTGCGGGATTATCAGAGCCCTGGAGTATTTAAAAAAATGTATAACAATGTTTTTTGGTGCATCTTTACTTTTGTGTTACACTGTTTGTTTTTTTAAGTTACGTTAAGCTTCTTAAGAGCACGGACGTGCCAATGGCCTGTAAATATTATCTTAAAATTATAAGCTGCATTTCTTTCTGTTATCACTGACTTCTGGCCTAACCATCAATACCAAAAATATCAATGAGTTTCAAAATTTTAACCTTTTAAATTCCAGTTTGTACACACAATGTTCCCACTGCCTAAAACTGAAAAGTGGGCTAAAATAAGTTTAAAAATAGCCTGTAGGTGGCAGGCCATTATTAGGTATGCAGAGCATACCTAAGCATAGATTATAGCAACCACATTTAAAGAAAGAGAAGTTGTTTCAAGATAAAATGCAAAAAAAATGTGGGAAAAATTCCAGTTTGAACTGGAATGGCAGTGCATTGAAGAGAGCGAACTAAATTCCCTTGCAAAAGACTGTGCTATATTTTTAGCATGTGATCTGACTGATCAAAATGCTTGGAAAAAAAACAGAAACAAAACACCAAAATTACAAATTTGAGACCCTTTCACGCTTAAATAACCTTACATGAAAGAAGATAAAAGACTGTTTACTTTACTGGATGTGTTTAGCATTTTTGAGTTTTTGAAGGACTCTGATTTGCTGCAATAACATTGAAGTCTATGGTTTTTTTCATTACTAAGATAAAAGGCGGGGCCCCTTTTGAGTAAATGGTCTTATGTCATGGAAAACAGTTCAAGCTACATCATTGAAGTGTAGAGAAAGTGTGTGAGGTGAAAAAATGTTATCCTAAAAATTTATTTTGAAATGGCATTTGATTATAGAAAGTCATTTTCAATGCAAGTCAATGTGGCACGGATTTGCACTAAGGACTAAATGAGGTGTATTTTTATTAGAGACCTTAGAAAAAGAGTTAGACAACCCATCTTCTAGAATATCACGAGTCAAGTCAAAATACACACCTTGACCAAGTTTTATGCTATTTGCATTAGTAGAAAAAATGTTACAACATAAAGGTCACTCACTACCCCTTCAGAAAGTTTCGGGAGCTATGAAATGAAAATGAAATAAAAAATACTTTCTTTATCCCAGAAGGGAAATTCAACATTGCTAGAAGCTCACTCATTTTTTTTGTTTGTTTGTTTTTAACAATATAACATTTATATGAAGTAATAACATCACAATAATAAGTCAGTCAGTCAGGCTTGTTCTTTAGGGTGATGCTGCTGGTAGGAATGAATTTCTGTATCTCTCCGTCCTACAGCAAACCTGACGCAGCCTCTCACTGAACACACTCTGTTGATTCTTAACCGTGTTGTGGAGAGGATGAGAAGAGTCCTCCATCATCTTCATCAGCTTGTGCAGCATTCTTTTCTAAACAATCATCAGCTCCAGCAGCCCCAGAGTTATTCCCAGCACAGAACCAGCTTTCTATGTGGGTTAAATTAATATTTTTTTGAGTAACACTTTGAGGCGATCACTGCAATCAAGTGTTTTCTGCAACGTCCAATCAGATCTCTTCACCTGCTGACAGGTATGCTGGTCCAGCCTTACATTAAGCAGATGGCTGTAGAATGATCATTTTGATACATAACACATTTGAACACTCAGTGGCTTCGGTTGTGAACACCTGACAAAAAGTTGCTCAGAAAGTTTAAGAGCCACTGACAACAGGGTATGAAAAGCATGTAGAAAAAAAGTTTTTGTGTTTGTGTTGTGACCACTTGAAAAAGTCAAGAATTCAAGGCTGAACTGCATCTTTTCATTCACCTGGGAGGTTATTTGTTGTCGGGAGGTCAAAAAACGCAAAGTGTGCTGCATGGAAAAATAATCTTGATTTTTCTAACAAGAATATGAATAATAGTTGTGGTTTGGATGCTTTCAATTCCTCATCAAGGACACAGCTGCCACCTCAAATCCAATTTTCTGTTTAAGGTTGAGAGATTAATATTCTATTCTCCATGATGACCCTGGGAAATCTTTTTTCCTATGGTGATAGCAATCAGGGATTTAAAACTGCACCATAATAAAAACACTGAAAAACAGTTATATTCCGTCAGCTAGGACACTGGAAAAATACTGTCAAAAACAGAAAAATTTCATAATAGAAATAAAGCTTATAACTTTAGTTTGAAATGGTATCTTTTTTCAAATTTATTTAGGCTTTTAATCATTAATGAAAAAAACGTATGTTAAGTCCAGCTACATGATCCTGGAACCACCTCTTTCACCTCTAGACCAACACTATGTGCATGTAGAGTCGTCCTCAAAATTATTCATACCCTCCACTTGAAGAAGGAAAAAAAATCAGCTGTCAGGGAAATAAGCTGAAAATGTCAAAATAAATAATAAATAAAAATTCTATGAAAATCATGACATTGATTTTGAATTGTGGTTCAGAAGAAATATTAAAAATAAACAACAACAACAAAACACAAGCATAATGGGGCTCCGAAGATAAAAAATTTGGTTGAGCAATACTGTGAGGCAATCACTGCAATCAGGTGTTTTCTGTAATGTTCAAAAAGACGTCTGCACCTGTTGACAGGTGTTTTGGTCCACTGTTCATGAGAAAGGTGCTCTAATATGTTTGGGACAGTTTTGTTTGTTTGGTTTTTTTTTTCAACCGCAAATAAAAAAGCAATATTTTGTTTCACTAGATTACAATTTCTGAAATTTTTGTTTATTATTAGTTTCTATAGTTTCTTGTTATTTGAATTATTCTTGTCAATTTAGCCTTTTCTTTTATTGGAGGGTATGAATAATTTTGAGGACAACTGTATATAGGAGTATGAATTTATTCACAGTAAAATAACAGATTATTAACAGTCTAATTGAACTATTAAGTATTCAAAATAAATTATAATTTAGTGAAATCACGATAAAAAAGTATACCAGTCTTTTAACACAAAAATAAATGATATATTCTTTTTTTAAAAGGAAATTTTATGGCTTTATAGTTTCAGGTTTCATTTTATTTTGCATGAGACATATAGCACCTGTGCAGTTTATTTCTGTGATCGTAGTGGGGTTTTCTTGTATTAAAAAAAAATAAAGCACAGGAAAAAATGAAGTAATACAGATTTTTTTTTCCATTTATTCAGCAGAGTGGGGTAAAATGTTACATTTAAACTCAGTACATTAGAAGGTATTAGACGTTTTGTTTTAGGTCTCCATTGCAGCCGTACCTTTTGAGCAGTGAAATAAATCAAAGAGAAGATGGTTTGAAAAAAAGAGAGATTTTTTTTTGTTTTTTGTTGCCCTTCAGCCTCATGGTCAGGTGCAACATCACTGAAACATCACTGGAGGACCATTTGAATTGAGATTTCATCACCGTAGTGATGAAATCCAATTGTAATAAAAAACAAGACACAAAGTCGAGCTTTGAAAGACACACTTCTCATCTCACACTGGCTTTAAATCTCAGCAGGCAGTTTTATGTCTTTAAGGGTGCCTTAACGGCTTAATCTGTTAAACTTCTGCTCCTCAGTAGAAAAGTCTGTGACGCACACACACAGCTTTAGTGTTTACCATTTAATAGAAGCTGTTGTTTACTTGAGTTTCTTCAGCCCACTAATTGAGATGAATGGAGAGTGAGGGAGCCATCAGTCTGGAACGACACACTCCCACCGGAGAAAGTGCATCTGACCCGTCACCAAGAAACACTGGAGTCTCACAGGTAAGCCTTTTCCCCTGAAGCATGACCGTCACAGAGCGGCACAACACAAACACAACACACACTGCAGTTCCAGCAGAGCAGCGATAAAATAAAGATCACAGCCGCGATCAGAAAATATCCTCGCGCTGGACGACTCCAAGTCGATTAGAAAACCGCAAACACAAAAAAGACGGGTCAGAGAAGGAAAGTCTGCAAACAGAGACACAAAAGACAGGAAAGATAAGACGGGGGACAAAAGAAAAGGTGAGGGACAGAAAAGAAGATGAGGGCCAGCTACTGATGAAGAGGAGAAAAGGCAAAAGGATGTGCTATTGATATTTTAAACAGTATATCAGAAATAAACGTAGAGCTGATAGTTTATATGATCAGGAAACTTCACGAGTGTATTTTTCCATAATGCACGACTGGTCAAAAGTCTGGACACACTTTCCTACTGGACTTTATTTCCACCTTACTCCCAGCCCCTCTCCCTTGCTCCAAATATGCGACAGACTTCCTGGACATCAATGTCCAATAACTATTCCTATTTCCATCCCTACCCTTAGCCCCTCCCCTTGATTAAATCATTCCCCCAAGAAATGGGACAACCCTTTGAAATCCTTATGCGTCACCAATTGTCATCTGCGGCGCAGTAAACTGACATCACGGCTGTTTCCAGAAGACTTTGCAATGCCGTCTACAGCAGCAATAACCTCCTTTTTTTGAGCAATTGGATTATTTGGGGGAGTTTTGTGCCAAAAAACATAAAAATGAAATTTCGTATTTTGTATTAAAATTGTGGGTTATATCATACCACTTGTTTTCTAGTGTTACCCTCGAAAATCTCCATTTTGAGGGCTAGATAACCCTACCACTCCCCCTCCAGCTGGTCTGAACCAGAATCGGGACGCCACTACGTTTTCAAATTAGGGCTGGGCAATATGGACCAAAAATCATATCACGATACATTTGTATTCTATATATACCTATATATTTTTACCCTAAAAATACTTTTGTCTGAATGTTTAATTTCATATTAAACACCAGTTTTTAGTATTGAAACATGATTAGCTTAAAGGTATCACTCCACATCAGTGATGGAACTGGCAAAACACTGGTTAGAAATGTTTGTTAAATTGAAATAATTCAAGATAAATGAATGGTAATTGCATTTGGTGGAGCTAGAGCAACTTCTCTTTCTCATCGGGGCAAGTGGGTCATTACGAAAAAATAAAACAAAAATATTTGCACAACTAATATTGTGATACAATGGTACATGTAAAAATCATATCTCTTTCATGTAAAAATATCTCCCTCATCATACCGGTATATCGTTCAGCCCTACAGGACACCACTACCCCTTCACGTGAATACACAAAACGAAGGGTTAGGGCCAAGGGCTGGGGCCAAAAGGCAAACCCCCTGGAGAGTCTTCTTGGGGGGGTATTCCAGAAAGGAATACCCCCCCAAGACAACAGACACAAGATGGTACTAAACGTTACAGTTAGGCCGTAACCCTGTCATTTGTAATAACACTGTCAATAAGAAGGATATCCCTATAGTACAGCTGCCTATGGGTACCTGTTTAGTTCAAAAAGGTGGAGTATCTGGGATTTAGGCCGCGCTTAAGTTGGTGCGCGTTCACACATCACTCGCACCGCATTTCAGGTCAACGCAAGCCGCTCCAAAACCTCTTTACATCAGCAATTTAGGGTTTCTGTTTAGATGCGGAACAGACGTGGTAAACGTGACGATGAAACCGTAGCAGGCCCAGATGGTCTGTGGTCAGCACTGGAGGACCAGACTGAGTCAAATTCTTACTGAGATGTACAGATCTTCTTTTCATTTCATTTCTCTCTTTTTAATTCTCTTAACCCTCATGTTTCATTTGCTCTTGTGATGCTTTTCATGCTTTATATAAAACACTTTAAGTTGTATGTAAAACACAAACTCATCTTGCCTTTATATTAACTATGATCGTGACCTTGATGGAAATTTCTCTCATTGGATTATCAAAGTGCATCAGTGCATCCATCCATCCATCCATCCATCCATCCATCCATCCATCCATCCATCCATCCATCCATCCATCCATCCATCCATCCATCCATCCATCCATCCATCCATCCATCCATCCATCCATCCATCCATCCATCCATCCATCCTTCTATCCATCCATCCATCCATCCATCCATGCATCAAGTGAATATACATCTCGTTTTGTGACCAGGCTTTTAATTTGCACTTCTATTTGCGAATAATGAAACCAAGTTTAACTAGAATGTAATTTAACAGTAAAATATTCAGATCTCCTGTAACTTCATGGCATTTCAATCTCTTTTTGTTTTTTGGGTTAACATTGGGACAGAAATGCAGGTTGGACAGAGAAGCTGGACAGATAGAATGTCTTCCAGGAAGCCTGCAATCATTTCCAGAGCTGCTTCACCTGAAACCTTCATGTGAGGCCCAACAATGCATGCTTGGCCAGAGATATGATTAAATCACACGAACAGCAAAGAAGCTTCAAAAATCTGCAAATGCCACATTTTTCTCCTGGTAGCTGAATTATTTGTCAGAAGCTTTTGTTCACGGTTGGAGACGTGACAGCACTCCATCGCCTCAGAGACGAGCAGTGTTCGTCGTGATTGGCTTTTCCCAATAATGTCTCATACTGATGCTTTTTTCCCCATCTTTAAACATGTGTAGTGGAGTCACCCTTTCTATTAATCAGCACTATATGTGCTAAATAAGAGTGGTTAAGGTATTTATTTTGTGGCGTTAAAAACAAGCTCGTAGGGAAGTTGTTTCAGATTACCACAGAAACATCTGAGGAAATTCCAAGTAAGAAAGTCAAACAGAGATATAAGACATGGAAACATGATGGAGTCATAATGACATCAAGATAATTTAATGTTAAAATGTCTGCGGAAGATGCACATGCATGATTTGGTTGCATGGTTTTCTTTTTGTGACTCAGCAGTTATTCTGACTTCACACATTCATTGGTGCAACAATCTCAGCTGTGCCAAGACATTTATTTTTCTTTTGGAGGTTTAATGTTTCCATAGTCAGTGAATTGGGTGAAAATTCTCTGTAATTAAGAGTTTGTGTGATCATTTATGAACTTTCGCTGTGAAATTTCAACAAATACATGCGCCACTTGTCCGAGCTGTTCATACCAAGTCTACGACTACACTTTGATGGTTGTAAACTTCAGAACTTGCTTAAAGGGGAAGTTTTTTTGTTTTTTTTTAATCTGGCCCTTTTTTCTAGCATGAAATACATTCATTTACTCACCCAGACAGTTTTGGTGGAACTTGAATTCCTTAAAGAGATATTTAGATCCAGTCGAGATCAGCATACGTCCAATATAATGGAAGTGATGCGGGCAACCGTGCGCAGCCTCTAAATAAGGCATCATCTGCCACAAACGCCTTCATTTCACCATTGTTTTGTTACAAAACATTCGCCGGACCCCCTGTAAGCTTTCAGTGGCTTTTTTTGTGGTAAACCGTAAACTGTAAATAAGGACGGAGGTTCTTAAAATAGGTCCAGGTTGAAAAAAACAAACTTCCCCTTTAAAGACAAATGAATCCATTTTAGGTTTTTCTCTTCATTTCTCTGTTAAACAAGTCTGCTAAGTTACAAAAGCTACTATTCACAGCAAAGGAAGCTTTTCTTTCCCACCACTCTTCAACTGTCTGAAGCATCTTGTTTGAAGTGCAGACTTTCCTCTTTTAGTTTATGACATCATCTTAAAAGTCATTTGCATAATACCTGCCTAGAGGCTAGTTTGGCAGACAAGGAAGGAATGAACGGCTGCCTTAGTTCCTAATTTTTTGAACAGACGTGGTCTATAGGGAGGTAGACCTTAAAGCGACAGGAGATGGAAACCTTTAGGTTCAGACGGAAGATAACGAGGTGCTGCTAATACCTACAAACCTGTAAATGAGCATTAAAAGTTGTCCCGAGTGGCCTCAAGGGAGTCTTTGACCTGCCTCATCGACTGGATGGTGAACATTGACTTGCACTGCCTGTTATGTTGACTGACTTCCTGTAACTGCTACAGACAAAAACCTGGAACAAAGGCAGGATGGATGGATGGATGGATGGATTTGAATAATCCCATGAGAGAAATTTCCATCAAAGCATCTATCACAGGGAACATAAATAAAGGCAAGATGAGTTTATGTTTTACATACAAGACAACTTAAATCTTCTCATATAGAACATGAAAAGCATCATAAGAGTGAAATAAACATGCTCGTGAAAACTTTCTTTCACGATACAATTTCCCTTTAAATTTTTTAACATCAAGTCACAAAAAACAACTTGAATATCAAAATACAGTTTTAATTTTGTGCCCAAACTGATCTTTAAATGGAAAAACAAAACGTCTCTTTTAACAAAGAGAGATAACAATGCAAAACTATTGCGCATATTGTGTCTTAAAGGTGCGTTACGTAACTTTCTGACCTTAAAAATCGGCATTGTGGGCTCGTTTGACGCCGAAGGGACATAATCTATGGTCATTTCTGAAGCTGGCGCTGTCCAGCAGCTTCCCAAGCCGAGAGGATTCAGAATGAAGGATGAAATTTAGACAGTTTTGCAATTTTCACTAAATTATTTACTGCCACATTAAGAATTTATTTCAGAAAAATCATTGATTGTTTTTATTGTATGAAGGAAAACGCATGGAAGCATTTTTTTTCTGTAGCTTTTTTTCTTAGTGTAAACACTAAATGGTGAAGTGTTTTACAAATGATTAGTGTGTTTGCACTGATCCAAATTGAAATGACCAAACAGTTAATCGATTATTTATCTGATGTAGATCAAAGGATTGTTCGAGTACATAACAAACCTTATCGGCCTTACTATATCAGAATTTGTCCATACATTTATAACCTGGAACCAAACCGCTGTTAGCTTCTCGCAACTCAGCAAAAAATGTCATGGAAAGGAAAAGATGATGTAATCATCAACAAATTTCATCCGTGCTTACAAGACACCTGAAACCACTTCCAGTGACGGAGGAGCGGCACCTACACGGCTTCACTCAAGGATTCAACAGCTTTCATTTCCACTTCAACCAACCTTTCACCTGCTTTCAGCTTCAGTAAACCACACTTGACTTCTGTTCTCCAAATGAGAATTCATCTATTTCAAATGGCTCATTTACTACATAACGGTCCACAGACAGCCATGATGACTACTCACATACCAACCTCTACAGCCCCATTGTGTCATTCTCTTAATTCATATCCTACGCTTTCATTTGAATGCATCTGCTGCACTTTCAGAGACAGCTGACTGCTTCAGGGTTACTGGTACTGACATCCTCAGCCTATAATTTTACTGCTTTACACTCCTCAGCTTTGAGCTCAGCAAACGATCTGGAATGTTTATAGTTTACATACAAACTGACTAAGGTCCCGCGTACAGGGTCGAGAGTGTAAACAGAGACTAAATACTCAGCTAAAACACTCAGCTTTAAAATGACATCATACTACAGTGTTATACATGTGAAATATTCCAACCTGAAAACTTGCAACAAACAGATCACCTGTCTGACCCATGAAAAATGCATTTATACATTTCCTAGTATGAAAAGTGTATTTGATCGTGTTGTTTTAACTTGATTAAAGTCTATATCTCTTTGTTAAGCCTTTCTGTGGCTAACAGCTCCGTCAGCCAGTAAAAGTCATTCCGATGTCGACTCACCTTGTCTTTTGCTAATTTTTTTCCTTGCTCTCTGATAATCTCCTGTTGTGTTTCCTCGATGAAACAGTGGCAGTGCATGTTTATTGTGTTGGTATCCCGTTGCATGTGACATGGTGCCATGAAATGAAATGCTGCTGTACACTGAGAATGGGGGGAGGGTGTGTGTGTGTGTGTGTGTGTGTGTGTGTGTCAGTATACCATCAAAATGAGTTTGAAGCTCAGTTTTAACTGGGGCTGCTCGATTATGGAAAAAAATCATTATCATGATTATTTTGGCCAATATTGAATATCACAATTATTCAAACGATTATTTTCTAGTTACACAATTAATTAAGCATTTCCTTCCAAAGTTTCTAGCATTGAAAATAATCTAGGCTACAGATAGTTACCTTACAGCTGTTTTGCAATGTATAAAACATTAAAAGAATAAAACAAATGTACTTTGAATATTATATTAATGCAAAAAACATAGAAAAACATAAGTATATCCACTCAGAGCACTCAGAGAACATCCAGCTTCTTTTGCTATCACTTTTTGTGTCTTTCCCACCTTGTGCAGGGAGTCAATGACAGTTTTCTGCACAACTGTCAGATCAGCATCTTCCCCATGATTGTGAATTCTTCTAAACCAAGACAGGGACTTTTTAAAGGCTCACGGCACTTACGCAGATGTTTAGGATTACATACATGATTAGAATGTGACAGTCTGAGCCTACAATACTGGAGCTTTTTACAGTATTCTAATTTTTTTTTGTTTTTGAATTTCAGGTTTTCTTAAGCTGCAAGTCCTAATAGTCCTCAGCAACATCCAAAGCAAAGCTTGAAATATATTGATTTGCATATTATTTATCTATACAATATGTAAATTGCAACTTTTAAGATGAATTACAGAAATACAAGAACTTTTTTCGGATATTCAAATTTTTTGGGTAGTACCTGTATATATAGAGCATATATCTCAAAATAAACTTTGTTGAGCTTTAGTGCAATGTTAGAACATTCCAAACCTAACATTTTTGTTAATTACACCCAACAAATTGCCTGGAAAAACCTCAGAATAACTTTTAGAAATTGTGCCAAGAAAAATGGCAAAAAAAATAAAATTAAATTAAAATTAAAAAATGAACTTGATTATATGAGTTTGGAAATTGTTTGACACAAAAATTGAAATCACGATCAAATTTCGGTTAATTGCACAGCCCTAGTTTTAACGTCAGAAAGTTACATATTGCTTCTTTAAGACTGGCGCACTGCCCTGTTTTCTTTTACCACGCCCCAATGCTAAAGCCTTAGAAGTAAAATAGCGGTTACTTTCTTTTATACCACTTTATCTCCTCCCTTCATCTTTATGGTTACTGTAAACTAGACGTTGAGTCAGTCATTGATGCGTTTCTACATCAGAGACGCTTGTATTCCCTCGTTATGTTCATGCATGAGAACGTACCCTCAAACAACAAGGTTCTGCATCATCACTGCCTGAACGTTCATGTAGATATAACCCCTGGAATGACGTGTTCTTTCATTCAGCTCGCTGTACTTTCCACTGAAAGACTTCATTTATCTTAATTCTGAGCACTGCTTACTCACAGCAGTTTGTAAAAGATTTTTTAAATGTTTAATCAGTGTTGGGTGAATTCTATCAGTCCTCTTTTTATCTGTTCACAATCCAGCAACCAGGACGTTTGAATAGCAGTAAATACCTCGTCTAATACAGCCGCTACAAACCTGTTAGCCGCCTCCATTAAAAGCCTGATTTGTTTAACAGTGATGACACTTTAAAGACCAATCTAAAGATGTAGTTAAGAAGCTGCTAATTTGATGTTGCTTTATTCTCCCCCTGAACTATTTGCCACGAAAAGAAGAGACAGCTGAGAACAGCCAAATCAGTGCTGCTGGCCAGCCAATCAAACGCTCTTTTGAAATGGATCTGAGGAAGGGTGACGAACAGGCCAAGGTCATTTGAAAAAGTGGACACAGAGATTACACAAGTTCCAGCTGTCAGCGCGCCAGCAAATCGGCGATACTCCAAATAAAAGTGGCAGAAAACGAGACGAGGGCTGCGTTTGATGGACGCGCGCTGACAGGTGGCATCGCTGCCACCGACAGGACGACACTCCGAGTCCTCTGCTCTCCCGCCAAACAAAAAAACACCCAAATTGGCTGACCTGTCAGTCTGCTGAACTAATGCAGAAGGCTGGAGTCAGGAGTCAGGCAACTTTCACCTTTTAAAACCCGACACTGAAGTCTTCTCATTCATTTTCCTGCAGGAAGCACAAAGCCAAGCCCGGTCACCAGAAGGCTGGTATGTTTACCCATTATACTCTGCTACAACGCCCAGTATGTCTATTGGTTTCTAACTGTCAGACTAGTTTCTATTGTGTTTATCTTATACAGTAAGAACAATTGAAAGGCCTGATGCAGCTCCTTTAGACTGCAGAGGCTTAAATGCACCTGATGATGGATGGAAACTGAGGCGGACAGAAGAAATGCTGAATGAAATACAACTGCGAGGAGGCGAAGTTGAAGGTATAAAAAGTCCAATCAGGAAAAACAATACTGGTGCGCAAGTATTTGTCTCTTAACCATCATCTACACACAAATTTAGTACTTGAGTATTTTTAGTTAATAATCACTTTAAAGTACTTTCACTATAATGAGTCACAGAAAACGTGTTTTTAAAACCCTTCTGATAAATACTGGCAACAAAATGTCTGTTTTCAACATTTAGAGCCAGTTTTAATCATTTAAACACTTATAAATATTATTTTACTAAAACACCCTAAAAACTATATTGATTATATTTAACTCTTGTTGTCATGTTTACGTCTAACTAGGGATGTTTGGTATTGGCTTTTTTTTTTTTTAAACCAATATGCAATATTATCCAACTCATAGTTTCCAAGACCCGATATCAACCGATACCGATATATACAGACAGCTGTGAGGTTGTATCTCTCATATTTTGAAAGATACAACTATATTCTGCTCTGAGAGCAAAAATCCCAAAATAGCCTTTACTCAGCCAGAAGAGTTCATTTTGGACAACTGGCTGCCAGATATCAGATACTAGCAGGTATTAGCCAATATTAGGGATGTAACAATTACCGGTAAAATGATAAACCCTGATAAAAAACAATTTGTAATACCGATTCAAATGTTAATTATTGTTAAAACTGGGACTGATTACAGCACTTTGAAAAACTCAGTGATGCTTCTCATTGCTGGAAAAGCAGCAGCAGTCCCAGTTTGCAATGTTTAATTTATAAAAAAACACGGCGGAAGGCAATGAAGGCACCCACGTGGACAGTAATCTGGAGATGTTTCCCCCTTTTAAGGCGAGACACTACAGGCAAATAGGGTAAAAAATTAACTGGTATCAACATGAAACTTTCCTGGTTTATTCGTCACATTAGGGCTATCACTTTTTGTGTTGCAAGTTTTCTGAAATTTTATGTTTAAATATGCAAATTAGGTGTTATATAGCCAAAAATGTGCTAATTTGCATACATTTAAAATCTAAACACAGGACTAAGCCAGGTTCAAAGTTTCTTTTGAATTTTGTTCACATATTACAGCCAAAAGTTTTCATAGAGGGGATTTTGGATATCTCTGTAGATTATTTCACAAGTGAGAATACACTGTCAAAAACCAGAAAAAAAAAAAAACAAAACATTTTTTGGCATATTTTTGGAATGAAATGTTCTATAAATCAAGCTGTGAATGAGATATCAAAAAGTCCTTCAGTAAAAACTTTAAGAATATCGTCAGGAGCAAAACTTGGAAGTTTGGTTTTTGTAAGTGCTCCTGAAGTGGAGATTTTTTACCCAGAGTAAGAGAAAAAAAAAAAACTCATTTTAAAAAAACAGCCTTTAAAGTTTTGGATTGTAAAATTCTTCACATTTTTGTTCTACACTATTTACAGACATCAGATCCAATGAGATTCAAGAGCTGGACATATCAAGTTTGGTTGAGACAACATTGTTCAGGAAAAACAGACGTTTCCAACGATACCAGACATGACGGAGTTCAGACGAGCACCACAGTGCTGCGCACGGTTTAAAAACAAAAAACTCCGTATTTCGCACTAACACGGTTATAGTGTGTTCCCGTTGTCCCGTGCAGCCGCTAACAGGTGACGCTTATCTGCGCTGCGCCTCCTTCTAGGATGATTTTGAAAAACACGGCGCATTTTCTACCTTTCAAATGGACGACATGTCCGGGTAAAAGAGGACGTTTCGACACCTTATAATACGAAGCATGCATAAATATAGGAATAAATACACGAGGCACAAGACAAGAGCCCCACGATACCACTGGTTTCAAAGCGAATGCATGGATTGATAGTTCTCTCTGCGACGGAGCAGCAGGGTTTGAAAGTGAAACTAACGAGTTGGAGATAATTTCACCACAGATGCTCCTCAGCATTCTGGTGGAGAAAAGAGCGGTGTCCCAGCGGGACTCACCGAAGCAGCTATAAGGGAAACTACGGAGGGGAAGCCTGAATGTGGAAGCTGCATTTTGGCTGCATGCGCCACAGAGCGCGTAAACGTCACGCGCCATTGCGTGGGATCCCAACCACTAGCCGGCTGGACTTAGTTGTGTAGTCGGCTATATAGCCGGCAGCCGGCGCTTGTGGAAAGCACTGTTATAAGCAGCTTCAAAGCAAGTCAGTCTGTAGCAGCAGCAGCGGCACCGTAGTCACATGACTCTGAAAGGAATGATGGGATATGAAGTTCTCCCAGAATAAAAGCGACTTATCTAGGTGGTATTGTTTTTTTTGGACTGATATTTCTGACTAAAACTTATGTCATTGTTCCATTATGAAATATCGCAAGATTTCATTAGTTAGAAATTTAAAAAAATAAAACTAAAGATAAAATAAAAATAAAGAAAGTATAACAGATACCGATATTTCCCAACATCACATTTTGAAACTGATATCAGCCGATAATACTGGTAGGCCGATAATCTTGGACATTTTTACCTCTAACGCATTAAATCAGCTCAGAAAACAACAGTCCAATACTACAGGATGAGAATCTGTCATTAAACAAACAGACATGGAGCTGAAGACGTGTTCTAACGTGTGGTTTGCATGAAGAGACTCGTGCCAGTTCCTGTGCTTCGGAGTGTCTCGTCAGTGGGAGAGACCCAGCGAGGGTCCTGAAGAAGCTTTATTTGTTCTCAGCAGGACAACAGAAGGGATCCGAGCTACGCCGGATACAAATGGTGCGTCCATGAGAGGAGACAGCAAGCGCTTCAACCAAAGGTCAGACGCTCCAATTTCATTTCTCCTTCTCATCATTTCACTCCTCGTAGCAGAAATAGGAAATACAGAAGCCTTCCATTTCCAATGATCGGCATTATGCACAACACAGATAGATGTATTGTTTCTTCACGATGCCTCATTTGTGGGAAATGAAGGCAGAGAGTAAAAATCCAGTCCTTTCATCTCTTCCTTGTTATCTTTTTCATTATGATCAGTGTGCTAATGAATCCAACCAGAGAGCATGTTAATGGTACCTCATTTTAGTGAATGAAACATCCACCATGAAAAAGCTTTAAAAGGGAGAATGTGGCCGCAGGGATTATGGGACAGTTTGGGTTTTCTCTAACCAGGACTCTAGTGTTTCTTTGTAATTTTCCACTACTGTTAACTCACTGATGGTCTTTATCTCTGCATGCAGTTTAAGAGCTTTGAACAAATACTACAGCCTAGTATCAAGAGCAAATACTTTTAATGCAACATAATGGATAAATTTGCCTTTTTAATCTGCTTTTATGTTAAACTTTACAATTTCCTTTTATATTTATCTGTATTTGTGACAAACTGAAGAATAATGTGGAGATTTGGTCTCGTTTGCATCCTGCTGCAACACAGATGTAGATGTTTGTGCAAATCTGTGAATGACTCAGAATTCTGAGGGGATTTTACCACGTGTGTTTGAGCACCAGAGAGTTGGATTCATCCTCTAACAGCAGCTTGTTAACAACACAGTAATGAAGCTCTGCAGAAGAGCTGCTGGAGCTTTGCTTTCAACATCATAAACCAGACAAAAGATGGTGTCAACAGCATTTTAGATACAGAAATAATATGAAAGAAATGTTGGCAGAAAGCGTCCTATAATTGGAATAAATACAAAATGTTTATAAGTTAGTGTTATTGTGTAACTATAGCAGTTAAGCTGCTTTACTGACTCAAGGTATTCCTCTTCTGTTGTTCCTAATTTTGCAAACACCCCAGCTTGTGCTCTTAATAGAAGACAGCTTGATGATTCACAATCAGTAAAAACAACAGGAAACAACAGAAATAATCACCCACTAACTGTTTGTGTTTTGCATGATTATTAAGGTATAAGCAAACCTGTTTCCTTTATATCTGAACAAAAGCACAGGTTCCGTTCAGTTTCCTGAGCTGTGGATGGGGTATAATTTGTCAAAACAAGACATTTGCAAGTTTTTTACAGTTGAAAATGTTGTTACAAACTGTTATCAAGTTGCTGATACAGAAACTGGACTGAGATTCGAGTGGCCAGCAGAACTGAGAGGGATGGATGAGTCCCTCAAACATCCTGTCCCACAAATTCAGGAAAGTTCAAATAAAAATGCAAATCAAAAAGAAAAAAGTCATCATTTCCAGCTTTCTAGAAAGGATCTTGTGATTATGGACCTCCTTTGAACATCTAATGCTTCCCCAAATCAGCAAGTGTACAGCAAGTGTAAACCCAGAGGTGACTGATCTGCCCTAAAATTATGAATGACCTGCCGCTCCTGCTCAGGCAATCTTACTCCTAAGCCATTTTTATAGCTTATTTAAAAGCTCACTTTTATTCATTGGCTTATAATGCACAGTAAGAGTCCTGGCTTCCTTTTGCTTGCTCTGCCTTTGTTGTTATTTTTACACCATTCATTATATTTCTATTGTTTATAATTATTGTTATTATTATTATTTTAATTAATATTTAATTAATAAAATTAAATTCTTATTTGATTTATTTTATATTTAAATATGTGTTTAATATCTTTTATTATTATCTTATTTTTATTTTATTGTTATTTTATTATTTTTTACCATTATTATTTTTATTGTTATTATTTCATTGTTAATTTTTCATTTATTCATTATTTTTCTCATTAAGGAGTGATGACACTGCAGAATAAACTATCTCATGTAGTCAATATTGCTACATATGTCCATTCTCCCCCCCAAAATAAAGCTGTACTTTTTTCAGGGGAGGTTTGTTTTGGCACACCAGATTTCCCTCCTCACTAACAGGGTTCGGTCGGGTAATGATACAATCTGCCTGGAGTCAAAGTTGACTTTATTTTTGATTGGTTACAACCTGATTTGGCCATAAACTTATTCAGAGAAACTAGGTCAAGCTACCGGTAGTTTGAGTTTGAGCGGATTGAGTTTGCTATCTGCTAGCATCATTGACACTTCAGACAGTGAACTATGTTTATCAGACAAGACAGCATTGAGAAAATTAATAAACTTACAGGTAATGGCAACGTTGTGGTCGCCTCCTTCAGAGTGACTGCAAAAGTTTGAATAAAGAAACAAAGCTGGCCGCCCATGAACAGGGACTTTGATACTAGATGTGGACATTCACATGGCCTCATTAGTGCACACAGATCATATTAAACCCGCAAAACCCCAGAAAAATTACATTTTATGTCCTGGCACCATTACATGTCTTATATTTCATAGCATTAATAGCTACCAGCAACTTTTCCCCCAAAGCTGATGCGAACTGTAAAATGTACCAATGAAGTGTCAGTTTCTCAAGCAGATTCGGTCAGAAACAGACAAAATCATCATTTTTCTGGTTTAGTTTAAAGGGAAAATTCTTAAATTCAGATTCAAGATCACAAAGTACATTTTCAGTGCAAGTCCCAATGCACCAAGGATTACTTTGACAAATGAAAGTTGTGGTGGGTGGGGGCAGGAGCGGTTTCTTCCTGGCTCTTACTAGAAATTTGAGACAGAGCAATTCTCGTGTGGCTGAGAATTAAAGTAAAGTATAAGCTCTAACACAAACTGTGAAAATAGCTTTAACAAATGAAGGCAATCTTACTCCAGAGATGTTTGGCCAGACTCACTTCTGGAGCATTCTTTCCAAGCAATGGCAGTGCATAAACTGGTTTGGTAGTAGACCAGCAGACCTTCAGAGGAAATGGCGTAGTTGTAAATCTGTGTAAAAACGATCACTTTAACCCCTTTAATGATGACTGCTGCAGAGTGCCTCACATAAATGCAAAAATTCTTCATGAACTGAATAGAAAAACCAACAAACCAAACATTTCTGACCTGCACTAACACTATGTTAGCTTTACCTTTGCGTTTCATTAATCTGAGTAAAGTAAGACCATTTTCAGTTCTGCAGAATGCATTCTTGCCCTATTGCTTGACCTTTAAGAAGCCTCTCTAAATTAGCTTGCCGGCGGTTACTCAACACAGGCATTAAAGAGTAATGCCTATAACTCCAGCTCTGCAGAATCCCTGCTGGGGGAACTGCAGGCAATGCAGACTCTGGAGGCACATTTTATTAACCGTCAGTTTCTTCAGGATATGGAAGATCTGGGGAAGATGAGCACTTTGGTACGAAGTTCAGTGAGCAACTGAAGCAGCTTTGAAAAAGATGTAAAGATGAAAAATAGTGATATGAGTATTCTTTTTCTTTTTCCTTACAAATAATTCTTCTAGTGCTCAATGCAAGCAAGTGATGCAGCAGGTGAATCATGCCAGATATGGCTCCTAAACACACCTGCCATGGGATGATGAAATTAGGAGGGTAGACTGGTCATTACACGTTAAATTTTAACCCAAAAGTGTTGCATTTTCGATCAGTGTTTCTCATCTGGTCCTCAGGACCCACTGCCCTGCATGACTTTGATGTGTTCCTACTCCGACACACCTGATTTCAGATGAATGAACTTCCTCATGAAGTTCTCTGTAATGCCGGCTGCACACGAGAGCTTTCTGCGGAGCTAAAAGTCTCTCGAGGCCATTTGCTCAGCAGATAGTCGCCGTGTGCGCCTGATTTTTGGTGAGTTTTCTGCCTCATGAGGCCTTGAGGTAAAAATCAGAGACGTTGATATTTTTTGTCTCACGAGGCGAAAAACTCACCATGTGCGCTCAACTCGAGCTGTCTGCTGAAGGCAGAAGTTCAAGCGACCAATCAAAATGTGTCTGCAGATCACATGATTTCAAGATGGCAGCCCTCTTTCATAACGTTAGAAGAGTTGATTGATATTTTACAAAAAGATCCAAAGACTGAGGCCAGAAAAGTTTTGAGGATCTTTTTATTAGAATGAATTATCGTATTTAATTTAGTCTTTTAATTAAAGGTAGAGTCCAAAGTTTCCCCCCTGAAAATAAGCGTTAGACTTGTGCAAGTGAAATTCGTCTCAAACCGCGCCTTTGGGCCTCTACCCACGTGCAGTGGTGAGTTTGAATGCAACTCCCTCTCCCCCTGTCTGTATTTTGCTCTTTCGCTTTGTTATGGTCTGGTCTGGACGTTTCTGGGTGGAGATTTCTATTTATATCGCCAGCCAATGACAAAGCTAAAGGTATGAAGCTGTGTGGGCATAAGCCCATGATTGGAGCAGACGCCAGTCACTCGAACTCTCGAAGGCAAAAAAAAAGAAAGGAAAACGGTGGATACAACGAAGAAAAGGTAAGAGCTTTAGATAGTGCACGTTGGAAAACCAGGGTTAATATTGGTTTGGCTTTTACCCGCTTCTGAGCTCTGAAGGAGTCGTTGAAGCTGAATAGGCTGAAGAACAAGGCGGCCATTAGCCTGAGAGGGAGGGGCGCTCAGTTTGAATACTGTTGTTAAAACATGTCGCAGTATTTACAATGTGAGGAGTCATTTTCTAATGCAAAATGGTCCCACAGCAGACTTCACCACGGTGAAGTTGGTTTCAAGTTGGATATTGGCTCTTCGCAATCAGCGGAATCAGCAACGTCTTGCTCACTCCTGATATCTAACTTGAAACCAACTTCACAGCGATCCAGACTTCGCTGCGCTTTCATGCTGATTTAGACGACTCTTCTTTCAGCTGCTTTGATGGGAAGACGGCAGCTCGCAGGTCGCTTTCTCTGTTGCTCTTTATCAGCATAGCTCCACCTGCAGGCTTGTAGTATGTACTACAGTGGTTTCGTGGAGATGGTGAAACTTTTCTCCGTTTTTTTGCCACCGTCTTCACACCTGAACTGGCTTCAGCGCCGTAGAGACAAGGCCTTTGGCTTCATCTCCAGAACACGTGAAGGCTACGTAATCTGTGCAGTCATTAAACTATACCAAAAGCCAAATATATGACAAAATACAAAAGTAAACACCCTTGAAAGAGTTTTAAAGTTGTTTTTGTTTTTTTTTTAAACCAACTTTGATAAGTAATAAGATTAGTGTGTTATTCCAATGTGGATTGTCATTAAAACAAGTTTCTGGAGATGAATAATAGTGTACATTAATGTAAAACTGATATGTCAGGATAACTTAAAGATCTCCAGATAACATGCCTCTTGATTATCATTACCTTAGACGACTGTCCGATGTTGTAAGTCCAGATATTCACGTTGCTTTCCATGTTGGTAGATACGAGGTAATTATGACTAGTACTGTAAGCAATGGTGGCACCAAAAGATGGCGCAACAAACAAAACGCCTGTCGGATTAGTCTAGTTTCTCATATTTGACGTCAAAAACCAAAAAGGAAAGTTTATTGACACCTTCAAGCTTTAACAGCCCACGGCACCTAAGTAGGGAAGGCTTCTGGGCATATAGGAGGATTGATGCAGCTACATTGTAATCACTAAAACGCCTGCACAGGCAAGCTTGGGAGGAGCTCCTCCCCTCAAGCAGCTTGAGCTCCTCCCAAGCTGCTTGACTAGACACAGAACCATGACTCTGAGGTCAAACCTGATGTTAATTATTGTTTCAGGAGAAAATTGCAAGAATAAACTAAAGGTAAAAATTTTCCCATTTACTTTGATTTTCCTTGAAATTCTGAAAAGGCTTGAGAAATAAATTCTCCATGAGAAGAGAACATTTATGGGAGCAAACCAGTAAAAAAAATGGCAAAGCTATTCATTAAAATATAGAAATATGTACTAGATAAGCTAAGTGGTAACTCTAAAGATTCCCCTCTTGCTTTCCTGCCACAATCCATGCAGAAACTTTAAATCAAAAGAAAAGACTGAACAGTCAAGTATCTGCAGTTTCACCATCTCTCTACAAGTTAGTCATCGGTGATCCAACGTTAGCTTAACTTTAATAATGCTGACTGAACAAAGTCCTGTTTTCGTGTCGGTGGTGGTAGAAAGTTCAGATACATGGAACGGACGCCATCTGCTTGACTTACTGGACTCATTATTTATGAGTTTAAGAGACAGATAAGAAACTATTTGCATGACTGCTGCTTTGTTTATCACTGTCAAACACTTCCAGTGAGCAGCAGCAGACCATGAATTAATAAATGAATACTTGTGACTCTAAAGCAAACATTCACTCTAATCCATCAGACTCCATCTGAGCCCCCCACCACGTTGCACAGCATGACTTCCATCCTTTGCTGTAATTAGCTCATATCAAACAAAACATGAAATGAAAAATGATAAGTGAAGTTAAATAAATTTGCATGGGAATCAGCAGCATATCAGTATTTATGGTAAGCCTTAAATTTCACCACATTCAAATATGACAGAATGCAAACGCTATGGAAATTCACTCTGCATGTCATAACTATGCTTATGTAAGCCTTCAACAAGAAAATGGGAAAGGATGAAGAATTATGCAGCACGAAATTAGTTTCAAGAGGATGTTATGTGCTTAAGGTCAAATGTTCCTATTTATATACTCAAATAACTACTTAAAAAGAACAAATAGAGCAATTATCTTCAATGAAACAAGTAAAATAACTGAAGGTTAAAATTAAAAGGAAGTAAAAAGAAAAAAAAAAAAAAAGAATCCCCTCGTACAGTACTTAACGAGTAAATCTGAGCAGCACCTGCACTGCCTACTTTACGGTGATACAGCTTGGGGCTTGGACTAACATGTCGAAAGCAGCCCAGATTCAACATGTTCAATCAGCTTCTCCAACTTTTTATTAAAGATCTACATATGAATTTTACATGAGGTCAGGGGTCGAAAGCACTGCAAGCAGGTTTTGCATAATGTAACAATAATTCGATGCATTCAGTGACCCATCGCAGTCAAGGAAATTACGTAGTTTGCCTGTAACCAAGGTCACAAGTCAAGCGCAAAACCTAAGATTTCCAGGCATTGCAACAGCCGCAATTATCTCGGCCAGGTCCTCCTTAATGCTATCTCTTTTTTTATGCAAACATTATCATATATGGCTGCCCAATTTGCAAAAATTCACACTTCATTAGCTTACAGGAACAACTTATTGTCTTAATAACTATGCTTGAAAAAGAGTTGATGCGCACACATGACAAAGACAGGACGCGCATAAGGTGCACATTTAACACAGTCCAATGCCAATTAACACAGTTAAGGTCCAAGCTGAATTTTTCTCAGGATCTGAAAGTGGGTCCAGAAAACAAGGTGGATCCACACAGACTAACGAGGGGCAACTCACATCTGTCAGTTCTCATTAATGACACAAAGTTAGAGTGCAACCTTGAACTACGACTGAATAAATTCATTTCACACTGTTACCGGAGCCCTGAGGGAACTATTTTGGATGATCAGTTCTGATATGATCCCGTCTGTTTAGGTAAAAGCTGAAGTGATCAACAGATGCAAAGAGGTAATTGACTGTGTCACTATTACAACTGTGTTGTAATTAGGGTAATTGTGGGGTTACAGCTTGCCAGACTGCATATGCGAGATGGACGTACCCTCTGAGCCACAAGCACGAAGCCAACGAGGAGGTATGCTGAAGTAGAAAATCACAAACAGCCGCTGTGAGATGAATCTAAAAAGTCTTTGGCTTCTAAAGGAAACAACTTCATGAACAATGACAAAAACACACTTTTACACAAGTCATCGTCAACTGGACAGTCTCACCCTGACCTGTGTGCTGGTTTTACTTTAAATTACGTTTGTGATTCATTCATTTTCCAATCAGGTGTCTCTATGCCCAGCCTATTGTCAAAATATGGTAATTTCTGTCTTGATAATGACGGGGCTAAAAAGATGGGGTTACCTTTGTCATTACTGCCAAAAAATGAAGTTAAAAGGATTTTAAATGAATGTATCAATAGATATAAAGTAGCACCATAAAGACCAAGAACAAAAAAACAACTTTTCCTCTTCTTCATATCATTCTCTGAAGTTTTGGCTTTCAGGAGGAAAAATGTTGGCATTGAAACAAACACACAACAGAAACTATTTACATATTTACACTGTTGCCTCATCTCCAGTTATTTATGGTACTATTTACTTTCTATCCTCACAAAAACAACTCCAACTAAGCCACCAACTCCTTCATCAGGATCCTGAGAGTTTCTGTCACCGCATTTCAGTCATTTATGGAAAATTAGTCCACAATCGAGTCTGCAATGTGACTTCACAGCTGTGTGTAGCTGTCACATGATGTTTTAAGAATTTAGTCATCATCACTTGTGTCATGTTCATGATGTCATGCTGTAATGATGCTATCTGTTCCAGCTACAGAGCTGCGGAGCGTGATGCAGCATTCTATTCTATTAAATGTGCATGTAAACTATATGTATGAAACTCACATGGAAAAGTCCAAACTGATTAAGCTGTGTTGTTCCAGACTGTATCATGGAATATCAATATTATTACACATGTTATGAGTGCTGCAAGTGGCATCTTATAGGTTTAAAGTTTAGCTGATTTAACACCTGTAATAATTTTTATTCCATTCTTTACATACTGATAAAAACTTAACAGTTACAAACATCCACCCCACCAACTATTTCTTCCTTTCTCATCTTACTA
The DNA here is from genome assembly GCA_023101725.1 of Atherinomorus stipes. Taxonomy (NCBI): domain Eukaryota; kingdom Metazoa; phylum Chordata; class Actinopteri; order Atheriniformes; family Atherinidae; genus Atherinomorus; species Atherinomorus stipes. The sequence continues at coordinate 402,531 of JALJCO010001256.1, read as the reverse complement.
ACCCTGCATGTTTGTGGAACTTCATCTCTCGGTCCATCATCATCACGTGGCCATCATCTACTTCTTGGATGCTGCAAAACAACACATTTATCTTGTGCTGCAGTGATGATGCTGCTGACCATTTTGCAGCATTTAGTAGCTTAATCTGCCAATTCCCACCAGGCTCATGTGGCGTGGCCTCCGAAACTCATCGCGGCTGTTTTAGTCATTGTGGATCCACTTCACTAGTAGGCGCTCTGCGTCTGACATGCTATATGGAAAGGCTCTGGGTGAGAGTTGACGAGGTCTGAAAGAACCCGCAGCTGCCAGCCATCCTGGAGTACCGACCATTCTGTGATTCTTCTCAACCCAGACGGCCAGTCCACCCCAGGACTCCACACGTAATAAGGTTGCCGGATGCTCTGGAAATTTACCTGCCTGTAGGCTCCGCCTCACTCCCTGTCGCCACTGATTTCATGTGCAGAGTAGACATGTGACAGCTTAGTATCCTACAGCTTAAGTTCAGAAATGCTGACATCCACATAAAATTCCTGGGTTGCTGTGGTGCTAACGATACAGCCGTGGCGGCCCGGGGAAACACATGCTGCACGGTTTGAGGTGCAAGTGAATGACTTCATCACTAACCGTGATACAGACAACACAATTTTACTGTGTGTGACAGTTGGCGGTCCTGTCACTATGCCTCCGAGTGATCATGCACCCTGGCTACTTGGCCAAAGGGATATGTCTTTGGCGGAATGGTTAGCGTGTACGACTCTCACCCAGGAGTCTGTGGGATCGAATCCTGCACGGGCGCCCCCTTTGTCCTGCTTTTGTTCAGCACTGTGTATTTGCTCGGCTGATTGTCGTCGCCTTTTCTTAGCTGAATCAACCATGGTGCACATTCCCAGCTGTGAGGTGATATCCAGGTGCTGGCACGTGATCATTCTTTATTTTATATAACCAGGAAAGCCTCATTGAGATTAAAATCTCTTTTCCAAGAGTGTCCTTATCAAGACAGCAGTCGAATAGTTAGAATATTTTGCATACACACAACTGACATTCAGATTGACAAATAAAACAAAAGCAGAACAATTTAAAAGTAAAATAAGTATCAATGTAGAATCCCTAGATCAAGCAGAACAACTACAAACAGATGTAACTGCCTCCAGGTTAATGATGATCATAATAAACGTCACTGTGCCATCATGGCAAGTCAGAGGCTCCACGGTTTAAAGTTGGAAATAATTTATCATTCAGGGAAAGATTAATTTGTTTTCCTGTTATTTCCAGCCTGTTGTCCACAGATGGTCATTTCTGTCAGGAGAAGCTTGAGGCTAGAAAGGTAATCAATCATTTGACTTCTTCAGTCTCACAAACTTACACCTGACAAAGTTTTGCTCAAACCAAATTGGGTACTGCTGTGCAAGAAAAACACAAGATGTTGTCCAAGTAAAGTTCAGATGCTCCATATTGTACACAGATATACGACCCTGATGCGTTCCCTGACTTTTCAACCTAATCAACTCAAATAAAAGTGACTGAAAAACCTTTAATAAAGTGATCATTGCAAATTGTCAAGCTTCAAATTTTCTCCTTTTGATCCCAGTCAGTGATCTCTGAGCCACTTACAGCCACATATTCATCACACAGGCTACAATGAGCTAGGCTGACCAACACTTCCTGTTACCCAAGGTGGGAGTGACATCACGTGAATTCAAGCAGTATGCAGTATTATGCATCAAGGTTTGGGAACATAAGGCTATCCAGTGCTACAAGCTAAGTCAGTCTGGGCTTTGTCTTTGTTATATTACATGGTTGGACACCTGAAAGTCAAGCTAGATATCTGCGCCACAAGCAGAAGCTTTTACAATCAATTTTGAAGCGGTAAGCAGCAACATTTCTTCACACAGAGCTGAATTTTCCTATTAGCCAAGTGCTGGCTCCACTACTTGATCCCGCTGTGAAAAACTCAGAGCAATTAGAACAAAAAATAGCACAAGTGTTGCAACAGTCGGGCACAAAGCTGCTGTTGTTGCTCTGTCTATCTTCAAGCACTCCAATCTTTATCCTACCAACGTGTGTCTCGAGTGCTTTACCCATCAATCATCTTTACGCTCCGAGAGGAAGACTTATTGGGCAAAGATAATGACTGGAGATGAAATTCATCACTGGCTAAAGTAATGGGTAAAAACACTCAAATTCTCACACATACTCACTTTGTAAACATGAAACCTTGTGAGGATGCTGTTATTAATGAGGCCTGAGACAACATGTCCACAGCCGGTGCAGCAAGCAGGTTACATGTCTGACGGATTTACCAGGGCGGGAATAGAAAGGGCTAAATGTTATTTGTAACGGCGTGTAGAGCAACTGACACATCTTGTGTTGTCTCACGGCCCAACACGTGGAACATATTTAAGACTGGAAATGTCAAGACCGCTAATATTGCACACAGAGAACAATACGGTGAATTTAAAGGATGCCCCTCCTGTCTTCAGGAGGTGGAAGAACACATCCAGTGGCCTCAAATGAGTTCTCTGACAGCCAAGATTTACAATAAAGAAGAAGAGCGCTGTGGTGAGACATGGCTCGAGGCAGCACTTAAAAAAAAGAAAGAAAAAAATCGGGCAATATTTCATTGTGAAACATGGAAAGCTCAATATGTCCAACAAAGCTCTCTCTTTAAATCCCCTCTCAGTGTGAGAGATAAGCATGCAGCAGCTTTTACAGATGACAGTGAAATGTATTATGCTTTAACAAGAAGAAGGGAAGTTGCAGAGGTTTAGGTCGGTAACACATTTTCCTGTCTGCTCTACGAGCTGTTTACCTATAAAAACTTCATGGATAGGTTCTGACAAAGCGCAAGACTCAGAAAAGCTAAATATGCTTTAAACAAAGCCACGCCTCTACAACATGTGTGGTAAACAAAGCCACGCCTCCATAAAAAACAACATGTGTGGTAAACAAAGCCATGCCTCAACTGATGTGTGGTAAAAAAACCCCCCCCCATCTTCTGCAATTAATATAAAGCCACCCCTCAACCGACATGTGCAGTAAATATAAAGCCACGCCTCAACCAACATTAACTGTAAACAAAGCCACAACATGTGTGGTAAACAAAGCAGTGCCTCTACGACATGTGTGGTAAACAAAGCCATGCCTCAACCGATATGTGCAGTAAATATAAAGCCACGCCTCAACTGACAAAGCCGTGCCTCTACAACGTGAGGTAGACAAATCCGCGCCTCTACGACGTGTTTGGTAAACAAAGCTGCGCCTCTATGACATGTGAGGTAAACAAAGCCACGCTTCTACCAACATGTGAGGTCAATAAAGCCATGCTTCTACCAACATGTGAGGTAAACAAAGCCACGCCTCATTACCAAGCTCTCGACCTGTGAGGTAAACAAAGCCACCCCTCTATCGACATGTGTGGTTAACAAAGCCACACCTCTACGATGTGTGTGGTAAACAAAGCTGCACCTCTACCAATGTGCGGTAAACAAAGCCACGCCTCGACTGACATGTGTGGTAAACAAAGCTGCATCTCAACAACATGTGTGGTGAACAAAGCCACATCTCTACGACGTGCGTGGTAAAAAGGCCACACCTCTACAACGTGTGTGGTTAACAAAGCTACACCTCCACGTGTGGATTTGCTGAGTAGAAATGTTTGAATAGAGGCGCTTCTCTGTCTTACAGTAGAGTACATGAGAGCCAAATTGATCCAACTTGTTTGTATGATGTAGGAGGAGATGTAGGAGGTTTTCCAATGAGAAGAGAAACTGCTAATGGGTTTAAGTGACTGATGTATCAGAAAGCTATACACTACTGCAGTGCAGCTCAAAGTCTGTGTGGGTACGTTTGAACAATGAAGCCAACGCTACACCTCTTCCAATCAGGTCTGAGATCTCACCCATACTTTCATTTATCTAGCAAGTGATTCCCCTCATTATCATTATATTCATTTAAGCCATAGTGTAAATGCATTGACTAAACAGGTATCAAGAACTTGGCAGGCCTAACAAGGACCCAAGAAGCTGGTCCTGAAGATCATTTAATGAATGAAATTTGTTAAATAAACGAAATTTTGTAAAAGGGCTCAGACTAATGTCGAAGAATAAAGACCAAATTCCTGAAATTTAAACTTGCCAGAACTGAACAAACTGTTTTCACATGATAAATATCATTGACATTTATCTAGACAAATCACTGCATCTACATCCTATTTTACTGAATAGTTCAAGACTTGTGCACAATACATTTTGAATTTTGGGTCTCCAAGGTTCACAGCCATTAAGCTGTCAAGGGCTTGTTACAAATCAAACTGAAATCAGATTTTTCGTTTATCCTCTAATAATTTATGAGTGTTCCTTCATGCTATCTTGCTATAATGCCTTTGAAATATCTTTATTAATAAATGTTGTCTTTTCTTTTGCCCAGTAAGTCTTCAAACTTTGACTGTAAAACAACAATGATCTTTGTGATTGGTGTCCCACTATGTTTGATAGCAAAGCTCTCCAAATACAGCACTTGCTTACATTACCATATTCACTTGTTTCACTTCAGCACCGCTGCCAAACTTCGACACCCCCTAAACCCTCCTAAGACTGTTCACACAAATAAAAGAGGCAGCCTGCCATCTGTTCCTCTCTATTCTAGGCCTTAGAAAGAGAAAAAAAAAAAACCATGTTCACTACGTGATTAAATCCAGTAGAATAAAGAATACTTTCAGAAAGATCATACTGAAGAATATTATGAAGATGTTCTTGCATTTCTTAATTTAAAAGCACAGTTTTACCATCAACTTTCTGAACCTAAACAGCAATAGTATGCCAGTGCATTAGTTTCTCCTTTCTCACCACCTCCATGGACCATTTACCAAAATGGTACAGCAGTTTCTTTAGTTTTAGCAAATGAAAAGGAGAAACTCAACACTTCTATGTGCTATTGTTTCTCTAATAACAGGATGAGGATCGTAAGAGTGAGCGTTAAGAAGTAATACCCTCTGTTTGACTTCTCAGGGTTCCTGCTGTGACGTGTCGGCCTTCCGGGAGCGTCTCATTTGCCGACTGTGGCTTCCTGTCCTCTCATTCCCCTCAGCTCAGACACAACTGCAGGCAAATCACACAATTCACCCCCATAGACACAGATCGCTTCCTGCTGAGTTTGTTAACCAGCACATGCTTCCAGTAAATTCCAGTTGACACTTTAGAAGATATTCTGATACCCAACATTTTTACAAGTGTGGCTGTAGATCAGAACAGAGATTGGTCATCTGTGGTTTTTAATCCCCAACTCCTACAGTCGATGGGTGAAGTCCACTTTCCCCCTTACCCTGTGTTCACACTGGACGCGAATAAATTCATTCGCATGAATGAATTACATGTTAAGTCAATGTACAGACGTGAATAGATGCGCCTTTGCTTGGCGCTGCGCGTTTGACGCGAATTTGCGGCGAAACAAGCCCCAAACGCGCGTCTTAAGGCCTTTACACACCTACTCCGAATATTTCATCCGAAAGATTCGCACGGCAAAAGCTTCAATCAAATTCATGTCAAGTCAACGGGAGCGTTCACATCAGTGACAAAATTCCGTCTTGTGATTTTGCAATGTCTATTTTTTCGAACTGAGGTCGATTTTCTTAATATTCGCAATCACCAATCAGAGAAGGCACTCTGATGTCACAGAGCTGGTCGCAAGCAAAAAGAGAAGGGAAAAAGAGAGAGTTGTCGCTTGTTACTGCATCATTATGGCTCAAGTGTTATCACCTTTGTGTCGCAGCACTCTTGTTTGGCAAACGGGGGTTGGGGGGTGTCACAGCTGAAGTAGCAGTGTTTTCCCTACATTTTGTAGCCATTTGAGGTTATTAGCTACATGTGTTCTATTTAAAATCCCCATTTAGCATCTCCACGGTGAGATCAGCCGTTTTCAGCATCCAGGAGTTTACCTGCAGCCGCCTCTCCTTCCATCCCTGCTGCATGTGTTTACATTCCTCTGAAATAACAAATGCGAGTTTGTTTTTGCATCTTCGTAATTTTGAGTCGTAGCAGGTGTGTATAGACAAATACGTTGATATTTCTCCCCCGAATTATTCTAAATTTCGTGCCGTTTATTTGCACCGGTCCCGGTGTATAAAAGGTCTTTACTCATGCGAATGTAGCGTTTTACTCGAGCGAATATGGCATCCTATTCGCGTGAGTAAAACACTATATTCATGCGAATGAGGCATCCTATTCGCGCGAATAGAGCGTATTTCGCCTATGCGCTTCTCACAGATAAAATAAAAAAAGCTGCACACAAAAGCATGGCAATAATACCATAAATTTAGGACTGAAAACCCAGTCAGACAAAACCTCATTAACCAAAAGCTGCTTGTCTCTGCAGCCGGTGTTTGATGAATGAAATGTCACAACGCCAACACTCTGCAGCAGGAACAGAGAACCTGTATTTCCCCGAGGAAATGCGGCTCTGTCCTCACTACATAAATAAATTGAGGTTGTTTGTTATCAAACGTCAATATAATTCAATATGAGTCTGTGGTCAGACTAGTGTAGTATTCAGTCTGGTCAGAAGTTTTTTTTTTTTTTTTTTTTTTTTTTTTTTTTTTTTTTTTTTTTTCCCCCCCCCCTCCCTCTTTCCTTTTTTTTCTTTTTTTTTACCCCCCCCCTCTTTTTTTTTCCCCCCCCCTCTTTTTTTTTTTTTTTTTTTTTTTTTTTTTTTTTTCGTTTCACCCCCACTATAAATGACGCTCCAGTACCAGGAGTTCAGCCTCAGCTGATGTCAACAAACACTCCGAAAGCAGCAGGAAAGCGGTCAGTTATGAGTTGCGTTTAATCAGCTGGTTAAATGTTGAGAGGTAGAGGCGAGGAGACGGCACAGACTCATTAAACTGAGCTACAATAGCTAGCGACAGAAGCCATGTTGTTTTGCTGGAAGTTGGAAGTTTAGCTGGAAGCGCCTGCTAGCTGCGGCTAGCTTACTCACCAAAGGCAGGTGGACCTATACTCTGCAGCCGAAATGCAGCACTTGTAGTTTGTATCCTGGAGGGATATGCAGCACCGATCCTCCCAGACAGAAGCCCATCAAACTGGGCTACAGAAATCCCCTTGGAGGCGACCGTCATCCAGACGTAACTCCTGGATTAGGTGATGAAATCCACCAAGCTCTGAGACCTCTGGAGAATCTGCTGGATCCAAAAACGGCGCCGTCTTTGGTTCTCCAACTTCCAAAGCTGGTGCAAAGCCACAGCTCTCTCAAAGAACTCAAAATAACTGGGTTCTGCCATGTTGACCTGACTGAGATGACTGACGAGTGACAAACCACCATCCCCTACTCCAGGAAGTTGAACTTGACGCGTGAATGAAGCATCTATTCGTGCGTACGATACGCTCCATTCACACGTATTATTCGCTCCATTCACGCAAAAAAAAAGTCAGAATCAAGCGAGTAAACATCCAGCATTCGCGCATTGAAATCTAGGTGCGTACGCAAATGGAAGCATCCGGTGTGAACACGGGTTAGCCCTAGCCAAAGGGGGAACAGCCCTAACCCTTCGTTTTACGCGTTCATGTGAAGGGGTAGTTGTGTCCCGATTCTGGTTGAGACCAGGGGGGAGGGGAAAGTGGTAGGGCTATCTGGCCCTCAAAACAGAGATTTTCCAGGGACACACTAGAAAGTAAGTGGTATATTACCCACAATTTCATGCGAAATACGGGCAAAACGGAGAGGAAATCGGCAGCAAAAGCCAAAGAAACGCACAAATCTAGGGCTGTCACAAACAATTATTTTGGTAATCGATTAGTCACCGATTATTTTGCCAATTAGTCGACTAATCGGATCATGCGAAAATTGCAGCATATTTACAGTACCAGTCAAAGTTTGGATACTTTCTCATTGAATCTAATAGGAGAAAATTTACAAATTTTTTATTGGTAGTGTGTGTGTTTATTTATGTCAATAAACTATTCAAGAAAAGTTAACCTGACAGAAAAGCAGATAAGGCAGTGGGAGGTACATTGGCAAGTTTTGAGAGGAAAAAATAAAGCTTATAAACAATAGTCAATAAGTCGATAATGAAAATAGACAGACTATTTTGATAACCAACGATTAGTCGATTAATCGACTAATCATCGCAGCCCTACACAAATGTGAGTATTTTTTGTAAATAAAATATGAAAATCACTATTTTAAGGTTGCTTTAATTATTACAGACAATTTTATTACAAATGTGCAAAAATTGCTAGTTTCATAACATTACATGCATCTGCTCGTGTCTGTAACGTAACATTAACGTTAAACTTGAGTTAAAGCCGTCTTCTTTTCCTTTAATTTTTACGGTTTTCGGCCCAAAGCCGAAAAAAATAAATCCAATCACTCAGGAAACAGAGATTATTGCTGCTTTTTCTAAAAAAAAAAACAAACAAACAAACATATTTATTGACAATTCAGTGCTGCAGATGGCATTGCAAACTCTTCCAGAAACAACCGTGATGTCAGTTTACTGCGCCATGGACGACTATTGACGCATGAGGATTTCAAAGGGTTGTCCCATTTCTTAGGGGAATAATAGAGTCCCTAGTTTAAATGGAATTTCAAGTGCTAAGGCCAAAGGGAAGGGCTAGGGGTAGGGATGAAAATAGGAACTGGGTCTTAGTGTCAAAGTATCCTCCGTCCCAATGTTACTCCCAGTGTATCCAGTGCTTGGAGGTCACGTTGGCATGAAAGCATGTTCGAAATCAAGAGCATAGAAAGAAAAGGTTAATCGGAGGCGACTGCTGTGGTGATTTTCCATCACTTAGCTTCAGCTACATTTTCACATTTCCCAAAAATAGAAACGGTCTCCTGGGGCGAGTGAAGGGGAAATAGGCCTAAGACCTATTTACTCAGCTATAATCCTATCAATAATAGAGTAGCCTCAACATCTTAGAGAAAACATCCCCCTCACTCTGCTTTTGGATGAGAGCTTTTCGATGTTTAGTGTTCACCTCTGACCCAGCTATTATTTTTTTCCTCCAAACGTGCCTTCTGAGAGCCAAAAAATCTTCTGTTTTCCCTCCTTCTTGCTTTCAGGCAATTATAAAAATATATATGCTGGCTGAAGCAACACAGATGGAGGGAGAAGTCACAAGGAAATGTTAAAGTAAAAGGGCTGTAGCTGCTGGGAATAGCATTAATGTCATAGAACCTTGAAATTTGAATCAGATTTGTCTTGGTTTTATGTCTACATGGATCTCCTTTTCTTTCTAAACTGCCACTGTGAAGGAACAGTCATCAAAAGGTTTAGTCAAAGGCACACATACACCCTCCCAGTGACTTAGCCCACTCTCCATGGCATCTCTTTGAAATGTGCCACTGTGCACCCGAACAAAGGTAATAATGTCTCTACTGCTAGTATCTGGGTCGAACGAGATCAATCGGTCTTTGGGTGGAAGAATCAGCATGTGCATCGCTCTTTTGTCACCACTGTCAGGTTGTAGGTGGAGGCAGGGATGAGTCTGATGTAAATCAAAAGATTTTTAGTTCACTTAGGGAGACGGGGTTCGAAGCTATCAGCTATGGCCATCAGTGACCCTCAGTTCCCGAACAATGAGTCATTATGGAGCGCTGAGTGGCCTTAATAGACTGACTGACAGATGAACTTGGAAAATGAACGCCTTTTTGTGTGTGCCCAAGTAAACCAATATGTAGCATTAACAGCAATGCATCAGTGACGCCCTACTATTTCACCTGCACAGTTAAAAGTCATGCACTGGCTTATTTGGCCATGAGGATAATTTCCAAAACAAATCCACAGTAAAATGCAGACCCCCAGGTATCATAAGGATAGACCAATACATTGGCCGGTCAATGTTGTGTTTTTTGCTGGTGTCAGGATCGACACCAGCAGATCAGATGTCAGTTGTGTTGGCCGATATCCCCATTCGGCATAATTACAGACTTTTTAATATATATACAGTCATCCTCAAAGTTATCATACGCTTAAATTAAAGAATAGGCTGGATTCACAGCAGTAAATTAAATAACAAAAACTAAAGAAACTAATAATAAAAAAAAATGTACAAAATCATAATTTAGTGAAATAAAATATTACATTTGAATTATGGTTGGAAATATTAATTAATAAAAACAAAAAAACAAAAATGTCCCAGACACATTAGAGCACATTTCTCATGAACATTGGACCAAAATACATGTCAGCAGGTGCAGAAGTCTTTTTAACATTACAGAAAACACTTGATTGCAGTGATTGCTCAACAAAATTTTAGCTTCCAAGGCCAATCATGCGTGTTTACTTATTTTGTGTTTTTTGTGTATTTGTTTTTAATATTTCCACAATTCAAAATCAATGTCATGATTTTCATAAAATTTTCATGTATTATTACTTTAGTCAAATTCAACGTATTTCACAGACAACTGATTATATATATATATATATATATATATATATATATATATATATATATATATATAGCAACTTTAACATTTCTATTTATTTATTACACCATTATTTACACCATTTTATTTATTTATTATTTACAACTCTACCATTCCTTTAAAAAAAATATATATTTAAAGTTTTTGTTCTTTTTTTCATATTAAGAAAGTTGTAAAATTACTTTTCATTGTATCTTCCATTATATTGATTTGGGAGTCAAATGCAGAATCAGCCCCAAATATCAGCATGTTGTATCGCCATCGGTTGAGGCTGATGAGAAAATATCAGTATCAGCCCTAGAAAAAAATCTGTATCGGGCAATATCCCAAATCAAAAGACTAATTATTTTGTTTTTCTAACATTTAAAGTTAGAGTCTACCTTCTAGACAGCAATACTCAAATCAGCCTTTAAATAAATACCAGTTTCAATGTCAAACTGGCCAAAATATGAAAGTGATGCAGGAAAAGTTCTGCAGGAATCTTAATACGACAGGAAAATCTCACATTTAAGCTAATTTAGACCATTTTGTGTAAGGTGGGTGGGTTTTCTTTTTTACATATCCATCTGCCTCTCTTTCCCTGTCACATCTAAACTAGCATAATTAATTTAGTGCTATCTTCCCATGCAGACAGTTTTGGTTTCATTTGCCAAGATTTACAGACATCTGACAGTGAGATTTAGCTTCTGTCCAAATATAGTGTAGATGCATGAAATTTAGTTGCGCTGCTTACTGCAAAGAGAAAAACAGCTCTGAGGATAAAAGAAAAACTTCATCCAGAACAGGGGAGCTGCACTGTTAATTTCCTAGAAGAAATGATCATTTTATGATGTGATGAAAAGGCAGAGTCAAATTGGCTCAAAATAACCAAAGTGTCTGCTGATGCAGAAATCTGACATATGTCTTAAAATGTTGACCAAAAAAAAACAAAAAACTTGCAGCATTTTACTGACACCCATGTCTTTTTTTCTGAAAAGACAGTAATGTTACTTCTATATCAGGTAAGAAGTAAACAATCAGTCTAAATCTAAAGTCAAGTCAGGGAAAATGGTTACACTGTAAATGCAAACAATGTCCTGACTAAATTAGTGTAATAAACTTAATTCATGCTAGTTTTTTTTAAGTTTACTTGCTCACATGGAGTTTTCTTCACTTTCTACAGTACCTGCTAATTGTCTAATCAAGTACTGTGTACTTGGTTTTTGGTGGGTGTGTACAACACCTGTACACACCTGTTCCTGATGGATGGGAATGTATTTATATATTTGTTATCGTTCTTTAAGGCAACCTGTGTTCTGTTCTGCACCCCGAGTTAAATGTCCATGTAATCCCATCACTCCCTCCCAGTCTAATTACAAGATGCACAGAACCAGACTGCATCGGTCCTACTCAGGGTGGAATCATGTGAACATACCAATGTATAGTGTTTTGCCTTGTGAACTCGAGAGGAGTGAAACTGTTGAATATTTTTTAAATTAAGTATAACTGCAATAGTAAAGATAACAGATTGATGGGCCTGACCTTGGCACCCTGCCTTTAGTGTAGTGTGGAATTCCTACTTATTTTGGCAGAAAATATTACGTTAATGTGACTTAAAGTATTTAGGATGTAATAGCTTGATCTGAATTTAACTAAACTGAGATGTGTTAAGTGGTCACAACTTCAGAAAAGTACAGCTTACTCAAATATATTCATTTCACCAAAACCTCAGCAATCAAGTTTTTTTTTTTATTACTATTTCCAAGGTAATCTGTTTCCTCAATATTTTCAAGTAAACTTAAATTGTTAGAATTTAGTGTAGAAACAAATATGGAAGCATCTTTAACAACAGATGAGTCAGAGTATGTCCAAATCAACAGGGATGCTTAAGGCGTGTGCTGGCTGGTGCCAACCAAGAACCATCCAAGAAAAGATTCATGTTGTTCAGTCAACAGTTTCTTTAGTGTGTATCCATGTGGTCTGTTTTCACAGAGGAAACTAATCTCACTGCTGGCTGTGACAGATGGGTAAGACCACATCAGAGTATATCTTAGCATACGGATAAAAAAACAACCATGACATCATCACTGATGGCTCCTCTGGTATTCAACGAGTCTGTTCTGATCAATCACTTTTCTTTGATGAGAATAAAACCCCAAAAACATGCAATATAAACATGGAAGGAAGATATTTTGGAGAAATGATTTCTAGCAGAGGCATTGTGATGCTGAGTTATGTCCTGTTATAAAATTACCAGCTTGTCTGACATGCATCACTTAACAACTGTTTCCAACCTCATGCAGCCCTTCAAGGCAAAGGAAGGTGCTGTGGAGTCATCCATCAGCAGGAAAATGCACCCTGACGTTGCAAAAATGGTTTAGGGACGCTTTCAGAAACAAGACAAAGAGCTCAAGGTGTTGGCTGACCTCCAAATCTTAGATTTGGATTGGAAAGTCCAATCCACCGCAGCCAAACCGCACAATGGAAATCCAAACGGCACTCAGAGTTCTGGATGAGACAAAACTGTGTCTTATTTCAGGGTCAGCGCACTTTGGGCCAGATGTATCAAGATCCAAATTTGCGTGTAGTAATTTGCCCACGCAATCTTGAATTTTACATGAGGAACGGAACCACTGTTTGCAGGTGATTTACCAATAATGAAGGTGCAAATGAGCGCTGGTGCAAACGTGTTGGAAACGCCCCTATATTAACTAGGTTTTGTGTGTTTTGAGGTTTGCAGCGTGGTGAATTGGGAGAGACGACAGCGCAAAAGGAAATATGACGCCAGATGAGGATGGAGATATTAGGAGGACGGAACAAACGAAAATAATTTAAAATAAGTATGATGAATATAAAAAATAATACAAGTACTGTATCTGTGCACAGCCTCATTTGGCATTTTTATGAGGACATGGATCAGGAGTTGCTGAACAGATTAAAGTGTCTGCAGTTTCGACATGGTCTCTTTTACACAGGAGGAGCACACTTTGGCACAATGCCAACAGCTACAGAGCTTACGCTGCCAGGTGATCCTGTGGTCCTGTCCAAGTGCTAAAATCCAAGTTAAAACGTGACATTGGCAAAAAGGGAGATAAAAAGACACAATTAATGCAGCTTTAGTTCTCATTAAGCTGTACAGTGGCTGCAAACTTTCATTTATCCAGAATATTTTACAAATAAATTAAATTGGGTTAAGTTGGTAATCCAGCTCAGAAACGCTTTTGTTCTACTGGGTGAACTGGTCCTTCCATCCTGACAGTAGTCAATACATCATGTTTTTATAAAAAGGAAGGAAAAAAGTCAGACCTCCTGTGAGAGCTGCAGTTCTGTTAAAACTCTGACCAACCCCTGCCATTCGCACTGAAAGGCAGGAACTGGTAATTTGCAACTTATAGAAGAAACGAATTGATGCCTTTCTGTCTCGTCTCTGTCCCTACCCTCTCACCGTCCTCCACGTGACCCCCCTGTGTGCCTCTCACTGTTAACAAACATAGGTAATGTACTGCTAACTACTGCTGCACCAAAAAAACAGAACAAAACAAAGCAACAGTAGGATTAAGTTTTGGAGGCGTTGATGTTTGCAGTGTGGACTTTTTACACCACAGAAAAAGTTGGAGGTGAGTGGATTAAAGCTTTTAAAAACATGGTTTGTCAGCTGTTTACAATCAAACTAACGAGCTATCCACTCTGCTGTTACCGTTAACTTGCTCGTAAACCATCGGCGCACACGTCCCTGCAGGATGCCCTCTGAAGGCGTGGGTTCGGGTGGTGTGTTTTTTTAAACTGTCGCTTGCCCAAACCGTTTTTCCAACATTGCCAACCCTAGCTTTAAATAGCCTAGTGGTTTGCTGCATTGATTTTTATTGAATTAACAATGAGAACTACGTGGTCCTCCCTGCTCATGAAAAATTATTTTAAATCAGATGTGTGCAAGTCCAGGATTGTCCCTCACAGAAGTTGCAGCCTTTTGTGCACAAAGCTGCAAGTTTGCACCTGCTTTTCAGACATACTAAAATAGACGCAAAAACCAGCAAGGCAATGCATCTCACGGTTGATAAATCGCCTTGCGAGTGCTAAATTAATATATTTACATTTTCTCTCCCATTCCACGCAATTTTGCGTGTAAATGCTCCATATTGCATATTCATTGCAGAAAAAATACTATGGATAAGAGCCGCTATTTAGCACGTTTTAAGACCAAACCCAGATCAGTACATTTTTTTGCGTGCAGTGAGATAGCTCACATTTTTATACATGCAAACCTTTAATAGACCCGGTCCTTTGAAGTGTGGATTCATCTGCTGCAGAACTGTCCCATTTCCGAAGGAGCCTCAAAATCCACCCTGCAAATCTGCACTCCGTTTGGCTGGAAACGAAAGATACTGGTTGTGTATCGATTGTGGCCTCACCTTCCCAGAATTCATTGCGCATAAGGTGGGTAGGAATAAGCAGCAGAGGTGCGGGTATAACATTTGAATATATTTGTGGATTTTTCAGTGTCAAGTGAAGTGTTTGCCGACCAGATACAATAGATAATGTCTGTGGAAAATTTAAAAAATGTACAAGCAAGCTCAAACCAAGAATTTTTGCCTCAGAAATACATTTGTCTGACATTACTCAGGTGTTAACGACCAGTTAACGTTCATGTAACAACAGATGTATGAAAAGGAATAAAATGCCCTGCTCCATTTAATTTTTACAATGTTTTGGAAGTAAGGATAGGCCGATACATCAGCTGGCTGACAACTAGCACAATGTTAAAAGCCAAGGAATAAAAATGTGTCTTAATGTGTAATGTATTCCTTTATTTTGTAAATTCATTCATTCATTTTCTGTACCGCTTATCCAGTTCAGGGTCGTGGGGGTTGCTGGAGCCTATCCCAGGTATTATCAGGTGTGAGGTAAGGTACACCCTGGACAGGTCGCCAGTCTGTCGCAGGGCCAACACAGAGAGACAGACAACCGTTCACACTCACATCCACTCCTAAGGACAATTTAGAGTGGCCAATTAACCTAACATGCATGTCTTTGGATAGTGGGAGGAAGGCCCCAGTTTGAATTGTTCAAACCCCCTCCCCAGTTGGGACTCAAACTAGCAACCTTCTCTCTGTGAGGCTGCAGTGCTAACCACCACGCCACCGTGCAGCCCGATATTTTGTAAATTTTAAATCAAAATCTTGAATTTTGAAATATTTAAATGTTTATCTGTTACTTATTACATGGCAGATTTTGTAGGTTTGCAAAGGGGATTCCCAGCCAGAGGATACTGTCTGGCTGACAAACACGGAGTCGGGGGTAGTGTGGGTGTGTGTTCTCAACCCCTCACAGAAATGATGCGCCTTTATTGCTATGATAGAATATTAAAACACCGGCCTTGTTTATGTGGAACGAAGTGGACGTACACATTGCTTTTACTATAGAGACTAATGTGCACATTGAACACTAATCAGAAGGGAAATGTCCCCTGTGCTTGAAATAAGTTCAAAACAACAAATAAAGTTGAGCCTCTGCTGATGGTTTTCACCTGTACGGTTCAGAGGCTGTCTGAAAGTCCAGGGTTCAGATAAATGAGCAGCTCCCTTAACGGCCTTCAGATCCAGCAGTCAGGAAAAGGGCCCTAAGTGGGAACTTAGTCATCCTCACAGACCGACTTCACCTCAGCATGCACCCTACGCTGCTAATGCCTTGACAGACCATCAATACAAGTAGACGTGTTAATGGCATAAGGAAGGCTACGGGCTTTTAAAACACAACACATGAAGTCAGGAGAGGCCGGTGCATATGTTTTTGTTTAACTCCTCTTATTCTTTCTAGAAAATCAATAGATGCAACATACATCCTAAAACCTGTTAGAAAAGTCAAATTAGGATCGAGTGACATGTTGAAGCATGTTCTGGTCTTGATATAAACCAAGGGGCAAACTCCACCGGAGAAGACTGAAACCCCGCAGTAAAGTTAAATAATTGCAGTTCTTTCTTGATCCGCTAGGGGCTCGCTCCGAAACAGAGCAAATCCTCAGACTCCAATGTTAAAAAGACCAACTTCACAGCAGAAATAAACATGTTTACAGCCTGGTTCAAAACATTGTTTTTGGTTTAATGGGTAGAGTTTACCTTCATGTCAACTGTGATGGGGGCAAAAATTTTTATAACTCATCCATTTAAATGTTATTTAATCTTGAAATTAGACATAATTAGAGGCGTGCCCTTTTGATTGACAGGCAGCAGGCTGGGTGTCGGTTTTAGCCGTGGAGGCTAATAGTTAGCTCACTGCTTGCTCCCAGGAAGTCTCAGCCTGTAGCAGAGTTGCATAATGGTGGTTTTTACTGGTTAACAGCAAGTCTGAACCTTATCTTTAAACCCCTTTTCTCCGTTCATGCCTGTTCACTTCAGATTAGCTCAGCTAGCATTAGCTTAGCTGTCAATCATTTGCCCCACAGCTCACAGCGGCCCGGTCTTTGCCCATTTTGGTATTTCACGGGAGTGATGACAAATGCAACATGGTAAGATGGCGATGGTGGGAAAAGCGCAACTGCCTTCACTTTTCTGTCTTCAAACGTAACCGAATACTACATCCCTTTTTTTTTTTTTTTTTAGTCTTTGGTTTAAAATGGCCGCCGTGTTTTTGGTCACCAGCTGGCATGTGTCAAAGCTGGAAAATGTGGGAATGTGAACCTGGCCACATCTCTTCTGTTTGTCTCATCTATAACTGATGGTGGAAGTAGGGCTGGACGATATGGCTAAAAAATCCCAGTATCACCACTAGGGGCGTCAACGTTGCCAATTTTTTCTACATGTGTAATCGGGACTACTAACCATCGTGTTACACATCAGAGATTAATAATCTTTAGGTTACAGATGGTGATGTCACTTACACATCCCACCGTACTCCCGGCGTCATACTGAACTCAGAGCAGAAACACTGTAGTAGAACCAAAGTAAGGTTATGGATATTTATCATTTTAATCCCCAAGAGCTGAAACAATTCAACGGAAAAAAATCTCTTTTTTTGGGTGTGATCCGAACGGGGTCCCTGCAGAAGCTTTCAAACAGCAGACATTGGCTGACTAGATTTTTCCTACATCTATCAGATACATAATAACCAGCCTTCATACACAGGAGAAAGAAAGCTTTCACAAGCAGGGATGTCTATCAATGTTTCACTGCTGGCTGGACCCAAAAATATGGAAATGTTTTAGCTGAGAGAAGTAAGTAGCGTTCTGGTGATCAACTTTATGTAAACAGCGGCTAACACGAGCGGTTAGATCTTCTGCTAAACACATGCATTTGTCACAGTGTCTGATCAGATTCACGCTTATAACTTTATTTTATAAAAAAATTACCTTAAACCCAGTTAGCAACAACTAAAGCTAGCTATCCTAACATGCACTGAAACCCACCCAGTACGTTTCCACTGCACAGATGCAGTTGGCGTCCGATCAGCTCTCCTGATCACTAAAGCATCTCTGACGATGTTCTTCTTTGCTAACCCATAGAAAGAAATATCTGGATCTCCTGTCCTGTTGTAACATCCAGCTGCACAGTTTATGGATGGATCTCTGACGGCTTGAATAGAGTCGCTACAGCACCACAAAGCACTGGTGCTCTGCTGCTGTAGCTGCCACTGCATCGACGAGTCAACTTGAAGCGACGCGACAGGCTGTGGTTGTGTTTATCATAAAAATATCAATTACGCATGCAGATATTTAGTTATTATCTGAAGTTTTCAGGCAACATTACCACCACTAAAATACAGTATTGGTGAGAAATGAAAGAGGAGAGGGAGCGAAAAATGACGTGTTATTGATTTTTCTAAACGGTGGACACCCCTAATCACCACAAAACGATGGAAATGATACGATATGGCACGCCACTAGTTTGAAATAATTTAGAGATGGATTGTAGTATCTTCAGAGGACATTCTAGGTCGACTGTCTTGCTGATAAACATGTAATTGCTTGGCTTTTTTTTCTACCTCATTTCTCCCTTCCACACGATGTGTTTCATTAAAAAACCCTCTCAAAGTGCTACGTAGGAGTTCTCCTCCCACACTGAGTAAGAGTTTGGACGATTCACTGCCACCAGATTGGTCGTTTGTCTCGACATTCTTTCATTTATAGCACACCTGTGGCAAATGGAGCAAACAGCTCTGCACATTTCATACTCCCTTGGTCGCAGTATTCTTACGAGGGATGTGAAACAAAGATTGTGAATGACCTTCCGCTGAGTCGTTCATACATCCTCTAACAACCTGCCTGGGCTTTTTAGTCACTGGCATTTCACAAAAGATTCACCAACACTGATTTTAATTCCTAGTTTCACAAGCCATGTTGCTTCTAATCTTTCTGCTTTGACTCTAGATTAAACACTTTGCAGTCTGCATCGGCACGAGGGCCCTTTGTGGGAGCAGAGATACCTGTGGAGACAAGAAGTCCACCGTTATTAAATATCATTCCTGCCCTGCCTCCTGGTTGTTTGTCTTTCATTACACTGAATTTTATTAAAAATGCTTATGGAAATCTCTGTGAGGCCTGGCCTCTCTTTGGCCTCTCCTGTGGGACCTGAGATGAGCAGGAGCATTTCATTTACTCTCCTCTCACAAGCAAGGCTCCTAGCACTGGCCAGTACTTGTTATTAGCAATCCTAATGAGTACTAAATTTGATATGAGACCTCTTGCCAGAGCTGCCTGGTTGGTGGCTCTGTGCCTCTCTCCTGAGAGACTTAAGACTACCTCCTGCTCTTTTGATTAAACTTTCATATGGCAGTGAACTGCAACATCCAACAGGGAGTGAGTCACCATCTCCATCCTCCCTGCCATTGTTTACCCAAGTGAAAGAGGAGAGGATATCTGATGTGCACCAAATGAAACTGCTGAAGGAAAAAGCGGATTTCTTAGTGGAGTTCCTGCAACAAAAACAACTACACAATGGTTTGCCCTGGGTAAGCAGCGCAGTGTTTTCTTTTCCTTTTATAAAGTGGGCTTTTGGTAAAGCTATAACTGTTAGCAGGTGACAGGCTCTCTGTCCTTCACCTAGTAATTCTTCTGGGCTGTTGTGTTTGGCTCTTGCTTTGGTTAATACGACTTTCCTTATCAGTTTCACCTCTCACCAGCATTTAGCGTCTTAAAGGGACAGCGTGTAACTTTTGACCCAAACATTAGCCTAATGTAAGTAATGATAGATGATTTATGGGGTCAATATACAGCATTTGATGCATGTCGATGCTCCGAGGGGGGCTGCCCTCCACAAAAACCAGACATTGTGACTTTGCAGGAGTGGATCCATCTCTCATTGGACCATGTGACCTGGAGCACTTTGCTTTATGACTCCATGACTTCACAATCGGCTGATCAAAGTGGTGCAAACCTGATTCCAAAACCTGGTGAGAGACTGTTTAATTTTGCGACAATTGTGGGCCTGTGCGAAGCTAAAGGTTTAGTGCCCCTAGTGGCAAAAAAATTAAATGGTGTTCCTTTAATGACTCAGGTTTATATCAAAGATTTTTAAAAAATGTGAACCATAATCTAATATTATACATTAGACCAGTGGTTCTTAGACTTCATGAGCCA
This sequence comes from Atherinomorus stipes, assembly GCA_023101725.1. Taxonomy (NCBI): domain Eukaryota; kingdom Metazoa; phylum Chordata; class Actinopteri; order Atheriniformes; family Atherinidae; genus Atherinomorus; species Atherinomorus stipes. The sequence goes on along the minus strand of JALJCO010001256.1, from coordinate 382,565 downwards.
TGACACGCAAGAGAACATATTTTGGTGTTTGTGACCGCCCATGTGACGACCGAGTGTTGTGTGATATATCTAATGTGTCATCCTGTGGCAATCCTCTTAATATAAGACCAGAAACTGTCAGAATCTTCACAAATAAGGAAGATGAAGTAGATTTTGGTGTGTTATGAAAACAGTTGTAAAAAGACAATAATGAACACACACACACACACACACACACACACACATATATATATATATACATATATATATATATATATATATATATATGTGTGTGTGTGTGTGTGTGTGTGTGTTCATTATTGTTTTTCATTATTGTGTGTGTGTATGTAATATATTTATATATATATATATATATATATATATATATATATATATATATATATATATATATATATATATGTATGTATGTATGTAATTTTTTGGGGGGGATATGTATATTTTTGGATCATTTGGGAAAATTTTTTTATCCATATTTGGATTTTCAATATAGCACATGTAAGGACACACATTGATACAAATTCTACATGTAAGGTTTCAAAACTATATATGACTAAACTTTATAAATAAGGAGAATTTTTTTTTTGGGTGGAGTTGGTTCACCGCTGTGATAAGGCACCTATAATGCTTAAAATCAGCTTCTCTCACTGAGATAATCCCAAACTCCGATTTAAAAAAAAAAGATTAATAAGTGAGTCATTTATGCAATAATAATAATAATAATAATAATAATAATAATAATAATAATAATAATAATAATAATAAAATCATTGTAAATTTCACATATTAATTCTTCTAACTTTTAGCCCAAATTTGGGCTCTATTCTTCTGGCGAGCCCCAAAAATTATCATGTGACCCCTATGGGTGTCACAACCCCAGTTTGAGAACTATGGATGCACAATATTGGAATTTTAGCCGATATCGGATGTGCCGATATTTTGTCACTGATGTGGCCGATTACCGATATTGATACTGATATTAAAGCTGAAAAAAAAAATAAGCCTTCAATGCAAATAGCAGTTTTGTTATCCACTTCCAACACTTTGAAAAGTATGGGTGGGAAAAAATATCAAAACAGAAATATCACAATATTTTCATGTGCCTATATCAAATCAATATTTAAAAGAGCAACGCTGATCTATCTTACTCACAAAATCTCATTGGATTTCATCGATCTGCTACAAAATCTCAAAATATTTTGTGAATTCTCACAAGATTTCGTAACAGAACGATGAAATATCGCAAGATTTAATTATTAAAAGGTAGATAATACATTTTTAAATGTCAATATGATATCAGCATATGAAAATGTTGTGATATTTCAGTGTATCAATATTTTTTCTACCCCTAGTCTTTAGAAGTTTTAAAGTCTGTAAAAAAAACTTTTTTGAAGAAGTTTTTTTTTAAAGTTTAGAAACAGCAGGCTGATCGGTTAAATATCGCTGGCCATTTTAAGGCTGATATAGGGTGATACCAATAGGGGGCAGATTAAATGCATCCCTATTGAAAACCAGTGCATTTGATAGATTCGTCTTCAGATACTGACTGCAGACCTACTGGGGGAGTGGATAGCCAGATGGTTAATGCTTTGGTCTGGAAAACTCAGGTTTTAGTCCCAGACACAGAACTTACAGTAGATGAACCACGTACTGGTCATCACGGTTCATCACTGCGTTTTCTAAAACATGGTGTGATCTGATTACAGCGGCGTGATGGCGTGACTCCTGAGGTTACTACATCCCTTTCTCACCCATCTTCTCCGCGCTGCAGTGTCTGGATGCTTCACTTCAACTTTTTACAACTTCCTTCTTTTGCATTCCTTCAACATTATTTCATCAATTTAGAAACAGAAAACTTGTTTGAGGCAAAAACATATTATTCAGCTTCTGAAGAGGTGACTTAGGACGGCATGAAGAAAATTAGTTTGATCAAAGAGGTTCTATCATCTGCATCCCACTGGGAACGTTTTACTCGTTAACGGCTTGGAGAACTTGACATTAAAGGGGAAATACTCGACTTTCTACAAAGTTTTACATGGTTGCAGAGCCTCTCTGGGAGGCATAGACGTATCCTGTCAAAACCCATAAGGATTATCCATACATACTCAGTTAAGTCTTTACATTTTTCTTTTTTTTCCACCTCACTCAACAGTGTTTTCTTTGTTGAGCTGCAGCAGATAGAAAACTGAGTAAGGTTAATTTCAGCTGCATGCATTTCCTATAAATGAAGATGGTAGATTTCATTCAGACTCAGTAAAATGTAGATTACTATGAACTGAGAAATAGTTAGAGTGACCCATAACTGTTTTAGTGAAAGTACTGCTTGTAAATATCATATTATCCCAGAAACATACAACTTCTGCCTTTATTATTTTCATTTTAGTAGTATTAGAAAAGAAACACCAAACTAGTCAAATGAGGGAGTAGGAATGTAAAAACTGATTAAAATTAATGAACATAGCCCAGCTGTGTACATAAAAATGACTATTTCATAGTTTAATCGACAAATAATTTGGTGAAATGTGGCTTGTTCCCAACCTGTTGACTGCTGGTCTTTTTGCTCCATCACACACAACAGCCTCTAAGCTGGTGAGGACAGCGTTAATAATAACAGAGTGAAATTAAATGAAAACAGACAGAGGTATCCTTTAAGCTCTAAAAATGTCCATACGCTCATCCAACCACATATTATGTAGTGACATAATCAATTACCAGAATCAATTCTGCATAGAAATAACAGGAATCCCACCGAGACTTGAGCTGTATGCTCACGTATAAGGTATGGATTTCCAATTTGTTTGGAGCAGCACATCATGGCGCAACATCCTGAAGAGAAGAAGTCCTGCGGAATGAGCTTCATTAAGTGGGCTGTCTGTGATTTTAAAGTGAGGGAAGGAAGCAGCGGCACCTGCGGAATGAGAGGCAATGGCGGCTGCAGGGGCGACTGACTGGAGGCGGCGTGATCGAGCATGAAGTGATAGATGATGCAACTGTGGATGCTCATTAGTTAAACAGTCGACAGCTTCTTGTTTAATACTTGACTGCGGTGTTATTTGAGCTAAACGCTTCCTGCCGGTGTGCAGTTAGATGTCATCGCTGAGGGCTGCACGCTCACATCGGCATTAATGAAAACATCAGAAATCCTCTTCTTTTAATCAAATCAGAACATATATGAAGAAAAACAACACCGAGCTTAATCGTCTCCCTGTAGATGCAACATACATACTTAATGATAAGGCCCATTTAACAGGTGCACCCAGGGAGGTTTCCATGAAATTACCCATAATGCTTGTGTAATTAACCTATATGCTGTATCCTACCAAGTCCTGCAAGTCATCCTAATTATGGAACAGAGCCAAAGCAATGCAAGGCTCCCCGATTCTTCTTTCAAATTACCAACATAAAGACACACTTCCGCTGTTTTATTATCCATTAAGATCCATCAAGAGGAGTGGTTAAAAAGGGAACAGAAAATGGGAATTTGTGTTTCACACCTCCTGAAGTAGTCACCTTGTACACCTGCAAATAATCCTCAGTGGTGCTCTCATTTGAATTTCATTGGTTTAAATGAGTGTGGAGTCAACTGACTGGTGCATTATTTTACAAATCAAAAGCTGCACTCTTCTGAATTCAGGAGTTTAAAAAATCCTGCCAGGGTTCAAAAAAGCTTTTTGCGCAACACAAACTACAGCGTCACAGAAATCCACACTGCCACAATACCATCAGGGATGTGAAATTTACAGGTACCTCAACGTTGCATTCAGGTGATGACTAGGGATCGACCCATACAGATTTTTTAGGGCTGATATCGATATGTTCTCACCAGCCTCAACCGGCCGATACAACCTGCCGATATTTGGGGATGATACTGCATTTGGCTCCACCGTAAATATAGTGAAGGACACAATGAAAACTGATTTTGAAAACTCTTTTAAGATAAAAAAGAAACAAAGCACTTCAAATGAATATATAAAAGAGAAACAGTAGACTGTTACATAAATATCAAATAGAAACATTAAACATGTAATGTTTTTTTCTCTCTCTCTCTCATACATATACGTATATACACACAGTGTATATTCAGGTATCACCACAAGAACCAACAGTCTATCCTTGTGATGACATGTTCATTTTTAAGGGAAGAAAGTAAAGTCAAATCCAGTTATTCCAAAGTACAAAGAATGATTATAAGTCCTGGTTAAAGTTGTTGAAAATCTAAAGTGAAATTTATCACATTGACGAACATCTGAAGTAGCTATTTCCCCTCCACTCATTTAGCTGTCGCACAATATAAAATCAAGGGCAAGAACATTTTGTTTAACATTATTTAACAATATACACTGCAGTCTCCTTTTCATTACTCATTACAGGTGAATTACCTGAGACATCACGTCAGGCCGAGAGCATCAGGAAAAGGGGGGGGGGGGGGGGGGGAGTCCTGATATCCATATTTTCTACAACAGCTACAGCATGGCCTCCTAAATGGCTGAAAACTTTCAAATCCAGCCTGAAAAACACCTCAAAAGTCGGCTCTCTGTGCTCGTTTCAGGATTTTTAAACAGACATTTACTTTGCGGGAAGGACGGAGGCAGCGAGTTTTACACTTCCACTGCTTGAAGCAATTACAACTACACATAATATCATGTATTATGGCCATCAAATTACACAAAAGGACAATTCTACTCATGGGAAATGGCGATGGCTATATAACGGTGCAGAGCTTTTCATGGACTCAGTGATGAGGACAAGCCTTTCAATAGTTACAGCACTTCTTATTACCACTGAATCTCAGTCCTCTTGACATCATTTTCATACATATGCAATTCTATTAAAGTGTTTTTCTTTTTAAATCTACTTGAAAATCATATTTCTATAGCAGCATACACCAATGACCCAATACCAACCATTTATATCATTATTATTAACCTGTATGGTTAATAAAAAGCAGAACGAATAACGATTACGCATTCATTTCTAGATCATTTTAGAATTTCTTTTAATTATTCAAGCAGTGTGTAGATCAGAAAATTCATGCCACTGTATAAAATAATGAAATTGTTCCAGTTTAATGCCCTCATCCCTCAGATCCAGACATTTTGATCCAGTTAGCAGTAAAAGTTAATTCTAATTCCTCATTCCCATGGAGAGGCCTACCTTGCCTGGTCGAGCTCTGAGATAATATCACAGGTGGCTCGAGCAGCAGGGGGGCTCCAAATCTCTATTATCAGCCTGAGGGGAGAAGCAGTCCAAGGAGGAGGCGGAGGAGACTGCAATATGGTGAGTTTAGTTTCACCTGGCCTCACAGTTTGACCTCTGGACCGCGTGTCAGCTCCTCCGGAAGAGCTCGAAAATAATTAAGAAGCAAAAATATTCCGAATGTGAGGAAATTTGGCATAATGGTTTGCCTGCTGGAGTAGCCATGAGGGGATGGAGCGTGTTTATTTGACAAGGAAAAGAAGATGCAGCTGAAAATTAGTTCAAACGGTGTAAAGTTAATCCAGAGTTCTCACTCTGGATGATTTATGTAACAATGTGCTGCAGTTTTCTTTTCAAGAAGACATTCTAATAAGAAAAAAAAAAAAAAAAAAAAAACAATTTCTTTGTGCATAATGGCATATTTGTTTCCCAGTGTCCTGATTGTAAAGTTAACATTATCTACATTGCTATCCAGTCTCATCTCTCTTCACCTGGTGTTGCAATCCCTGTACTTCGCACAGCTGAATGTTGAAACCGTTTTCATTACTCTTGCTTTGCTATTTACAGAAAATCTAACCATTATTATTAAAAACTCCACAAGTACTTCGACATTTTACATCAAGATGAGAAAATCTGGCTAATAATTGATTTTTTTTCATATTTCACAAGCTGGAAGATGGAAAGTTTAATTTCTTTTTTCATCATCAGTAAAACACTTGATCCAAAAACAGAGAAATGTGGTTATACATGTATGTGCAACCATTCTTCATATTAGCCACTAAAAGCTTTAAACATGGAGATATGGGGCAACAGGGAAGTCTGGAGGAAGCCAAAGTGACGGAGGAATTACGACACAAGTTCTACTTATTTCACGGACTATTGATTGTTCCTTTTTAACTTCCAGCCAGTTCAGCGCACAACTCACCAAGACTGAGGCTAAAAGAACAACTGGGAGTCAACTGTAGATGAGGAAACACAAGTATTAACAATCATGTATCAGTAGCAGTATCAAATATAACTGTGGTGTGTAGTTATTTACTCAATAGCGGATTATCACGCTTCATGTTTCTGTTTCTGGAACTTGTAACATTTAGCCGCTTCTATTCCGGGCCAGTAATACAGTAGATTAATTCAATGTCTCTGCTCTGCTCCACCTTGTAAATCTAATGGGAAACGCCACCCTACTTAAATTTTCATGGATTCCCAACTGAAGCAATGCTAAGGAATTAGTGGAACAAAGCGATTCGTCGGGATGAAGGGACGAACTTTATAATGAAACAAGGTAGCACGTTTATTTGTAGCCGGCATGTCAATGATGCAGCTACATTGTAGCTAGCGTTAGCAGGCTAGCGTTAGCTGACGTGGGGACTGCCAAGAAAGGAGACCGCTTATAAAACAGCATTTTCACAGATTTTGTGTATCAGACAAGAACATTTTTGTTCTCTTTCACATCGGTAGCTGCTGTGTTTAGCGCTACACAAAAAAGTTGACTTTACTGGACTTACTGAACATTGTCTCTTCACATAGGGCGGCCTAAGCCATTTTTTTTTTTTTTCCTAATGCTTTATTGATGATAAAGGCATAAGATCTGATTTCAGATGCTTGTGTTTTTTCAAACGCACAGTTGAGCACATCAGCTAACACTAGCCTGCTAACATCAGCTAACACTAGCCTGCTAACGCCAGTTGTAGTGTCTCACTGGCTACAAATAAACATGCAGCCTTGTTTCATTATAAAGTTCAGAGACTTTTATAAGCGGTCTCCTTTCTTGGCAGTCCCCAGTTGTTCCACTGGAAACGGGGGGTGCAGACTTAATTTTCAGATGCTTGTGTGTTTTAAGACGCACAAAGTTAGGCACGTCAGCAAGCGCTAGCTGGCTAACGCTAGCCTGCAAACGCTAGCCTGCTAACGCCAGCTGTTAGCATCACTGAAGTGCCGGCTACAGACAAACGTGTTTTATTGTAAAGTTTGGCCCTTCACCCCAGTGAATCGCTTTGATTCACCAATTCCTTACCATCACTTCAGTCGGGAATCCATGAAAACTTAAGTAGGGTTGGCGTTTATTCAATTTACGAAGTGGAACAGAGCATTGACATTGGATTCAGCTACTGTTGAACTGGCCCAGAAGAGGAAGCGTTTATATGTTACAAGTTCCGGAAACAGGAACACGGAAGCGTGATAATCCCCTATACTGTCTTAGACTGTAATAACAGGCCACAGATCTGTAGAGACCCAGCCAGCATTTCCATGTGGGGGCCTTTTTGCTGCATATGAGGGAGCCAAGTGGGTTTGTCCATGGTTTCCATGGTGGCCCCACCTGTGTTTTCCCATGTGGGTTTCCACATCTGGGGCCCATGTAACTTAAAGCAAAACTCAGTAACTTCAGCTTAGGGGTCCTAACCCTCCCCCTAGTGGCGTTCTTTCACTGTCAAAGTTTGTACTCCCTCTACAGCCCCTCAATACATAGACGTCTCCTCTTCCCGTCTTTCCTCTATTTTGATCCCTGGATATATTTCTAAGCTTTTACTAGCTTGTTGATGCTACTTTGCTACGTTAGTAGCAGCAGCTTGTCTCCCTCTGCTCAAAGCAGAGTCCTGTGTCTCCTGCAGCGAAATGTTATACCCGTGTTTTGCGGGTAAATATGCTGTGGATTAAATTTTTCTCTGGTGTTGGCGGGTAGCTAAGAAAACAAACTTTTATTTACTTTTTGTGGATATGACAAGTGATTATTGAGCCCTGAGGCTCAGTGATGCTCACCTGGTGACAGGCAGCACAAGCTACGTAAACTAGTTCTTCACTCTGGTCCAGCAAAGAGTTGGTTTTGAGAGCCAGGAGTCTGTGTTTAGGTGGTAGCAAAAGAACAAGTTTTTAGTCTGGTTCTGGTGCAAACCAGTGTTGGAAGCAGCTCGGTGGAAAGGGGACGTGAGTGCCGTATAGCGGTTTCTGTTGTCGCAAGATCTGTGTCGGGTCTACTCAGGCAGACTTGCAAGTGCCGCTTACAGACCAGAGACACCAAGAGGAGGCTAGAAAACATCAAATTGCTCTGTAAACATTTTTCTTAGCCCCACAGGGATTCTGAAAAGCATTTATTGAGGAGAAAAGTTACTTAGTTTTGCTTTAAAGGAGTGATGACATAGCAGTAAAAACTGGTTCATGTAGCTGACATTACTGCAAATACTCCAAAGAAAAAAAAGTTACTTTTTTCCGCTGGGGGTTGTTTTGAAACGCCAGACCTCCCTTCGTCAGTAAAAGACTTGGGTGCAGTAATGATATGCAGGTTTACCCGGAGACCAAGTTGACTTCATTTTGATCTTTGTAAAGGATCAATAATACCCAATCTGTTCTCAAAAATGATTGAGATGACTGTTAACACCAGAGGGACAAAAATAAAATGGTTTCATTTAAAAGACTAATGAGATAATAAAACATTACTTTTGGTATTGCATACACAAACCATGATGCAAAGATGGTTTAAGATGTTTGTTTCCAAATTAGAAAAAATTACAAAAATATCAAGAGATGGCTGATATTATTTGCCATTTTCAGCATTACAAAATTATATAAAAACATATCTGTAACAATTTTTTTGGACCGATATTCTTCCTAACGAAATCTTGCAAGATCTTGTTCCATGCGGTCCAACATGTAGAAAAGTCCCTGTTATTGTAGAAGAACTTCATATCCCAGCATCCCTTCCAGTCATGTGACTACGGTGCAGCTGCTGCTGCTACAGACTGACTTGCTTTGAAGCTGCTTATAATATGTCTGGTTTTAAGTTTTTGGTTAAGTTACCAAGTTGTCAGAAACATGATAATTAGCCACATATTGGCTAATACCTGCTAGTATCTGATATCTGGCAGCCAGATGTCCAAAACAAACTCTTCTGGCTGAGTTAAAGAAACAGTACACCCAAAGAATGATAGTCCTTCATTATCTACTCACCTTCATGCTGAGCAAGACGGTGGAGCACTTTTTTTTAATTTCTCAAATGCAGCTGGAGATCAGGAACATTTTCGTTTTCCCCCAACTTTTACATAATGGAAGTGACCGGCGACTGAACCAAAAAGGTCCATAAAAGTCCACAAAAACTTGTCAATATTCCTCAAAACTGATCATCCAATGTAATCCAAGTGTCCTGAGTGGGTAGCGTCCATAATTTAAATTCATTATTTAGTATATTTTTATAGCCTAAACAGTAGAACATTGCCGTTTCTATTTGTGCGTGTTCACGACACTATGGAAGCCATGGTGTTCAACACCTACTATGCAGATGATGCAAGTGTAGAAGGGGAAATTCGCTGTTAACATTGTGCCAAGAGCAAATGAGCTGCGGACAAATCAGGACACAAGAGGGTTTGGCTATTCATTTAAAACAATGAAAGAAAGAAAAAGAGAATCCGCAATCTCGTCTGCTGCGGCTTCCGCTGTGTCGTGAACTTGCAAGGGCATGATTTGTGGCAGCTAGATGTAGTACCGTTTAAGCTATAAAAATATACTAAATTATGCCATTTCAAGTAAATTATGGACGCTTCCCACTCAGGACACTTGGATTACATTGGACGAGCAGTATGGAGGAATATTGCCATGTTTTTGTGGACTTTTATGGACCTTTTTGGTTCAGAAAAAAAGTTTTCCAGAGTCTTGCTCAGCATGAGGGTGAGTAGAAAAATGAAGGACCATCATTCTGTGGGTGTACTATTCCTTTAAGAGTATTTTGGGATCTTTCCTCTCTGAGCTGAATAGTTTTATCTCTCAAAATATGAGAGATAAAATCTCACAGTCGTCTGCACAGATTGGTATTGGTTTTATTGGATATCGAAAAATAAGAGATGGACAATATCAATGTGTTTGATTTCAGTAAACAAGTCAGTATTGAACAATATCATAGTCATTATAGTCTGAAAAACAAGTTTTAACAACCAGAGCAGGAGTTTAAAGGGTTAATGAGAGAAAAAATGAGACGCTGTGCTTCTCTCTGTTAAAATGACCGAAGCATGCGCAGATATATCTTTTAGATTTCAGTAAACGGTGTCGGTAGATGAAAACGGGGCATGTTTCCTTCCCCTTCCTTCTAAGGGGAGCCAGGTCTCTTCTGCAGAGAAAAGCGTTGGATTTGTCTTTTGTGGGGAGCAATGGGGCAGATTTACGTTCAGTATTTTAGCCTCCTGTAGCTGCGACACTATCTCCTTCTGGCCAACATTACAGGTATGACAAGTCCTGACTGGGAATACTGGGATTTTAACTCCTTTTAAAACTATAGATATAAAACTTTCATTTAAATCACGCACAAGCATGTTTCAGACTTCTCTTCATTCATTATCTAGAAAAAAGCTCTCCAAACAGCACTGTTTAAGACTTTTCATCTAATTCCAACACATCTTGAAACTAAAGTTTTTTTACATTAAATCCTTTTTACTTTTTGTTTTCCTATTATAACCCATCTGAAGCTGAACTGGAGATTTTTGCTCTGAGGCTCAGGAAGGAAGAGGCTCCATTCAGACTGACAACCTGCTGTAAGTGGCCTTATTTGGGTAGAACTCCAACAACAGCTTGTGGGGGGCTTTTTTCCAACATTACTTCTGCTGGTACTGTTTGTGTTTTAACAACATTATTATCCGAGAATCCTACTGGCCAACACACAGAAGGGTGAATCCCGACTGCTTTTGTTCCTTTCACGGCAGCCGTCTGCTGCTTGATGTCAAGCAAACAGTGGTGGTGGTGGTGGTGGGGGGGTTCACTGTTGTGGCAAAAATGGTGAAATCGGAGGGGGGGGGCAGGATATTCAGGAAACCAGAACAATGTATTGTTCAACAACAACATAGTTGAGGTAAAGTAGAAAAAGAGAAAGAACCGACGTCATGCCGGCTGGTTTTTCCAGCTGTGATATGAAATAAAGAACGAATCGTAACAAACATGCTGTGCTGACGCAGATGTGGAGTCACAAGATGAAACTCTCCCCATGCTTCTCACCTTTTATGTTTGCATCATAGATCTGAGTCAAAACCTGAGCTCAGGACAAATCTGGCCTGCAGTCTCCACTAATGGTTCACATGGGACATTGGCTCAGAAAACCTTGTTAGGACTGCTCGGTAAAGTCTTTACGGTCCCCCATCTTCATCCTGGTACCTACACTTGTGGTTTAACTTTCCATCCAAGCAACCTTTGTCTTTATTTTCCTTCTATTTCCAACTGTTGCTTTCTAGTTATCTGCTCCACCTCTCTGAGCTTCCCATGATGGCAATTACACCTTCAAGCCCTCAAATAGCAAATAAATTAGTATGAAAGCAGTTCTGATCGTTCTTTGGTTGTGAAAAGTCAGGTTTAGGTAAATCCCCAGGTGTGTTTTCTGTGTGGCTTCATCTTATTAACACATTAATTATGTGACACCAAACATTTAAGCTTTGGTCAAGCTGTAGGTACTGATGCCCAGTTCAGATGTGGTTCACCTTTGTTGCCAGCATGGGATCCTTCAGCCCAAAGTCCACCTTTCCAACCACCAACCCTAGAGTTTCTATCACAGTGGTCTAGTCTTTAAATATGTTTGACAGAAATAGTTCATTGGGACATTAAAGGTGCAGTGCGCAAGAAAATCAAATGTCAATGGCAGAAAAATGCAATATAATTCAAAACTGTGTTTCTATTGGTAGGTGATCGCTGCACTAATACAGCTGTTATGTGTTTATTTTCTCAGAATGAGTCATTTATATTTACTTGGTGGGGGCCCACATACATGGAGACTGCCATACTTGTGCTGCCATTTTGACTACAGTGCCCCTGAATGGAAAAAAACAATTTATGTGAAGGAAGAACCCTCTGAACTTTAGAACTGCTCCACAGCTTTGTTTAATCTGAGTTAAAACACTGTTTCAGACAAGTAATGCTTTGAAAGGTATTAAAAGTAATTACCTGTAGTACAGTCATACACACTAAAAACTCCTGGGTCAAAAATAACCCATGATGGGTTATATATCAAATATTTAACCCAACTTTTGGGTTAAATATTTGACCCAGAAGTTGAGTTATATTGACTACAATGTAGGGGCTATTTTAACTCAGAAGTTGGGTTGTGTTGACTACAATGTTGGGTTATTTTAACCCAGAAGTTGGGTTACGTTGACTACAAAGTTGGGTTATTTTAACCCAGAAATTAGGTTATGTTGACTACAATGTTGGGTTATTTTAACCCAGAAGTTGGGTTATGTTGACTACAACGTTGGGTTATTCTAACCCAGAAGTTGGGTTATTCTTTCTAACTCAGAAGTTTGGTTATGTTGACTACAGCGTTGGTTTATTTAAATCAAAAGTTGGGTTTTGTTGACTACAACTTTAGGTTATTTTAACCCAGAAGTTGGGGCAATAACCCATCAACCCAAATGTCTGGGTTGAAATAACCCAGAAAATAGTTGGTCCCTTTTTAACCAAGGAGTCTGACCCGGGACTTTTAGTGTGCAGCTACACCTGAGACCACTGGATCCACTCATAGATGAAGATATCTTTATGTCTGGGAGAATTCTGGCCACTGATGGCCACCGTACAGTCACAAAAATGCTTGTCATATGAAGTCATGGCATCATCGACTTTCACATACTACTCATAAAAAGTGACACAACTCAACTTTCAGGCAAAATCTAGCTCATATAAGTAAAATCATCTAATGGTATTTCCTTCAGCTCAAACTACTGAAACTAAATCTACCATCAGTGGTGGGATGAAATTACAAGAACACATTCTGACTGTTTGACTAAAATAAATGGAGACAGTTCAATATGTTCATATTAAAGATTACTATTGATTACCATTTGGCTTTTACACTAATACATCAATGTAAATGGATATATTGTTACACTCCAGTGGCAGCATTATTCATACATGTCCTTCATTATCAGGTCTATTTCCTAAAGACTAGAATCTTTTTTCCCCTTCCAGTGTGATGGGTACTGATAGTCAGATGTTCACCCAGGTGAACCGTAGGTAATGCCCAGCAGCTTCCAGGCTGGCATGCAGACAGGGCCATCCACCACAGAGAGCAGTCTGGAAGTGAGACTATGGTCAAAATACACCACATAGAAAGTGCAGAATCAGGTACTGTACATACTATGATCTGTGCCCTTATTTTCTCTGCAACCAACTATCCATACAAGTATACAAACAATGTTTTTACAGAACTACAAAATCACATCTGGAAAAATTGTGTGTTTTGGTGGCTTTCTTTTAGATTGACAAACAGACAAAAGAAGAAGAATGAAAGATGAAAAAAGAGACAGGCTGAGAGGGACAAAGTGTAGAAGTCATTATAGACAGAGGGAGAAAGGAGTGGATGAAAGAACTGAAGGCCAGAAAGAAAACTACAGAGAAAAGAGGGGAAACGTCTCTTTTTCCGGCTGACCCCCTTCCTCTCCTCCGTCGCCCTCCACGCCCCCTTCCCCTCTGGGCAGCCAGGTGGCCGGGCTGGGCACAGACGGCCCTCCTTCCCTCCTCCATGCTGGCCCTGCTGGCCCTCCAAACACAAAGCAGCAGTAGTGGGAGGACGTCAGCCAGACGGGACAAAGGAAGGATGGACGAGGAGGGTTTGAAAGCCTGGCACACGCTCACCTTCTGCACAACGCAGCAGAAGAACAGAGGGCGGCCTGGAGAGCTCAATAAGGCTTCTTCCAAAAAACCCTTTACAAGGAAATACAAGTGTGCCTGACTAATGTGTGATAACTGCTACAGCAGGTTGGAAATGCAATTCATTTTACGAGAATTGTGATTTGTGAAAACATCTTGATCAAGGGTTGCTGACATCTAAAGCACATTATAAATCCCAGGAGGTTGCGATGGTCATCAGAGAGAAATTTAGAAGGAAGGAGAATGAAATACCGACAGCTTCATGGTTTTTTTTGGACTTTTGGTGGTTGGTTGAGGACAAAAACAACACAGTCACCACCCAGAAATGGCAAGGCAGCAAAAAACACCAACTACTCTTATCATCAGTTCATCTTCATGCTTGTACTCATAAATGGGGCTGTAACAATTAGCCGACGTTGTCGACAACTGTCGACAATTGAAATAGTCACCAACGAGTTTAATTGTCAACTATTGTTGGCAAAATAAAAGGGGAAAGAAGAAAAAACAAAGTGAGATATTGCCACTTCCTTCCCATCTTTGCTCAGTTGTACATGTGCAATAGAGTACAGCCCCATGCAAAAACATGGCAGCAGACTAGGGAAGGAAACAACGACCAAAGACGTCTAAAGTCTGGGACTACTTCATATTTAACTTAAAAAATAAAATACGCATTTGTAAGATTTGCAAAGCCGACCTTGTGTACAACCAAAGTACGTCAATGCTCGAACATTTGAAAAGGAGGCACGTCGGACTTGACGAGTCGGAAGACAACATACAGTGGTGTTTACAATTGACTGGCGACCTGTCCAGGATGTACTCTGCCTCTCGCTTTACAATAGCTGGGACAGACGCCAGCAACTCCTGCGACCCTGAACTGGAAAGCGGTAGGGATGGGTGATTTGTTATCGTGTGTGATATATCGTCAAAGAAATTCCCCCATGGTAATAAGTTCTCATCTCACAACAAAAATGATAAATTCAATTAATCAGGTTGCATTTACAGTTAATTATATAGTGAGTTTTTTTAGTCCATATCACCCATCCCTAATAAGCGGTTTGGAAAATGAATGAATTAATGAATTAATGAATTAATGAATGGTATTTAGATTTCTAAGTAGCATCTAAACTGCATAAATTTTGAAAATACTCATCTTCTTTGCACAGAATTACAGAGTTTTGTTTGTTGAAATAAATGATTAAATAAAAGCCTCTTATTGTGCTTTCCATCCTGGCTTTGAGAAGAACTGCAGCTTCCACCAGGCCGGACCTGAGGTACGTCTGACTATCACCAGTTGTGACACAACTAAGACATTTCATTAGTCCCAGATGTAATGGAGACGTATCGTGAACAGAGAAAAGGTGAGACAAACAGGAGGCATACTTCCTGTCCAGTTTTCACCAGACTTCCAATCTGGGAATGTAGACGGATGCTTTTAATTGCACAGGCTGCATTATTAGCACAGTGTCAGCACTCCGTTTAATCCCTGGATTGATTACAGCGATGGTTATTTGTGCAGAAGTTTTCTCCGCTGTATTTGTTTTGGGCTTGTTTAAACTGCTCAGTAACTCCAGGATTCAGTCTTCCATCATGTGTAATGGTGATCAATCAGAGTTATTCTATTTCCATAAATTTCAGCAAGGGGGGAATCTCATGATTGCAACTGGGTGGTCGTGTGAAAACCGTTATCTACTGCATGGTATCATGCTGATGTCAGCTTTGTTTTAAGTAGAGATGAACACCATTTGGTAACCGTGGTCACAGACAGGAGCTCAGTAGCTGTCGATATTGATTATCCAGCCAGGTTCATGAGCTGAAAACTCAAGTGATGCAGCAGCAAACATACGCATTACCACTCACGGACAAAAGCTTCAGAATAAAGTCAAACAGGATGGAGACACGTAAGCTGGACATTTAGCCTAGAGTGAAGCATTAGGGTCTGTATCCAGGTACCAAAGACACATCCAGCCATGTGATCATGTAAAAATGAGTCAAATCTGAGAAGAGTAGCAATGGTGGGCTGGTGGACACTGATGTTTCTGCTCAGCTGCCCTGAAATTATCCTGATACGTACATGCTAGCATCATCCCATCTACCTGATGATGAAATCTTGACAACCACCTGTTTTTATTGGTTTAATCAGTTACTTATTGAAACTGGGGATGTGCACGACGAATGATTAGCTAAGGGAGAAGAGAGTTTTGCAGAGTTCCTTATAGTTTGTGGAAGCAACAGAAACACAGCAGTATTTCTGCGGGAGTCTAATGCACGTTGAGCTAGAGGAAGCAAGATGACCGACACAAACAGGACTCACTAAACCATCACACAGGAAAATGATGGAAGAAAATTGGTTTAGTTGTGGTAAAAACTTCATGTCAGGGTGCTGTTGCACTCACCTGGGGGGCAGCTGCACCATACTGTATAGTATAGTAACACAACAAAAATTAAAATCTTACTAAGTACATTTTTCTAATTTCTAGTCGAAATATCTCATAACACTCAATATAAGACATAATCACCTAAAGAGAGACATTTCAGTGAGATAAAAGAACTTCTTTTAGGACAAATGCATCTTATCAAGAAAATTTCACTTGTTCTATTGGCAGGATTTTTTTTGTTTATTACATGCAAAAAAAATCTTGTCCACTCTTAAAATAAATTTTAAAAAAACTTTTTGCTTGTAATAAGTAAAAGGATTCTGCCAATAGAACTAGTGAAATTTTCTTGATAAGATTTCTTGAAATAAGACATATTTTTAATTGATTCTTTATTTGAACATAAGACAACATTTAAAAACAACAAGAACCCCCCCAAAAAGAAGTACTCTTAAAGAGAAAAAAAAGAAAATCGATGTCTTTGTCCAAAAGGAGTGGAAGGAAGCCGGTGCTATTTAATCCCACCCCTTCACTGCATAAAACAAAAAAACACTGAATAAAATTACTATATAATGATATCAAATATACCAGTAATAATTATATCGAGCAACACCAGTTGTAGGAAAAAAAACAGTATCATGTATCATGTATTTGAGATACATTGTCTTAAAAAAAAATTCTTATATCTCACTGAAATGCTTCTCTTTAGCTGATTATGTCTTATAATGAGTGTGATGAGATATTTTGACAACAAATTTGAAAAATATACTAGATTTTGAGTTTTGCAGTGAAAGCAGTGACTTTTCTCCATTGAAAATACAACAAGAACTCACAAGAGTTTGTCATACAATAATAACAACTGTGTTTAATATTGCAATATTTTGTCACACCCCTTATGCCGACCCCTCTCTCTGACCTCCTTTTCTTACTATTAGTCTGAATAACTGAAACTTTATCAGAGTGTAAGTTGTATTTAAACAAATTCATGTTTCCAAAATGAAAATATCCTAATCGTGTATGATTTGCATCAACTTTGTGAGATTCAGTCATAAGATGAAATGACTCACTGGAGCCAGACTGGTGCCTGTAAGACAGAAGACGTCTCCCACATCTCAGAAATAACTGCATGGTCTGAGAGTTGAAAATCTCTCATCTCTCTCAATAAAAGTTGAATGATGTGCACAGAGTCACGACCAGTTTGTTGTGGGCAGGACACGTGGTCCACCTCGCCTCTGGTGTTTGCAGTACTGGTGTATGAATGATTGGTGGGTGGAGAGCCGTTGGTGTGGACTGGCGGCCACTTTCCTATCAGTCTGTTCCAGCTGTTACCACCACTGACTGAAGGTAAAATAATGATAAAGACCTACATGTTTTGGCTGCATTACTGTAAAATAGGCGGGAACAAGTCTCTGAAATTAAGTTGTCATCAAATATAGAACATAGTTGGAAAAACTGACTGGACCAAAACATTGTAACTGGACAAACAAATGAAACCAGATCAGGGAAATTAAGCTGGTTTAACTGAGTTCTGTGCTGTTAAAACTAAACTAAATTTTCACAATATTTTATGTGCCTTTATAGGTCATTTTTTAATAGTAGTGTCCAAAAGCCCATTAAATCTTAAAAGAAACAAATGTTAGTATTTGTGGCAGTCACACAGTAATGATGTCATATATAACTGATTGTAATTGGCCTGCTCAGGGAGCACTTATGAACATCACCACCAGTTGAAACCTGAAGAAATGGCAGAACTTAAGTCATCTGTTAATTCCTCGTCATTTCCGTCACTACAGCTTCCAGAAGTAGTGAAAGACAGTTTTCCACTAATTACAGAAAGGAAATGTTCATCTATGCTCAGAACACTGCTTCATATGAAAGCAAAAAATTAGAGGTACAGTATGTAAGAATTACTGACATCTAGTAGTAAAGATGGGTATTTGAAAGAAAAGATGTTTTCTTTCAAATGACTTCATATTCCAAGCACTGTTGTGAATGTACAGTAGCAGTTAGTGGCCAAAATTCTCCCAGATAAAAGGTGTTTTCATCTGTGAGTGGATCCAGTGGTCTCAGTTTTAACTATGACTGTAGTATAAACGACTACTTTTGATGTCTTTTAAGGCATTAATTATCCCAAACAGTGTTTAAACTCCCATTAAATAAAGCTGGTACATAAGTTTTTAAATTCAGAGAGTTCTCACTTCACACACATTGTTTTGTCCATTCAGGGACACTAGAAAATGGTGGAACCAATATGGCCGCCTCCATGTATGTGCACCCCCAACAAGTAGATATAAATGACTCATTCTAAGAAAATAAACATATAACAGCTACAGTATTCTAGTAAAGCGGTTACACATCAATAGAAACAAAGTTTTGATTTATATTTCACATTTTTCTGCCATTGACCTTTGTTTTTGTTACATACTGTACCTTTAAACAAATACAGAACTACATGGACTCTGATTTATTTACTTGCACAAAGCTGCAATCTTTATTTCTGGGCAGCACAGATGCGACCAGCATCTCTGTGTGGTGTAAGGTAGAATTCTAAGTGGCTCCTGTCTTGTTGGGAATACTGTCCAGCAATCAATCCAGCATCAACTACCTGCAACAACAAGCCGAGGCCTGCAGGAGACCTCTCAGTCAGCCAAGCATAATCGGGGTAAAATCCTATTTTTCAGCTTCAACAGGGTACAGTATACCCAAGGCTGCCATCCATGGCAGATGTCTCATCCACTCCATCATCTGGGAGGTCTTCAGGCCTTCAGGGGCCATGCTGTCACTGTATCAGAGTGAACACAGCAACCCATTGAGCCAGTGCACAGAGGACAAATGGTAGGACAGACCTAAGAGGTCATTTCTATGAATGCAAACAAAGCACCATTCACTAAGCCTGTGAGTATCAGAAACATTATGGAGATGAATAGACACCAAAAATAACAGAATATGCTGCATTTAATGTGATGCTGATTCACAGAGGAATGAATGAGTAGCGGTGTGGACAGAAAGGACACAGGCAAAATGCCAATGATGTGGTGGGGCACAAAGTCGCCGGTAACGGCGTTTAACCTCTACATGCCGCGGTTAATTTGCCGCACTTCTCCCAACCAGCTGCAGTCTGCAGCCGAGAAGCTCGGTCTCGCGGCGGAGCCACTCCGAGCGGTGCGGCAACTCCAGTGATCTGAGAAACCCGCTGTTCAAAAGCAAAGACAATTGCAGCCTCGTTGCATCAGTTGGATGTTTGGTCCAGGGGTGGGTTGCTGAAAAATTCATCATCCCCAAAGCCAACAAAGGTCCTCAAAAGTTAAAACCAAAAACAATGCTTTATGAAGTGATTGATCTGTGCAGCGTAAACACCGGGTCTGAAAAGAAAGCCAGACTCATTCTCATTCAGGGGACGCAGAACCCACTGGTTTTCCTTT
Organism: Atherinomorus stipes; assembly: GCA_023101725.1. NCBI lineage: Eukaryota > Metazoa > Chordata > Actinopteri > Atheriniformes > Atherinidae > Atherinomorus > Atherinomorus stipes. Next base: position 362,971 of record JALJCO010001256.1, on the reverse strand, counting down.
TCTCCCTCATTTAGTGCGATGACTTAGCTAAAACACATTTGACTGGCTTAATCTGGTCCGCCTGGAAGGTGAAGATAAAACAGACCTCAGGCCGGCATCAGTGGGAAGGACAGGGATGGCGGGGGAGGGATAATCACACGGAGAAAAACTGTATCAGAGACACTCTGATAATTATTTATCGTCCCCCCCGTCAAGGTCAGGATTCTATCAAAGTTGGGGAAACTTTTGGACCTCAAATAGACCGGCCACATAGTCTGCTTGCTGATTCAGTCCACCTGCCTAATGAGGATCGGAGCTGAAAAGGGGCCTTTTGGACAAAAAAAAGCACAAGGTCAACTACAAAACTTGTCACTGTCCCAAATGAATAAAGGTCCAGATAAAGAACGGTGATTAATTGGTTCTGCTCATCAATGCAAGGCAAGGACAAACCAACAACCTACTAATCAGCCCCAAGAAGCAGTAGAGCTGCAAAAAAAAAAGAAAACATCACCCGTCTGTGTTGCTTCAACATCATTTAGGCCTCTGGGTTACATCACACACCAATAAGGACATACAGCACATCCTATGCTTGGAAGGAGTCAGGACACACTGAAGTGATGCAAGCTTACAAGCTTAGCCGGTCTTGTTTAGGGGGTGAGCGGGAGCTGGCTTCATTTCCTTTGACAATCACAGGGAGAGGGAGTAGGAGGAATATTTTTAACCAGCACGGCTACTGATGAATCACCGCAGCACCCACCATCTCCAGAGGGCATTCTTTGACGGGTGGGGTGAGAGGTGCTTGTTTCAGGATGGAGAAAGCAGAGAACCGAATCTCACTTACCTAGAGAGAGAAAGAGAGAAACAAAATGCTTAAAATTGTGCAACACATAAAAAAGCACATTATAATGCAATAGGAAGGCATGGGATGATGAATAACCTGCATTAAACAGAGCTTTCATGCTCTTACTATAGAAACATAAAATGATCATTATCTCAACGCAGACTCTCGGGGTTCTGCTGCAGAAACACACCCAGATGCAACATAGAGTACAACTGGAATAACAAGAACAGCATGAAAGAGTGCAATCAGACAAAGACGACTACACGATTCTTTCCAGCTGGCTGCGCAAACAGGATGCCATGCTACTGACCTTCAGTTCCTTAAAACAGACCGTCTACAGTTGCTCACATGAAAAACCAAAGCTGAGGCTTAATTAAGACGTGTGTATTTATTTATATATTTAAAAGTTGATTTTACAAGGACAACGCATTAAAAACAATGTCACATTAAAAAGAAATGCAACTGTTGCGGTGTGTGATCGACTGCTAGCCGTGGCTAGTTTACAGCCGGCTCGTCACATATGTGAAAAAGCAGAGGGGGAAAAAGCAAGACTATTTATATACTCTGGATTCAAATCAATTTCTTTCAAAACATGGATGTTGAGGTGTGTGTTATATTTGCTGTGTAACTCAGCCTTTCCCTTGTTGTACCTGATAAAAGCTGAATGTTTGCTCACATTTTTATTTGTGTGTTTTTTCGACACTTCATCATTATCGGAGCCACGAGTTCTGGAGTGAGGCCATTCATACCATTAAAAATAATAACGGATTATTTTTATATCGCACTTTTGAAGGCACTCAAAGCAGGTCCATTATTCTTTCACGCCTCATTCACACTTGGTGATGGTAAGATCTGAATGTAGCCACAGCTGCCCTGGAACAGACTGACGGAAGCGTGGCAGCCATTTTGCGCCTACGGCCCCTCCGACCACCACTGGAACATTCACACGCATTCATACACCAGTGGTGCCCCCACTGGAGCCAAGGAGGGTTAGGTGTCTTGCCCAAGGACACAACGACATATGGCTGGGGGATCGGGATTCTAACCGCCGATCCTTCGATCATTGGCCGACCTGCCCTACCACCTCTACCGCCCCATTAAAAGCTACATTTATGGAAACCAAACCTAGTGCTGGGAGGTATACCAGTTCATACCAAATACTAGTTTTACTTTTGTTCATAAATTTGTTTTAAATGGCAAACGCCAGTTAAAACAGCCTGAACTGCTTTCCACAAGTGGTGCAGTGGAAAAAAATTAATGAGGGGACCTATTTTGCTGCTGCAGCAATACACCAACAGCAGAGCAGCTGTTTGAGGGGGACCTTTTTCACTGCTACACCAGTAAATCTACAGCAGAGCAGCTGTTTCAGGGGGGACCTTTTTCACTGCTACACCAGTAAACCAACAGCAGAACAGCTGTTTGAGGGGGATCCTTTTCACTGCTACACCAGTTAAACTATAGCAGGGGTCCTGTCCCAATACCCGCACTTCCACCCTTGCGCCTCTAGAATGTGCGCTCCCGCTGGGGGGTTGAAGTGCGTAGTGTGTCCCAATTCTCCAGGGCTGCTCTCAATCCACACTTCAGTGAAGTCCGCATCCATGCAGACTTCACCGAAGCATATTGCCCACAATTTATTGCTGCATGTGACAAAGTTTAGAGAGTGAAACAGGAGTAGACAAAGTTGGACATGATGACGTATCTGCTGTCTGTACATGGACCAAACTGCTCGTTACTGATAATGATATCAAGCTAAAGTTGTCATCTGTGGGACAATGAGCAATTTGTTGCATCACTTTTCCCACAAACATGCTTTGAAATAAACTCTGTCTGAAACTATGATCAGCTTCCACATCCTCAGCAGCACGAACAAAGATGGAGGACACGGATTCAGAGGTCACATGCAGACTCAGAGCAATAATCAACACTCCGTGAGCATCAAAACATTTGCAGGAATTCTCTATCAGTGAAAAACGTATGAACACAGTTGTACATGGAAATAAAGAAAATGGGCTCTATGCATGATTCCTCTACTTCCAGAACTTAAGGTAGCTTATTTGTTTCCTGTCTCTCATTACTGGACGAACTGATTAATCCAGGTGTGCCTGACTTCAGTAACTGGCCAGACACACCTGGATTAATCGGTTTGTCCAGTAATGAGAGACAGGAAACAAAGGAGCAACCTTAAGTTCAGGAACGAGTGGAGTCGTGCATAGAGCCCATACAACTGAATCTAGTATAATTAAAAAAAAAAAACAAAAAAAAAACACCATGATATTTAATTTAGGTCATAAAGCCCAGAACTAATAAAAACCTCCTAAAATGATGAATATTTAATCCTCTGTCTTAACTTTTCTTAGTTGCATAATGATATAAACAACTTTGTTGGTTTTGCTGCCTTGTCGAGAAGAAGAATCTTCATGATGGAGTTATGTGGTAAATATTTTTGAAGACCTGCATCAGGAAGGTTGCAGACGCTGGAAAAAGTCCACAGTGATGTATTAATTCTCTCTTGGTTTTAACTTTAATTCACAATCTGTTAATTTAGAGTTGAAAGAGTAAAACAGCCAGGAGGTAAAAAGGAAAAGAAAAGATAATTCATCATGACATCAGTCTGTGGGAAGGTAATCCCATTTAGTGAGAAAATATCCAACTTCTGCTCGTTAACGAGTGAATGACTGATGGCAAACCAAGCTGTAATAACACAAACATGCAAGAACTCATTTTGCACAAGTCAGGAGCCAATCACTCCCATTAAGGACACCGAGCTGTGGACACGTTACAACAACCCAGTGCTGCTTTCCACCGGCAGACGCTCACGCACTGCAGAAAAAGCAATCCAAACTCAAAGCCATTAACCTTTAACTGGGATGAAAAACGCCAACTAGAAGCCGTACGCATCCTTTCATCCACAACATCATTTTCTACTGGGACCACGATCGCCGTTACTCATTGCTCTGCAAAATCCATAATTGAGGGACTGAGCAGAGTAAAGAGGAATGAAAGACGCATGTTAACCTCATACGGTAAATCCTGCGTTCACATGATATGAATCAAAGCTGATTTTGTTGAGCGCTTCACTGAGGAAACGGACCGAAAGAAAGAACGCTGATGGATTTGTGTGTTCAGTTGTAAAAGCGACACTCAGGGTTGGATTGTGTCTTGAATCAAAAGCACATCCATTCATAGCAACAAGCTATTTAACCAGTATGGCTTGGTTTAATTCAGAGAACTGAGACTGATGTCCAAATATGCATTTCACGACAAAATAACTGGTATGTAGAAACAGCAAAGTGAGTGAAAACTGTAGATTTCAAATAATCCTACAGGATATAATAAACTATTCACTGTGCAACCAGTTGGACCACAAGACAACACTGCTAAAAGAAAACTGTAATATCACAGATTTTTTCTGTGATATACATTTTTTCCCCTTAATTAAAAATACTGAATAATAACGATGAAATTATGGAAATAGGCTGTAAATTTAGAAATCTCACATGAAATAACATGAAAAGCCTGTAACTGTAAAAAGACATGAAGTTTCCATTTTTTTTAAAAGAAGATGCCATTTTATTTCACATAAAAGAATGTTAAAATAGATTTTCAATGTATTTTCTGAGAATTTCTTCATAGCAAAAGAAAAATGTTTTTGGTAATTTAATCTGTTTACACTCTAAAAAGAGTATCTGGGCTGTAGTTGATATTAAAGACTTCTTTACATCGATCTTACTTTATTATTTTGGTTTGGGGATTATTATGTTTTCTTTTTAGTCAAATCAAATTTTTAAAACCCTCTCTCTAATTACTAAATTTATTAAGTTGTTTCAGCTTAGCATGCATGGACAACAAAGGGGGCGGGGCTATTTTCAAAACTCAACATATCTGAACCACAAAGGCTCATGGGAAAAGCAAAGTCAACAGGAGATTACCCTCTTATGGATGTTATCCTATAAATTTGAGTAAAGTGTTTACTGCCTTTGTTATGTTCACATTTAGAAGTTGTTGAGAAGTTCAGTTTGGACGTTTAAGTTGGACCATGCGTGTGAAGGACAGTTCAAGGAGATAAAATCGCCACCATATCCAGTGATATTTGCAAACTCTGGATTTACTCTGGTGAAAACTTTACCTGCGTAAATTTGCATTAAGAGCAAAAAATAATGCTGCAGTGGTGACTTTTGGACCAGCCAACAGTGACTTCTCTCCATGAACAGTTGTCAACAGTGATATGGACTCTGATTTTCTGTATCCTAACAGTTTTGACCGTACGTCTAGGCGATTGTCTCATTATTATACATCTTAAAATCTTTCATTAAACATTAAAATGCCAAAATAAAATAAATATTTCATGTAAAAGCAAAGTTATAAACTCTATTTTTATCATGGAAAAATACTGTATTTTAATTAGAAAGTTTGTCTCTGTAATTTTACGGTATTTTTCTGGCGCCCCAGCTGCCGGAATATTACTGTTTTTTCTAGCTGTTTTTTTTTTTTTTAAAACAGTGAAACTAGTAACCCAGTTTTTATGTTTTATAGATATTCATCTACAGTCACCCTTAAATTTATTTGTCCACTCCCATTAAAGGAAAAAAACAGCTGTCAGTTAACTGAGTTGAAACTGACAAAAGTTCTAATAAAAATTTGATGAAAATCATTACATTGATTTTGAATTGTGGTTCAACGGTAATATCAAAAACAAACAAAAAATAAAACAAACATGATGGGGCAACTTACAGGTAAAGAAAAGGCTAAATTCACAATAGTAATTCAAATAAAGAAAAACGGAAAAAAACAAGAAAAAAAATAAATTCTCTCAATTATAAATTTGTGAAGTAAAATATTGACTTTGAATTTTTGTTTAAAAATAATTTTTAAAAAACTGTTCAAGACAAATTAGAGCACTTTGCTCATGAACAATGGGTCACAATACCTGTCAACAGGTGCAGAAGTGTAATTGAACATTAGCTCAGGAGCCCCGTCATGCTTGTTGAATTGTTTCTTTTTTTAATGTTTTTTTCTTTTTTACTGTTGCTTGTTTTTAATATTTCTGTTGAGTCACATTACAAAATCTGTGTCATCATGTTCATAAAATTTTCATTTATTATTACCTTTGGCAATTTCAAGTTATTTCACCCACAGCTGGCATTTTCTGTCTTTAATGGGGTATGTAAACTTTCAAGCACAACTGTATTAAAATGTTGTTGAATAACACTTGGAGGCAATTGTGGTTTCTGTAACATCCAATCAGACTTCTGCACCTGTTGACAGGTATTTTGACCCACTGTTCATGAATAATATGCTCAAATTAGTCTGGAAAAGTGTCTATCAATACTGTTATTAGTAGTAGTAGTAGTAGGAGTAGTAGTAGTCGTCGTAGTATTAGTATTATTTCCAACTATAATTAAAAATCAGCATTTGATTTTACTAAAGTATAATTTGTGTAAATATTCATTATTATTCTTTTCAGTTTCTTGCTATTTGAATAACAATTGTTAATTCTGCTTCTTCTTTATTGGTAGGGTATGAATAAATATGAGGTCGACTGTAAGTACGGCTGGATGATATGGCAAAAAAAATTATCACAATATATTTTTTTAAAAAACATACCAGAATTACCACGGTATGATATAAACAATAGGTTAAGGTACATCCCTAACTGTAGCTGTAAGTCTACAGGTCTGACAAGACCGCCTCCACCTCCGGTGTGTGAAAATGGGAAGAAATCACAAATCTGATCACAGATATTTTCATCAGAAAACAATTCCATTCCGGCCAATATCACAAATGAAGCCGCAATATAATTTTGATTCAGTTTGATTCAGGACTCAATATGAGCCGAATCACATCCATTCATATCAAATCCCAAAAAACAATATCAAAATCTGGTTTTCTTACTGAGCTGAGACATTAGAATGAATAGTATCTTCTTTGGAAAGTAGGCTGAACCACAACCTGTGTAAAAAAAATGACTTTTTAGTTTATTGTTGACCAAATCTATTGATGTAAACTGGTATATTGTTGCACCCTGAACAGACAGTATTTGTTCTTTGACTTTATTAATAGGTTTAATTGCTAAAACTAAACTGTAAATCTGTGTCCTCCATTTCAGTGTGACGGGTACTGATAGTCAGATGTTCACCCAGGTGAACCGTAGGTAATGCCCAGCAGCTTCCAGGCTGGCATGCAGACCGGCCCATCCACCACAGAGAGCAGTCTGGACCTGAGACTATGTTCGAAACGCACCACGAAGAATCAGGTTATAGCTGTGCCTTCATTTACACTGCAACTAATCATTAATATATCTGGAATGCTTTACAGAATTATGATTTTCAGACATAAAAGCAGGCCATAGTGTAATCCTTCAAGTCTCAGATTTCTTAGATTTTAGTTCAAATAATAAAGGTATGTAAAGCTCCATGAAATTTGTTTTATTTTTTTCTAATATTCCCTTTAATTTTTCCCATATTTTGTGTTTTTGTGTTTTTAATTTTTGTGAATTCCGTTTTTACTATTTTACACAAATTTAACACCAATAAACAATCAAATATGGCTTTTCAGTTATAATTGAAAACTTGAATGCTTTCACACTTTTAAGCATTTTTAAGGCAAAAACATGATACTAGATGACTAGATTAAACAAAAAATGCCAATTGTAACAAATACATAATTCAGAACAATATTAATTTACAGATGGTGGTCCATACCATAGACCAAAAGAAACATATGTTCATGTTAGATCACCAGACACATAATAATCATGGGGAAACTGCTCTGTCTTGTAGTCTGCTGTAGCTGCGACCATCCAGAGCAGAGTAGATGGAAGTAAGTAAGTAAGTTGATGATAAGCAGTCGTTCTGTCTGAATTTAAAAATAAAACACTGTGTGCAGACTCTGGATCACGTTTTACTCTGAAACATCAACATAACATGCAGCACTAAGCCATCAGCTGAGGGAGAATCTCACTTCAAACAACGCAACACCACAAATGACGAGACGTTTAAATATTTCAATTCACCAGTAGATGCACAACAAACAAGGAAAAATGATGAAACAAAGAGCGAGCACGTGGTACACAGGTCGGTCTGGCTAAAAAACCAGAACGGAAGCAGGAAGCACCATCGTGGAGCGCTCTGCAGCTTTATATGCAACAAAAGCTTTCCTTTTTTATTCAGAAAAAAACACATTTTCAGAAATTGACCCTGATTTCCATGACATTCCGCGTTTACAACCAAATTTGTTTTAATGTTCAATTCCGTGATTCTGTCCGTGATTCTGTGATCGCGGATCTTTTAGGGCTCTAGGTATGAGTCTGACATAGTTACACATCACGCCCCCAACTCTGTCCTTTTCAGATTAAGACAAGACATCCAAAGCATTCCAGATTCCTTTCTTAACCACGTCTCTTGATCGACATGTGGTCATTATTTTCAGTTTGGGTTTATGATAGATAGTTGATAAATGAATCTGTGTGTCCATCTGCTTCAATGGATCTGGATCTCCCAACATTTTCAAGTAAGGGCGGGTAAAAATATCTAGGAATCAATGCATCGCAATACTTCCTTGTGCAATTCAATATTGAATCGCAAATCCTTTGAATCGATTCACCTCCTGACCAATGGGTGGAGCTGTGCATGTTATTTATATATATTATTATATTATTTATATATGGACAAGGCAACGTTAGATCATACGACATGAAAATAGCTTCTTTTTTTTTCAGATGTATTATTACCCAAAAACTATGACTTGACATACCACATCTGGTCACGTGGGCATGAAAATAAATATTTACAAATCTACAACACAGTTCCTACTTCTTACCGAATCGATATTGAAGCAATTGAATGAATATTGAATCGAACTGCAACCCAAAGAATCAAAATCAAATTGAATCGTGAGATTACCCAGCTCTATTTTCATCTAATTAATCCAACTTCTTCATTTATTTCTATGTGTTTGGGTCCAACGTGAACGCTGTACCACGGAACAAAATGCAACAAAGAAAAAAACTGTTTAAAATTTAAAAATGTAATAATATCTAAAGTGTGATTTTAACATATTAGACAACATTAAACAGTTGGAGCTGTGTGTGCAAGAGTGGAGGAAACTTTTAATATAAAACAAATCTTATTTTTCTTGTGGTGATGGTGTTCATTGTAGGCACCTTTTCAGGGGAAAGAAATTTTTTTGCAATTCTCTTTTTTTTTTTTTAATGAGCAAAGAATAGCTCCTTCTTTTGAGAAAAATGTTGCTAGTAGCAGTTCAGAATTATAACCCAAGTGTGATCTTCTTTCTTTGCCTCAATGACATCCAGCATTAACAAAGAGACGGTACCTGCATGCATTCATTCTTGTGATATTCATTAAATAAGGTATTTGTGCAACAACCCGTATGTGTCTGCTGCAGCAACCAAGAGGTGATGCTAGAGTGAACACCACCACGTTCTAATCCACCCATCCCAGCTCGCTGTGACAGAAATACTATCTATCCAATTCAAGCCAGCGTAAAACACGGTTAATCGGCTGTGTGTCCATCTATCACGCTGCCAGCCACATGACTTGGATGCGAGACTGCAGAGGGGCTAAACCGAGGGAAACCGGTGGGACTGGCCAGAAGGAGTCAGCAGGACCTGCACCAGCACACCTATGATCACAGGATTCCTGCTCATGTCCTCATCCCAGAAATGCATCTAGAAAGGAGATAATGAGAAAAGTTTCGCTTTCTTGAAGCATTAAATATTGAACAGGCTGTAGCACACGTACAGTAAACCAAGGAAATGATCTATAAATTTGATGAAACATGGAAAATTCACCTTGTTGTTAATTTTACATTAAACCTTCCCACAACTCTTCTAAAAAAAATCTCAACTAGCTTCTTTCAGTACACTGACTCCTGTCTTAGCTCAAAGCTTTTCATTGCGTCTCTCAGAAAAGCCCAGTTTCCCTGCGAAGCAGACCAATTTATATCTGTGTCTCATTCTGCCTCATCCCCAAAGCTCTGCAACATACATAAAGGCCCGGACGTAGATTGGCGGGTAAATTGGCAGGCACAGCTCTTGGGCTCATGTCCCTCCTCACCACAGCATTACAGTAGACTACCAGCAGTATTACTGCAGATGCTACACCAATCTATTTACAATCTTGTTTTTCCATCTCCCCCTCAGCTGATTCAGGCATCTTCCTGCATGGACAGAATACTCGGGCATGCCCAACAGGTAGACTGGATTCAATTTTCCACCATCAGCATGGAAGACAGGTTATCTTGCTCAATACCAGACATTTATTTTACATTTAGTTGATCCTTGTATTATCATTAGAGGTGGGACTTTAACGTGTTAATTACAGTTAATTACGAGAAAATACATGCTTGAATATTTCAATGCATTTTGTTGCAGTGTGCATTAGAAGCAAAGTGGAACCTTTGTCGGGGCCAATTTTTCATGGTACACCCGGTTATGCTGACGGACACGGCAGAACTCGGGGAATTAGTTGCTTTATTTAGAGAGTTTTCAGACCCTTCTGATTAGGGGTGGGTACTGGCAAAGACATCATGATACAATACATATGGGTCACAATTTTTATAGTTATGTATGCTGTGCTCTGTGCTTATTTTAATATGCATTTGTTTTTATTGTCATGCAAAGCACTTTGGGTTGCCTTTGGCAGGAAAAGCGCTTTATAAATAAAATTTGATTGGATTTGATTTGATTTCTGTGTATCAATATTTTGTCAAACCCCTATTTCCTATTACTTTTTTGTATGAAGCAGCAAGCAAAAAGTCTAGCAAGAGTTTCCGGTGTAATTTTCTAGTATTATTGGAGACTTTTAGAGACAGACTTGAAAGAACATATCGTTTACTTGCTTCTGTTAGCTGAAGGTGCAACCGGAGGCCCCTCCCCCGCCTCAAACATACACTAAAGGCTGCAGACAACAGTAGATCTTTGCTCATTGGACCGGAAAATAAAACTCAAAGCTGCCACTGATCATTAGAAATTAATGCCTCTTAATAAAAAATGTGGACAAAAACATTTGAAATTATCCTGTAACATGTTTTAGACTCATAATAAGAAAACAGCCAGTTTAATAGTGGATGTACAATTCTGAACTTAAACTTTAGGTCTGTTCAGTTTTGGCCCGGATTTGGTTTGTTTTTTTTTTTCTTTTTCTACGTTTTTTAAAAGTAGTTTACAATATAAATGTCTGTGTCTATTATTTGATCTATTTATTTATTCATTTTTACCGAAAATAAATTTAAATAAAGAAAATGTTACTTTTCAGGGTATTTTGGAATGCAATTAAAATGCAATTAATCGAGATTAATTAATTGAAAGCTTCAAATTAATAAGATTTATTTATTAAAATCAATAATCATTTAAATTTTCTTTCAAAATTAACACAAATATGAACTGAATTTGACAATAACTGGCCCGTCGATCAGCATCTGGCTGCTAACAACACCTGTGACACGTACTAATGGATGTGCCGAGACTCAGAGGTAACAGCCACAACAATACAGGTGATTTAATATTTTGAGGGGGGATTTGCAAAGATGGTGTCTTTTCCATTTCATAGATTCAATACCTTTATTTGGCTCGTTTCGGATTGGCAGTAAAGGCAGCATTGCCCACTATTATCGTGCAATTTCTGGATGAAATGACATCTCTCACTTTGTCTCGGTCTCATGTAATCTCAATAAAGAGTGTGCTGCTTGAAAAGCTGTCAAAATAGAGGCCTTCATATATATGCAAATATGCAATAAATAATCCGCTGTGCTGAGAGCGTGGCTTAAATAAACCATATAGGGCAAAGGAAGGATGGAAGGAAGCCCCAGACAGCCCTCCCTGCAGTGACGTTGTTGGCAGAGATCTCTCTGTCCGTCTTTACCTACACATGGCCGCCGTGCCCCCGTCAGCCGGACGGCCTGCCATTGGACTGCGCTTATTTCTCAACAGATGGGAGGATATCCTTGCCAGCTTTTTTTAAAGTACCGACCCTACGACCTCTTGGAGCTCCCTGAGTGGGAGCCCGTCTGCTGACTCCTGCTGCGGTCCGCTCCCAGGGTCATACAGGGTTAGTTTGCATGGACACTGGAGAAAAAAACTGAAGTTGTTCTGCAGCAAATTCCCATCTCAGAGTTACAAGACTGCAAACACATGCACAACGTGACGAGGAGAGAACGGGCGGATGCTGGTGCTCCTGCTTAATGAGCTAATATTTTACTCTGTCGGTCTTCTAATGATTAAAAGGGCAGTGCGAACGAGTTCTTGTAAGGCCATTATTGTGCAGAGATTTGCCTTTTAAAGTGCTGCAGCAGTGTTTTAAAATCATTTCACAGGGATCCATATCATTTTCTATTGTGCACAAATATGTAGCCCGACGATGATGTCATATCAAAATATTGTAGAATATAAAGATAGAATATTTTAGTAATGTATTTAAGACTAGCGCATCTGTTCTTTCATCTATTTTATTTAAACAAGAAAAATCTGTAAATACAGAGAAAAAAAAAACTAAATTTTTTGCAGTGTTGGCCAGTTGCATTGGTTTGTTTATTTCCTCTTCTTTTTTATATCACAGGCTTTTTATGTGTGTGTGTACTTTTATCGGTCTCTGCTGTTATTGAATTTTGTTTCAAGTGTTTTGGCATTGTATGCCTGATTTGCCAGTTGTTCAGCACCTTGGGCAATCTGTTGATTATTGTTAAGTGTGCTCCAAGAATAAACATGAACTTGAACTTCTATTTGCAATAGAACAGTTGTGAAGAGATTTTTTTAAATGTAGTTTTCTTTGTTGGAAACAAACCCTAATCTCAGGAGAATCGCTTGCCAAGCAGCTTGTACCTGAGATAGCTCTTGTGCTTTCATGCTGTGCAAACAGCGTTGCAGTGTCTTCCTCCTGTTTCCTGGCATCGCTACTTCATTAGTCTACAAGTGGACTGAAAGAATCTGAATATTTCAAATGCAATGCAAGCAAATGTAATGGGTTTACAAAGCTTTTTCATGAATAAGTGGAATGCCAGACATAAAATGCTAAGTACTCAAATTAATTAGAATTAGATCAGCCACTTAAAATATTGACATTTAACTTGATTTCAGATGCATTTAATGTTTAAATATAGCAAATAATGGCTCCACCGTATCTCTGCTGATGAGATAAGTAGCAAAAACAAAAGATGTGTAACCTCAGAAATGCCTTACACAAGCACATTACAAGCCAAACGCCGCAACCCTACCACGCCTGAGTCCACACACTCTTGCTTATGTTTAATGGGGCCATTTTTTGTAGCGTGAAGGTTTTGACCCATTTATACATATCACTGCTTCCTGCTGGGGAATGCTGCTGAGGCCCTGAGGTGCAAATCACACCAGCAAAACTGGAAGCACAACAGTATTTCACAAAACACAAAAGTGAAAACATGAGGGGGGAAAGAGGAACAAAGTCTCAGAAAATACAGCAAAACAAAGCAGAATAGTTGGGTTTCCTGCCATTTTACTGAATTTGAGAAAGGATTTCTAAGTTTTCAGTCAACTGTTGCTTCTTAGGCCTCTGGGCCACCGTACAGCCATCAGGACACACGAATCCTTCTTGGTGAGAGAGTAGGGCTGGATATTGGCAAAGACTTCACGATACGATATGTATCACAATACGATATGTATCACAATACGATATGTATCACGATACGCAGGTCAGGATATGATATAATATTGCGATATTGTGACACTGCAATATAATGCGATATATTGTAATATTTTAAGCACTTCTGAGAAATTTAAAATGTAGCTTGAAAAAAAAGGTTTACCTACAGTCGTCCTCAAAATCATTCATAGCCTCTAATTAAAGGAAAAGCTAAATTCAAAATAGTAATTCAGATAACAAGAAACTAAATAAACTAATAATAAATAAAACTTTTCAAAATTACAATTTAGTGAAATAAGATGTTGCTTTTGAATTTTCATTGGAAACAATAATTATAAAAAAAAAAACAAATGAACAAAATTGTCCCAGCCACATTAGAGCACACCACATTAAAGTCTTTTTGAACATTAGAGGAAACATCTGATTGCAGTCATTGCCTCAAAGAGTTTCTCAACAAAACTCTAGACTGGAGCTCAATCATGCTTGTTTACTTGTTTTTTTTTTGTGTGTGTGTTTGTTTTTAATATTTCTTTCGAACCACAATTCACAATCAATGTCATGATTTTCAAAGAATTTTTATTTACCATTACTTTTGTAAATTTAAACTTATTTCACCGATACCTATCTTTTTTTCGTTCTTTAACTGGAGGTTATGAATAATTATGAGGACTGTATGTACATACATCAGATGACTGAAACAACAAAATGAGTCAAAATTAATGAAATTCAATTTACCCATTTTCCATTTATTAAACTTGGACAGGTTTCTTTGCCACTTGGATCTCATAATGAACCCATTTACAATCGTCCCCCTAAACATAAATATTTCTCACTTTGGGAAAACCCAACTAAAGAGATGTGCAAAGAAAATAAAAAAGTGTTTTTGAAAACAATTATTACCAAAGCTGAACTGGAATAGTATACTGTATCCCTGTGAAATTTGCAAAACAAAGTATATAAGTATATGAAAATGAATTTAGTGCATTTGAAAAATAAACATTTGCATTATCATCTCAAACAGCTGGGTGGTTTATGAAAACACATACACACATTTTAACTTGTACTTTCCACTGTGTGTGAAGTTTAACCTGAACCTGCTGCAGACTGCACATAGACATCAGTGGAAAGCAGTGACTTCTCTACATGCTGGACCAGTGCAGATAGAACAATCAGATTTCGTGATTAGTCTACTACAAAATCTTGCAATATTTTTAGTAAAAAAGTACCAGTACCGCATTTTTAAAATGTATATATTGCAACATAAAATATAGTGATATATTCAATTAGGGGTGAATCACATTAATCAAATTATTCAATTAGAAAAAATGATCGATTAATAATTTAGTCATCGATGCTTCATTTAACTTTTTAAAGTCCCACTTCATGCATTGCTTCCGGTCTGTATGAACTGCTTCCGGTTAGGATACACAAGCGTGCCTCGTTGCTACGTTGCTGCGTTGCTACGTTGCTGCGTTGCTACGTTGCTGCATGCTACGCCATGTGCCCAGCAGAAGCAGCTGGCTGAGAGCTCAGTTGAGGATGAAGAATTTCAGCCAACTAACTACTTTAACCCACGTACACAGCACAGTACTTACAAAGGCTTAAGTCTTCCGAGGCGCACGCGTGTGGAACACATTTGGCGCACACGAGTTGTTTCCTCACTGCTTTTTCTGATAACTCGCTCACAACATTGTCGGAGAAAAACAACAAAGATCCTCGTTAAAGGGACATTGTGTAATCGGGAGCAGCTCCCTCGTACTTTTCATGCTGCATTCACGTGAAACCGGGCAGACCGACGACATCCGCTGCATATAAAGTTATCACCGGCCTCTATGTGAAGACGTGGTCCGTCAGTTACAGTGACATCAGTCCACATCTGTTCGGTTGTCATGACGATGTCGTATTGTTTTCCCTGACCCATGTTTTACCGTATTTTGCTCGGCTTTATTGATTAAAATGACATCTGGTTTGTTACCAACGGCCGTCTGCCCGACTGCACGTGAACCCCGCGTCAGTGAGACGCTAGTTTCTCCCCCTCTGCAGCGCGGTGACTTTTCAAAGGCATTACCTCGAACTGAGCTGAAAACTCCGGTGTGTCCGGTGAGTTTCTGTGTTTTCCTACTGTCACGCTTCTCCCGAACGCAAAAACATGGCGATACGACATGGCAGCCTCCACCGAGCCGACCCGCTCGATGTGTAAATGAATGATACGAACGGCAAATTTAAAACTTAGAGGAGCACTTCAGTTTGTTGATGGGAGTGATTACTGATTAATGACAAAACACTTTTGAACCAAATAATCAGTTTTTGTGAATAAAACACAGGAGAACTTACACAATATCCCTTTAAGATGTGAGCACTCACTCGGTGGCATAATTGAGCATACGTTTTAACAAAGATCTTTTTAAGAAGATGTGTCACACTGATTAGATCTGAAATCCAAACATTTTAATTGTTTTTTTTTGGGGGGGGGGGGGGGGTTATAGCATTAAATAACTTACTTTTAGTAACTATCAACTTATTTATTCCCTTTTTTATGTAAATAATTCACACCATGAATATCAGGTTCTTTTACCAAAAGGCACAACAGTAGTCATAAGCACTTTATTTTTTAATTACATGATTTTTATTGCACTGCTTTAACTGTTCAATACAGTTTTGATCAATTTGTATAGTTATGATTTCACCCTTTTGGCATGAATGTTTAAAATCAGCAAATATTAATGCAGTATGAACCGTAATGTTTAATGTAGACACAGAATCATCTTACGAATGTGATTATGCGTCAAAGCATTAATTCAAGGCTAAGGTAAAATATTGATATATATATTGTATCGCGACATGCCATAAAAATATCTGGATATTACTAAAATTCAATATCGCCTAGCCCTACTTCCGGTCTGTATAAACTATTTCCGGACACTCCCTACCAGTGGGTGGCAGTAATGCACCTATTCGTTGCATATCAACCACAGTCTTTGGTGCCAATTTGGACTCAGAATCACTCCACTGCATCTCAGTCAGATCTTTAAAAACAGAGAGCTTATCCGATTAATCAATTAATCGATTAATCGATCGATTATAGGGGTAGATTAATCGACTATTAAAATAATCGTTTGCTGCAGCTCTATATTCAATGTATTGATATTTTTTCACACTCCAATGGGAGATGCCTAAAAAGTTATTTTAAAAAACTCTTTAACATGAAAGAGTTTGACTTCAAACTATTGATGTTATGTCTGCTGCTGACCTCCTGCATATTTCAAAAGGACTGATTTAGTAGAGCTCAACATGACTTTTTCAATCTACTTCACCTTGACTGAAATGCACATGCATAATGTAAAGGGATCAGCTTTATTCCTTAATCATTACTACATTCCTGTTAGAAAGCTTAAGATAACCTAAAGAGGAAAGAAACGGGCACAAGCTTTAACTGGTGCAGCTTTTTAAGACAATTCAATTTATTTTTATTCATCTTTGGCAGCAACTGTTTTAATTATAATACCTTTGAAATTAAAAATTAAATCTGAATGCTTTAATTGTTCTCAGACCTTCTCCCTGCTGAACGCTAATACACACTGGGACAAAGAGCTAATGAAATTAAACTGAACGATTGGTTTTATATCAAAGAGACTCATGATATGTAGCCTATGTCATTATCAAAGTTTAAGTATTTCTTTTACCATTTCTGATGTGAGATCATTATCATTCCTCAGATTACCACGCTCTTTTAATTAACACTTGAAGAAGAACGACTTCTTGCAGTCAAAGTGAAGTTTTGTGACCAGAGTCAAGAGCTTTCATCGGTTGAATCCTCCCTCAAAGTCTCCCCCATTGACAAAAACAGCTGTTACATTGCAACTGGCCAAAAAGTCCCAATAACTCTGTCTCTCTTCAACCCCGTAGCCTAGAATAAAACTGCTGATTAATAGGGTGTGCACATTAAAAGCACGATCAAATTTGAGAGTGCCAACTGTGCTTTTTGGCTCTAGCGCGCAGTGAGATGTGAGGTACTGTAATGCTCTGCAGGACCGAGCAGAGCAACCGAAGGGACATGAAGTACAGACGAGAGGCGCCGCTAATGACACGGCGCCAACGCTGCAGCGTGTTATCTGTAGAACAGGGACATATGAATTTCAAAATCATAATGCAAATATATAAGTGGAATGAAAGCAGAGGAGCTGTAAAGGCAAGCCCACTGGGGTTTTACAGAGGAATTACTTAGGCATGAACAGTAATACCCTCCATTAAATTTTATGAAGTCAATTATCTCAAAAAGGCTGACTTCTTGTAATGACACTGGCCTAACCTCTGTAGATAAACTCAGATTGAATTACCTTGACAGTGCAATGTGTGAATCTGTAGGGGAGGCTAGGATGGCCCGAAACATCTCTAACAGTAAAAGTTGACTTTGTTCTCCAGCATCAACAGACTGACACATTGAAGTTGAGGCCATTCAGCCTCTGAACCTTTCTGGCTTTCTTTTTCCTGTTTCCTTTTCTTTTATCGACAGCTAGAGTCCAGGAGGCCTTTAAGCAATGAACAAGGCAGCCTGAGGCATGGATCGAGGGCTGAGAAACTCCCAATCCACAAGCAGAGGCCGGAGTCACCTCCAGGAGAAATTCTCTCAGGACAAGACAGGGTAGGTTGCAAAAAAGGTCCCCAGATTTAACAGAAAGTGCCAGCAGTGATAAAGTATACTGCCAAAAGGAGGAAGAATTTCCCACTTGCCGGGCCCACGCTGTATCCGCAGGGAGTAAATGAAAACAAGGTTAATGCATTCAACTCTTATTACCCACGCTGGAAGACAGGCCTTCAGCTGTGTCGAGAGGCAGAAAGGCAAGAAATCAAAACAGCAAGTGATATGCTGGCTGCGATGCAGTACAAGATTGGACTGCCAAGGAAATCTGTTAGGTTTGCTCTTTGGTAATGACTTATAAAGCAAGACGGAACAACTTTGTTTCTACACTGTATGAACCTGGACTGAAAGGTCTGCTCCACTACACCCTTAAAGGAACTTGTAGTAGGCAAATTGACTGCTATATTACCTTTGTGGCCCTCAACAGTTGGCCAAGACACAGCAGGAAAAAATGTCCCAACAACGCAAAGAGCAAAATGTTCTCCAGCTCCCTGTTGGCAAGTTAACCGTGGCTGATTGTTCCCAGATTACAAGGGTGCCAGGAAGCCCTCTGCGACCCAGAGTGTAATGGGATGGGTCTTTAATCTCCTGTTTTTCTTCCCCAGATAGTGTTGTCTTAATAAGCGGTGTGTATGTGTTTGGATGTAATACCCGCTCTAATAAGACTTAAGCTCCCCTCTCATCGGATGCCAGCTTGGAGCTCTGGAATTTGGCGGTCTGAGGTCAGACCGCTCTGCTTCTCAGCTCCAACACCCAGATGGACAACTACGACCGACGGCTCTGATGTCAATCACACTGACCAGTCAACCCTCGGCTTAAGCAGCGGGGCAGAGGGAGTCCCGTGGGGAGCCAGCGGTACGGGGATTGTGTGGCAAACAATCACCCAGCAAGGGATGTTGGCTCATGTCTTATGTGCCCATTTGTCATGTGAAGCCTCCAAGTTCAGCCATTAACTCAGGTGAGGACAGGTTGTACCTGCACAGTTATACCTGAATGTATTCAATTAAAAAAGTCATTAACAAGGTATTAAATCTCACCTACTCACTGTTTCACTACCTTTATACTTTGGATAATACTCAGTCCGCTGGCTCTGTGGCTACTAGAATATGAGTTGCTATAGAATGTATTGCACTGAACGCTCATGTCTATTGGAGGATGTTGGTTCTTATTTTGCCCTTTTTGCATCGCACTTTATGCTACGCAGTGTTGCACCAGAACTTGACACTTCTATAGTTTTTATTTCTTTTATTTATTAATTATATTGTTGTATTGGTGTTTTTTGTGTGTTTGTTTGTTTGTTTTTCCTATGATCTGTTATTATGTTATGCAGCTATATCAGTGCAACTGTGCCCAAGACAAATTTCCCTTCACGGGACAATAAAGTTTATCTTATCTCATCTTATCTCATAATAAAGAAATCATATAACAACATAATTTATCATGTCTGCAAACAGGAACTAAATGGCCCCAGTTACATGATGTTTTTTTTTATTAGAAATTAATTATTTCGAATTAAATAATTCAAAATTAAATTATTCTACTTTGTGTTTACATGCACACTAAAAACTGCTGGGTTATTTTGCTAACCCAATTGCTGGGTTAGGGACTTTTTGTGTTAGGTTGGGTATGTTTGACCAAAGGTTGGGTCAAACACTTTGACCCAGCGTGTTGGGTTGGAAAATTTGAAAAGAGCCTCGTCGTCCCTCTCTTCAGTCCGCCATCTTTAACAAGACAATGACCTGATCAGACGACACTGAACCGCTTGAAATATGGCACGGTAAGAAAGTCTTTTATCTGTATGAAGATGGGAGCTGAGAATGAATTAACGTGAGCTAATTTTAGACATTTATCTCAACACACTAATATCTTTTTAACCGTAGCTTTAGCTAGCAATCACAACTGCTTATGGGTACCAAGACACCATGCTAGCTTCTAATCATTGGCATTCGACTTCTCATTTTTTAAATTAAATGGTTACTTTAAAGCTAAGCAAGACTCTTTCTATAATTGAAGGGAAAATTTATTTCGTTAATTTCTCCCTCATTTCTATTTACAATTGTTTAAATGCTCTCCTAAATTCAGGTCATGTTCTAGTAGTTTTTACTGCTTCCAGCCCGCCAGAAGATGGCAGGAGCAGCCCAGCAGTGAACAGAGGAAGCTAATACTGTCAGACTGGAGGGTAAACGGTGGCTTCAGGCTGGGTAGGTCCGGGACCTCAGTACGATTGGGCGGGGATTTCTGAAAAATGTCGGACCTTTCGTCGCTTCGGTTCGCGGTCGAACTGCACTAACTGAAGCGGACCAAACCGCCTGGTTAAAGCATTGTAGTTAAACAACTCCCCGGTAGGGGGCGACGCTCCGTAATACAACCGCTGATGAAGGTGAAAAAGCAGGAAGAAGAAAACCGGACTTCGTGATTTAAGCGGAAATATTTCTGCTTCTAATTATTTGCCCACTCCATCTTTGTCTACACATGTTCCAGTTGTTTTTCGTTGTTGTTTTGACCTCAGCTTCTTAAAAAACGCGCTGTTTGCTCGATTTTTTCCGCCGAACCAAACGATAATCTACCCAGCTTCCTCCTACTTCTTCTTCTGCTGCTTTATTGTGGCCGAGTCCGACAGACGTCACTTCCATTAGGTGCGCTGGATAGTCAGTTTGCAAGTGAACTGAGACCCCCGGTTTTCAGGCGGACCAGAGTCCGGTTCTTATGTGCGCAGCAGAGTATGGTTGGTGTTCAGACTGCAGCAAACGAAGCGGACTATCCGTGGAGTCTGACCACGGTCCGTTTAAACGGACCAAACGGGCGGAGTATGGACGCAGCCGAAATACTGTTCGCTAAATAGACTGTTCGCTGAGCCATTACCGGTGACATAGGTACACAGATGCCCATAAATACTTGTTTGTTAGTTTGTTTTCAGGGTTATTTTTAGTTACATTTACACTGGTATGTGTGGAAATAGAGGGAGGTTAAGCTAGCTTCGGTTGCTAATACTATGTTGGCTTCATAGTTTTACTCTGGTTAACGTGATGTAACAATAGTTTACATATGTTTTTCATGTGATATATAAAAGTTACTGAGTGTAGTAGACGTCAACAGGCTTTTTTCCCGTTTGTCTTGACTACTGGCACTATGGTCCTTGCTAAAAGGGAGTACTCTGTCAGGCTAAGGAGTAGAAACAGACTATAGGCACCTAAACACTCATTGTACTGTTCTGTTTTATGTACAGCTTCAAAAGCTTCATCGGTCACTGTGGAAAAGCACCTTTCCCAAGTTTAACTACAGCCGAGGACGCCCCAGGGTAAGAAACAGAGACTGCAATGGTCTGAGACTGAACTGAACTCATCCGAGTAACTGTGACATGATGTGATCATGTGTGCTGCCCCGGATGTTGTCTGACCAGGCAGAGACTCAGATGAAAGTGAGATGGCCAGTATGCTGTGAAGGGTCCAAAGCGTTTCCAGTGGAGAAGAGGTCACTGAAAGGGACGGTGAGTGAAACAACCTCATGAAATATTTTAACCTCTAAAGATAAAACAAGCTAAATATTTGCCACAGATCCACTTAAGCGTCCTGCTGGGCTTCCATCTGTCTGATATACTGTTGTAAAAATCCTAAAGTACTAAATTGTTTACACCAGTGCATTTGGTCTAACATTTTACTTTATGCTTCATGTGCATTTGTAGGAAGTTTGACAAATATTTAACTTTCACAGATATTGTGATGGGCTCTACAGTGGCTGTTGGTGATCCTCCTAGCTGCATCCCACAGAGTCAGAAAGACAACTGATGCTCCAGGTGACGTCCAGCTTGTGAGTAGAAATATACCGTAAATCCTCTAAAAGTGACCGGGGTTTTTATTAGTTTCCGGGCACTGAGGGCTTTTATTATTAGAGAGGCTTGTATTTCTATTTTTCAAATGAATCACCATGAATAAATCAACATTTTGTCAGTTTGAACTAGATCTGTAACAGTACAAGTAGCTGTGTCGAACCAATCGGTTATAATGATATAATAATGGATTCGATTTATATCGCGCTTTTCAAGGCACTCAAAGCGCTCACAGTAGGTCCATTATTCATTCACTCCTCATTCATACTTGGTGATGGTAAGCTTTGTATGTAGGCAAAGCTGCCCTGAGGCAGACTGATGGAAGCATGGCAGCCATTTTGCGCCTACGGCCCCTCTGACCACCACCGGAACATTCACACGCATTCATACACCAGCAGTGCCCCCACTGGTGCACTACTCTCGGTGTGGCACGACCCTGTACCGACCTGTTGGGCGCAGGATTTGTTTATTTAGCTCTTAAGTGTTTTTTGCGTGCCAACGGGCATAATTGACTGACAGACCAGTTAAAGTTCACCTCCCCTTGGTGCAGCGTGCTTACCATCCTGTTTCTAACAACATGGCATGTAAGCTAGTTGAGCTAGAGGAAGCACCGTCACTGTCTAGAAGCGCCTTGGTTTTGATGAAGAGGGTGGAGGGAGAAAGAAGTTGACAAAACAAAAGCAGCATGCCGACTCAGTCGGGTATATACACTTCCAACATGTTAACACATGTAAAGCGACACCACACAAGTTAGAATGTCACTGGTACGACTAGTAAACAGACTAGTTTAGCGCAAACAAGTGTAAAAACAGTAGTATGCCTGAATAAAAAAAGTAGCATATATAAGAAACAATCTGACCAATAAAGTAACCTGCTGTGATGTTTAGTTTTTGTGATGAGGATAAGTGAAATGAAAGTGGAGCTGTTTCTGTTAAATGCTGCTCTTAAAACTCAGATGATGTCACTTTCAGAAGTGAAGGCATATTTCATTTTTAATTTTTCATTAAAAAGTGTAAAAAACAAACAGCAGGATTTTATTTTAAAGTATTTAATTTATTTATGGTTATTTTTTTTCATTCAAATAAGATGGCAAAAAACAAATAAAACAAATAGACTTGATAAATTTTAGTGAACTTGTAAATAAAACATTTGTATTTTTTTCTACTACTGTGCCAAGAAAAAAAAAACAAAATGTGACTTGTGTACTGAGGTACATACCGAGCCGTGATTTTTGTGTACCGTTAAAACCCCTAGTTTGAAACCAGTAAAATGTACTGGGCTCATTTCTTGAAAATTGCTGCATAAAAAACTTAAAGCAGTGCAGTATAATCACCTCTTTTGTGTTTCTCTCACATGTCATGAATCCAATCGATAAGCGCTATCTCCAAGTCCTGGCTGACTTTTTCCCTCCACTCAGCTTTTCTCTATTCTGGAGTCCGGACAGGTTGTTCTGTTGCTTTTTCCAATACCTGATTTGTCTTAGGTCACAACATCGAAGTGTTTTGCAGCTTTCGCTCCAGAATGTTTGAGTGCATACTAGGGATGGGCGATATGGACTAAAAAATGTATCACGATAATTTCTCTTATTTATCACGGTCACGATAAGTGACGATAAAAACTATCAGCAAAATATTTTGTTATAAATCTGTCACTAAATTCTGTCTTGAAAGCCCTACAAAATACTGGAAACCACTATATCAATTAAGTTCAAGTAGTGCACCTGTATTGCAGAGCTGTAGTGTGACACCAATCAAACAAGTCTTAAATATGAGAGACCAAATGCCACATTTATTCTAACGATGCAAACGGCTAAACTAACTTGGCTTATTAAAAAACCAAAGTAGTGCAACTGCAAACACAACCTGATAAACTGTTATCTCACGATAAAAACGATAAATTCAAATTGTTATTGTGGGGAATTTCTTTGACGATATATCGCACACGATAAAATATCGCCCATCCCTAGTGCATACTGCAGGACGGGTTCTTTCATTTCACACTAAACTTTCTTCTCTGTTTATCGGTGCCGGTAGTCACCATGTTGCTGCTGTGTTTTGGTTTAGATTCCTCACTCTGCAGGAAGAGGGTGTACAGTGTTCCTGCCTTCGTGTCAGCTAACTAGGGGCAGGCATAGCAAACAGCAGCTCATTGTTGCCAACTTAGAGACTTTGTCGCTATATTTAGCGACTTTTCAGACCTCTCCAGTGACTTATTTTCAAAAAAGTGACAAATGACTTTTTCTGGTGTTCATGGAGACACATCAAGTTTATATTGCTCTCCGTCTGTTCATCGAATGCTGCCTGCCGTCGGCTCCTCCCTCCCTGTTTCCTGGTGCTCTCACTTTTTACGCTGTCCCTTTACAGACAGCAGCCCTTCCAAGTTGCTGTAAGATGACCACGCCCCCTCATCCAGATTATTTCCCATGATGTCTTGTGGCACAACTGGGTCTTCTTTGCACCATGACTCAAATGTGCATGTCACCCCTTCAGTGCCCTTGTAAATGAGCAATGAAGCATGCCAAATAATATATATATATACAGTATATGAAGTGTTTTTAAATGGTACCGCGTGGCGATCATCTGGCGCGGTGATGTCATTTAGCGGTCTCCGGTGACGTGGGCCAGCCAATAGTGACTTCTCCCCCTGAAGAGAAGACGACGGAGCAATTGCCTCTCATTGGAAAAAGGAGGCTTGTACTGGAGGGACAGAAACTATTTACTTGTCTCAATGCTATCCACAGGAATTAACGGAGGGACAGTTTGTAATAGGGCTGGACGATTATGGAAAAAATTATAATCACGATTATTCTGACTGATATTGAAATCACGATTATTATACACGATTATTCATTGATTTTATAAAAAGTGTTTATTGAACCACATAACTCAACTTGAAATATGACTTTTAAAAAAATTAAACCGAAAATAAATTAGAAACAAGTAAAGGAGTAAAATAAGAATACTATTCAATATAATAATAGCAATAAAAAATTAATACTAAGTCTACATACATTCCTGTAATATACTCCCTGCAGTTTGCTTCCTATAACCCCACCAGTCTGTTCAATTCAGGATTAATTGTTTTTTCTTCGATTACAGTGTTTTTGTGATTGTGAAAAGGCAAAATTGAAATCACGATTAAAATTTGATTAATTGTCCAGCCCTAGTTTGTAATAGAATAGAGGATGTACTGTAAACATGGGACACCAGTGATTGTTGGTTTCAAGATTTTTTATGCCCTCTTTGTTTTCATGCTTCTTTGCAGATTGGAGCAGACATGGTGAAATGCCTCATCCAAGGATGTTCTTATTGTGGCGGAGGAGTGTCAAGCTGCCCAAGTATAACTGGTAACAAATAGGACAGCCATTGAACACCCATCTCATTCAAGTGCAGTTGAGGGGTGTTGTGGAACATATTTTTACGCTATATCAGCTTCAAAGTACCATCTATTAAATAATTAATTTGAATTATCTTTGTTTTTCATTTTGTTACAAACATTGTATTTTGCCTTGTCAATAAAAGCCTGACTGAAACATTATGTGTGTTATTATTATGACATAATTCCAGATTTAGAGTAGAATGTCATTTTAACCCAATTGTAAGTAGTTTAATAACCCAAATTTTGGGTTAATTTTTTAATCCACTTTTGGGTAGCTTTAACTATAAAGTTGGGTCATTTTAACCCATTTTTTGGGTAGAAAATATAACCCAATATGCTGGGTCAAATCCATAACCCAACCTCGCTGGGTTAATATAACCCAGTGCTGGATCGGTCCATATTTGACCCAGCAGCTGGGTTGCAGAACAACCCAAATTGGGTTATTTTTAACCCAGCAGTTTTTAGTGTGTGGAAATAACCACTCTAAATTAAGGTTTACATGGAAAACACGTTCATCTAATTTCACTTTCTAAATCTGGGTGTTGGGCAGGAACAAGGGGGGGGGGGGGGGGGGGGGGGGGGGGGGGGGGGGGGGGGGGGCGTTCATGTCCGTTTACGACTACCTGGAAGTGGCTACGACATGAAAACCACATAATAACACAGATTTTCACTGTATTTTGGTTTTACTTTTGTAGCATCAGCTCGACACTAACATACTACTTCATTTACGCCGGCTGGCACGAGAACCGAGCTTGTGTCATGTCAATTGGACAAGTGCCAAAGCGATAGGACCTGGGAGGGAGCATGCACAGAATGACTGGAATGAACTTAGAGAGGAATAAAAGCGGAACATGACATAGGAATTACTTTATTCAGAATTAAAAGAGGGATAAACCAACCACTTAGTTCGGAATTATGTTTTATTTTGAATAATGGTTTTCACTTGGAATTAAGGGTTTACATTGTCTTCCGAAAGCGGAATTAACTTTTATTCTGAAATAAAACTCAGTAAATGCAGTAATTGTTGTATTGTTATCAAACTTTTGGCTTACACCCCTACTGGCTGTGTCTTGAATTTCCTTTAGCGTAAGTAATTTTTTATTTCGTTTTGTGTTTATTCTTTTGATTTCCTTTCGTCTTAAATTCCTTGTAAAGTTTAGTTTGAACTTCGTTAACATAGTTTAGTCTTACCTTTGTTTAGTTTAGTCCTAATTTTTGCTAGCCTAGTCTTATTTTGACTCTCTTTTCTGGTGTGGTTTAATTTTTATGTCATTAATTGCAGTGGGGTGCAAAAGTTCATACCCTTCCTTTAAAAAATGCCTAAATTCTCATTAGTAATTCAAATAACAAGAAACTAAATAATAAATAAAAATTTACTGAAACATAATTTAGTGAAATAAAACATTGATTTTGCATTGTGGTTATAAAAAATCATTTAAAAAGACAAAGAAACAGACCAGTCAGGCTTTTAATTTTTTTTCATTTCATTTTGGAATTTAGCCATTTAACTTATTTTCACATGGTAAAGGTTTTTAGTTTGGTATACTTATGTATCTTCCACACATACTTCTACACCATGAGTTTTTAATATGCTATGATAATTAAGGAAAACCGGCATGGTTTGAAATTTCTGTGATTTAAACCAGTTTTAAGTCCACAGTATTGAAGATATCATTCCGTCAGCTCAGAGACGTGCAGCAGTTTGGCTGAAAAGCTCAGATAAAAACAAACTTGAATGAATGCAAAGGGGAGTGACCTCGTTACTCCTGTCAGAGATTATTACCTGGCCCATTTAACACAATCTGCACAAATCAGTGAAAGTGAATTCATCCCCCAAAGCATGCTCTCCCCATAAAACCCCCCGCTCTTCCCAACTCCCCTTACCCCGGCACCACAGCTGCAGCTGGAAACCGCAGAACAAAGCCCTGTTATTACGTCTCTGAATGCAGATGCTGTGACAGGTAAACGTTGCCTGTGAAAAAAACGTCCCCTGACGACAATATTCACTGCAGGGTGACCATTATCCCTGATTCATCATTCTCATATACTGCGGTGGTTTGCGTATTCCTTTCCTGCAGCTTATCAGCACCAGCCATTCTCTATCCGCCTGGTACTTCTCCTTCTATCTTCCTCCTCTCCTGCCTTCTTCCTCCTCCTTGTCCTGCTTCAGCAAATCCCACCAGCCAAACGTTTTACCCTAGAAATCTAATGGAAGCGATTTGACTTCCGATTAATACGGCTGACAGAGGTAAAATGCCAAGACACCACAACACTGGCTATTATACTAAACACAAAGTGCATGCAAAGAAAGCCTAGAAGGCTTCAAACTAGGTGGTAAGGTAAATTACAAAACATTTCTGAAGACAGCCACAGAAACTGGGTTTCATTATTTCATATGTTGCATTGCTCGTGTCACTTTCAATTAAAACTATAGCTGTTGGTGTGATAAAAGCCAGGATGCCTGTTACTTCCACTATTTTTTCACTGCAGCAGCTTCTGTTTTGATGAATGTCACAAGAGTCATAAATGTACTTAAGTTCGGCATTTTCCTGTAAGACAATGGGGATAATTCAATACTCTGGGATCAAACTGAAGATGTTATTGGAGGCTTGCGACCCCAAACAAATTAACCAACATGGCCACAAATATTTCATCAAGAGTTCAGAACTCTTGAATTGATTTATAGGTGAGCTGTCTACATCTGCACACACATAAAGCCTGATTCCCACGTTGCTCTGTTCATACTATATAAATATTATATTGCGTTTTCTTAGAACCGGGACATGGCTGCCTAGAGGACTTTCTATAAATATACCCTGACAGGCTACATGGCTTTTAAGGTCCTCTGTGAATTCGATTGGCGTACTTGGAGTAAAAGCATCTGTGTTTCTGCAGCTCTGAGGGATGATCTATGTACACCAGTCTTACTGTGATTTCATCTCACTCAGATGATGACTTTTTTTTTTTTCTCCTCCATCTGAAAGTAGCAGCACATTCGAGGTTTGTCAGAATTAGGAGGGAGGGAAAACGAGGTGAGGCTCCCCTTGATGGAATTAGCAAGGGGAAATCAAAGGGAGTCTCTGGGGATCGGCTATCTGGCGAAGCACGCTGTAAATTCAGCCAGTCGATGGGAAAGTTTGCCATTCTGCTCAGTCCACAGTAGATACAAAAGACAAGGCTGCTGGTTCTCTTTGAAACCAGCAATCAAGGGAAGGATTGCGATGAAACTTAATTCCAAACAGGTTATTGATAAGAAAATACCTGATACAGAGGATCCACTGAAGCAAGAAAATAATAATAAAAAAAAGGAGTTTCAATTCTCCTTATCAATTCCTGAACATAACCTTTCACTGGTCCTGGGAGAGAGCTGTGTAAACTCCAGAATGGCCTCCAGATAGGTTAAAGGAAACCCGTCAGCACTTCTGTACAGATAGATAGAGACCAATCTAGTTTTTTTCCGATCCAATCCGATACCGATACCCAGGCTGAGTGTAATGGCCGACCGATACCGATCCAATACCAGTGTTGGATGAATGAATTGTACAACTTGCCATGTGAGTTATGCTTACATAAATGTTATGCTTGACTTAAACATTTAGCCTTGTTAAGAAAAAGGTAACACAGATATGAATGTACTCAATATTATTTATTAAGAAATAAAGTGTATATTTATTATAATCTTAATAAAAACAGAAATGACTGGATCAGAATGCTGGATCGGCCACATTCATCTGATATCCAGCCCCGCTAATCTGTCAGTATCGGAGCCAATATCTGATCCAGGTAACAGATAGGTGCATCTCTATTTACAGATCAACCGATACAGACTTTTGGGGGCCGATACCGATATTTTCTCAGCCGATACAACCTGCCAATATCTGGGGCCAATGCTGCATTTCACTCCCAAATTAATATAAGGAAGGATACAATGAAAAGTAATTTTACGACTCTTTTAACATAAAAATAGGACTAAGTACTTCAAATAAACTTGTAAAATATTAAATAGAAACATTGAACTTGTAATAAGGTATATACAGTATATATATATATATATATAAAAAGTCTGATAATTATGTCGAGTGGGGGTATCAGCCAACACACCCAATGTATCAGACTATGCTGATACCAGCAACAAACACAAATATCAGCCTAAAAATCAGCCGGCCAATGTATCGGTCTATCCTTAACGTGGTTATGCTACTATGCCAACAAAGATGAAAAACAAAGACTTCACCAGAGTTTCCCATTAGTACTAAAACTAACATTATTAACTTTTCAGTTCATAGAAATTTTATTTTCTAAACATTAAACTCATTTTTACACCATTTTGCAGTTGATGATACAATCAAAGTCAAAACTGGAGTCGATATAACTCAAACAATCCTTTACTCCAATCATCAACTGAGATCGACATAAAACCGATAGTAGCTTTTTATTCCGGAGTCACAACCAACGATCTTCTCTCTTATTCACTGAAAGGTCATACCAGGCAAGTCTCATATTGAATTATTGATTTCAGAGCTTTAATCAACAGCCATAGTAGTGATGCTGTAAAGCTGAGTCCCTTCTCTCGTACCAGTTTCCAAATACAAACACATAAAATGGTAACTTAACATGTAAAGCAAGAAAATTCATGTTTAATCATAACTGCCCCCTTTATTATTGAGAACTGGTTAGAGAGCCTGATTATTTCCATTTCCATTGAGGTATGTTTTGTAAAGATCCTGCTTCCTTGGAATGTGCAGCACAGATAAACATGGATACAACCAAAATGTGGTTTTAGAGAGCACCATATTTTGTCAGGATTGTCAGGATATTCATGAGAAAAGGAACATTAAAAGTGTCCAATAGATACACGGTTGTGTCTTTTTAATAATGCCGTGTCATCTCAGTAATAGAAACCGGCACATTTCAGTGCGTGCAAGGTGTCTGATAACGCAAAAGATCAAAAGTAGCAATAAAACTGTGATCAGCAAGTCAACAGAAAATCACAGGCTGCTTCTACCTCAGCCTGCTCACACTCTCATTTCACATCATCTTTATTCATTGGATGAGCCTGCATGCCAAAAACTTCTTAAAGTTCAAGTAACCAAAACAATTCAAAGGCCATGCTTGCTTTTTTTCATTTGGAAAGGGGAGTGGGCACCTACTCAAGCAAGGAACTTTCCATTACTACCATGAATGGAGGCAATGTCACATTTTCCTTCCAACAACAGCCAAAACAGAGGAAAAAAATCCTGAAAGCTCCATATGCCCGATATTAGCATAATCAGAAACAAAACAGTTACTGGCAAACAATCACAGCTCGCTGCATACCCCCTCAAATCATTTAATTACGAGGCCCCGGTTGAGTATACGTTTAAGCCATCATTATCTGCCGAGTGCAATTGTTGTCAGGAAAATGTGCCATGGCTCATGAAACAGAATTAAAAATAATAGCGGAAATTACCCTTCTTCTGCTCAGCCTTGTTTTGGGGTTCTTTTTGTAAATCAGGGTAAATACACACCCGAGGCTGGAAAAATGGTAGTCCCTCGGTTTCTGTTCAAAGATATAGTCGTATAAGAAACAAAAAATGAAAGAGTTTGGCTCATTCTGGGTTTACCGTAAATTCCGGTCACTACTTTTTTCACTCGCTTCAAACACTGCGGCTTGAACAACGAAGCAGCTAATTGATGGATTATTACGGGCAAATGGGCTTTATGAGGGAGGAGACACCTGATCTTTCTCATTTATTATGTCTCTCATAGTGCTCTAGCCCGACACATCAAACCTGCCCACAAACGGCGTTAATTAAAACTGCGTCTGTATGAGGGATCTGGAGACGTTTATTTGACAGGAAATGCTAAATATGGATGAGACTCCCACAGGGTCCCAACATGTTTTAACAAGTTAAATCCAAGACTTTTTAAGGCATTTTAAAGACCCAAAACATAACTTTTAGACCTTAAAAATATGCGTTTCTAACTCATTTTGATGACACGCCAACATTCATTATGTGCATTTTCAAGTCGTCACTGCCCAGCGGCGTCCCGAGGATCAGAAACTGCACTATGTAACTTTTGTATCCGGGACGAGGCCGTGACGTTGCAGCCAACGATTGGTTACGCACCGCGTCACTTACGAGCAAATGGATACGAACCAGATATGAACATAGCGGGTGTTTAGAACGCGCACCAACAATTATTTTTTTATTTTTGTTCTCTTTTCTTTTTTTACGCTCTTCTCACTCTTTTCTCAGCTTCTATCCTCCCCTTCCCCTTCCCCCCTCTCCCTCCCACCCCTCCCCTTTGCTCATTCCCTCCATTAAAAAAGAAAATAATAAAAATGATATAATAAACAATTCTATTTTGATTTTATTTTTTCTCTCTTTTTTCTTCATTATTATTCATCATCTGTATTAAAGAATTATACTAATGAATGAAAGATAAAATTTATTATTGATTGAATATTATTTTGGTAAGTTACCTCATTTAATTAACTACGTAAATACTGTATACATCAGCAAACAAAAAATTGTACAGAAACTATAAGACTCAATTATATTTACCCTTCTCATATTTCCTTTTATATTGACCATTTCACTCCATCATGACATCATACCATCTCCATATACCCATATCCGTTTTTTAAACTTTTTTACAACTTTACATCTTCACCGCAAACCGTCGGCGTCGCGTAGAGACACTCTTTCTTCGGCTTGCCTTTCTTTCCTCCCATTTTATTTCCTTTTCTTTTTTTCCTATAGATTTTTCTTTTCGGTTCCGTATCAAGCTGCGATAAACTACGGGGCCCATTCAAATAGTTGCTCCCCACATCAGGAGCCCCCAGATCCAAATTTCCACTGGGTCCCACGTTGCATTGCCTCGCTGCGTTGGTTTCTACGCGGTGGGGGGCTTTCTGGAGGGGGTGGGGGTTGGAACCGGGTTCAGAAGCAGCGGTGTCAGCAGTGCATCGCAATAATTGGAGCGCGATGGATTCACTTGTTTTGGTCTTTTTTCCCATGCCTTTTTTTCTTTTCCTTCCCCTTTTTCCCTTCTTTTTTTTTTCTTTTTTCCCTTCTTTTTTTTATTTTTCCCTTCCCCCTTCCTAATCAAAGTCAACATTTCTTCTCCCTGATGGTGATTCACCCTCCCTTTATGGCATCAACTAACATCATAATAACAATTATTTTTTAAAAATCATTTATATTTTTAACACCTCTACACTTTTTTAACCCATTCACTATTTACAAAATTTACAATAATCTTTTATTTAATATTTTCTTTCAATAAATTATAATCACTTATTTTTAATTACATGTTTTTTTTCATAAATTTATATTTTTATAAAAAAATTAAATATAAAACAAAGACAAAAAATAACCACCAAAATATAAACTTAATGATAGGTATAGTTCCTATCATTTGTTTTTTTTTTCTATCCCCTCATTTCAGTAGCTTGATTTTTGATATTTTCATTTTATAAATTTAAAAAATCTATAACACATTATACAAAAATAAAAACCGAAAAAAAAAAAAAATAAGAAAAGAGGACGTATCTTTTCCATTCTTTGTTGGGAAGAGCTTTCTTGAGGCCTTTTTTAATCCAAAAAAAATTTTAACTTGGAAAACGCGGCCAATATCATTAAAATATAGTCAGACATTCATAATCTGGGTAAATGGTCACTGGCTGGTCTCATAACAAGCACATTGCTGAAGATGAAGATGACCTTATAGGAAAAGGTGCCTGCTCTGACGTGAACGTTGGAGTCCTTCCGGAACCTCATGCCGACACCCCATCCATGGATCTTCTGGACCGGACACTCCAGTCGTAGTGTACTTTCCACTACAACTGCACCAACTTCTTTTTTTCTGTCATCTCCTCTTGAATTAATTCATTATTATATTTTGATAAAAAACATCTTAAAAATCTAAACTCGCCCGGCTGATTCATTGTCCTCTTTTCTGCCACGACAATTTTTGTTCAAAAACATAAAAATAAACATAAGTAACATGTAAATGACTGGATGGGAATGCTTGATTGGCCTCGTTTATCCGATATCCGATCCAGCTAACTAGTCAATATTGGAGCCGATATCTGTTCCGGTAAACGGATAGCTGCATCTCTAGAAATAAACATGTTTTCAGCAGGAATAAACATGTTTACAGCCTAGTTCAAAAAAATCATTTTAGGTTTAATAGGTCAACTTTACCTAAATGTCAACTGTGAGGGGGATGAATTTTTTTTAACTCATCTGCTTAGATGTTATTTAAAGGTAGAGTCCGGAGTGGGCTCAAAAAAATAAAAAAAAAAAATGGTAGGCTCTAGGGCGGGGGGGGTGTAGGGGGGGGGGGGGGGCGGGGGGGCGCGTAGTTGCCCGTTTTTCTTTCGCCCTCCCTTCCTATCTTTATTAGCCCCTCTCCCCTTCCCTTTTTTTCTTTAGGTGCCGGTTTTTTAAAAAAAACCCCCCCCCCACACCCCCCTCCATTTTTTTTTTTTTTTTTTAATTATAAATAAATAAATATATTTATATTATAATTATATATATTAACTCTTGAATCCTTTTTGTCTTTTCATATACTATATATATTTATAAAATATTTTTTATTTTTTTTTTTTTTTTTTTTTTTTTTTCTTTTTTTTTTTTTTTTTTTTTTTTTTTTCTTTTTTTTTTTTATTTTCTTTTTTTTTTTTTAATAAAAATCAAAAAAAAAAAAAAAAATTTTTTTTTTTTTCTTTTTAAAAAAATATAAAAACCAAAAATATAAAACACAAAATGTATCGTATCAAACAAATTTGTATCACCATTCCTCCCCATTTCTTTCTGTAAACAACACCATTCAAACTGAGTGCTCCTCCCCTCGAGCTAAGGACCGCATCGCTCTTCAGGATATTCAGCTTCAAGACTCTCCTTCAAAGCTCTGAAGCGGGTAAAAGCCAAACCAATATTAGCCCAACTTTTTAGGGCTGGGAAAAAATACTGATGCACTGAGATATTGCAATATTTTCATATGCAAATTTCATATTGATATTAAAAAATGTGATATCAATCTATTTTACCAACGAAATCTTGTGAGATTTCATCGTTCTCTTGCGAAATCTCGCAAGATTTCACCAAAACCTGCAGGATTTCGAAACAGAGCGACAAAATCTCGTGAGATTTTATTAGTAAAATACTGCATTTTTAAAAATCTGTATGATATCAGCATATGAAAATATCACAATATTTCAGTGTATCAATATTTTTTTTTCCCAGCCCTACTGGTTTTCTAACATGCACCATCTTGAAGCTCTTACCATGGAGTACTTCCTTTTCTCCACTGCATCCGCCATTTTGGTTTTTTCTTTTTTTGTCCCCGAGAGTTTGAGTGACTGGTGTCTGATCCAATCATGAGCTTATTCCCACACAGCATCATGCCCTGAGCTCTGTCATCTGGCTGGCGATATAAACAGAAATCTCCGCCTAAAAACGTCCCGACCAGACAAAAATGAAGGGAAAAAAACAAATTACAGACAGCGGGAGAGGGGAGTAGGCTTTATGCACAGCTCAGTACTTCCTGACTTAGTACTGCACCTTATTTCCTGTCTTACATGATTGGATGAACTGATTGAGACAGGTGTGTCTGATCTCAGCAAATGGTCAGACACACCTGGATTAATCAGTTCATCCAAT
Organism: Atherinomorus stipes; assembly: GCA_023101725.1. NCBI lineage: Eukaryota > Metazoa > Chordata > Actinopteri > Atheriniformes > Atherinidae > Atherinomorus > Atherinomorus stipes. The sequence continues at coordinate 328,023 of JALJCO010001256.1, read as the reverse complement.
CATGTAAGGCAGGAAACAAAGGTGCAGTACTAAGTTCAGGAAGTACTGGAGATGTGCATAAAGCCCGTTGCACTCAAACTCACCACCCCACGAGAGTAGAGGCCCAAAGGCGCGGATTGAGACGGATTTCACTTGCACAAGTCTAATGTTTATTTTCAGGTGGGAAACTCCAGACTCTACCTTTCATCTTGAAATTACACATAATTAGGGTCATGTCCTTTTAATTGACAGGCGGCAGAGCAGGTGCGGTTTTAGCCATGGAGGCTAATAGTTAGCTCCCTGCTTGTTCACAGGAAGGCCTCAAGCTGTAGCAGAGTTGCACAACAGTGTTTTTTTGCTGGTTAACAGCAAGTTTGAGCGTGTCTTTCCTTTAAATTGCCTATCTTTGTTTGTTCCCGTTCACTTCGGGTTAGCTAAGTTAGCATTTAGTTTAGCTGTCAATATTTGCCTCGCGGCTTGAATCAGCCCTGTCTTTGTTCATTTTAGTATTTAATATAGACAACACACACGACACGGCAAGATGGCCACGGTGGGAAACGCCCGACTGGCTTCATTTTCAACCTACAGACGTAACCGGATACTACGTCCAGTTTTTTGTTTTCTTTTTACAGTCATTGATTTAACCTCAAAGAAGCATGTTCACTGTCCTTTAATGATCGCTCTGTGGTCTAAGGATGAGAATATACCCTTCAAGTACAAATTTTTAAAAAAGAAATTAAAATGCTCAGTAATAAACCCACAATTAAAAAAAACAACAATTCTTCTGTCACATCAAGTGCAATACAGTAAACTCTCCCAAGCAAACGCTGGATGGATGGTGAACACAAATGTCTGAAAGGTGGGCAAGAAAAAAATGGACTAATAACATTACCAAATTATTCAAGTTCCAGTCTTATTACTTTATTTTAATTCTATGTTACTATAGGATAAATAAAAGACTTCAAACAGACCCTGTAATACAGCCTCAAGCAATTTGCCTCAAAAAACCTGACTGGAGCACACTTTCTGAGACTAATCACCCCTTCAACCTTGTGTTGCTGATGAGGCTCATGTTCTCTTTATCCATCCATTCATTCATCTATCCATCAGCTACATCTGCTTATTCTTTAAAGGGTTGAGTCAGGTTCGGAGACGCCAATTATCTTTAACCACACGTCTTCGGACTGCGAGATGGTATTAGAGCACCTGAAGAAAGCTCATGTGAGGCACAGAGAGAACATGCAAACTGCTCCACTGCGCAACAAAAATGGAGATTGGGTCATTATAAATGCACATTATACATACACAAACTGGTCAAACTGCAGAAATTTATATTCCAGGGGAGTGTTTCACATTAACATTGCATTTCTGATCCTCTCAGCTCATCAAGCTTGCAGAACTGAGTAAAAACCAAAGCACATCCTCTTGGCACGGAAATATTCCCAGGAGACCTGAAACTGAGCCGTTTCGGAATCACCTGCTCTGATAATGTTCCATCTGATGAAGGAATAAGGCATCCACAGCCACAGAATGACGGGAATGTGACAGAATCCAGAGCAAACGTAGGTTGTCTGTTTCTTTGATAACATATTTTCCCTCGTTTTGATCCTTTTTCCAGTATTCAAACACTTTATAGCCTCTTTCAGAATTGTGCTTGAAGGCGGTAATAGTGTGGACTTTGTCCTTTATACCGCTTGAATTCAAACATGCGTATAATTCTTTTTTACCTGGGAGATGTAGCGTTCATGTACCAGCTGGCCCCCATGTTGTAAGAACGGAAATTTTGCGGCATGTTGTTTTGGCTGAACGCACAACAAAATGCTCCGGACAGAATTGAAGGGAGAGCGTGGTTGTGCTGATTTATCTGCAACATTTCCTGATGTCTGAATGTGGCCAAGGTGCAATAAGCAACAACATCTTTGAAAAGACGAGTCTGGTTAAAGAGTGGATGGACTTTACCGTGCGTTCCACAGCACAAGTCTGAAAGCAGTAGGGCTGGACGATTATGGAAAAAATTATAATCACGATTATTTTGACTGACACTGAAATCACGATTAATATACACAATTATTCATTGATTTTATAAAAAGTGTTTATTGAACCACATAACTCAACTTCAAATGTAACTTTAAAAACAAATTAAACCGAAAATAAATTAGAGACAAGGAGTAAAAAAAGAATATTATTTAATATAATAATAGCAATAAAAATGAATACTTGTATGCATTCCTGTTCTATATTTCCTGCAGTTTGCTTCCTATAACTCCACCAGTCTGTTCACGTCAGGATTAATCGTTTTTCTTCGATTACAGTGTTTTTATGATTGTGAAAAGGCAAAATTGAAATCACGATTAAAATTCGATTTACTGCCCTAGAAAGCAGGTGTTTTTAAGTAAAGCCAACTTGGATTTTACAGTGCAGGGTTTACTGAACTAGGGCTGCACGATTCTGGTAAAAATGTGAATCTCGATTTTTTTGCTTAAAATTAAGATCACGATTCTCTGAAACAATTTTTTTTCCCCAAAAGTATTTATTGCACAAATAAACTAACAAAACAAACAAAACAACCTATTCAAAAGGTAATTCAAAATAAAGCATGTGTTTGCACAAGAGCTTTGTTGGAGCATTTCTTTGGCAGATGCATAGTTGTAATTCTTTAACATTGGTTAGGGGGTGGGAGGCAACAGCAGTGTTGCATTTGAGGGCGCTTGAAAAAATCTGGGAAGAATGGAAACTAATTTGTGATAAGCTCATGATTAAAAATGTTTTAGAATTGTTGTGGGTAGAATTGAGATTGCATGTATGTGTGAATTGAGATCACGATCTTTTAACGATTAATTGTGCAGCCCTATACTGAACCAAACTGCAGCAAACCGGCTCGTCCCTGCTCAATCCCCTTGGTGGAAACAAAGCCAAAGTTTCATACATTTTTGGTACATCAGAGCATGTTTGAGGCTAATGTGGCAATGCAAATTTCCCAAATTTGCCACTGGTGAAAACTTCACCTCAACAGCTTTTACAGTGAACAGTTATTCTGTCCACATCTGACCTTTCAAACAGATCATTTCCAGGGATGCACAATATAATATAATATAGGCCCCCTATTGGTATTGGCCTATAAACTTAAATCTCAAAAACTTCTTTTTTACAGACTTTAAAACTTCTAAAGACTAGGGGTGGGAAAAAATATTGATACACTGAAATATTGCAATATTTTCATATGCTGATATAATATTGACATTTAAAAATGCGGTATCGATCTATTTTACAAACAAAATCTCACAAAATTGTATTGTTCTGTTATGAAATCTCGCGAGAATTCACAAAAATTTCTCAATAATTTCATATGCTGATATCATATTGACATTTAAAACGTGGTATCGATCTATTTTACTAACAAAATCTCGCCATATTTTATCCTTCTGTTATGAATCTTGAATTTTGATTCTAGAATTCACGAAATATCGAGATTTTTTAACAGAACGATTAAATTTTGTGAGATTTTATAAATAAAATAGATTGATGCACATTTTTTTTAATATCAATTCAATATTGGCATATGAAAACATCACGATATTCCAGTGTATTTTTTTCTACCCTTATTTTCCAAAGCATCAGAAACGAATACCAAAACTGCTATTTGCAATGACTGCTTTTTTTTTAGCTTTAATATTGGTATTGATTTGGGTTATCGGCCACATACATTTTGAAATATCAGCATATCGGATATCGGCCAAAATTCCAATACCGTGCATCCCTAAAAATATCTCTAGAAAGCAGATGCAGCTTCAATCCACTTCAATCAAAGCCTTTCTTTCTGAACTTAATTGATTTTTATTAACATTAAACCATTACCTTTTTTGTTGCTAATAACTTGTGGTTTTCTAAACTGTGACAAAAATGTTACAGTAACTAAGTTGTAAGGAGATCAGGGTTCAGAGAAAGGAACAAGCTCTGCCTTTGGGAATCCATGCAGAAAAGGTTTAAACTTGTGCACTGTCACATGGTTACACAACCCACTGTGTGACCTAATATACTGACAGCATATATAGGGCAACATCACTGAACAGAAGCAGAGTGGGACTCCGTGTCATACTTTACAGGCATCTTAAACAGATTCACACAAGAAACTAATGGGTTCTTTCTCTGCCCATGCTCCAAGTCTCAACCAAGCTTGGCAAAATTCAGCTTGTTATTCCCTCATTTTTCTGTCAGCTGCATATAACTCTGACCTTGGCTGAGGAATGAAATGAACTAACTCTTGGACATCTAAAAATATTAATTTACTCTAACACTGTACTTTCAGTTTGACTGTTTGGTATCCCAGTTCTGCCGACATTGCTACTGGGACCAGGGTCAGTCGGTACGTCTGTCCCAGCCGCATTCAGTGAGCACCAAACTGAGGTTTAGACACGATGTATATCTCTGGTCATTCTCTGACCGCTGCCGTTCAACATGACCGCCAAAAAACATGCTGTTGTGGCAACAAGAGAACAGCTGTTGACTGATCAGCGCTGCTCAAACACTGCAGCGGCCACTTTCCTGAAGCCAGATCCGTTAATAAGTGTCTTGGGGACCACATTTAATAAGGCTGACAAATTCCAATCACAAGTGGTGTTGGCAAAGAAAGGCATTCTTAAGATGTGGAAAGAGGAGTCAGGGGCCCATTTTTAAGATGTGGCTTAGGGAATTAAGCTATGTATTACACCTGGAAGAACTCAGATATAAGGAATGCAAGAAGCCCAGGACATTTGCAAAAATTTAGAATCCAATTAAAACCTTCATTGATAGTAATGTATGTAGTAATTTTAAAGAGCCACTGGTTATTTTGATGTTCTTGATATAAACATTCCTTGTCCATAATGTCCTTTAACACTTCTGTGTTTGTTTGTTTTTTTTTAAATTAGACTTATCTGTGCCTGACACCTGTGTGATGCTTCATATTTTTGCCCCTTTATGATGCCTCATAGCTATTTCCAATGAGTTGTTTGCTATCCAAAGTCCAAAGTGTTTGATTTAACAATTTTACGCTTGCATATTTTGTGTTTATCTTTTTTATCTTTGTATTTTTTTCTTTATTCCCTTTTACTTTATTATTAAATTATCATTATTGTTATCATTATCATATTATTGCCATGATTAACACCATTAGCAGTCTACGATTGTTATTAGCATTGTTGTTATTATGTCATATGTTGTTGGCGTTGTTACTGGTGAAAAATAAATAAAAACATGTTTGAAAGTGCAGTGGCCACTTTTCACCTGATGCTTGTTATTCACGATGCACCAATCCGATACCCAGATCAGATATCAGCTCTGACACTGACAAATTAGCTGGATCGGATATCAGATGAATGTGGCCCAGCATTCTGATCCAGCCATTTCTTTTTTTTTTATTAATATCATAATAAATATACACTTTATTTATTAATAAATAATATTGAGTAAATTTATATCTGTATAAATTTGTTACCTTTATTTTAACAAGGCTAAATGATCATGTCAAGCTTAATGTCTTCATTCATGCAAGTTATACAGTTCATTCATCCAACAGTAGTATTGTATTGGTATCAGGTATTGGCCGATACGCTCAGGCCAGGTATCTAAGTAACTGGATCAGAGCATCTCTACTTGTTATTCATGTTATTTAATAGGAATTCTCTCTTACACCTAACAATTTTCACCATCGCAGACTTAAGACTGGAAGTCTTTAGCAAATCTCAGAAGTTTTACTGGAGTCGCGGCGTGCCCCCGTGCCCGCGGCCTGGATCGTTAAGTTTGAGATGGTAATCTACGCTGATTTAAAGCAATCTTTTCCTAGTCTTGGACTTGCGACAATATCAAATATGTTTGATATTATCCCAAGTCGGAGTGAGGTAACACAATCAACAACCAATAGCTGGATGAGCTCTGACAGCAGTGGAAACAGGTCCGACCTCCAGAACTGTCAATAGTCATTGCTGCCCAATAAGACCAACATTGTGAAATATAACACACTCATGTGCGGAGAGCCATAACTTATCCATTATGCATGATCAACAGCTGTTTAACCATCTGAACTCAGATGTCGGGCTCAGCAGCAGTAAAAGACACAACCACATCGCTGTTTACCTGTTTACCTGTGCGCACTGCAGCCTGCAGTTTGAAGGGAAGACGGCAGCTTGGTGCATTTTTGGCTTCATCAGTCCAGTTTCTCCGCAAGAACTTTTTCAAAGATGAGCAGGAGATGCTGTTCAGTCTCTCTGTGAGCATCGTAGCTCTGCAGGTGCACCTGAAAAACAGGTGTTCCGCAGCGCAACTTGGAACAGGCAGTGTTACCTGAATGCGCAGTAAACAGTCCATGATGGGAAAAACGTCTTTGTTGAGTCCAACACTTCCTTTATGAACGGAAACTGATGTCCTCCATCCACTTTCCATTTGATGAGTTGCGCAAACAGTCAGTTCAGAGGCCTCCAAACCAAGTCCATAAAGCCTGTTCTGCGTGTGTAATGCGTCCAGCTGGTGAAACACGTCTGACGCAGACAGCGGGGAGGCTGCTGTTTCATTAATCTATAAGAGTCACTCTCGACCAGCTGTCTGTCAGGAACAGAGAACTCTGTTTCATCGCTATTGGCAGTAGGGCACAATCTTATACCTAAAAAACCCCCCAACATCCTTAAATTTTTTCCAATTAACGCTCCGCAATGCTTGCTGGGCGAGCCTGGCCTACAGTCAGGTCAGGAGGCTGTCAGATGTGCCAGCTGCCGGCACACCCTGGCACACTCGTGTTCATAGAAATACAGAGTTGCGACATGCGTTGACTTCTATGTAAAAGTGGTCACGTGACTCACGGAGAATACCACACGAACCCCGCACTGTCATATCTTACTGCAGAACACACAGCAGCAATCAGATTACTGACAGTAAAAACTAAATAAATGTCGGTGCTGCAGACATGCTGGTCACTGAATGTTCTCAGTTACAGAGCAGATTATGTTCTGCATTTTTACTGTTTTATCTTCCTGTTTTTAATGTTTTTTCTGGTTTTATATAGTGTCTTTGTGTACTTCGATAAGGTGCTTTCAAATAAAATGTATTATGATGATGATGATGGTGGGAACAAATTGCATGATGGGAAAAATGCTGAAAGAATCTAGTTGTAGTCTTGTAAATAGTGACCCTGCAAGATTCCCAGTCTTTGTAAAATCCCAGTCTGTGACTGAGCTGAGACTAAACATTGTCTTTAGATGTGAGCTGGTGTGAGATGGTGGTCTTCCAAGAGTCTTTTCTAAATCTTTAAAAAGTCCTCTGATGTAAGCCTGGCATAAGTTGCAGCTTTTCCTGGTAGCCATCACAACAAATACGATTACAACATTTATAGTATACAACAGATGGTGAATCAAACAATGAAGCCTTTTCAAACTAGGATGTAAATTAATCGGTTTCATCATGAAAACTTGTCACGTCAGTGTTAAAAGGTCCAACAAATGAGCCATCAAGCATGCTAATTGACCACAGTAACCAAACAAAGCACATTCAGTATGCCTGCTCTTCAACTGCTCGCCATGTATCACACCGTTTACAGCACAATTATCCTGTTTGCAAACATGAAGCTGAAATGCATTTCACCGGAAATGCACCACTCACAAAGAGTTAAAGCAAACAACTTTCAGGACATATCATGTAACCATTGAAGACATTCACAAATGAGCTGGACTACAGCATAAAAAAATCACATCTGATCAACCATGACATGGGAATTATGCAGGCCGATTTCACGGAGGGTTATACAAAGAGATGGTTGTTGAAACTTAATTATCTGAGAGCGTGAATGAAATATCATATAGATCGATATGATTTCTGGGTTTAGCCGCATGAGTGTGTTATAAATAGAACTGGATAAGTCTTCCAGATTTGATCACTCTGGCACGCATTTGCAAATGGGAATTGCAAAAATTATTCCTACATGCCTCAAACCTGAGAGGAAGTGGGATCCTGTCGCATTACCTGAAGCCAACCGTGCTCGGTACTAAGGAGGATTTTATGCAGAGCACACAGTCAGAGTAAGACTTCCCTGCACATATTTGATTCATTTATTCAGATGCACGATGTTTTAATAAGAGCTCCTTATTCATTCCTGGTGACGGGTTGGCGGGCGGGGGGGGAGTTTTTGTGGGTTTTCAGTTCTTCTGCTCATTTTCAAGGCACCCTGGAACAGTCCTGCTGTGAGAGAGGGAGATGGGGCCCTTTTCTTGGCTCTGAACAACAGCATACCTTCAGTCTGGTGGTGCTTTTTAATTAATCACAAGACCGCGTTCCATAACCTGGGGATTTCAGCGAGCATGAGTCTTATAAGCATCTATGCTTTTCAGAAAACCTCAAGGCAGTCAGCCTTTTTCACTCTGAGCCCAAAAATATCAGTCTGAACCACACAGTTGGGTCTAAAAATCTACATTTGGTGTTAGTTGCAGAAAACATTTCCTTGATTGATGCAGCGCTCCCCACCCGTTATGGCGTATCACACTGACACATCTGAGCTTCTCTATATGTTTGACCACAAGCATCTACAGTAAATACATGCAGCTGTGCAAACAGCTGGAGGTTCACAAGCTCATTTTTGCCATAACATAGCGGGAAAAGTGGCAGACGTACAGAGAAGTACAACAAGGATTGAAGTGAGGTGCTGTTCACTGGCAGATGATCAAAAAGCCGAAGGACGTGTCACACATTCCAGCTCCAGGAGGCCTGAAACATTGACTAAATGAAGTGGAATACATTTACAGCTAAAGTGAGAGACAGCTTCTTCAGGGGATTTGGGGAAAAACATCTCTTCCTGCACTGTAGTATTTTAGCTCTAATATACAGCACTTCCCCAGTATCATCAATACCTTCTAAAAGAGAAGAAATTCCCTTTATTACTTCAGTTCATTCTTTTTTTTCATTATTATTTTGGAATTAGCTTAGCTGAGCTTGGCCTGTTGTTGTCAACATTGTGGCAAATTATGTAGTTGCTCTTAATGAGCGATCTCCATAACTCCACAACTTCCTGAACTTATGCCAGCTCCTCTGTTTCCTGTCTTTCATGACTGGACAAATTGATTAATCCAGGTGTGTCTGACCTCAGTAACCCTGACGACAATGGCCAGACACACCTGGATTTATGTATTTACTGTATGTTTAAAAATAAACTTGATTGTGTTAACATACAATGAATGTTTGAATCTAACTTATCATCTTCTTTGTTTTTTAACTTCTTGTTTGCACTTTCAGTTTGTAATTAGGGATGTCACGATATCCACATCTCACAGTATGATATTGTCACGATATGAATCTCACGGTACAATATTTGTCACAATATTGTGGGCAGATTCACGATAACAATAATGATGGTATACAATTCTTTGACCAGTCATTGCTACAACATTTATTGTCATATTCCATGTTGTGACATTTTGAACTGCTTGAAAAATCTTTGCTAAAGCGTGAAATTCAAGTAAAAATCCAACATATTGAGAAGACAGCTCAGGTACTATATTAAATAAACTTAACCAGGAATTAAAACAGCCTATTTAGTAATAATGAAAAAAAAAGACCAGGGCACAAAGAAACTGCCTCATCTTTAGTTGTCAATTAATAAAAAATAAATAAGTCCGTCTGTCAGTGGTCAGTCAGATGCACTGTGACTACTTAAACCTCTACAGGCTCCGCCAGAACTTTATTCTTGCACGTGATTGGGGACGTTGCGTGCCATGATGTCAGCAGAGCAGATGCTCTTCTGTATCCGCTGCTGCAGGTTAAACAGATTTTTACTGAAAAGCTGATGGAGGTGGTGAGAAAATATGAAAATGTGTTCCACACATGAGGCGTTTAAATACACAGACATCACTGCGTGCACAACATCGCCCTAACATGACAAGCTCGTTGTTAAATATAAACTCACAGAGTCAATCTATCCCTGTAGTGTCACAGATGAAGCATCTCGTGGAGTAATAACCGGACCAAAACTAACTCTTTTTGTTCGTAACTCTGCCTTTTACCTTGTTTGTTTTTCCTGTGTGGGGGGGCTACGTGCGCTCCCATTGGCACTAAAGAGCGCACTGGCAGCAAAGGATCATGGTCTATGTAGTTTAGTATGTTACATTACGCATAGAGCGGAATGAAAACTATTTTGTGGCAGGTTCCCTACCACGATATCATGATATCGCCAATATCATGACAGCCCTATTTGTAATCCTGATGCATGTATTTGCATCACGTCAAGGAGCTTTTTTTGTATCACTCAGCAATGCCCCTTATTTAAGTTGATGTGCATTTGAGATATCAAATAGTTTTGTTTGATATCTTTTAGAAAATGTTTGAGAGGCTTTTTGATAGTTTTTCTCTGGAAAAATAAATATTTCTTCATTTAAAGAGTGAAAAGTTTTTTTGTTTGTTTGTTTGTTTTTTTTATATAGAACTGATGTCATGATTAAGTATGTGTTTGTTATCGGTTATCGGTGATCAGTATCGGCCTTATCTGTATTGGTCTTTAAAAAAGGTTATTTTGCATCCCTAATTTTTTTAGATTTACTGCTCCCTGTAGATAAACATCCAACAACGGACACATTTCTGGTTGAGCTGTGCGGAAAACTAATTGTACTGAGAAGTGATGCTTTCCAGTCTGTAGAGTGAAGTTTGCAACATTGATATAAATACTGTTTCACTCTCATTGCCACAGTCAAGGGTTTTTCAAGTGTATGTTATGAATAAACTCCAGACTGAACATGATTTTATTGAAGAAAAAAAAAAAGGAAAATTGTCTTTCAGATTAGCTCAAACATTTCTGTGGCTCGGTAATACTCTAGGCCTTGTCTTTTCACATCATGGAATGCCCTTGGGGAACCAATTAAACATAATATGAATGATATTGCTTTTCCCCATTGCACACACAATGTCTCTTCACAGGCCATCTGCTTTTATGGATTAATCTAAGAATGCAAGAAATTAAAAAGGTTTAATCTGCCTGCCATTATTAAAAGCTGCCTTCTTTCCGCCGCTGCGCTCTCAAACATAATGTCGTACTCAGAGAAACACCACGATGGTGCCGAGCACCATGGTGGTAATTCATGTGAGGGTCGTACAGCTCAGCTTAACAGAATCCCAGTGCAGACTGATGATTACTGGGAAAATGCAGGGTGAAGTTCAGGAAGGTTAGCTTGCCTCTTACACCTATAAAACTCCCCTCTCTAGAAATTTATTTCTGTATTACCAAGGTGTTTGACTTAAATTATGAAAATTATTCAAGTGGGGAACAATAAAGGTACAGGACTACAGATTGCAATCGTCTTACTGGCCATTCCCTGTTTTATCAATCATTAATGGACTCTGTGAAAAGCTGGTTGATGGACGAAAGCAGGAGCAGAAAGCCAATTCGCTGATGCATCAAAATCTGTGTGAGTGGAGGCACAAGCAGCCACACACTCCACAATGCAATGCATAATGTAAAGCTTCTGTGTGCCAACATGCTGCTGGATCATGGCTTTAAGGCAGCTTTGCAGCTCTGGAAAAGCACCTTTAAAAAACACATGATCTGCACTTTAAGAGCTCAGAGCTTTGGATAGTCTCTGTAAATAAACATATTTCACAGAAAGTGAATGAAAGCAATGATCTATAGCCCCCCTAAAGCCCAAAGAGGTTTGTGTTTTTAAGTCTGCATTTAATGTAGAAAAAGCGCTGAGGTAAAGGTAGAAGATGATAGTAGCTGTTATCACATTGTTTGGAACTGGAGAGTGAATCGCCAACGCATTTCACTGAATTGTAGCTTTTCACTTAGAGGAAAACTGCCTGCAGCCGAGGCAGAGTCCTCCACTGTAGGTCAGCGAGGAAAAACAGCAATATTAGGCTTTTTCTCTCAGGGAAGAAAAGATTTTTTCTCCCCTCTGGAATTCAAACACATGTCACATGTTGCATTTGGTGTCTGATTCATGTGTGGAGTTATCCAATTATTTATTATTAGATTAATGTTGCATTTTCTCCAACAGCTGTCACATATAAGCAGCTACAGTTAGAAAGAGGACATTTAATAATTCCCTTCTTATTAGCAGCTCTTCCAATCATGCATCATGTCAACAGCCAGGTGGACACTTCGAGACTCCTTTCATCCATATGCTTGACTCATTTTTCCATCCCGGACAACAACAGTTTGAGGATGTCCCATTTCTGAAGTTAACTCACCATCCACCTTATCAGGACCACCTTCTAGAACAATGTTGGACCCCTTTTTCCTCCAGAACTGCTTTTATTCCTGGTGTGATAGATCCAACAAGTGTTGGGAACATTCCTCAGAGATTTTGCTCCATATTGACATGATAGCATCGCACAGTTGCCACAGATTTGGCTGCTGCACATCCATGATGAGAATCTCTCAAGAACCAAGAACCAAAAATCATCTCCAGCTGCTTTCTTGAACAAATGGGTATTTCAGTTGATTCTGTCGTCTTCATCCATCTGATCATCCACATCTTTAAGCGTGTTATCAGGGATTTCTTCATCTTTTTTCTCAGTGTTCTGTTTCACATTGCAAAGACTGATCAGAAAACATTGAGCCAATATTCTGCTACAGTATGTGGAGCCAGACGATCAACCTTTCTGTCATTATCCAGGTGGTAAACAGCGTACACAGCTTTATCGTCATTCCTAGCCGGAGTTCCCTCTCTGCAGATTTGTCTTTTAGACATGGATCTTGTATTTAGACTCCAGCCCAACAAGATGATAAAACTTTGCTTAATTAATAACTTACAATTCCGGTGTTATTAAAAATAAAGCACTGTGTGGTTCCATCTGTCATCTTTATCTGTTTAACTCTTCTTTACTTTTGTTTAAAAGAATGGATTCATTATTATAAATCTTATCAACTTAGAGCATTGTTAGTTGGCTCCTTAACTCATCGTCCTGAAGCAGCCTCAGACATTTCTCCCTCTCCACCCTCCCCATCTCACCAGAGGTTAACATTTCCATTGTTGCCTTGAAGCTTCAGTGGACCTGTTTTTCAGCTGTGAGTACACGGACACAGCATCACACCCATTCACTCCGCTGACATTGGTGCATCCCTACGTTTTATGCATCGCTGTTGGAGTCGATTTGTCACCCTGGCAACTAGCCAGCGGTGACTTCCCCCTACCGTCCAATATCATTCATCTGGAAGCAGTGACCCTCACAAGACTCAGCAGTGCTGTGCAGAAGCTCCCTGCTCTGTTCCAAAGTGCCGCAAACACAGCAAAGACTAAACAAGTAACTCCAAAAGAGGCGGCAAAAGAGAGCTTGAAGCATGGAGGATAAAACTTCAGGGCGGGGCAAAGATGAAAGATAGCGATATCAACAAATTGAACTCATTGAGAGAGGCAGACCAGAGGAATTTATCTGATCACCTGTGACACTGGACCACCGCAGAAAGTAAATATTCTTTAATACTGGAGGTAAATCAACTGGTAAGGGAGAGTTTTCAGAGAATTTTATGAATAATCATCTTTAGCATTTTTACTTTGACAGAAGGTTGATGAGTTTGTTTCTTTAACAGACAATTTACAATTAAAACAGGGTGGAACGTGAAGCATACTTCAGACTAAAGGTGTAATAATACATCCATCCATTAAACAAGCCAACAGTCATCCATCCAAAATGAAAATATCCATCAAAAATTGATTCATTAATCATTTGTAAGACATCCTTAATAAAGAACATGTAGAATAATTTCCGTTTTCTTAATAATACCTAGAATTTCTTATTTGATGAGGAAAATACCGACATCCAACAGTGTGGTTGGAAATGAAAAAATATTTGGTTAGAGACTCCAAACAGGAGGTAAGTTTCCACTATATTCTGCTTTAATGTCTCCAAATAGAAATCAGTTCCTTCAGTTTTCCTTAGACTATTGTACATTTAAATGTCTGATTGAGATCAGGAAGAAAAATTTTGATTATCCTTGTTGCTAGTGAGCTGTTTATTTTCCTCGCTGTAAACATTTAAGCTCCAAATAGTGAAGTGCTTTTTCACTGAAATGCCTAAGCTCTGTATATGTTGGCATTTCAGCTGCTGTTTGTAATTTGCTAAGAATGGAAGTGAAAAGATGTGATATTGTCTCATATTAATCGCTGAATCAACCAAAAAAAAAATCAGTGTAGCAGATTAGGACATTGGCAACAAGCGAACTGTTATCCTCTGAATTAACATATTGTACCATAACCAAACTTGGGATTTACCGTACATCTCTACTTTCAATAAATCAATCAATGCAATAAATGCCATAAAAGTGCAAAGTTGTTGCTATATCCAAGAGTTGCAAACAAACGCCTTCCACAACTTTACAAAAATTCAAAATCTTAAAAAAATTATTTAGTTTTCATTAGGTAAATTCTTTAAACTATGGATCGTATTCTAAATGAACACTGTCGGAGACATCTGATATTTGTACTCTGCACCCTGGTGGATAACATTTGCACAACAATAATTCTGATGTCTCATATCGTAAAAAACAAATAATTGGCAAATTATTCATTTATTTGTTTTAAATTTGCTAAAAGGTCTTGCAGGCAGCGGACAAATGGATGAAGGGATGGATCTGGGTATAAACATCACAGTCTAGGAGTGGACTGTGGGAGCAACATATGGTCAATAGTGGAGTAGTTTCCTCTCTCTCTCCTCTCTCTTTTTCTTTTTTCTTTCAGGTCAGGAGTAGAACATCAGTTCATGTGTGAAACATCAGTCCAGGAGTGGAACATCAGGTCAGGAGTGGAACATCAGTCCAGGAGTGGAACATCAGTCCATGTGTGAAACATCAGTCCAGGAGTGGAACATCAGTCCATGTGTGAAAAAAAAAAAAACATCAGTCTCAGGAGTGGAACATCAGGTCAGGAGCTGGGAACATCAAGTCCAGGAGTGGAACATCAGTCCATGTGGGAGAACATCAGTCCAGGAGTGGAACATCAGGTCAGGAGTGGAACATCAGTCCAGGAGTGGAACATCAGTCCAGGAGTGGAACATCTCTCAGATATTCTTTTTATTTTGTGTTGACTGGAGGGGATCATCCACTTTCTTTCTACAAGCCCATAGTGACAAACTACATCAGTCAGAGGAATGTTTTTTGTTTTTTGGGGTTTTTTTTCCCCTCTGATGTTAGTAGGATTTTTGCTCATTTATTTTTGGGGTTAATTTCTCCGAGAACAGCTCACCTTCATATATTTTTTCTAACAGTTTCTAAAGCTCCTGATATTGCCACCAAGTGGAGGAAGTCACCAGCTGGGACAAATAAAACCAGCTAGCTGACGGAGAGTACTGGGAGATATCTGTGCAGCTGGACCCTGCTGCCTCAGCAACAGCACTATAGGACAGGCATGTTAAACACCACGCAGGCCCCAAAGTCCTTACACGGGTCTTTCCATCAGTCTCATCTCCGGTTAATAAAAAACCTGTAGCGATAAGACGACAATATGCATTACCATGTTTTGGGAGTAAGCGGTTTCCATTAAAGACAATACCAGGGCAAAATAGGCAGCTCAATTTCCGCCTTCATAAATCTAATCTGAAATTGAGAAATGATTTGATGATGGCACTTTTGCCTTGTTGCATTAAATTTATACCTTTACCCCCGCTTGCAGACAGGTGCATTAGGCATCGTACCAGGATGCCAAGGGATAAGAAGCGAGCGCCATTTGGCAGGATGCAAAAGAATATTCTTCATTTCAAGCCGCCATCAGATTAAGCCTTCAGACATACTCACTTTCTCTAGCTTTTGTATGAAAATGCTTCTGCAGCAGCACTCCTTCTCTCCATCCTTCTCCCTTCTCTCCCTGCAGCCTTCCAGACAGATAAATGGGAGGGAGTCAGACTGAATGAGGTTTTCTCGAATGATCCTACTTCCACACCAGCAAACCAATTACCATGACTAAGATAAACCCCTCCAGCACCCCCCAACACCACCCCCTCCTCTTTCCAGAAAAAAAAAAAAAAAAGTCAGCCATTGTTGTGGCTGTGCATTTCTGCTGTGGCCTCTGGGGGCTGAAAGAAAAAAAAAAGTCAAAAGTCAGTCACTTTACTGCCGCTCCACAATGACAAGGCGGCACACATAAGCACAAAACACAAAACATGGAACATTTCCTCAAAAAAAAAAGCCTGACATTTTTCCATCCAGACACTTCATTAGCATTTTCCTCTCTGGATCCTAAAAGCGAGAATGTCACAACCACGCCTGTGGGCTGGAAGTCGCAGCAGTGTGTGATGAGTAGCTCTTGTTTTGCTTCCAAAGCAGCCTTGATTTATTTCTCTTGCTATACTTCAGCTAACTTCATGATTAATGTCTTGTAAAGGTGTACTTTATCTGCACAAAGTCTTACAAAGGGACTGTGGTTTTGTAACAAGCTGAGATGGATTCCTTCATTTTCATTTCAACCTAACCAAACACAAAAGTAGCTCTTACTCAGGCATTTAAAAAGAATGCTTATTTTCAACAATGTTTTTTTGTCCAACTCCATCTAGTAGATTAGAGGTGTCAGCTGCTTTCAGTGTTCATTTCATTACCGAAGAATTCATCCCAACCAAGAGGAGTGCTGATGGCAACAAAATGAACAAAA
This sequence comes from Atherinomorus stipes, assembly GCA_023101725.1. NCBI lineage: Eukaryota > Metazoa > Chordata > Actinopteri > Atheriniformes > Atherinidae > Atherinomorus > Atherinomorus stipes. The sequence continues at coordinate 311,461 of JALJCO010001256.1, read as the reverse complement.
ATGTAGGTCTTGATAGTTTGGAAAACTTTGATATCTTTTTTCTTTTTTTCTACTCAATGATGCTGGAAGGGAATGAGTAATGTTTAGGTGCAAGGACTTTCTGAATGATAGAATGTTCATTATATCTTTAAAAGGCTTTTAAAGTCAGCATACTGACAAGTTTACTTTTACCAAAACCAAACTTTTATAGCGGCACGACTGAACTTTGGCAGCTTGTTGCACTTTATCGCCCCCTATAAAGCTTACTTTGCAAACTGTCCCGTATCCCGTCTTTTTTCTTGCTTCCTCTTGGGTTTCTTTGCTGAATCAGCTGTGGTGTGTTCAAAGCGGCCAGTCACTGGCCTGTGATGGGATGCAAAACACTGCTGTCAGCTGATGCTCTGGGCTCGTACCAATAGCGCCCCCAAGGGGTGGCCAGTGGCCCCCCTGAACAAAAAGCTGGCCACCCAAGCAAAAAATGATACTTTTTTTTTCATTTATATATCAACATTTATGTACCATTAACACAGCGCAGCATGCTTTGTTCATATTTGAATGTCAAAGCTAATATAAATAAGATAAGATAAAATAAATAAAACATATTACACCAGACATACCATTTTCTGCCAGTGGTGTTTTGTCGTAGACAAGATTAATTAACTCAGCCTTTCTAATGTAAATTAATCCAGGAAGGCGGCACCTAGCAGAACTGCCCCAACCAGTTTCTAATGCCCCTTTCACATTAGCATCTACTAAGCCAGGCCCTCATTGGGCCGACACCACACTACCCCAGTTTCCTTTGCTTACATTACAATTGAGGGCCACTGACTCTTCGCTAAGTCCCGCCCCCAATAGTTACAGTTGCTAAGTCTGACAAGCTTTCCGTTTTTAGCTAATTTCTACGTAAATCAACATGGATTGCTCAGCGATTTCAGTGAAAATATTCCGAAGTAAATTGTGTAAAATTTCTGGAGTAATAGTTAAGAAATATCAGAGGGAGTTAGATGGAGAGGACTGCAGTATGCATCTGAGAAATACATCATCATTTGTCGGTGGAGTAATGTTGATGAAGAGGATGTTAAAATCGAAGCGAAGGCTCACCGTCCGTACAGAAAGACTCAGCAACCCCACGTCTTAAAGATTCATGTCCAGAAAAAACGTATAAAGGAACAACAATGTTCTTGCATCAGAGAGTAACTTAACATATTGTTTTATTTTAAGCTAACTGTCATGTATGACTCCAGTAAGTTCAGGTATCTGACGTGTTTTAGCTTGTTGCTGGATGTTTTCCCTTTGGCTTCTAGTGGACCAGGATGTTGTTCCCATGGGTTTGATCAATACATTGGATCTGATTGGAATAACAGCTACTGGATCTGATCAGGGTAGCAGCTACTGGACTGAGAAACTGGCAGAGAGGACTTTGTTATATTTGTCTCTGTTTGGCAAACAAAGTGACTTACTAGTGTTTAACTGGTATATTTGTTTAACCTCCTGAGACACACAGCTACCTTATTCCACATTAAAACAGTAGCTTTTACCTAATATTATACCGCTGTCTTGCAGCCAACAACTGTGCTAGTTGGCGTTAGCATCTTACCTTGGAACAAACAGTTTGTTCAGCTCCATGTTCAGCCTAATGCAGCTGCGAGTGAGGTCTTCCACGCCGTTTAATCAATCTTTCACAACATTCAATCCATATTTTATGCCGTTCGGTCCATATTCCACATCTCTTGGCTTGTGTTTTTTGGTTTTGAGAAGGCAAAAAATACAACATCACCCAAACATTCTGGATATCTGTGATCAGACTTGAAAATCCCGTCTATGCCCTGTCTATGGAAGTAAAGTTTGCCAGAAACTCCTTTCCTTTGTTACCGTTGCTAATGTACGATTGTTCAGCAGCAGTTCTAGGGCGGGGCTGGCGAAGGGTCAATTGAGGCCATCTTCAGCTCTGGTTTTCAGTGTGAGCGAGGTCATCATAGCAAAGTTTTGTGAAGTCATTTGTTTGCGACACAAGCACTGAACAACAATGGAAGAAGTCAAGCTCATGATTTACCTGCTGTTTGTTTTATCAACACAGTTGACCACGGTGTTGTGGGTGTACGCCCAGTAGACATGTGGAGAACGCCCCCAGTAACTACAGCAAGCCAAATCTGAACTCACAGGACAATACATGTAAATGTAATAGTCTGACCAAAATCAAAGCTCTCAAAGGACTAACATACCAAAGTAATGCGGTTCCTACATGTACTTATTTGAGCCTTGGTGCTCCACACTAGATTCAAAGTTCCCGAATCTTATTGTAAAAGCAGGAAAGCATGATTACTGCAGCAACATGGGCTACAATGGCAACAGTTTTTTCTGTTCATCACCCCTTCCCCTCTTGCGGTATGCATACTGGGGCATTCTTGGTTGGGTGGAACTCTAACTGTAGCTTACCTAAAACTTGCATGTAACCGCAGTCACTGGAGGAACCACCTGGACTATCTGCAGACTGAATCATTGCTTCAGTTCAAAAAGTAAAATTTGTAAATACTATACATTTTAATTGGCCCTTTTCATTTCGTTTTATTATAAATATTCAGATTTCAGGGGGGAGATATGTTTTATTTACTTCTTTGACGGTAAATAAACAGATTTTTAAAATATTATTCCAACAAAATGGTAAATAAGAAATTGTTTAATACACGATGTTAAGCTTTGTAACATAATGTTGTTATGTAACATAAAAATGCAAACAGAAGCACAGCTAAAACATTTGGCAGAAATATAAAAATTCCAAGGTCCTCGCCATTTTAGAAAACCAAATTAATGTTTCTTTTCAGAGATGGAGACTAGAGGTTTGAGCTGCTAGTGAGGAAACTGGAAAGGGTAAAGGAATCGAAGTCAACAGAGATTAATGTTAACAGATCATATTGAATGTAAGTTGAGTAAAAACCTGGCTAAACCATCATTAGGGTTGTAACAGAAAGGACTACTTAGTAATCTACATTTTCAATTTTCTGGTTTTCACCAAAGAATTTGGATCAAGGCTTCAGGCTGCTGCTGGTGTAATGTTGTGGGGGAGATTTTCTTGGTCCACTTTGGGCCCCTTAGTACCAATGTGGCATGGTTTGACCACCACAGCCTACCTGAGTATTGTTGCTGATCATGTCCATCCCTTTATGACCCCAGTGGAGCATCTTCTGATGCTACTTCCAGCAGGATAATGCACCATGTCACAAAGCTCAGATCATCTACAACATGACAATGAGTTCACTGTACACCAATGGCTTCCACAGCCAGTCTATTTAAAAGTCTGGACAGCTAGGATGTGGGGGTGATTGCAGTCTAATGGGGATACCCCTCTGGGATAACAGCTAGCCTTACAATTTCACAAAATGATCTGACTTCCTGATTAAAGATGTTGTTTTGATATTTTGACTTGATAAAGACTGAAAAAAGGTCAGGGGTCAACATCCTCTGGGAACTGCACACCAAGCAGTTTGGAAAAACTATCAATCAGAAAGAAAATGATGCATAGATAAACAAACCACAGAAAAAAAAAACATTATTCCCTGTAGCTGCTATTCTTAGCACAGAAGCAACATCAAATGTCATGTTTACATACCAGACAGATATTTTACTGACAGCACATTAATAATAAGAATGCTACTTGGCTAGAATCCAACTCTGTTCTTTTTTTCCCTCCAGTTAAACAGAAAATCAGAAAATACTTGACCATTGCCTTCTGCCTAAAGGTGTTTCCATCTGTAAACATGTAATAGATATCGACGGCTTATTGCAGTGTAGAAGGCAAAATGTGCCCCAGCCGTTTGGCAGGGTTACAGCTACTTAGAATACAACTATACCCCCCCAAGCTCAAGGTTGAACTGACCTGAAGACTATCTTTTCTTTGTTTTTTTCCCTTAACGAATTTTTTTTTCTTCTTAAATTCTTTTTTTTTCGTATTCTTTTTTCTACTATTTTTATATATATATTATTTATTTTTCTTTTTTATTTTTTCTTTTTTTAATTTTTTATTTATTTTTTTTTATTTATTTTTATTTATTATTCTTTTATTTTTTTATCATTATATATTATTATTTTTTAATATTTATTTCTTTTTTTTTCTTTTTTTTTTATTTTATAATTATTATTATTAATTTAAATATATAAATAAAAATAAAATAAAAATTAATATAATATATGATAAAATGATATTATAAATAAAGATAATAAAAAATATATATAAATAAATAAGAATGATTAAATATATATAAAATTTTTTTAAATTATTAGTTTTTATTTTTTTTTATTTATTATATAATATTTGTTATTTTTTTTTTATCTAGATTATTTTAGTCTTATATTTATATTATATATAAATGTTTTTTTTTTTTTTTCTTTTATTATCTTCATTATTCCTTTTCATTCTTTTTCTTTTCTCATTTGTTTCATCTTTTTTCTTTCATATATTTGGGGCTCTAGCTTTTTGGGCTTTTTCTTCTTCTTTAGTTTTTTCATCATTTTTATTTTATTTTTTCCTATTTTTTTTTTTATTTTTCTCCACTTACTTTAATTTGTTGATTGTGATTCCCTCTTTATTCCTTTTTTCTTCCTTCCAATATTTTTCTTTTTATTTTATTTTTTTTTAATTATTTTTTATTAATTTTTATTATTATATTTTAAATATTTTTTTTTTTTTTTTAATTTTATTATATTTTTATACTTTAATATTTCTTAGTTACAATTTTAATAAATTATTATTAATTTTTAAGTTAAAATTTATTATATATATAATATTTAATTATAATTTAATTATTATAAAAATAAATTAATTTTATAATAACAAATAAAAATAAATTTTTTCTCCATTATTTTCTTTTATTCTTTTTTTTCTTTTCTCTTTCTTCTCTTCTTCTTTTTCTTCCCTCATTTTCCTTTTCTCTTCTTCTCCTTTTTCCTCTCCCCTTTCTCTTTATTTCCCTATAAAAGAATCAATCAATTTATTAAGAGGAGATTTTTTTGTTTTTATTTTTTATTTTTTTAGAGTTTTTTTTTTTATTTTATTTTTTTAGTTTTTTTTTTTTCTTTTTGTTTTCTATTAGTTTTCATAATATATTATTACATATTTTTTTTCCTCTTTTTTTTTTCTTATTTTTCTTTTTTCTTTTATTTTTACATTATTAAATTATAGTTTTATATTAATTTATTTTTTTTATTTTTTATTTTATATAAATATTAATTTTATTTTTATTATATTTATTTTTATAACTAAATTTACTATATTAAAATATCTATCATAATATATTATATTTTTTAAATTTTCTTTATTATTTTATATTTATATAGATAAGATATATATATATATATTTTTATTTTTCTTTTTTTCATTTTTCTAAGATAAATATAAACAGAAAACACTATTTATTATAAATATTTAAAATTACATTTATTTTTTTTTATTTCTATTAATTTTGTTTTTTTTTTTTTTTTTTTTTTATTTATTTTATTTTTTTTTATATTATTTATATTATTTTTTCTTTTTTTTTTTCTTATTGTGTTTCTTTATTTTATTTTTTTTATTTTTATCTTTCTCCTCAATTTTTATTTTTTTTTTAATTTTATTTTTTTTTTTTTCTCTCACAAATAATTTTATTATATTATTATATTTTATAATTTTATTATTCTTTTTTTTTATCCCTATCTACATTCTCCCCTTTAGAGTGGCATTGATATGCCCATTATTCCCCCGGAAAGGTCATTCGCCATTTATCCTTTTTTGAAATGCCCCTCCTTTGACCTAATTAAAACCAAAACCAACCCCAATTGGGACATGTGGGCTGCTGGGCGCTTGGCCACACAGAGCTAGCAAAACATGAAGCCCCATAAATGAACTCATCTATCTTCGTTGAGCCCTGCCACACATGGTTTATCCTGGATAGTCATAAGTGCTGATTATTAAAGAAGCCTGGGAAAAATTGGGTTTCAGGGATAACTGGAATGCTTATAAAGCCATCAGGAAGTTTAGTTTTTCCTCTTTTTTTTCTTCCTTTCTTCCTTCTTTTTTTTTCTAAATGTACCAAACTACTATTATATCATATTATAGGGAAACATTTAAATCTGACTTGACGTGTTGATAAATCTGGATACAAAACAGATGCAGCAAAGTTTTGTTTGAAGTCCTTCTTTATAAAAATCTTTATGTGGCAAGGTACACAACAAGGGCCCAGGTGGGATTCGATCCCACAGACTCATGCACACTTGCCAGTCAGTCAAAGGGATTTCCATGTGACCACTTTGCCAAGGTGAATGATCAACTGGAGGCATAGTTACAGGACTCCATGCTGTCACCTCTCCCCCTCTTTCCACAAGCCTGTCATCGTGCTTCACAAAGACTGCCATCTATTTCAAACTCATAACCTAATAACAGGGTAATTATTTCATATATACAGGATAGTAAGAAGAAGATTAAATATTGCAATATTCATATTTGAAAAGACTTTTTTGTGTGCAATAAGTTGCAGCAAAGTCAGCATGGATGCTGAGGGTGCAAAAGGGGCGGGGCTAACGTCCACTCTGGTGAATTGGGACACACTATGAACTTGAACCCTTCCATGGGAGCGTGCATTTAAGAGGTGCAAGGGTGGAAGTGCAGGTAGTGTGACACGACCTTGGTTATAACTCAGGAAACAACATTGCTCTTCTGCATGATTTAACTGTGACCCTGCTTTTAAAGATGCATTTTTCACCACAACAGAAAACCAAACACTTCTACACGTCTCAATGCGAGTATTAACTACTCCCACCTAAACAAAGAGGGCAATAAATGTTTAACTAAAACCAACTGTAAATATTCTGTATACATATTTTACAATGAAACACTACTCAGGGTATAAATTAAAATTGGGCAGTCCAAATATGTGTGCAGCAGCGGTTTATAGCGAACGATGCTGGCGAAGCAGAAATGAGGATGCAAGCCGATGTTCCAGGTTAAAAGGTCACTGGCAAGAAGTCTGGTGGTATTGCAAGTTTGACAAGTGAAGTAATTGATCATGAGGGAGTCCACGCTCCTCGTTACTCCCTCCTCGTCCCACACTGCAAACTGAGGAAGCTGCTGAGCAACCTGGAAAAAGCAGCATCAGCAAGAATCTTTGCATTGCAGCCAGCGACTTTGTATTTATTCTCCCGCTCCATTTCTCCCATCTCCTGACCAAAAGTGGAAAAAAATAAGTAAATAATAACACCTGCTGTGAAACCGAGTAATCCAGATGCTGTGAAAATGTGATAATGCTCCAGTCTGTGAAACACAGGAAGCATGTGCTTCTTATGAACTCAAAGTAGTCAAGTAAATTTTTTTAAGAAGGAGAAAAGAGACAGTTTTGATGTCTGGTGTTAATCTCCCACCTGGATTCTCATTTCACATTATCTTAGAGGCAGTGGAGCTCCACAGCCCGTTTTCCTGCCACCTGGAATATTCATTTGCTATTGTCAACATGATTTAGTGCTCACTTGCCTTGCTTGCTTTCCACTTAGTTAAGATCATTGTGAAGTAAGTGTGTCAAACTCCAGTAGAAAGGTGGAGACTTTTTTAATTTGACAGCACCTCATAAAAGCTGACAGCCACTCCAGGTGGGCTGGGATCAGAGTTCAGGATTATTCCTCCACTCTGTTCAACTTTAGCCAGAGTGTCTGGCAAACTTTTGGTGTTTTTATCCGTCACAGAGGGAAGATATGGTTTGGTAACTGCACTCATACAGAAGTTTTTATCAGCGCCTTGATGCAAAGCATCCACGTAACCTTGAAGATTTTAGCTCATGAAAAAGATTATTTTAAAAAAGATGTGAGTTTTTATTTTGAAAAAAAATCTTTGCCTCTGTTTTTGCTAATAAAATAGTAATACCTTGTAATCTTTATCAAGGGCACCACCATTGTTATTTTCTGGCACACAACACACCCCGTGAGGTTCAACAAGCCTAATGGGAGCTGAGGTTGCTCAGGTGAAGCATTAAAACACTCCTCCTCCTTCAAACCAGCTCATCTTCAGGGAGTTGGGAGTGTTTAGGTGGCTGTGTACGAGCCCCTGACCATGTTTTACTCAATGAAAACATCTCTGCCCAAAATACAAGACAACTCATGATGCCTCATTAGAAAACAGCATTTATAAATGAGAACACAGACAGAATTGCAGTGGTTTGAAAATCCCATGAATCAATATTTTTGATTCCCAATGGAGCATAAGAAGCAAAAAAAAAAAAGGCTGGGAAAGTAATGATACTAACCAGAAACAACTGGAGGCGTATTTGACCACCAATCAGGTTAACTTGAAACAAGTCAGTAATATGAGGTGAAAGAAGCATTTCAGAGAGAAAGAGTTCTCTCAGACTAAAAGATGGACAGAGGTTCACCAATCTGAGACAAACTGGCTCTAAAAGTTGTGGAACAATTTTCCTCACTGTAAAATCACTAAGACTTTGATGATGTGAAGTTCTGCAGACAGTTCCAAGCCTGGATGTCAGATGTATAGTCTTTCAGGGTAGGCCAAAACCACATCCTGCATCAGTCACAACAGCATGGCTTCACAGAAGAAGAGACTGGGTGCTGAACTGGCCTGCCTGCAGTCCAGACCCAGTTCAGGACTGTTGATCAGCTAGAATCCTGCCACAGACCAGAACGGGACAACATTCCTCCCCTAAAACTTCAGCAACTGGTCTCCTCACTTCCCAGATGTTTACACAGTTGTTAGAAGAAGAAAAGATGATACACGATGGTAAACATCACCCTGGAATTACTCTTTACAGACGTGTTGCTGCCATCAGATTAACAATCAGTGGATATTTTCCATGAAACTTTTCAGCATCCAATTGATTTTTTGTTTACGTTCTCCTAGGAATATTAATGGGTTGATTAGATTTGGAAACCATTAGATTTTGATTTTATATACATTCTACACAATTTCCTGACTTTCTGAAACTAAGTTGCACTTTATTGCTTAGACTGATGAGTTTGATTACACGCTGACTGAACTAATTTTGGTCAGTAACAGGCATGCAGGGTAAATAAAACTAGGCTGATAAGGTGTTAACTCTTCAAAGCAATTAATCAATTTTTTTTTTACAACATTCTCAAAGTGAGCCTGCCTGTTAATCTACAGGAAATGTATTACAAGAGAAGAAAAGTTTTATCTTCTTCCAACTTTATTGATGAAATCCAATTTATACCATAGAAGGCAAGTGAGATAGATCCATATCATGTCCTGCAAACAATTACTGTCTCTGCTGTTCCTCCTAATGAAGCTGCAATCTAATCAGCACATGAGCCGACATCTTCTGTTGTCTATAAACAGGCAGAGAGTGACAGCAGAACCAGGTTCTCTGCCAAACTCCAGGACTCTGTCAATAAAAGTTTGAGGCAAAGGCAGGAGTGTTCAGTTTAATTCACCGTGAGGAATGGGAACACAAATTCCAAATATTGTCATAGTCTTTCATGAAACGATGAATGGAAATATAGAGGTGACCCTAAGAACTGTAGTCCTCTTATGTAAATTACTACTAGACTCTACAAACAAGGGAGCTCTGAAGAATGCCCAGTTTAATTTCATTTTCATCAAAGGAAGAAAGAAAATGTGCGGTGCATGTCTTTGCAAGAGCACTGTTAATTGAATATCTGATCATTGTACCTGCTAAAAAGGAAGTCTGACAACATGGCAACAAGTCAGCCATGTTCATCAGATTATGAAAAAATGTACACACCAACCACATTGTTCAGGATCCTTGGTTAGAACTGGGTTGGACCCCCTTTTACGTTCAGTAATGCCTTCATTTTTCATGGCATAAACTCACGTTTTGTGACATGGTGCATTATCCTGCTGGAGGTAGCCATCAGAAGATGCTCCACTGTGGTCATAAAGGGATGGACATGGTCAGCAACAAAACTCTGTGGTGGTTAAACCATGCCACATTGGTATACTTGGTATAATTGTGCTAGCAACCATGGAGGATAAACTGTGATCTGTTGACGTACTGTTCCGATGGGATTTAATGGGCTTATAATGCTGTCCCGATGCTAAACTGCAGGTAGTTAAACTGGGCCGGATCAGACAAACGTCGCGCCATTGTCGGCGCGCAGCTCCTGGAAGAAAGGGTGAAACTCACCTAACTCAGAACACCTCTGAATTATCTGATGAATACACACACGGTGCAGAGACACCCGAAAATGTCGTTTTCTGGCCTTGTGGAGCAAATACAGCAAAGCAGCTGCTCAGTTTCATCCAGCATTGTACAAAGACACAAAGGAAATCAACCGGGTTCTCCACTGCACTCTAGATGCTCTTGACACACGTGATGCTTAGGGCAAATTTGCCATCCATACTGCTTAATCAGAAGTAAGCTCATCAATAAAATCATAATTATATTATATTACTTTGGCTATAGCCTGTCTATGTTACAGTTACAGGTTTTTTTGTGTTTGTTTGTTTTTTTTTTGTTTGTTTAATTTTTAGAAAAGCTGCAGTATATGCTCCAAGTTTATATCCAGAGATAATGTTGCAGTTGCACATAAGTCACTGTTCTTATTCTCATTTGTATAACCTATTTTCTTCTTTTTTTTTTTTTTACAAAAAGCTTGTAGCTAAACTCCAAATTGTGTCTCTAAAAAAGAGCCTTTAGACAGAGTGAAATGTTTATTATAGTGCACATGTTATGTGCTTTGCACATAATCCATTTCTTTTTTTTTTTTTTAAGATTTATATTCCCTTTTCCACCAGGAAAAACAAGGTTTATAGTTTACAACTTGTATCAATTCTAAGAGAGTGAAAATGTTTACTATTGTCTGTGTTGGTGCACAAATTTCAATAACCCCTTTCCCCATTTTTCTCCCCCCAATTCTTTTTTCCTCCCCTTTTATATTTATAAATTAATTTTTTTTTTTTTTCTTAAGACCACAATATTGGAGAATTGATGGATTTGATGCTGTGATTGGTGATCGCAATATCCGGATCGGCAGATGCTGCTTTTGGTGATTGGTGATTGGCCCACAAAATCCTGATCAGTGTATCTCTATAGGCTACCCACTCCCCCTTCCCCATACTTACAGTAAATTCCCAATAATTCCCATAATTTCCCATGGAAAATTTCCAATTCGGATTATTTCCAAATTTCCCCAGCTAACTTCCCATGAAAAGTTGCGGGAAATTTACCAGAAGTTTTCTGACACTTTGCAACCCTAACTGCTGTGGTGTTTGCTTTTTGTATCCGTCCCTTTTTTTCCTCTCCTCATACTTATCTTCTCCTTGTTTGCCCTTGTCAGGTCCAGCATTAATGTCACTTAACAATATCCAAAATAAAATCAATAAATCAAGTATCAAGGGCAGCCTTACATCATCCATTAGGCCTCAGTTGTCAAAGCAAATTTGTCCAGTCCAAGACAGCCAGACCTAACCCTAACCCTGCTGTCATGAAACTGGACTATACAAAAAAAGAAAGTAAATTAGGAGGTACCCCCAAAAAAAAAAGAAGGTGACTGCTGGGTGAACAATGCTCCTCCAAAATGGATTAAATCCATTAAATGCTAGATTTGTGCATCAATGAAAGCCAACCCCGAGCTTCTACAATTAATTTACATTGCATCTTTCAACTACTCCATCCTACTGTACCTCAGCTGGGAAACCGTGTTGGTTAATGACTGATGAGCGCTTTCAGTCACACCACTGTGTCACATATGAACAGCACAAAGACAGAGGCCAACACGGTGAAAGGTGGAAGTCGCTGCAGCAGCGACCCGGTGTCAGCTGGTATCACTGGGCAAAAAGGCTCTTCGCTTTATGGCTCCCTAAAGATCACTTTCTGTCATCACAGCTGACAATCTTTGTTGCATTCTCTCCCAAGCAGACCCACAAATACTTTCCACGCTCGCGGCGTGTTATAAAATGTTAGGCAATCCATTATACCCCTCTGCTTCTGAGCTGTAGCTCCTCACCTTTGCTTTGCCTGACAGAAAGGAAAGTAATCACATTTACCATGTATGATGACTGAAGGCTGAAAAAAGGTCAATTGCCCACCAAATTTAAACAACTTTCATTTGTGCATCAGAAAATATGGAAAATAAGAAGAGATACAAAATTCATTAGTTAAATTAAATGAAGTGCTTACCTTTTTTTAAACCTAAATTTTTTACCGCACAGAAATGACCAAATCAGAGCTGAGAATGACTGGGGGTGTTATTTATAACACAGTTAGCTAGCAACTGTAACTGCATCCAATTAAGAAGAAAAGGAAAAAATAGCAAGAGGAGGATGGGGACAATCATGGATAAGCTCGGTGGAGCTGCAAAGGTTGTAATTATTCTGCTTAAGAAAATAAGTTTTAAATAAGCAGATTTTTCTGAACTGATTGAGTGACGATAAACAACTGCAAACTAAAGTGCAAACTAAAGATAAACTACACAGTAAATATATCTTCTCGTGGCCTTTTTCCTTCATATTGTGGTGAATCCAACCACTTTCAGTGCTCTATAACAGAAGCAGCAAAGCAGAGGTGCTGTGCTGGACCATGCAGCCACATGCCTGTGTTGAAGAAACCTCACATTTTCATTGGCTAATGCACCCCATCCATCCCTGTCAGAAGCAAATGCGCAGTAATACATTTTGTACCGGATGTGGTCACTCTATTAGCCCTTCAGCTTTACATAACTCAGCTATGCTTTGATCTGCAATGATGTGTTGGGGCAGACACGCATGACTTCCTGCTCCGGCATGAGCCTCGCAGGATGGGAGGAGAGGGAAAGTGGATGGACCAGCTTGGTCTCACTGTATGGAATATCCTTTTATTTTCATTCAGAGAATACTTGTCCGGCTAGTCAAAGAATTATAGTTCTATTTCATACCCATTTCTTGCAAATAATCTACTGTTTTATTTCTTTTTCTTAAAGTAATGAATGCTTACTTTTATGTTTACAGCACTTTGGTCAAATGATTATTACTAATCATAATAAAACAGCCATTTCTTCTTAAACTATTTAATCAGGACTTATATTCTTTTAATGTTTCTACTATTCAATCATACTCCAGACCTTTTATTTAAGTTTTCTCTTGGATCTGTTTTGTTGTTAAATGATTGTAAATGAATTCATGCATTACAGAGTATACAATTCAGTAAATGTAAGAGGAGAAACAATTACTACTCTGCTTTTTGACAGTAAAGAACAACAGCAGGTCCTGTAGTATAAATAATCGCCTTACTTACATCCTAGAAATATACTAAAGGAACAAAGGAGCATTTTTTAACACAAAGAGGTAGAAGTGATGAACCCACAAAGAAATATCATCTAATTCAGCCTGTTTTAGTTTCCTCCTCTGGCTCTCTACCCAAGCATCCCTGTATTTACAACTTGTCTCCAGGGGCACCAAAAACAAGCAGTTTTAAGGATAAAACCATATAAAAATTAAAGGAAGAAGCCAGAGAGAATTTAGCTGCTGCAAAGCCTGTGATGCTGCTCAAGATGATGCCGCTGACTAAAACAGTGGCAGCCACCAAACCACACCTTCATTACACCAACGGAGCCCTTGTCTCTCTTTTATATCTTTGCTCTGTGTTTCCACGCCACTTTTACATTCACGTAAATATCCGATGTTAAAAAGACACAGCACGCTAACCCTTAGCATTTAGCCTCTCCATGACACGACATCATGAGATGAAGCAGTCGCGGTCGGCTCATTGATTTTCATGTATAATCAAAATGGTGGAAAAACTTAAAGATGTTCCAGAAAAGCTAGATTGGACGCTGTCTCTGTCCACAGCTGAACATCACAGCTTGTGAAGGAAACACTGATGAATGAAGAATATTCCAGCAGACGTGACAGTCCCATGTGTTAAAAGTCTCATCACGTCCAGTAAACAGTGTATGCAGACGGGAATTTTACCAGAAGAAACGTGCAGGAAGATCCTACAGTTTGACACCAGTAACAGTGTGTTCAGACCAAACGCGATTTGGGCGTCAAAATCCCGCCTGACGCCCAAACTTGGACATTGGGTCACTAAAAAGTCATCCTCGTCTGTCTTCAGAGAGAGAGGAGATTCCCCTGTTACTTCTGGGTGTTTCCCGTCCTGTCATAAAATGTGTGTCTGTCATGACTCGCTCTGATTGGTCGACGACGACGCGCGTCAAGACGCCAAAGTTTAGATTTTCCAAATCCGGCGTCTGGCAAACGCTCAAAATCTTAAAACTCGATGCGCGAAACACTCATAATGTGCCTAGACGCGCCGCAAGGTTTTCGACCCCTCCTCGACGCGTGTCGGCCATTGATTCGCATGTAAACCTGACGCCCTTGACGCCAAAATTGCGTTTGGTCTGAACACACCGTACGAGCACCCATTTTATCCTAATATTTATTTAAATATGCTTTAAAATTTAAGAAGAAGAAATTTAAGTATATTTAAATTTTTTTAATATACTTAAATATGTATTTAAGATCTGTAGGAAGCATAAATGCCATCCTTATGAGCTTTTAAACATCAACTGGCAAAACAGCAGAAGGCTGAGCCATTACTGTTCGTCTGTAAAACTGGAAAAGTAACATAAAAACTGACATAAGCCCATTAAAATCCATATTGACAGATGTGAAAAGCTCCTACTCACAACGTCACGTCCGGTTTCGGCGAACAGTGCCACAGTCTGGTCAGATGTGGTTAAATGCAGCTATGCTTTTTAATAACTCATTTATGCCGGCGCGACTGTTTCTGTTATATAGATCATCATGAAGAACGTTTTTCTTGACATTGTCAAGAATGTTTTATTGACAATAAAACATTGTCATGTTTCATTGTCAATAAAACATGACAATAAATGTCAAAATCATGTCATCAGGACTTAATGGCTGCTGTTTAACAGAAATAGTTCTGGTGTTGTGCTTGAACACTAAATCAGACACCATATCCTGAGGATTGCGGCCCAACCAGCAGATGGTTTTTGCATCAGGACCAATCACTGTATGCTGATGTCAGCTCATGAAGAATGTGCAGTGTAGACACCACAAAGAAAAAGAGGAAACACGGCCTACAATACTCATAAGAACTATGATAAGACTTTTTAAGACCAAAAAACACTGTATGACAATGACATTTTCATGAGCACATGTATTGGCTAATTTAGGGACAATTTCCACCTGTTCTGCAGCTAAATACATCATAATAATCTGCATGGTGTCTGTCTGTCCTCTGCTTCCGGATGTCCTCTCTGTAACTTAAGTCTCAAATGCTTTTGCATTTTAACAGCAATGTTCCTTTATCTAAGTCCTTTGTGCAGTTACGTGGCTCCATTACCTTTTTCTCAACAAGCCCTTTGTTTGCCAGTGTGCTAATGTCTGAATTTGAGTTGTTCGTCTATTGTTGCCGAGCTGCGTCGCTAAATGAAAACGCCGAGCAGACAATAAACTGCATTATGCATATTCGGACTTCTCAATTTAAGGATAACAGCTCTTGCCATTCACATGCAGACTTGTGATGCAAGGATACGTTTCATTGTCCTTGCCTGTCACAGATCACTGGCTGTTTCTATCAAGCCTTCCTACCTTCGCGACAAAATCTGGAAGCTGGTCCAAATCTCCATTCAGACAAAAAGGCTTTATTCAAGCTCTTGAAAACCTGTATAACAAAACAAGTCTGTTGTTCTCTGGATATTTAAGCATGTCCATCGTTCCTCTGCTTGGTTTGACACTCTGGGCAACTTCCACATTAAGTTGCAGTCAAAATGAGGAACATTTAATGCTTTCTCAAAGGCCTTCATCACTTCTTCTCTTCTGTTCATATATTTAAGTTTTAAACACGTTTTCACCTTTTAAGACAAACTGATTGAAACAAGTTGGAAATTTAGAAAATAATCCCAATGATTCCTTTAACTTCCTGCTTGAACAGATGATCCAAATCCACACAATATTTCAGGGATTTAAAGAGCTAAGGTGAAATATTTACCACCATCTACTGGTGAATTTGCAGACTGCAACCAACTAAACATTTCACTCATCAAATTAAAGAATGGAATTAAACTAAAAATACTTTACTAATCCCTTGAGGGGAATTATAAACTACAATGGCAGAAAAATGACCAATTTAACATAACTTCTGTTTGATTTAAACATTGAAACATGATAAACTATGTAGGAAACTAGAGATTTAGCTTTATAATCTTTGATAGTTTCAGATACAATGTATCTCTCGGACTGAACGCTGGTATTAGATCTCTCCAAATCATCTTTTGGAAGAAATTTGTTCATTATTCATTATTCAGTGATGACAAAAAGCAGCATTTATGGGAACAAATGCTGCATGTATTCAGTTCAGAATGTCAAAAATGTCATTCTATACCATAAAAACATAACTGTGGCCTAAAGTGCGACAACTGACTGACATCTCAATTCTGCCACGTCTGATCCTGCTTTAAATAGGAACAACTGAGCTGCATGTATTATTTCCTCCATTCCTCCATGCCAGCTTTATGGCAGTCTTATTCTTCAGCACTCACAGCCAGCTCTTTAAATCCTACTGTGTTTCATTTCACTTAATTTTGTTGTGCCCCGTTAGCTGGTTGGAAACTGTCCTTATGGGAAAGTATTCAAAGCAGTTTTATTATTGCTATGGCATTAAAGCAATTTAAACCCTGACCTGCATTTTTGGTTTGGGCCTCTGAGGTCTTTATGTTGCTTTTATAAGTAAATGGCTGCAATTTTATCAAGCATACATTTTGATCAAAATCAATTTGCGCAAAACATTCTGGTAGTTTAAAGGTGATAGCTACAAGTTTAATTCTTCGCCGCCAATAGAGGTGCACTAACACTTGCTTACTCAATTAGCATTAGCAACGTTACAGAACCAGCTCGCTGCAGATGTTTAACCTACATGTCCAGAAGGAAAGCGGCAACTTAAGCGGTGCTTTTCAGCCCCTTTGCTACCTTCACTCTCATCCTGCTTCACTTTTTGTCTGCTTGAATTTGAGAAATGTAAGGCAACGAAGATGCTATTCATACACAAACAGTTGTCCTCAAAAGTATTCATACCCTCCAAATAAAGAAGGAAAAACTCACTTGTCAATGAAATAAGATGAAATTGACAAAAGTGATAATAAATAAAAAAATTCTGTGAAAGTCCTGACAGTGATTTTGAATTGTGGTTTGAAAAAAATATTAAAAACAAAAACACAAAAAATAAAATAAGTAAACAAGTATGATGGGGCTCCGAAGCTACAATAGGGGATTATCACGCTTACCGGAAGTTCCCGGATTTTGACACTTCCTCTTCCGGGCCATGTTAACGACAGCCGTTCCTGCTCTGTTATACTGTTTAAATCGGATAAACTCCAAACTTATTTAAGTTTTCATTCTAGACTGAAGTGATACTGGATCAAAAGCTGGATCAAAGCGATCGATTTGCCGCGGTGAAGGGCCGAACTTTATAATAAAACACACGTTTGTTTGTAGCTGGTGGGGCACAACACCGGCATGCTAGCATTAGCCAGCTAGCGTTTACTGACGTGCTTAACATTGTGCGTCTTTAAACACACAAACATCTGAAAATCGGGTCTGTACCCCCC
Organism: Atherinomorus stipes; assembly: GCA_023101725.1. Lineage (NCBI taxonomy): Eukaryota > Metazoa > Chordata > Actinopteri > Atheriniformes > Atherinidae > Atherinomorus > Atherinomorus stipes. Next base: position 293,923 of record JALJCO010001256.1, on the reverse strand, counting down.
CCGTTTCCAGTGGAACAACTGGGGACTGCCAAGAAAGGAGACGCTTTCAGATGCTTGTGTGTTTTCAGCCGCACAAAGTTAGGCACGTCATCAAGCTGGCTAATGCTAACCTGCTAACAATAGTCCGCCAGCTACTACTCTGTTAAACTTTGTAAATCGGATAAACGTCAATGCCAAGTTTTCATTCCAAACTGAAGTGATGCTGAGGAAGAAGTGGATTAAAATGACCGATTCGCCGCGGTGAAGGACCGAACTTTATAATAAAACGACACACGTTTGTTTGTGGCCGGCAGACTGCGCAGTCATGTTAGCAGGTTAGCATTAGCCAGCTCGATAACGTGCCTAACTTTGTGTGGCTGAAAACACACAATCATCTGAAAGCGTCTCCTTTCTTGGCAGTCCCCAGTTGTTCCACTGGAAACGGGGAGGTACAGACCCGATTTTCAGATGTTTGTGTGTTTTAAGACGCACAATGTTAAGCACGTCAGTAAACGTTAGCTGGCTAATGCTAGCATGCTGTGAAGTGCCGGTGTCGTGCCCCACTGGCGACAAACAAACGTGTGTTTTATTATAAAGTTCGGCCCTTCACCGCGGGAAATCGATCGCTTTGATCCAGCTTTTGATCCAGTATCACTTCAGTCTAGAATGAAAACTTAAATATCTTTGGAGTTTATCCGATTTAAACAGTATAACAGAGCAGGAACGGCTGTCGTTAACATGGCCCGGAAGAGGAAGTGTCAAAATCCGGGAACTTCCGGTAAGCGTGATAATCCCCTATTAGTAACAATTTGAGAAAATCACTGCCATCAGGTGTTTTCTCTAATGTTCAAAAAGACTTCTGCATCTGTTGACTGGTATTTTGTTATTATTTTGTATTACTGTTATAGGAAAGGTGCTCTTAAAGGGACTAGAGGCAGGAATTAAAAAAAAAACAAAACATGTATGTCCATTTCTTTTAATACTAATGGGTGATGAAGCGCTTAATACCAAAAAGAATGTTTCCACCCACGTCTCTCTCCGTTGCCTTGAAAAGGCTGTGTGCTACAAAATGTACTGCAACTCGGTGGCCGAATTTCCCGCGCTGCTTGCAGACGTGACGTCAAATGACGCTACATCCGCAGCTTTGATACAGGAAGAAGACGGTCACGGTAAATTCAAACACTGTAAGCGATAGTTATGGATTCTTCTGCCGTCAGCAAACGATCCAGATCAACTGAAAGACACTAAAAAGTGTAACTATGAAGAAAGAGCGTAGTAAACAACATTATAGCTTCAGTTTGTGCACGCTCCCGTGATGGCTCGGCTCGTGGCTGCAGTTACCTGAAGCGCCAATCGCAAGTTTCATTTCTTAATCTTGCCTCTAGTCCCTTTAAGTGTTTGGGACATTTTTTGTTTGTTTGTTTTTTAAAAATTATTATTTCCAACCACAATTTAAAAGCTATACTTCATTTCACCAAATTATTATTTTGTATTTTTTTTTAATTAATTATTAGTTTCTTTAGTTTCTTGTTATTTGAATTACTATTGGGAATTTAGCCTTTTCTTTATTGGGGGGTATGAATAATTTCAAGGACGACAGCAGTAATGGAGTTAGCAATTCCCAAGCAATTGCTAACAGCAAAGAATCCTGATCACTTGGTAACCAGATTCAAATATTTACTTTTTAGACTTGTCAGAATCTATTAAAACAATTATTTGTTTGCTTGAGTAAATTAATACTTTTATTCTGTATCTTCTAGACATTCTGAGGATGTATTATTTGTTATCACTATCATTTTTCTATAAAAAAAAAAAGTTGTATCACCGTTAAAGAAGAAAAGCTGAAAACTGTTAAAAATGATGTGTTCAGGTGCACAGTAAGCCAACAACCATCTGTTTTGTGAGATGTCATTTAGTTTGGTCTTGTCTGCGTTTCCGCCTTGTTTCCTGCTTTATTTTGTAGTTATTCCCTGTCTGTCTGTATTTGGTTCCAGTTAATTTGCTGTTCCCATGCTCACCTGGTTTTCATTTGTAATCAGTCCACCTGTTGCACGTTATTCATTAGTCCCTCTGTATATTCATGCTCCCGGTTTTCAATTGTTCGTTGCCAGCTCGTCTGTTGTTCCTGCTGTTATCGTCTTTGTAACTTGTGTCTTTTCATCCTGTTCCTCAGTTCATGCAAGTTGTCCCTTTTAGTTTTGTTGTCATCCCTATAATAAACCTTTTGTACCTGCCTGCCTTGTCCTGCACTTGGGTCCTCCACTTCTCCCTCTACCCGTGACAATAGCAAAAGTCATAAAAAGGATTTCAGAAAAGTTTTGACCACTGGGTGTGTATATATCTATACACACTTGGTCTACAGTGGTCATAGAGAAGCTGCAGTCCCAACAGTTAAACATGAAGAGAAGACGGCTTCAGGTCATACCAGAGCATCTCTTCACAGCCCCATTGTAATCGTATAAATGTCAGGTCATCAAAAGTCGCAGACTAATGATGAAGCTCGCAGCTGGTGGGCCTCAGTGGTTTGGCAGCCCTTGACCAGTTTTCTTCTTAAGTTGATTTACCCGATAAACTGCTACTCTTGGCCATTTTACTTGTCGACATGAGGGCAATTAGAAATGTGCGGCGGGGAACCTTTGCCTCTCATTAACTTGGGCTTGGAAATTTATAACGCAGGAAGGGAAAAAGCTCTGGGTGTCTCTCCCTTTGACAAACTCTACTGTCCCACTCCATTACAGCAGAGACATGTCTCTTACTATATGGGGTGCCAATCAATAAGCTATTGGTTTGGCCGAGTGATGTTATTGCTTTAGTTGCACTCCCCGGACTTGGATGAAGATGATAAATTCAGGGGGACTGCAGGGTGTCAGGGCAATTAAGTCGGTTAAAGTAAGCTCAAGTGACGATTCCCATGCTAAACAGGCAATGCAAACGACCTGAAATAACCCTCACACTGGCGGCTTTGTCCGGTAGGCTCAGCGAGCGCTCTCAGGAAGTCGTCTCTGTGCATAACTTTTCTCTCTGCAGTGTTACGGTAATGACTGGGTACAAGAGCGAGCAGCACCTCGAGCATGACACAAAAAAGAAAGCAAGCACTGATGCCAGACGCTTGCCTGTCCTCCAGACACGGGGTAATATTTATCCTGACAAAGACTGAGTGATTGAAGCAAGCAGCAGACTAATCCCTCAATGCAATGAGTCGTCTTTCCCCCCATGGCTGGATATTCACATCCAGTCTGCTATGGCTCCACTAATTCACACATATTCTAACTAAAATCCACATTTCCCTCCTTTTTGCTCACAGATATGACATGAAAATGAAGTTGAATGCTGAACCGCTAAATAACTACTGAAAGAAGTGGTCAATAACTCAAAAGTAAGTGGAAAAAGGCTAAAAAGAATGAAGTTCGACATGAGCGGATGTTTAGCCTTTAATGTACACTGTAAAATACTACATTGGGTATAATACAATGTATTTGCTGGATTTATTTTAATTTCAAACCAGTTATTAAATGTATCTTAAATAAGTCTGATGGACTTTGTAGAACAAAAGGTTGAATAAATGAAAGTGCTTAGTTAAATTAATGTAAGATGAGTGTGTAGCAATGCTGGTGCAAACTGCCATGGATTTCTATTTACAGGCAAGTGCAAGGTCTCTCATTGCATCCAACTTTCTTTTAGTTCAGCAGCTGAGTAATCATTTAAATTACCCCACAGTATTTACATGACAGAAAAAGGTTTATAAGGATTTCAATAAGGTCATGAATTTGAAATAAATTTTGACGTCATGCACATTTTCCAATCATAAAAACCAAAATGACTTAAATGTTCTGATTTAGTTATTTTTCTGCACGTTTCAAACTTTGATGAATCATTAGTTATTTAGAAAAAGTCAAATATAAAAAAAAAAACAAGCATCTCGTCACCCCTAATGACCCTTTACATCCAAAGCAGCTCACATTAGGAAAGCAATTCTCAGCAAAAAAGACAGGAATAAAACCCCTTTTTGTTTTATTAGTGTCACTACAGTTTCGCAGTACAGGTATACTACTTGAACTTAAAGGTTAAATATGGAACATTTTTATTAAAAGCTATATTTTTAAAAAAATAATACCTCCACAGGTCGTTTGGGGGGGTACAGAATGAAAGTACAACATTTCCCAGAAAAATTATATTTAGCCTAAAAATAATTATAAAATAAATTTTGACGGGTTCGATAATGGCATTTTATTTACGTCTATAAGCCAATACACGCTGCTATTGCAGGTTGCCAAATACGATCTCTGTGTGGAAACAATATTTCAGTCATAGTCAGGCCTGTGCAGGGAAAAACCGTGGAGATGACGAGTGAAGCAGCTGCTTCAGAGCCCTGGAGATATTATCTGTTTCTGAGGAGAAGTGACCTGAGAAGAGCAAAACCTGGAGTAAATTTAGGTGAAGACTTCACTAAATGGACCCACATAAACGTTTTCCACGGAGTCAAAACACTGAAATGGCGACTTTCCTCCTGGATCGGTAAGCTAGCTTGTTTGCTAACATGGCTCACGTTAACTGTCGGTTATAAACTCCTCTGCGTTACTTGTTGGACATGCTGCTGCAGACTGTTGGTCACTTGCGTATCGGCAGATTCTGGCATCCCAGCGGCTGGAGTTGTTTTTCTGCCATTGCAACTACAACCTAGACACACGTGATGTCGCTGTTCTGTCCGTGTTCCATATTCAACCTTTAATTGATATAATTTAGAGGCTTGTAGTATTATACAAAAGATTAGGCTGATGTTTTTCTAGTGTCACTTATTGTTATTGGGCTAAAAACCATAAGTTATCGTGACACATTTTTTTAGTTCATATCGCCCATCCCTAGTTCACTGCTTGAAATCATCATGTGCTGGAAATTAAGATGTGTTACCTTTAATCTACATGGATTTAATCACATTATAACAGTACAACACAACCTGTTGGACCTATAAAATACTATAAAATCAAGTTAACTCAAAAACTTGTTTATATGAGGCAAAAAGTTTGAGGTTTGCATATTCTTTTGGAGTAAAGCCAACCTGTTACATTTTACAGTGTACACACAATTATTCCTTTGTCAAAAGGGGAAAAAAAGAATCAATATTTACGGAAGTAAAGTGAAGGTAGCGTCGAGTCAAGGAAATTTTTAATGAAGAGTAAGATCAACAGTTACTTCTATCATGTTTGAAGAAATTTAGAGGTAATTTTTTGCTGTGGCTTTGGAAATAATTGCTGTTAAAAACGCCATTACAGCATAAAAAGAGGAGATTTTAGGAGTGAAGCACTGACTGCATTTGTTGTCCATGATGCAAACAAGTGCAGGTAGCGGCCGTTTGTGGAACTAATTTTTCATTTTGTGTGCCGTGGCTGCTTGTCTGGAGCTTACGTGGCATTACTAGCCATCTGCTAGCAAACCTGCTGCATGGTAAAAGGCCAACGACTTCCTCAGAAATGCAGTAGCCGGCGCTGCCCTTATTACACTGCTGGAACGCTAACACTGCTGATTTATTCTTGGACCCTTAATTGTAGTTGGCCCTGTGGCTGATACTACAGCAGGGACCACGGGGACGATAAAATGCAGATGGTTTATACTCTTGGGGACGTAAATGTGCTTGGCAATTTTCATGGCAATCTGCTGATTACATTTAGGTATTTCTTGTGTTCAAGGACTCATTGTCTCTGCTGAGAAATAACCCAGAGATAATGAATAACAACCAACGTCCATTTAATGATGAGAAAATCCTCTAACTGATGACAGCATGACAGTGAACTTCACTTTTGCTCACTTAGAACAGAGGACAAGATTTTCTGACTTTCTCAGTTTGCTAGCTGACACTCAACTGGCTTTTCAAGTATAATATTCCTAACAGTAAATGTGAAACTTTGATGCAGATAATCTGTCAATAAATACACTTACATCTAAAAGGATTGCCATCCTATAATCTATAGGGAGTAACTGTAGGATATTATTTCCCAGGAGATGAAGCTGAAAAACACAGCTTTCACTGCCTGGGAATTTCTGCCTGAAGTAGCCTTAGCCTCCAAGAGGGTTATGTTTATAAAGCTTTAAATAGAAACTCCCTTCTTTTTCCCTTTGCAATTATTTTAGACAACTATTCCCAATATGCAGCTGATGGCTGCACATGAAATATTAATTCCACGAGTAAGAATTCAGGCAGTTTAATCCGGATATTTAATTTTGCCCCCAACTATGATCACAAACCTCTCCTTATCATGGCATTTGTGCAGAAAAAGGGACAATTAAGAACAAATAATTTGGAATATTTTGGCGTTTGTGACGTGTGTTATTCAAACTGTTAATAGGTAAAGTAGCCCAAGGCAAAATTGACTAAAGGGTCAAAGCAGGATATTTTTTTCTGTTTTGTTCTATCTATGTTCAGGATCTATGTTCTGCTCCCTACAGTGAAAGTTAAGACTTTAACTATGTTAACAAATCTATATGATAGTCTTAAAATGATGCAGAAGTCCTTAACCACCCTTAATTTCTTGATATCAAGGATCCATCCTTCCATTAGACCTATTGCGGTCCAGGCTCTGGGGAGGATCCTTCCTCTATCGGACTCATTAGGGTCCGGGTTCTGGGGAGGATCAGTCGATGCATCGCACACATTGGGATCCAAGTTCTGGGTATGATCCATCCATCCAGAAGACCCGTTGGGGTTCAGGTTTTGGGGAGGATCCATCCAACCATCAGACCCATTGGGGTCCGGGTTCTGGGTGAGGATCCATCCCTCCATCAGACCAGTTGGGGGTCTAGGTTCTGGGGAGAATCTGTCCCTCCATCAAATCTGTTGGGGTCCAGGTTCTGGGTATGACCCCCCCCTTTCCATCAGACCTGTTTCCACAGATCTTTAGTCCAGTTCTTGTCCCACGTGCCATACCTCAGCCCTTTCCCCCCATTTCCATTCCTTCTTGACACATTCTTTCTCCATGTTTCATGGAGACTATTTCTGATGGGGCTTTGGCCAACAGTTGGTTTAACTGATGGGTCAGATGCCTCTCTCAGGTCCTGGTGCAGGTCTTTGCTGGATTTTTTCCATTAGATCCCACACATCATGTTTTTAAGGCCTGACTGTCCCGTTTTGAATGCATTTAATTGTGTCTGATTGTTCTGTAACTTCATTGCTCTGCTGCTGTCTCGGCCAGGACACTCTTGAAAAAAAGAGTTTTCATCTCAATGAGGCTTTCCTGGTAAAATAAAGGTTAAACAAAATTCTACATTTTTAAGATCACAAAATGCTGAAATGCCCAGATTTGAGCTAACAGCTCTAACACCACACTGGTGGAAAAATTCCTTTTTCTGTCAAACTAGGATTTTTTTTCCATATTCTGCATATGCAAATAAAGAAACGGCAGCAAATGATGCGTCTTTGTGACAGACTGCTATTGACAAAGAGCCAAAAGATCCAGTTTAAAATCGGTTCTTTGTCAACATGTCCATCATTTAAAAAGAGTAAAAAGTCCAGTTTCTTGGAAGCTACGTATTTAAAAAATGAGAAGTGGCTCAAGACTTTTGAAAAGTTCAATATTGTGAGCAAAAACAACCAAGATCAACATATAAAAGCGGAAATTTCTAAAAGCAAAGTAACTCTAAAAAAATGAATCATTACCAAGAATTACCAAGAAGCTCATCATTGCAACCAGATGAATTAGCTTTGTTTTAAATGTCAAACCTACAACCTGTACAACAATCCATTTCCCTCGCACTGAAGACAACTAACAGTCTCACACACTTACACACTAATCCCTCAGCGCCTCCTCAGAAAGCTTACAGGTGGTAGATGATGAGGCAAAACTACTTTATAGAACATCAACATCTGTCAGTCTGCCTCTGCCTTTGCAGAATCCATTAATGTCATCTCCCAGCGTTCCTCCATCTAGCTGACAATTAAACAGGGACACCGCTGGATGGAGCACGCCATCAGCCCGCGCTCGGCACAGGTGAGACGTCAATCATCTCATCATAATTATCCCCTCACGCCACTAAGAAACCTTTTCAGCCAGACACAAACCGCTGCGCGCGACTGCAGATCGACAAAAAGCTGGGAGTCGGCTGAGCTTCCTCCACCTCCAGCGATGCATCACACGGAGCTGCTGGCTGTGACATGCCTCGGCCTTTATGCAGATACATCCTGTCACTGAAGAAGACAAACTTGACTCCCGGGCAAGTGCAGTTACAGCACCACTCAAAGGGAGTTTTTTCTGCACCTTTCTGTGTAACATTACAGGATCTGTGAGCAGATATGTGCTTTTTAGGAATCATTTCTCTTAAATCAGCATTTAACAAAGACAAAGAACACGTTTCAGGAGTGAAAGCATTTGAATAAGTAGCCCTCATTAGAAAACATGACTCCATTTTGTGTTTGATGCATACAAACATCATCAATCAAGATAAAATCTTTGGGAAATTTAACATGCATGCTGGGATACTTCCAAGGAAACCTCAATATTGTATACTGCAGGTGACATTTCCAGTGTAAACACTGCAAAGCTGCTCTGAATGCAAAGTTATGGAGGGGGGGGAATGTTGCATCGCATCACATTTCATGGATACTTATCACTGCTGAAATCAAAATAAAGAGGGAGCAAAGAGATTTCCTTAGTTCAAAGTGAAGTTAGTCACAGCACCTACTGTTAACCCTTACAGCTATTATCAAATATGCTGACATTTCTACTGTGGACACCACTCATAAAAACAAAGGTAAAGACACTAAACTGTCCTGTCAGTAAAAAAGCATCAGAGCAGACAGCTCCAACCAGCATCTCTTATCTAGTAAAAATCAAATGTACAAACATTGGCCGTGACTAAATACTGAATGAGCCACCACTAAGATGCCTGGTTGGATTAATATTTATGAGTCAGACTGAAGTACTGGAGAGTTCTCAGCCTGCTGAACATTAAAAGCAGCTATAAACTACAGAAAAGCTGTTTAAACCATCTGCAGTTTCACTACTGATTATCTCAACAAAGACACCGGACGACAGAGCGGGGGAGTTAACGGACAACCGTGTTGAGAGAGCTCGCCGCGCTGTACGAAGAGAAGTGAACAGGTTGAAGACTGGACAAACCACAAGACAGATTCACTCATTAACGAGCCTGTTTACTTCATAGTTGGTTAAAATTGTGGTCTAAATAAACCCAATCAGGGCCTGTTATTCATTTTACTGGAGTATTCCCAGTGTGGTTCCCCACAGGTGTCCTTCAGCTTAATATGAAGCATTAATTTGTCTCTGTCTCCTTTCTTAGCTTAGCTCTCTTGCTCTAGCTCCTGTCAACTAGGGGGTGTAGGAAAAAATTGATATGCCGACATATTGTGATATTTTGTGTGCCGATATCATATTGATATTAAAAAGGACTGTATTGATATTTTTACTAACGAAATCTTGCTAGATCTTGTCTTGTTCAATCAGCGTAGCTCCTGCATGTATAAAAGTGGCTGTTATTGAGGAGGAACTTCATATCCTAGCATTCATTTTACAGTCATGTGACTACGGTGCAGCTGCTGCTGCTGCAGACTGACTTTCTTTAAAGCTGCTTATAATATGTCTGGTTTCAAGCTGTTGGTTAAGTTACCAAGTTGTCAGAAACATTATAATTAGCCATGTTGACTAATACTTGCTGGTATCTGATATATGGCAGCATTGCTGATGTTTAATGTGCTTTTGAAACTTGATTGCTATGATGAAGTTAAGTGTAACTCCACATGTTATTTAAGTTAACAAATCACACTATTGTTACAGTCATTAGCCCCGTTTCCACCTGCGGGTCTGGGTCAGTTCGGTTCGGGGGCCAGGACTGATCGGGTGGGTTTTGGAACAGATATGTTGATTTCACGTATTGTGTATTGTAATTTTGAGGTGAAGATGAATTTTTTTTAAATCGAAAACTGAATTAAAAATGAGTGGAGACGTTCAAGGATGATTCAGGGAAATAAGAATCAATGGCATTGTCTTTCATACTGAAGTCACTGCACTACGCATCGCTTATAAGCTTACACTTTACAAAGGATTAATCATTTGTAAATAATTAAGTTTTAATGTTTGCAATAAAAAAGATTTATTAATTTTTTAAATTGTGAACTATAATTAAATCCTAAGTTATGAGTTACACAGGCATAAACACTTGTTTACACAGACCTCACTAAAGGCAATTTGCTGCATTTACAAAAGGAAATTTGTTTTTCATATCCCCATTCTTCTGTCAAGCCTGTATATGCAAAGAAATATACAAGTATGGTTTATTTTCAGAGTAAAATTCAGAGTCCTAATAATACTTTCCAAACTCATAAATGTCTGCATTTTACATAAAGTAAATCTAGCATGAAATGCTCATTTTAAAGTAAACTCCAAACTGAGTGCCCTTCGAAAATTAGTTTATCTGTTGGGGGAAGAAATTTACAGCCTCAAAAAGTCGTACAATAAGGCCTACGCTGATATTTTATGGACCAAACACTGGATAGTATGAAAAAGGACGATGATTCTGAAGCTCAGCATCAGTTATGACACTGACCTTTTCCTATAATTGTGGTAAAGAAGTGCGAGTCATTTCATTAGGCTTGCAATATCAAAGAGTTTGGATATTTTACACACGGTGGTGTGATTTATGAATGATTGCTCTCTGTTTCTGCAAATGGAAAGGTCAGAGCCGAGGCCGGGCTCTTTTTGGAAATAAAGTGCTTGGCCAAGCAAATGAAACAAGACAGCAATCAGAATGTTAATAGCAGAGTGAAGCACTACAGCGGGCACTGAGACAGTCTGAGTGGAGCTCAGGGGTTGGTCTGGGCACCAACTACAGCAGCTCAACAGTAAGATGACAAAAGCCGACATGACTGGCCCTGCCATAACCTTGGCTTTGCACTGCTGTGAGCTAATCCATAAAACCCTCCCTGCCTTAGAACCACAGAAGAAAACACCTGGCAATGACTGAGCCGCTGCTGCTTTTCCCTCCTGGTATAAAGCCAAAGCACGTCGTCTTTTTACTATAACACTGCATGAAAGGTTAATCAATAATCTAAAAAAATATGAGCCACCAACATTATGAATGGCCTTTGGACCAGAAGTCACCATTGGTGAGCTCCATCGTCATGGGTCACCGTTTCACCACCTGTGCTGGTGAGTGTGCGGGGCAACAGGTAAACTGGAGTATGACAACACATTATGGTCTAAATCACGTCTGACAAAGTAGTAAAATGTGTTTGTGCAAATGAAAGCCACACAGCAGATGTAAAGTTCAGTGCTGCGGAAGTCAAGTGTAAGTGGCCAACATGGTGTGAAGGTTGAAATACAGAGCTATAACAAGGTGACTACTGCCTACCTAAGTCCTGCTTTAGCACTGATATTTATGTGCAGTCTGCAGGTTCAGGTAAAACTTTATACACAGTGCAAAGTACAAGTTAAAATGTGATTCCAGGTTTTCATAGAGCACCCAGTTGTTAGATACTATAATGCACTAACTGAAATGTTAATTTTCCATATGCACACTGATATTGGTTTTCATATTCTCCTTTAAGAAGAACCATTGTGCAATTTGTTTTACTGTTTTACTAATTTTACATGAGTTGCTGTCATTTATGTGAAATTGACAATATTTTGTAATTCATTTAAAATGGATTCACTTTGGTCAATAAATTTTGGATGTCTTCAGTGAGCAAAACTGCGGTGTATCATGGATTAAATTTATTGCAATATATTGATTATTGCAGAATCGCCATATTGTGATATTATTGTTATCATAGGCAAAATATCCTGAGAGTATCATATCACGAGGAACCTGGTGACTCCCACCACTAGAGAACGGATGTTATATGTCACCCTATATTTCTGGATGGTAAAATATCTGAAAATAAAAATGGTTGCCATTTTGGTTTTTTATGATCTAACGTGGACTTTGTCCATACAACACAAATAAGAAGTACAGCTCCCCCAATTGGTCAGAAGGTGAATCGATTCAGAAGATTTGTCGATTTGATATTGAATGTGCTCTATGCACAACTCCACTACCTCCTGAACTTAAGGTAGCTCATTTGTTTTCCCGTCTCTCATTACAGGACAAACTGATTAATCCAGGTGTGCCTGACCTCAGTAACTGGCCCGACACACCTGGATTAATCAGTTTTTCCAGTAATGAGAGACAGGAAACAAAAGAGCTACCTTAATATCAGGGAGTAGTGGAGCTGTGCATAGAGCCCATTGCACAGGGAAGTATTGCAATGCTTCAATCAATTGATATTTTTTACCCACCCCTTTCGCATATTGCAAGTTCTCTTACTATTGTGCAGCCCTACCTGCCCTGTAACACCGTTAGGCCCTTCTCATCTACAAAAGAGAGACCAACTCTGGTGGTCAGAGTTGGCCTGTCTGGAACACAAGTACTGAGTGGCGTGATGTTAATTACTGAACTAAGACGAGGACCGAATCTTTAAAAAGGTGCCTTTTGTCATGAACTGCAGTGAATTTTGGAATCTCTTTTACAGTTCACACAAACAGAATCTTATTTCTAGGAAGTTTTTGTGAGTGCTGTTGCTCCAGTAAGGATATTTTGCAAGTCTCATGGCAGATATTTGGAGGAAAATCCAATCCTCTTAGCCTGTTTTAACCCTGATGGATTATTAGACAAATGACTGACACAGCTTCTGTTCGCTTTTGATGGATTATTTAAATAACTTTGCTTTGTCATCAAGAAAATAAAAATCTACTGAGAACTTTCTTCCACAACTAACTTGAAACTCTATGATATTGTGTAATATCCGTTTTACTTCCAGGTTGGTTCTTTGCTGGGAAGAGTCGCAGTATTTTATGATGCAGGTCGGTAGAGTTGTGGCTGAGTCAATGTTTTATTCATCTGGTTTCATCTGATATTAAATGACACAGTAAAATAAAAAGGTAGAAAAAGATCATTACATTTAAAGTGTACTTTAAATATCATAAATCAGGATATTGAGAGAAGTTTCCATTTAAAAGGAATCCACAAGCTCATTCATCCATCATGTTGGCCGTCAACAATGCCCGAGCGTGACAGTCTCAACTGAGCTTGACGCCTGTTGAGCGAGTACAGTAGGGCAATTTTTCCTGACCAACAGTCCACTATAAGGCAATGGCTTGGAAAATCTGCTGACCCTGGAGTTTCCAGCCTCAGGCAAAAGTGCCCAGGAGCCAGAGAAGCTCTGTGCTACAACTCTAACAAAGAGCTGGGATGACGGCGGGAACTGGAGCATACCAAGAAACAATGCACAAGACTCGACCTCGCAGACCTTTTCCATCTCCTCCCCCCGCCCCCTCCTCCACAAGTGTCCTCCTCGCCGCTGCGATTTCTCCCACAGCATGGATGATCTCTGCTGCTCCCTCTTGACATGCTAATCACCAACATAATGAAACATGTGGCTCTAGTGCGAGTTTCTGCTGCTGTTGTGTGAAAAACGTGACTCTTTGTGACAATCAGGCATAAGTGACTGTGTTCATCAGCATTTTATTGTGTAATTTCCTAAATAAAATAAAAAAAACTACATTATGAGAAGTTTAGGACCAGCAAACTGTTTCTCTCATTATCCATCATCAACCTCTTTCTTTTGTGTTTTAATCCTTCTAAATTTGAACCATTCTGCTCCAAGTTTATACTTTTAAAATAACATCATTGTTGGAACCTTTCTATCTGGCTAGTATTTGCTCCATGAACGTCTGCTAATACCTAATGACATTCCCCTAATTATAGCTTATTGTTTCCTAATCATACTCTAAAATGTAATCTGCTTCTGCACTTTTGGCAGCATCAAACTGGGCCATAAAAACACCAATTACAAACCAGGAGTTTATGTTGACAGGGATATTACAAGGTGATTTATGAGTTTTAATCACACAAATGCATAATCCAGTTTCCTGTGAAAGCATCTTAATTGTGTTTACAGGTGCACTGAGCCTTTGCAGAGATTGTGAGATTACGCTGTTGCACATGATGGGATTATCAATAGAAGAGAAAATGATCATAGTTTAAGACATAATACCAGAGTTAAACCTTTGAGGGCTTGCTTTAAAAATGCCACAAGCCTAGTCTGATTTAATTAGTTATTGTTTCAGTTTATAATAACCGTTTGTGACTTAGCTCCCTGTAAAAACATTCAAACTTTATCCAAACCCCTTTTATGATACTGCAATTAGGGGTGGGCCGTATATCAAATCAAATCAAGTTTATTTATATAGCCCTTTACAGTATAAATGGTACACAGCAGAAAAACTATATAAATTTGGCCAACAGTAGAGATTTTGGCCATGCTGGTCTACCGCGACAGCGCATATCAGTGATGGAAACATCAGAATTCATATACAGTATAGAAGTCTCATTGCTGCCTCTAGCAGGCAGTGGCGCTGGACAGACGCTGGTGTCAGACATCTGTTGTGCACATGAACGCAACATGCAGACTAAAGCGTGGTGTGGCGACGGTGTGAGGCGAGACCTACAGGCAGGAAGTGTTTTTCGGCTGCAATGTATCTGGCATGTGAATATATTCAAAAACAGCCATTCTTACATTTATATCATATACAGAAGAAAATAATATATCGCAATATATATCGTTACCGCACTTACAGTAAAATGCAATATACATTTGAGGCTATTTTGCCCAGCCCTAATGGGCGCTGTGTGGTGCATATGTTGAGGTTTGTTTGCAAGTAAATAAGCATTTCCATTTTTTTCTGGACCGGAGAGCTGAATTAGAGTGGCATCTAAGCTGGAGAGTGAAAACGGACATAAACATTTATTTAAAGGGACATTGTGTATATCGCAAGCAACTTGCTAGTATTTTTCATGCTGCATTTGCGTGAAACCGGGCAGACGGACGACAGCCGCTGCATATAAAGGCATAAACAAGCCTCTATGTGAAGACGTGGTCTGTAAGATACAGCAACTTCAGTCCACATCTGATATGTTGTTATGGCGATGTCGTATCGTTTTCCCTGACCCATGTTTTACCGTGTCTCTCAGCTTCAAACTTCATGGGGAATGGTTCCAGAGCACAAGCCGTGCATTGAGTCCAACCATGCCCAAACTGCTCAACCTCAGACACCAGCTATGATTCTTCATCACCATCTAAGTGACATTTCACATCAGCTGAGGCTTTTTTTTCCCCCATTCCCAGATCACATGAAACCCGACCCTTATGACCTCTCCCACATGTGGTAAGCCCTTATGGGGCCATGTCACGTGCTAGGTCACCTCTTCAGGCTGAGCCCATGGGCTCCATGGGCACAGGCCCAGCCACCACGTACTCGTCACTGAGCTCCACATCCAGGCCTGCCTTGAGAGGGGGGTCCTGGTGACCCACGTCCAGGTGAGGGAGATCTACATCATGTATCATTCTTTGCAGTAGTCTTTTGAGTCGCGCCTTCATCAGATCCCTCACATACCAACCAACCAGAGGTCAGAGATCCCAGGCTTCCCCAGTCTACATGCCGAAGAATCCTTAGACAAGACACTAAACCCCACATTGCCTCCTGATGTGTCAATCAGGGTACGAGTGTGTGAATGTGGGTGATAGTCAAGCATCAGTTTAGAACCAATAGAAGAGCTGTATGAGTGTGTGTAATTTTGTTAATGTGGTTGTATAGAAGTGCTTTATATGGTCAACGTAGGACAAGAAAAGCATTATATGCAGTAAGTCCAGTCCATTTACAGTCCATTTGGCTTCTTCTAATCAAGTTAGCCCCTCAAAATACTGATGCATCATCAGGCCGACTTGTTAACAAGCTCAGTACATACAGATATGGGCATGAAAAAGTTCCTCCTTTTTCTGCCAGAAGTGGTGTACTAATAGTGCACCATTACTGCACTATCACTGGCTGAACAATTTGTCCCGCAAATACGTCATCACGTACGATGTCCAAACTTGGCGTGTGGAAACGTCCTTGTTCCGGGCATTCATTTATGCTCTGAAATCGTTTCCCCCTGGGCACACAGGCGTTTCTCTGTGCAATTGAATTAGCAGACAAGTCGCTGGTAAGTGGCTGGCAGTCGGCAGAAAGGGGAGCTTTTTCATGCCCAGATCTATAAAGACTGGGCTTTGTTGGTGTATGATGCACACCTTTCTAGAAGAAAGAATGCAGATAAAGGAGAGAACAATGAAAATATACAAACTACAAATACTTTTAAGACTATAAATAGTTTGAATTTAAACTTGTTTTCAGCTAAAGCATTTACTTCTGTATTTCGCATTCAAACAGATCTCTTGATCAGTTTAGCACAGAAACTGAAATCAGACTTGACCAGAAGCAGCAGTTAGATCCAATCAATTCAATGATGGCTCAGGAAGAGGTTACATTATATTAGTTTAAAAGAAAAGTAAAGAAGTGAGATGGGTATTTGATGGTAGGTACCACTTTGCTAAGAATTCAGGTAATTTTCAAATATCTGTTGCATTTTCACCGTCATGGACCCTGGAGAGCAAACCCTCATGACCAAATTGCCCCCATCCTTCGTTCTTATTATGCCAAGAACCTCATTATAGCTTTCCGCTCTAATCACACTCTGTTAGGACTGAACATGATCAATACACGCTTCTCAACCAAACTATGGAAGCTGTGTTTACTATGAAAAAATGTGCTGGGAGATAGTTTGTGTCACCTGGTAACAAGAGGCACCTGAGATAAGAGCTTAGATAAATAGGTGACACTAAAGCAACCCTTAAACCCTGCACTTTAAACTTTGTACCATTTCAGCTGTGGACCGCATGAAGTGACATTTGAATGCTTTTAGCTCTTCAACTTGCAGCAATCCAGACAGCGAGATGGTGTTTAGTTAAGTGTCATGTTCAGGTTAAACTTTGCATTTTTAGACATTAGGATAGATGTTTGTTTCTATGCCAACAACAGCCATGTTTACATGACAAATATTTCTTTAATTAGGCTATATTTCCAATCAGACCTGCACTATTTAACATAAGTTTGGTACGTCCGCATTAAATATTTTTATTCCCATCAGGCTTTTAATCTGAACACTTGTGTCCATGTAAACATTGTGGTATTCATTGATTTGCTTGATGCAGGTTTTTGGTCCAAGTGCAAAACATGTTTTGGTCTAAAAGTACACCACTATGGACAGCCATTTTATTTATAAATGAATAAACAAATAAAACATAAATACATAAATACATAAAACATAAAGAAAGAAAGAAAGAAAGAAAGAAAGAAAGAAAGAAAGAAAGAAAGAAAGAAAGAAAGAAAGAAAGAAAGAAAGAAAGAAAAATTCAGAAATGAACTAATATTCCATGAAAAAAAATACACCAATGAAATAAATGCAAAATAAATAGATAAAACATGAATTCTTCAATGTATGATATATTTATGTAATGAAACTTATTTTGTAATGGTATTTTTGTTGATTCATTAACACTTTTATGTATTCAATGTATTTGTTTTATTAATTTATTTCTTAATACACGCTTTTATTTTTTTAATATTTGTATTTTTAACTGAATGAGGCTTTTATTTTTTGCATTGCAGCGGGATACAAGAGAAAAACTGAGAACAATTTCTTCATGAGAACAATAAAAAACTGTTTTATTGGGTGTGTTTTGATGTGGTTTCATTCATATCATCTACATATCATGTTTTGCTTAGATTGTCTTGCAATGTAAAGTGATTTACAAATTGTCATCATCCCCACTTTAGGAAGATTGTGACATCACAGAAAATACTGAATAACCCCATCTTGTTGTGATTAGTGTACATGGGAAAGAGTGAGTAAAAGCGAACATAAATGAGGCTTTCCGTTGAGATTTAGAGTAAAATCTGAGATTTCGCTCCAATGTCATGCTGCTATAAAAACCCCAACACCCAGCAAACAACCTTTCCTCTCCTGCAGTCGGCTGTGCAGCGTCCCCATGGCCAGCAGAAAAGTAGCAGAAATTCATTAGTGGGTAAACAGTTACCGACAAGGCCGCTGGATTTCCTTCGATTAGTTGATAACATGGCATTTCCTAAAACCTCCTTCTGCGCTACTGCTGTTTAACAATCTGCTGGTGAACCTAACGGTGGGAATTTTTTTCAGTCCGATTTACATCTGCAGTCAAACCTTGGTGGATGCTCTGCACAGATGAGGCAGCAACTTCCATCTAAGGTCTGAAAAAATCCACCATCCCAGGAGATATGCTTTAGCCTCCATCATTTTTTCTCCTTTTTCTCCCCTAACAGTCTTAAATGTAATTTAAGACAAGCAAACAAGCTGCATTTTGTTCTCCATAAAAATCCTTTTCTGGGACACACATGATATCACGAGGCACTTTTTCCTCACTTTGACTAATTTCGGGGCTGCGCTCTCAAAACTGAAGTGCTACTGGATTGTGTTCCTGAGGGAGGCTGCAAAAAATTACCATTTTCTTTTACTGATGCATCAGTTTACAGTGTTCCTTTTTTGTTTTTTGTACTTTTCACACTCTTCATGACCAAAGAGCACTAGATGTTAGCATGAATTAAACATTTATACATTTTGTTTAGCCTCATTGGTAAAGTGTTGGTTATTTACAGAGAGGCAATATTAATCCATATTAAGTATGAGTTTCTGTGCAGAAAATAAATGCAGAAGCATTTCTATCTGAATTTATCACATACCTTTAAAGTTTAAACCTGTTTATCTTTGTTAAATATTTGCCATTCTTTACTAAAAAAAAAAATAATATTTTATTTTCCTTAAGCTTTCAACAGTTTTTAAGTTGCCTTGCTACATATAGAGTCCTCAAAGCCAACACTCCCCTGGGATTTTTCTCATTCCACTTCACCAGACCGAGACTGGAATGAGTTGCATAAGACTCCAACCGGACAAATTAATCTGTTCCTGTTTTTGAGGTTGCCATCAGAGACATTAATCCAGATGCATGCTGCTGCTTTCTGCTTTCATAACCATACTAACAGTCACTCTGCTGTTTCTCTGCTTGTTTTAGTCCCTTTAAACCATGAAGGTCTCATTTGTGTTTGCTCTTGCAGTTTGACAGTCAACCATAGGACCCTTGTTCCCCAACTGCAACCTGCCTCATCATCACTGCTGGAAGTAGCCTCAGAAGATGCTCCACTGTGGTCATAAAGGGATGGACATGGTCTGCAGCAATACTCAGGTAGGCTGTGGTGGTTAAACCATGCCATGTTGGTACTAAGGGGCCCAAAGTGGGCCAAGAAAATCTCCCCCACACCATTACACCAGCAGCAGCCTGAAGCCTTGATCCAAGGCAGGATGGACCCATGCTTTTATGATGTTTCCACCAAATTCTGAGCCTAGTATCTGAATGTGGAGCTGAAATGGAGACTCATCAGTTCAGTTTTTTTTTCTTTTTTTTTTTCATTATATTTTAAGTGTATTCTTACATAAGGGGCTTAGGGCCACTGAAGAAAAACAATTCAATTCGGAGAAAGAAGTCAGAATTCTGCCGTTAATCTCAGAATTCTGACAGAATTCTCAAAAAATAGATTTTTTTTTCAATTTCTTAAAACAAAAAAAAAGAAGTCAGAATTCACTTTTTTTCAGAAATTGAAAAAAAAAATCCCAAATTTTCTTTTTATTTCTATTTTTAATGTTCTGGAAAAACGTTACAATTCTGAAATCTCACTGTTTTCTCAGAATTCTTTTTCAGAAATAAAAAAAAAAAACTCTCGTGATTTTTTTTTTCCCCAGTGGCCCTAATCCTCCTATGTACAATCCAACTTTCGTAAAAAAAAAGAGAGAAATTGAAAAAAAAAAAATCTCCTGACTTTTTATTATTTGTAATGTTCCGAAATCTCACTTTTTTCTCAGAATTCTGACTTTTTCAGAAATGTAAAAAGAAAAAAAAATATCCTGTTTTTTTTTTTTTTTTCTTTTTTTTTAAATTTTCCGGGGAAAAAGTCAGAATTCTGACTTTATTCTCAGATTTTTTTTTTTTTTTCTTCTTCAGTGAGCCTAATCCCCTTCCGTACATTCTGGTCCAGACAACGGCTGCTCACTGGATATTTTCTCTACTTCAGACCCTTCTCTGGAAACTCTAGAGTTTGTTATGTGAAAATTCCAGTAAATACCACCACCATCCCCCACCATTTTAAGTTTAAATAGTGAGCGGAGATCTCCAACAAGCTGCTCCCCCATGTGGCCTTATATAACAATGACAAAGAACCCTTAAAAAAAAACTGCTGTGTCCAGACAATGATCCTGATCAACACCAAAATTTAATCAGTTCTTCCTTGCCCCATTATCAACATTCCCTGAAGATTTCATTGAAATCCATTAAATACTTTAAGCTATTTTGCTAATGATGGACAAACATAATTATGTTACCTCCTCGGTGGAGGTAATTAAGAACTTTGACTTTCTCTTTGAGGATTGAGTGTGTTTTTTTTCCTTTCAATTCAATACCCAGCCAGCATTTCCATGTGGGGCCCATAAGGGTTAAATTTTGGCTGCATATGAGGGACCCAAGTGGGATTGTCCATGGTTTCCATGGTGGCCCCACCTGTGTTTTCCCTTGTGGGTTTCCACATATGGGACCAATGTAACTGTGAGATCTGCAAATTTGTCCAGTTCAAGTCCATGCCTATAGGCGATATGGGCAAACACAGATGTGGCCACCATGGAAACTGTGGACAAACCCATTTGGGTCCCTCATATGCAGCCAAAATTGAACCCTTATGGGCCCCATATGGACATGCTGGCTGGATATAAATCTTTGTAACATTTTTTTCATCAGAAACTTTAAGCCAAAGACGAAAACATACTCAAGGTCGAAGCATTTAGTTTGGTTGCATAAAACTCAACCTTGTTCTCGCACAAGTGTTCACTTAACTGCATCTTGTACTGATCTTGCAGAACATCATTCTAAGTTGCGTTAAATACAAGGATGACGTGGTGAAAAACACAATGTCGCAAGGAGTGAGAAGAAACAAATATGTTCCAATGTTTTGTAGTCAAGTGGGTTATTCACCTGCCCCTCACTGCCCTTACTCCGTACTAAACGCCGTGCTGGCTGCTGAGCGAATCAAGCTGCAGGGAAATAGCTCAAGGTTGGTGAAGTTGTGTGTGTTTCTTCCTGTGCAACAGGCTGAATGGCCAAGGTCGTCCTCTCCAGGCTACAGAAGAACTGTTGAGCTCTGCCAACACGTGTGTCTCCAACACAACCATGTATACTCCAAGCTGGCCATTGACAACCAAGGCCACAAGCGAATCAGCGTCTTTTACCCTTTATACAAGCCACCTCTTCATGTGGTTTGTTAGAGCGAGGCCTGTGGGATGGTGATTCATCCCAGCAAACAAAGCTGATGGACAGGAGCTATAAAATACTTATTTTAAGGTTTACATATCTATCTGGGAGCAGACATGCATGCATTCAGAACACATGAATAATCAGCTCGCAAAGCTGAACAGCAGATTAGAGCTTCACTTCACTTAATATCTGGCCAAATCGTGGTGTGAGAGTTGGCTTGGAAGCCAGTGGAAACATATTTTGACAAGCAAACTGAAACAAGTTGTGTTCAGGTCAGTGTAAATGCTATCAAAACCTACATTACAGGACTCTGCAAAAGTTACAGGCAAGCGTGAAAAAACGTTCTGTATCAGTACCTAAGAATGCTTTACAAAATTTTAATATATTTTTTTAATCAATTCACAAAATTCAAAGTAAGCAAACAAAAGAAAATCTTATATCAGGAGATGTCCATCAGTACTATCAGCTTAGAACTAGTAGGAACCAGTGGGCTCCAGGTACCCTCATCTGTGGGTAAGTCTGGCTAGAAACCCTTACACCTGACGTGGAAACCGGGCCAAGTGACTCAACTATCAAAACTCAACAAAAATAGAGCAGAACATTAAACCCCTGAACACAATAACGTGGCAATCCCTTGCGTGGAAACAGAAAATATCAATATTAAGTAAAAATAAGGAAAAAAAATATCCTCCATCAAAGTTTTAACAAACAACAACAATGTATGTTTTTTCTCTAAAATAATGCACGCTGTCGTCTACAGTCTGATTTCGGAGAAAATGGATTCAGAAGCTCACATGAAGCTTTACATTAGCTGCTGAGAGCAAACTTACAGCACGGGTAAGGACATTTAGGTGCAGTCTGTTTGACATTTACTTCACATGTGCAGTCTTTATTGCCGCCTGCACCCCCTGTCCATCTCCTTCTTTTCCTAAACCATTTCAGCAGCAGGTGATGTGTGGCCTCCACAGAAAACCGAGCACCCTCCCCACAAGTTCAAGTGAAAACGAGCAGAAAATACACTTTTTACTCTCATGCGATGGTTGGAGATTACACATACAGGCCTACATTATATATAAATATGTTTTCTTTTTTCTCTTGTGCACAGTGTGCTCCTTCACAGAACGTGCCCTGGGCGCTTGCCCACTTTGCCCGTAGCAAAGTCCACCTCTGTGGGCACTAAGCCATCAAGTGAGAGTCTCACTTGACACCATGGGCGTTTTTATATTTGAATTCCCTTATTCATGGTAGATGCGCAAAAACAAGGAAAAGTGATCAAACAAAAAGCAGCACACACACATGCAGATTGGACTGGCTAAATAACCTTTTGCTGGTTTAACATCCACTTTAAATGCTCACACGATCAAGCGATCTGGAAAAATCCGGCCGTGGCAGAAAAACCCTGCTTTGAAACGCTTCCAGTGTGACAGACACAAGAAAAAAAAAAAAAAAGATTTCACAAGATTTTTTTTTCAATTTCTGAAAAGATTCAGAATTCTGACTTTTTTCAGGACATTAAACAAAAAAACAATCCAAGAGATTTTTTTTTTCAATTTCTGAATAAGGCAGAATTATGAGGGGAAAAAACGTCAGAATTCTGACTTTTTTCCCCAGAAAATTAAAAAAAAAAAAAAAAAAAAGTCAGGAGATTTTTTTTCCCTTCAATTTCTGAAATAAGTTCAGAATTCTAATTTCTGATTTTATTTGTAAGTCATGTTAACATCTTAATTGGAATACCAATTCAGATCGAGGTCAACAGTCTGAACAGCCATAATTTGTTTCAGCTTTGGCTGTGGACTTCTTACTTCACATAAAGAGGGAATTTGTGAAGTTTTCGTTTACTTCTGCTTTCAACATTCCAGGAAAAGCAGTAAAATTCCTGGTAATGGAGATCATGACTGAAAATTAAGCTAATACAGTATCAAATCAAATCAAATCAAATCAAATCAAGTTTATTTATATAGCCCTTTACAGTACCCATTGGACACACAAAGTGCTTTACAGCAGGGGTAACAGAAAAGAGACAGTGTAAAAGATGTACATTGGGACAGGTGTGGGGGGGGGGGAGAAACCACTGTCCCGCCCTCTGCAGAGGACGTGATAATGGGTTAAAAAAAAACACCCTCAGTACAATTAAGCACGTATGCAGACAATCACAACATCATGACACATGTGGTAGGGAGGAGGAGGGGTCCAGAGCCCAGTGAGGGAGGAGACGCAGCCACAACAGGGGGCGCATCTTTCCATCCTCCACCGATTCCTGGTGGGAGGAAGTTAAGAAGGACCAGCAGTGCAGTGGGATGTGCGCATCAGTGTCGTGAAAATGTGTGTGCGTAAGCGAGAGACAGCGGCTTCACGCACAGTCCGTAGGTGTTAGAGACGGCCTTCAGAGAGTCCCAACTGTTCTCGTGGAAGGGGGGGGGGTTGCAGAGCCTCACCTCTGCAGTTTCTCCAAGGACGGCTTGGAGGGCGGCTGAAGCTCAGGTGGAAGCGCAGTCGTCTTTCAACCGGAGGGTTGTAGGATCGATTCCAGGCTTCCCCAGACTACATGCCGAAGTGTCCTTGGGCAAGACACTGAACCCCAAGTTGCCTCCCTATGTGCCTATCGGGGTATGAATGTGTGTGTGACTGGGTGAATGTGATATGTAGTGTAAAGCGCTTTGAGCAGTTAGTATGACTGGAAAAGCGCTATATAAGTACAGTCCATTTACCATCCATTTACATGTGGGAGTTAAGGAGCAGCTGCAAGGCCGCTCCCAGGGAGCAGATTGAGATAAGGAGATAGTTTGGGTCCAGGCGGAGGCATGTTTCTGTCTGCCTGTAAAGTCTTCAGCAGGTCTCAGAGGCGACCAAATCAGCCAAATTAGTGTTAATTACCCCCAATCCGAGTCTCCAACTGCTCCAGGTGGAACCCAACATCCTTTATGCTGTCAGACATCGTCCCCAGTTTGCCCCACAGGGCATCCACGCGAGTCAACATGCACAAAGTTTGAGTGAGTGTTGGTAGCTCGGAGAAACAGCTCGGACGGCCGCCTGCCCACAGCTGCTGTCAGCTAGGGCTGGGCGATATGGACCAAAAGTCATATCTCGATATATTTGGGCTGAATATCGATAAACGATATATATCCCGATATTTTTATCGCACAGTGAGAGCAAATATTTTGTTACAGTCAGAGCCAAATATGACATTACAAGTAGTTTCATTTTAACCAACCGGATGAAATAATGCTCAGCTGTTCAAAGAATGATAAAATGTAAACAGAAATACTGTATAATACTGTATGTAGTAATACTCACAGATGCAAGTAAGGAACATTACACAGAATTAAATGTAACAAACCCTAGTAAGGTCAACATTTATATACAAGGACAAAACAAACACACATTGAACTCCATATCTCGATATGGGCGATATGGTCCAATTCCATATCTCATTTGAAAATATATCGATATATTTTTCATATCAATATATCGCCCAGCCCTACTGTCAGCTTCAAAATTTCCCGATGAACCAGGTACCCGACAGCTCCAATCAGCAGGAACCCAGTTATCATAAATCCAAACATGTACAGGTCTTCAGTGTGACCTGCTGGGACCGTCCCGTCCGGACAAGATGCCGCCCAAGCACCTTGTCCCTGGGTAAAAAAATATTATCCGTTGCGTTGACAGACCTGCTGTCCAGATCCATAGTTGAAGTTTTAGGATTTAGGAGAAAAATGCAGAGAGAGGCTCAGAGGAGTGACAAGACAAAGATTGCAGGGAAAACAGGGAGGAAGGGAACAGAGCAGAGGAAAGCACGTCTGCACTCGCTGACAGCCGGAAGAAGGAGGGCAAATAGACGACAAATAGGGTTGGGCATCGTTTGAATTTTACCGATTCCGGTTTGATTCCCTTCTTTCAGTTCCTGTTCCTATCGATTCTCAATTCCGATTCTTTTAAAGGGCAGGGTAAAAAAAAAAAAAGTTTACATTTTCTGTTTTGTGGACAACCAAATCAAATAAAAGACACGGACATTAATATGACTTAACTCCAGCTCTATTTATGTTTTTACCAAAGGCATTTAATTACATTTCAACTTAAGAAGTAGAAAAATAAATAAAAAATGTCCCAGGCCAAACTTGAATGGACCTGGTTAAACTTAACTTTTTTTTAAGAACTTTAACTGTTAAACTGGCTGTTTTCAAATTAAGTCAACTACATGTTACAGTACTTCAAATTAAATGTGTCTGTACACATTTTTAATTTAGAGGAATTAATATCTGTTGATCAGCTTTGAGTTTTATTTTCAGTCTGGTTCATGGAGCAGAGATGAACATCCCCTGCTGTGTCTGCAGCTCCTGCAGTGTAGTTTGCTACGAGGCGGGGGATGGGTCGCGGGAGCACGCAGTAAACGAAACGTTCGTTCACGTCGGTCTCAAAAGTCTCCAATAAGACCAGAAAGTGTCACTAGATTTGTCACTAGTGGTTTTATTCATAGAAAGTTATCAGAGGGTCTGAAAACTCGCTGAAAATAGCAAAAAAGACGCCGAGTTGTGCCGTCCGTGTGCGCCAGTGTAATTGGTTGTACCAGAAACTAGGTGCTGACAAACATTCCACTTCCAGCGGATTCTATTGTGTTCGGCAGACTGGGCATCGAAATTAGGAGTCAAAACTTAAAAATTAAACGATTCAAGGAGAATCGGAGGGTTAGTCCCGGTTCCCATCGATACTCAATTCACGATGCTCATACCTAACAACGAATAATAAGTTGATATCCTCTAAAACTCAAAATTCAGTTAAATCACTTTTTACTCATTTATCAGGAGATAAATCTCAGATTTCTACAAGAACAGCCCGACAGAGAAGCAATAAAAGCACTGAAAATGCTTTTGTTATATTTAACTTTAAAAACAGAAAGCTCTCCATCAATGCTTGAATGTTCAGATGAAGCTGTGATTCTGGGACAGAGTTGGCTTTGCCTGCAGACGCCATCATGTCAGAGCAGGATGCTACTCCGGCGGAAGGAGCGGTGGCTGCACAGGCATGATGCACATGTGATCAGCCGCTGATAGCAGTGGAGCGAGCAGCCTCATACACAACCACAGACTCAACAACACAACACACACAAGCCCACTAACATAAAAAATTGGCACCGCATCACAGCATCTCTAAATATTTTTTTCTTTATAATACATATTTATGACATGCACACAGACCCACAGCTGAAATGATGGCATCTCTACATTCGCTATCATCCACCGCTTTTCCCCCTCTTAGCAGACTAAATGCAGAGGAAGTGTTATGCAACTCCAGCTGTTTCCACAGTTCAGTTAATATTCTATCAGAGGAAGCCTGAGCCGCACTCGGCTCAACGCCTCCTACCCTGGCACAGAGCGCCGGCTCGGAGCCTGCAGCTACTGTCGCCGCATTTTACCAAGACCTTCAATCAATTTACTGGCATGTCGGCTTCATGAATATTCCTGTTCGGGGGGAGAGAAATCTGACCCATTTATGACACGGCCATATTGGGTCACAATCATTGACACCGCTGTCGTTTTAAAATGAAGAAAGTCAAAACAAACATTCTCCACGTAACATCTTAATATCAAAGCACACGCAGCTTTAAGTTGGCTTGAATTGATTTAATATATAAAGTTCATAACAGAATTGAACTGAACTCATATAAAGCTGTGCTCTTACTATAATTGAAGTGGAAATAAATCTTTGTTTACATTTTTTTATAAGAGAGAGAAAAGGGAAAAAAAAAATACTGGGTATTTAAGTGTCCTTACTGAGAAATGATACCTTCTTTACCTCTTCAAAACATGCCTAAAATGTGTGTTTGGTGTGTAAAGGGATAATATAAATTTAGATTTCTTTTATTTTTCTTTACACACATAACTTTACATATGATGCACAGTCAATTCAATTAAATTCAATTAAAAATGACCTCCAATATGAGTAAAATTTGATAAATGAAGTAATATTTCATACCAGGACTTGATAATGTTACAATATCAATTTCTATATGGATTAATCTCTACCACTATATACGAAGAGTTTGATAAAGCTGATATTTCCAAAAGTATTCTGATGATACTGAGAAAAATATTGTGAAAGGACACTTTAAATCATATATTAATTAGAATTAATCTTTACTGCAGTTGTTGAACATAAAAAATTACATATTGTATAAAATGTTAACAAAAACAGAATGCAATACCTTAAAAACATAATATATTCACAACAGTCGAACCATCTTGTCATCAGAGACTCGGCTTCTCCAAGGTGCTCTTCATAGAAACTCATTACCGACCTATTGATAATGAATTCATCACACCATGTTTCCAGCTGTTTCTTTCTTAATGCTACTTATTTTTTTTTAGTCTTTTGTTGCCCTTATACATTGAATATTGCCCCAGTGGATATTACATTACACATATATAACAAACTGAAAGGTCACACAGAGCTTTGACTCAATATTTGCCTCCTACAACTTTAATTTATTTATCATACTTTGATTTAAATCCAACATTTGGTGATGCAATGTACTGACAAGAGCCCAGCCTTTCCATATGCAATTTTAAATCTTACTTTGCACATATTACCATAAAAACCTCAGTTATGTGGTTGAAGGAACAACCAGGAAAGCTCAGTCTTGTCTGCCGTGCAGCTCAGACTCAATGAAGGGCACATAACTTATCTGCTTCATGTTCCTCCATAAGACAAGATATATGGAACAATCAGCTCTCTAAGAGCTTACAGTACAGTAAATGCCATCGGCAGAGTGGTGGAGTGTTGACCATGAAGCCAGCGGCCACTCTGGCTGACTTCCACAGACATGGAGACAGCAGAAACTTCCAAAACAACAATCATTGTTACAACATTCAGCTGAAACATGAGCAGCTTTACAGAAATGACTGACAGAAAACTTTTTTTTAGAGAAACATACTGAATATTACTCTACGATTAAAAAAAATCCAAACTGCTCACCTGTCCGATATGTTACCGTACCAATTACTGGAAGCGGATGTTTCATAAGAGCCAGAAAAAGAAACTGATCAATGGAAGAGAGAGGCTGACCAAAGAAAAGCACTCAAAACTTCTAACCAACCTTAAACAGGACAATGATGCTACGCACACAGTCAAAACTACTGCCGGTTTACAACGTCACCTAATCGCATGGGACAGCCATGATGGACGTCAGGGGTGAACGACAGGAGTATGAATGGAAGGAAAAATTAGCAACTGTGATTGTTTTTACTGGTTTTTCCAACTTATTTTGAGAATTTGGCCACGGCTGCAACTAGTTCAGCTCAAGTTAATTTGTCAGTGAAAGTAGGACATCTAGTCGGGGCTCATAGGCTTCGGTATTTACAGAAATTACAAATAGCTAGCTTAGAAACAGACCCTTACCTTCTCTCTCCTGCTGGCTTTGTTGACCTGAACTAATCGCAGGCTTTGCCTCAATTTACGCCCCACAATTTATACCATTATGTCATAAATGGTGTAATTCCTTACGTTGAAGCAGACTTAAAACCTTTGAAGTCTGGATGCTTACCAGTGTTTTGTTGCTGGCTGGGTACCCGGGATAACCTGCTATATTAAAATCACCGTCTTCTGTCCTCACCAAGGGTATACAATAAAATGCCAAGTTTGGTTTACATCATTGTTTGTGCAGCCGACTGCGCAGCCCGCATTGACCATTTTCTAGTTTTTAAACAAGATAATAGCAAAATAAAAGCTAAATTAGGCTAGCAACTGTGTTATTTTTGATGAGCTTAATGGACGTCAAACGTTGTTTTGTTATACAAGTACAGTAAACAAAGTTTTGTGACAATGATATTAAAACTAGAGATATAAATGGCTCTATATATTACAAACCATTTGCTATCAAATCTAGTTAAATTCAAAGACTACATTTTCTTGCACTTGTGGAAAAACTTACTACAAAACACCAAAACAGGATGATCTTGGACCGAACTGAGAACCAGTTCTGAAACCACAGACAGAACCAGCACAAGCCTAAACAATTCCTCATGCTTACTTTGTGGCATTGGCACCAAATATCTGGCATTCTTTTTTAACAAAAGCAGCTGATTAGCTGAGATTGGCTAAAGTCGAGATGCACTGATCCGATACCCGGATCGGATATCGGCTGAGATTCTGACAAATTAGCTTGATCGGATATCGGATGAATGTGACCGATCCAGCATTCCGAACCAGTCATTTCTGTCATTATAAATATCATAATAAATGTAAACTTTATTTGTTAATAAGTAAAATTAAGCACATTTATATCTGTGTTCATTTGTTGCTTTTTTAAAAAAAATAAGGCTATATGTTTATGTCAAGCTCGATGCCTTCACTCACGTGACAAGGTACAGTATATGCTTCATTCATTCAGTGTTGGATCAGTATCGGGTATCGGCCGATACGCTCAGCCCAGGTATCAGTATTGGACTGGACTGGGAAAAAACTGGATCGGCGCAACTCTAGACTAAAGAACTCTCACAAAACCTAAAAACAAGGAAGAAAATGTCTGAATTTGATGTCTTACATCACCTGTTTTGTTTCATTCCTGTCAAGTCTCAACAGCACCGGAAGCATGGCACTGTCATAGACTTATATCACCCAAAAAAGAACCCTAATATCAATATGTAAATATGAGGGGAGAGGCGCTTCTTTGCAAATGCAAATTGCAGATATGAGCTGAGGAGAAATGACAAGTGGCCTGGCTGACTTGATAGAGACCAGAGTTCCTGAAAGCTGAAGTCTTGGGTCTTTACAGATTAGAAGATCAGTCCAAGCAGTACTTCCCCTCAGGGCCGAGCAGAAAGAGAAGTGTGGAGGAAAAGCTTTTATGCGGGTGCAGCTCTGCCAGTGTTTCCATCCCCAGCTACGGATGCTCAATCTCCTTTCTGAACCAGCTCCCAAAAAACTGGCTTTTCTGCTGTAATGCAGGCTAAATCTCTAATTACAATTTTGGGCTTGAGTAGCAGAAGTCATAATTATGGTACCTCTTATTATGCAAATTAATTGACTGATTCCAAGGAATTAATTACCTCTTGTCCCAAGTTTGATTAGCTAATGAGAGTTTCCGGCTTTTTATTTTGATTTTGTGTTTGGCTTTATTTTTGTCCTGGTGGAAAGAATAGGATTAGAAAGAAACAAAAGGTGATGCAGATGCAACATGCTCAATGAAATGTTAAACTGACTGCAGTGTGTACTCAAACCAAATGCACATGAACGAGGCACTCTGTAAAAACCTCAACCTTTATCTGGACAAAAAATAATTTCAAAGCCAATTTGGAAGAAAATGGGGGAGATTTCAGACGTGTGCATCCATCCAGCAGGATAATGCACCAAGTCACAAAGCTCAAATCAATCTCCAGCTGTTTTCTTGATGACAAGGACATGACAAGGAGTTCGCTGTACTCCAATGGCCGATCCAGCAAAGTAGTGGTTCCCAGACTGTTTGGTTTGGACCACAACCCCCAATATAACACATTAGTGCCCTTGTCCCTTAATTAGCAAATTCATTTTTCCATATTATAGCCTATATAAATGAGGGGTGGGACGTTAACACATTAATTACTATCAATTAATCACGACAATTTTTTTTTCTTTTTTTTTTTTACTTGTCCTGTCCCAAAGCAAAGCAAAGCGGAGGCCCCCCCCCACCATATACACACACACACATATATATATATATATATATATATATACATACAGGGCTGGACTGGCCATCGGGCATACCGGGCATTTTCCCGGTGGGCCGGCCTGGCTTTTCTTTTTTTCTTTTTTTTTTTTTTTTATATGGTAGCTTTTGTAGTCAGTGGCATAAACCATCATACCTATTGGTACAAAACCGTTAGGTCGGCCCATTATTCCCGAGTGATTGTGGACTGGACCAATTACAGCTGAGGTCCGATGCACACCTCCATCTTGGGCCACCGCTGTCAATCAGTCAATCAATCAATCACACAGAGTGAACTACAGGAAGAGCAAAACACAGAAAGTTTTCACAGGAAAAATTGGGAATTAAGAGGCTGGCTGTTCATACAGATGCTGCCAAATGTAATAAAAATTTGCTGGAGGCTGTAGAGGAACTTTCAGCCGCAGGTGACGAAGGTGGAGGTCGCCAGCAGGTGGATAAGGGGAGACTCGCGGCGGACCCTGATGGGGGGTAAGAAGTGATGAATTAAACTTTACCTGGGTTTGATAAAAAAAACAAGTTTGGGTGTAGGTCTAGTTCATTTTTATTGTGCTTGCTAACTCTTTGAAAGTCAGTAGTTATGAGCAGGCTGTGCATTGCACAGCGCGCAGGGAGCGTGGCGCGCGCGAATCAGCTGTGTCAGACAGAGATATCAGCGTTACAAATCTACCAGGGAGGTGAATGTGGAAATCAGCTAGAATATTTGTCCTACTACACCGATCTGTCACCTACATTACAGGCAAGCACAGAAAGAGCTGAATGCTGTTGACGGTAACGGTAATTCTCAGTAGTAAAAAGGATCCATCATTCTTAGGTTTTATTGACGTCACCGTGTTATCCGAGAGCTGAACTTGAAAGAATAGAGAAAGCCCAGTAAATGAAACGGTTGCATCAAGAGAAAATAAATAACTGGTCTGTCCCGAGGGTTTGTTTAATCGCCATATTTCTGTCATTTATGGAATATTATTCTGCGATAAAGACTGGAATTGTAACGTGACTTCACAGTGTGCAGCTGTGATATTTAAATCATTTAACTTTCATCACATGCTGTAATGGAGAGGTTACCCAGTTCATGAACAGCTGTATAGTTCCATCAATATCTGGTGGGCCAGTCTCGGTTCAAAATGCCCGGGCTGATTTTTTTGTCCCAGTCCAGCCCTGTATATTTATATATATATATATATATATATATATATATATATATATATATATATATATATATATATATATAGGGGTGCAACATTACATGTATTCGTATCAAACCAAACTGTACGGGTGTGTAGCTAACCATGAACATTATGTATCGAATGTCGAACAATAAAGAGTTTTTAATTCATTTTATCAACTTGTGTTATGACGATGAGCTCTGTCCTGAAAACTACATTCAGGCATGATGTAAATTATTGTGGCATTTAGAACTACTTTGGTTTTCACGTTGAGTAAGACTGATGGTAAGCCGTTATGGACGAAAGGACATTGGGTTAAAAAAGACATGAAAATGTCTCAAAAATATTGAACCGTGACACTAAAGTATCAAACTGAACAGAAACACATTTTTTTTGTATTGTTGCACCCCTAATGTATGTACATATATAATTTTTTTTTTCTTTTTTTTTTCTTTAAAGGTAGAGTCCGATGCCCCCCACCGTTTCTGTTTGCAAACAACAGCATTCAAATTTAGTGCCCCTTCCTCTCAGGCTAATGGCCGCCTCATTCTTCAAACTATTCAGCTTCAATGATTCCTTCAGAGCTCAGAAGCGAACAAAAACCAAACTCGTATTAGCCCTGTTTTTCCAACTTGCATTATCTAAAGCTCTTACCTTTTCTTCAGTACATTGGCCGTTTTTTTCTTTCTTTCTTTCTTTCTTTCTTTCTTTCTTTCTTTCTTTCTTTCTTTCTTTCTTTCTTTTTTCCTTCGAGAGTTTGAGTGACTGGTGTCTGCTCCAATCATGAGCTTATTCCCACATGGCGTCATGTCCTTAGCTCTGTCATTGGCTGGTGATATAAACAGAAATCTTCACCCAGAAATGTCAACACAACACAACACAACAAAACAAAGCTAAAGAGCGAATTACAGGCAGGGGGAGAGAGAGTTGCATTCAAACGCACCACTGCACGCGAGTAAAGGCCCAAAGGCGCGGTTTGAGACAGATTTCACTAGCACAAGTCTAACGTTTAATTTCACAGGGGAAACTTCGGACTATACCTTTAAGTAGTCGGTGACTGTAAGTTCAATACTGACTTAAATATCTGGAATGACAGCTAACCCTCTCCCCTATGCAAAGAGTGAGGCCATAAATAATCTATTTGGCCTGATGTGGTACACGGCACTGACCTAAAGCCCTGTGGGATGAGCTGGACTACGAGCTGTGACATCAGAGACAGACCCCACTAATTCTCTTCTGGCTGTAGGACAACAGATCCACAGCCAACTTTCACATTTCTCTCAATAGTTAAAGTTGCTTTACAAGCAGATTTTCATACGTAATTCTGGAAATAAGATGTCAATTTAACCTGCTCAAGCTTCCATTTAAGTCTGTGTCAAATTAGTATATACGCGACTTCTCTAGGGCACTCGGATTAAAGAATACAGTCAATAATGTTATTCATCTAATCTAAATACCAGAGGAGCTACTTTCCCTCCAGCTCCACATCACTGCTGTGAGAGGTCAACAGTATGTATTCAAATAGAGTTGTATCACCTCACCCTCCTTGACATTTTCCAAGTTAGCCTGCCTCCAAGAAAGCGTGAAAAGAGTGGTCCTAATCCCTGCCTTAGCTGCGACTCAGTGCCTCCAGTTCATTGCCAATAGGATTCAAAACAAAGGCCTGGCAAATGACGTGCATGAGCACAGAGGGAGTGCACAATGTGGTCCACCTGAATAGGCTGAAATGAACAAGTCTCCACAAAGCTGGGGAAATGAGAAAGGGTCCCATCAAAGCTCTGAGGCCTGATTTGCTGCGGTGAATGAGCGAGCCCTCAAAGCTGGAAAAAGCCCGCTCCCTTCACCAAGTTTCCTTGATTCACAAAAAAAAAAAAAAAAAAAGATCAGACACGTGCTTTTCATTATTCTCTTGTCATTATCACTAGATCAGAACAGCACCAAGAATTACCAGATTAATTGGTTCTGTTAAACAGACAGAGACAGGCAATATAAGAACCACTCAGTTCAACTCAATGAGCCACCAAGTCGCCAAGGTCAGCCTTCAAAGGTTTGGTGATCCTGCAGGTTGCAAAGAGACTGAAAGTGTCAGAGAAAACAATCCAATCCACCTTCCACATCAGCACCAAGCCGTTGGGTTTGTTTTGCAATAAAGCTGCAGCTGTCATAGCCAGGGCTAATTATGAGGGCAGCAGCTACACTACAGGACACATTTCCACATAACAGAGCCCTAATTTTGTCTGTCAAGCGTTTTAAACTTTTTCTTCCTATGGAAGATAACAGGAGCGTACGAATAGCAATTAAATGCTGCTCAACCTTGGTGAGATTACACTCCTGAGAAAGACAGCCAATAAGAGCAGGTTTATTGTCCCTCAGAAGAGAAAGACAATGTGTTGATGTTGCACAAGCTGCAAAAACCTCAAGTTTTTCAATTTAGAGAAAATCACCTGTGAAAATTTACATTGCTTTTATCCAATTTAACTAAACACAGCTATGCAAATTAGAATGGAAGATGCTGTTGAACTGTAGGGCTGTCGCAGAGCTTGCGAGACTTATCTGAAAATTCAAAGCCATTGCCGCTGAGGCTGCGGGGGAGTGAAGGCACCTAGAACAGCAAGACAATTAGTACTGGTTAATGCTCTAATGTTGCATTTGCATACAGGTACAGCTGCTAGATGGAGGAGTGGGACACATTTCTGATGCGTCGATTTCTTTTCCTGCTCAGTACAAACTTTTTTGATGGCCTTTGAAATAAGATTACTATATTATCTTCTATAATGATCAATCTTCATGACCTGCACCTCATAATTTTCCTGAATTTAGACCACCTTCATTCACAAGCACTGCTTTCAAAGCAATCTGGATTTACTCATCTGGGCCCGGTTGTTCAATTCTCGGTTATTTTAACCACTGGTTAACCCCTAACGGTCCGTTAAATCCTTAACCAGCCGTTAGCTAACCGACTGTTAAATATGCGTTGTTCAAAGCACGGTTAGTCATGCCGTCAGCTAACAGCACCGTCAAAGTTAACCATAGGGTTAGCACCACTGGTTAGCACCAATGTATCCCACAATTCCCCATTTTGTTTACTTCTGGTATTGCAAAAAGTAATGTTGTACATCTGTGTCTCCTTATTGCTGTGAGGAAGACACGGGGGGCCGACTCTCACTTTATTTTCCCACCGTGAACAGAGCTGCTGTTAGCCACAACACACTCTTCCTCATCCCCCAGTCTCTCCATCCTTCCCCGTTCTCTTCACACTCCTGCGCCCCCCCCCCCCAGCTCATCCGGCCTCACAGCACAGCAAACCCTCAGTAACAGAACACACGGGACACAGAAAGTATTGATAAGCAAACGATCCCTTTCACTTCAAGGAAAAAGAGGCAGAAATTTCTCTGCTGACGAAGAAAATGTCATTCTAAATAGTGAGTCCGTCGTGTCCACAGTTCGTTGCACGCTCCAAATCGACTCGCAAAGGATTACATATATGCATTCTTTCCCGAAGTGGTGCGCAGCTCCTCATTAGAATAATCCCCGATGTCAAAATCAAAGCCACAATAACCGCCGTCCCTTCTTCTCTGAACCGGCATCATGAACGCAGCGTTAGCAACAAACGGCATACTGAGATATAACCCCACCGTTAAGACTTTAGCGGCGGTCCTTAGGTGTGTTAGCTTTAACGTTAAGATAACACACGGTTAAAATTAACTGAGTTTTGAACAACAACATAAACGGACTGTTAAAGTTAACGGTCGGCTAAATGTATTTAACGGCTGGTTAAAAAATAACCCAGTTTTGAACAACTGGGCCCTGGCCTCTTTCACCTTAAAGAGGAATGTGCGTTAACTAATACAAAATTATTTTGTCGACGCCCTTTTTTCAATTACACTAATGAAACTAGGGGTGTGCAATACTGCAAGTTTGGTATTGATCTGATAACAAGTTGATAAAGGGCTAGTGTCATAAATAATACTTTTAAAAGGGCTGTCAAATTAACAGATTTATGCAAAAAGATTATTATTTTGTAGAATCACAGAATCATTTTTTTTAACTCGTTAATGCATAAACAACCAAATTATTATCATAAACCATAAAAACCTGAATTTGACATTATCTCGATGAAAGAAGCTGATTTTTGGCACGTAGCTGTCTTGTCACCAAGGTGAACCAAATCCACTAAAAACAACAAATATCCTTATTAATGAAATTTGTGACGGTTTCAATATTGAAATTACAATAAAATCAATCAATCAATCAAATTTCCCCTCGGGGATCAATAAAGTATCTTTGATTTGATTTGATTAAATGAATAAAATGAATATAATTTGAACATTACATAAATGCAAAAAACATACATGTATCCAAAATAAACAATGTTTCCAGCTGTTCTGCGGTTTCTCTATATTTGAGGTATAAAATAAAAATTCTTTATATTAAAAAAGTCCCAAAATAAACTTTTTTAAAGCTTTAGTGCAATGCTAGAATATTCCAAATCTAACATTTTTGTTTAGAGATGCACGATATAATCGGCCCCCTATTGGTATCGGCCTATATCAGCCTTAAAAATGAATATCGGACATCAGCCACCCCACTGATATTTAACAGATATTTAACAGATATTTAACTGATCAGCCCGCTGTTTCTAAAGTCTAAAAAGAAAAAAAAAAACTTTTCTTCTTCTTCAAAAACTTTTTGACAGACTTTTTAAAGACTAGGAGTGGGAAAAAATATCAATGCACTGAAATATCGCAATATTTTCATGTGCTTATATATTGACATTTAAAAACACAGTACCGGTCTATTTTACTTATAAAATCTTGTGATATGTCATTGTTCTGTTGTGAATTTTCACGAGAATTAGCAAAAGTTTTGTGATATTTTCATATGCTGATATTAAGTTGACATTTAAAAACGCGATATTGATCTATTTTACTAACAAAATCTTGCAATATTTCATCGTTCTGTTACAAAATATCATGAGAATTCACAAAATATCGTGAGATTTGTAACAGAACAATGAAATCGCAATAAATTGAAAATAGGCATTTTTAAATATCGATTTGATATTGGCATATAAGAATATCGCGATATTTCAGAGTATTGATATTTTTTCCCACCCCTATCTTTTTACAGTGTCGGAAACAAATAAGTAAATTGCTACTTGGAATGACTGTTTATTTTTTCAGCTTTAATATCGGTATCGATATCGGTTGTCGTCCACATGAGTTTTAAACTATCGGCATATGGGATATCGGCCAAATTTCCAATATCATGCATCCTTATTTTTGTTAATGAAACCCAACAAATTGCCCATATGGAAGCCACTGAAATCAACTTTAATTTAAGAATAACTTTTAGAAATTGTGTAAAGAAAAAGTGGCACAAAAAAAAGTTTCAACTCGATTGCAGGGGTTTGGAGATCATTTGACAAAAAAATTGAAATCACAATTAAATTTGGATTAATTGCACAACCCTATATGATATTGGATTGGCCTCATTCAACCAATATCCAATCCAGCTTATTAGTCAATATTGGAACCAATATCTGATATGGGTATTGAATAGTGAATCTTTAACTCAAACTAATACACATTTTGGTCCATAAGACTAGGACTTAAACTCAGATGGCTGCCAAAATCAACACTGGCCTCAAGTCCCATTTACAAACTAACTACATAGATTATGGCATTCATGAAGGTCTTTGTATCTTACATTTCTTCTTGGATAAGAGCAAACCCCACAGGAGAACCTTTACCAACATTTTAGTCCCAAGATTTTTGAACAAAGACAGTGTTTGTCTTTTCTGCTCTTCAGGTCATTAAAATACAGGAATAAATCTACAGTAGTTTGGTCAGATTTCCATAACAAATGTTGGTTATTTGGAAAGTATTTTGTTAGTTTTTTTTACTGTGCACTTACTATGAAGAAGAAGTAAACAAAAGAAAAAGACAAGATTGTAAGCATCTAAAGATGCAGCTCCTCCACGTGTTCATCTCCACCAGACAAGGACAGAGCAGAATCTCATCCCTGAAGCTAAACAATAACATCGAGATTGGTTGAGTCTCTAATCGATATTTGTACATGAATGTAACAGCTGAACTGTCAAATCAATACGCAAGACATACAGTAATTCCCAAAAACACTCGGCTGCAGGATAAACCAGCAGGATGCGTTTGAGGCGAACCAGCCAGGGGAACCCGGTACATTATTAAAGAAAATTAGAATAAAGAAGCCTCAAATGAGGAGAAGTATATGTTTAGTCTTGCCTTGAGGCTCAGGGAAACCAAAGCAGCCAAGTCATGTACATACTGTACTTTTCACACGAAGGAGGTCAATTCTCTGACAAGGTCATCATAAAATCCGCATCGGAAGAAAACTCTAAAGTATGCATTTAAATGAAAGATGAGCACTACGAATTTTTTTTCCTGTCAATATAATACCAGTAGTTTATGGTACTTTTTCATCAATACTGATACTTTTTACTTGTTGTCCCTTTAAGAAAACCACATGATTGTACTGTTTGCATCAATATTTTGAGTGCAAGGGCAATATTAGATACAGGTAAAACTTGGGAACAGAAGTACTGGAAAAAAAATGCTTTTAAAATAATAATAAATTATATTGATGAAGAAATTAAACAAAAATAAGATTAAAAACTTCTTTCAAATATCAAATAACTATATTCAGAGAAAAATGGTCAAATATAAAATATAAAAGTAATATTAGAAATTTACCAAAGCATAAAGTGCAATAACCTGCATTAAAGCACTGAAAGATACCATAACATCATCATCATCACCAACAGTAGCAGCATCATCATGACATCCACAATCATGTGCTTTCACACATAATTTCATTGCCTAAAACTTTTAGAAGTAAAACAAACTGCACGTTCATATCTGCACAGTGGTATTGAGATACTCAAAAAATATCGAAAAAGTATTTGTTTGGCTGATATCGAAGTATCGACTCCAGGATATTGATATTTAAATGAACATACACAGCACATCAGGTGAAAGTATTTCCAATGCCTGACTCTTAAAACCAAACCCTAATGCAGGAAACCCTATCCGTACTGGACGACCAGCTCCTTCCACTGTTTCTTATAACTGGTGTTTTTTTGTTTCCGTGGAGATTTGGAGATGCTTTTATTTCACATCGACTTCCCACACACATCATGCTTCTCCTTACATCGTCAAATATTCTCACTTCTCATGAAGCGGGCCTGCTCAAATACAGCATGCAACAGTTTACAAAATGCTTTCAGGGGTTTTGTTGCCTTCCTCCAGCCCAGCAGATGTTAATGAGGAAGTCTGATCACTTTACACTAAAAATGGAAAATGCTTTTGTGCAAAGCTGAATCATGTGCATGCTGACTTTTAACCAAAGAAAGGGTGGAAAAGAAACAAAAGAAAAAAATGCAAGTGAATACTGAGACAGGAAATGTTTTTGCTAGTAAAACCAGGTTTGATGCGTTTCAGTGACAGTCCATCGGATCTGGCTCAGCCGTTATTATCCACAGAAGAAAAGACATGACACACAAAAGAAGACATGTTCTGTCTGGTGCTGCTTTTGCTGCGAACGCCACCTCCTCTGCAGTTTTACAGCATTAATTACACCAGTGCAACTTCTACTTGGTGTCACGCTCACTCTGCTTAGACTTTCTTTTTGTTTGGAAATACTGTTTTCATTAGCTGCTTAGTTCCAATTAGCTTTGCTGTGCTGTTTGTTTTCTATTCATTTAAATTGTAAAAAATCATGCATATGTGTACCACAACAACACTACAGCTGCTCAGGGAGCAAGCATCTCAACACTCAGGATGGGTTTTATTAAACGCAGCTTCCTTGTAGAAACGTCCTGACTTCTGCAAGTTATTTGGTTTTGAAAGGTTTGGACCCGACGTGGGTAAAACGGCTGGGTTTTACAAATCCTGTCACAACTAAAGGTTTAACATGCCTAATAATACACTGCAAAATCTATCTAGTTGGATTTACTTTTTTTTAAAAAAAGAAAACTTGCTGCCCAACAAAAATTAAGTTTATATTAATGGGAGTGACTAGAATCAACTAGAATGGTTTAGATGAATGGTTTGTAGAACTTTTTTAACTTGATAAATCTGATAAAGCTGTAAGTGAATGACGTAGAGAAAACTTGATGTGATTATTTTCACATACATAAGATGATATATTTACCCTTATTATTATTATTATATTACACCCTTTATTATGCATGTTGACACTGTGACACTGCTTTCCATTGTGAGGACTAGGTTTTACCTCTTCTCTACTTCCCATTGCGATGACTAGGTTGTACCTCTTCTCTGCGTAGTTCTGCGTGTGTTTGTATGATCTGAGGATATTTAAGCCACCTGCAGGTCCTCCTGTAGGGGATTGCTTGTTTTGTTTTCCAACAGAGACCTTGGTTGTTTAGGGATTGCTGTACAGATGTACCAGTGAACTGTGTAAGTGGATTCATGTTTTCTCTCCTCTCTCTCTTCGTCTTCCTTACTCCTTTCTCTCTGTTTCACTTTCCATCATTACCTCTGTTAACTTTCATTTCTCCCTTGTCAGGCCCAGCAGTATGAAATGAAATGGTGTAACAGACAAATGTTTAAATAAAGAAATAAAATGAATAAACATGATATCAAGTGGAGCCTTATGTTCATAAAGCTCCGCTTGGTAAAGCAAAACTGTTCAACAGAATAAAGCAATCAGATTTCCATTCTGCTTGCTTCGATGCTGGACAGGACAAGTAAAAAAAAAAAAAAAAGATGATATATTTCACATTTGTTCTTGCTTTGAAGCAAGAATAAGTGGGCGGGGCTTAGCTAATACTGATGTCGGACCACAAACATCTCTGTCATGGTACAGCAGCTGCTTGGATAATAGGTATTAATGCTGCCTTTATGTGGTATGGGAAACATGATCTTCCACTTGTTAAATTGGAAATTACCAGTGCATTGTGTTTAAGTGATTTATTGTCGTAATGAAGTTTAACACTGGAGGCTATCTTTGACTGACTAGCTAGCTAGCTGCTTGCTAGCATCTGCTCTGAGGAGGTAAACCAAATAATAACCTATAGCCTATTTTTACAAACAAAATTAAGTTTAAATGGCGATGTTATTAAAGTTCTGTATGTCAGCAGAAAAGCAGAAAAACTTTAAACATAATGCAATGCACCCCATTAAGGATATTTTTGTTGCCCTCCGCCATATTGAAATGTCAAAATTTACTTAATCTCGGCAACTCTGGCATCATAAGATTTTTCCAGCATTCAAGAGGAAATTACAATACGAGTGGGTGTTCAAGTGCAATTTTCATGTCGAACTTTGGTATTTACTATAAATACGATAACACATGAACGCAACATAAATACAGGAATAAACAAAAAGTTGAGAGCAGTCACATGACTAGGGCTGCCACACACGATTATTTTGATAATTGAATAGTCACCCATCATTTTGGTGATTAGTTGACGAATTGGAATATATGAAAAATTGCAGCATATTTACAGTACCAGTCAAAGTTTGGACAATTCCTAATTGAATCTAATCGAAAAACATGTCCAAACATTTGACTGGTAGTGTGTGTTTATTTATGTACAATTAATATACAAAGAAAGTTCAATAGAAGAAAAGAAAACCAGACAGAAAGGCAGACAAGGCAGTGGAAGGTGCAGCGGCAATTTTCAGAGGAAAAACTACGCTTATAAACAATAAATGATTAGTCGATTATTAAATTACTTGCCAACTATTTTGATAGTCGACAATTAGTGGATAAATCGTGGCAGCCCTACACATGGCACTACCAAAATCATTTATAAATCCTTCATTTGTGAATTATCTTTAATTTGTTGTTAAAGTAGTAAACTGCATTGTGGGAAAACTGCTCCCTCACATCACTAATTTCCCTGGACCCATTTTCAATTTCACTGATTTATTGATTATTACTGATTTGGCCCCCAAAGTTCTTACAACTTTTTTAATGTTAGTATTACTAACAACCAAATGAAAATGAAGTTACATCTACAAGATAAAGTCTATCAAAACCAATGTTGCATTATACAGTGTATCCATCTTTAATATGCATGCACTGTATAATTGATTCATGCATTAATAAAGGACTAGACTTCGGTGTTGGAAAACACAAGATAGAATAGGATTCATGGGGTGTTATAAACTATTTAACCCTTTCCTTTAGCAAAACAAACATTAGAACACATTGTTATGCAGATAAAGAAGTCAGCCTAGTATTAAATATGTCATTATGCATGCTTCTGTAGTAAACCAGTCCTGCCTTATTTTACTGAGTTATTTCTATAATTTAATGAGAAAATGCATAATCAATACTTTATGCATTAATAACAAGAAAGGAGCACATGCAAATTTTTTTGTCTTCAGTTCACATGGACAAAGAAACAGAAAATCATATTTTATGACCTATTTTTT
Source organism: Atherinomorus stipes (assembly GCA_023101725.1). NCBI lineage: Eukaryota > Metazoa > Chordata > Actinopteri > Atheriniformes > Atherinidae > Atherinomorus > Atherinomorus stipes. Next base: position 251,395 of record JALJCO010001256.1, on the reverse strand, counting down.
ACACTCACTAAAACCAGCTGATGAGACCAAACATAAATAAAACACTACTTTAAAAAACAACAAAGAACATCATTTCACACTTCAGCTAATGGCTGTTATGACGAGCACATAAAGGCCACCTCGGTCTGTGCGGTTCAGAAATCAGGCATGCTGCGCCGTCCTCAGAACTCTGCTGTTAGTGGTCTGGTGCATCTCCAGCTCCTGCTAGGCCTGGATCAATGCATGGTCAATCCCTTCCCTGAGAGGACGCATCGATCTGGTTCCTCGAGCTGACCAGCCTCTAATCTCTTGAAACGGTGTGGTGCTCCGCCTGCTCTACGGGGACACGGTAAACTGCCCGAGCCCGGATCGAACGCACAGCACAAAAAAAAACACACACACATCTCTGTCCGGGAAATCTATTCACTGTTGCTCTGACGCAACGCAATGTCAAACTCTTTCAATATTACATTCACACCATCCTGAGGAAGGGGTTAGTTCTGGAGTCTGTGGAGAGATTCAGTCAGTTTAATATAAACGTACTATCTTCATCTTTTGGTTTGCAGTTGTATTTTACACATTACAGAACTGAGTGAATCAGAGAAAGCAACTAGCATCAAGCTAACGTTAATTTGATCAAGCATTGAGGTCTGTTGGGGAAAGACAATGACCAAATCTAAAAAAAATGGGTCTCATTGTCTTGAAATGGTTAAGAAAATAAAGTGTAAACATTTGTCCACATATATTTGTTGACCGTGCCTCCAGTCTGGGGTTATTTATCATGATTTAGAGCAGGCACCTTGGCACTAGTGAAGGAAAATCTTTATGCTAAATCCAATACTTTTGGCATGAACTGCAGCACTGAAATAAAAGCAGAGCTTATCATCCAACATCAGTGGCCGACTTCTTTAATGCTCCTGTGACTGAATGGGAGCAATTCCCTGCAGCCGGGGTCAGAAATATTGAAGACGGGCTTCCCAGCAGAGTGGGGGCTTTTTCAGCCTGCAGTGCTGAAATGTCATGTTCATCATTACAAGCCATCCAAATAATCTGGAAAACTCAAGTCACCAAGGTTTCAGCCGTTTCAGGACATGGATGTGTGTTTCAGATACACTCAAATCCAAATAACAAAGACAATCACTTCAAAGATGCCAAACATTTTATATAGAAAATTGTCTTTTAGTTCAAAGATGCATACGTTTGCAACAAGACATGCTATTGGAGGTTATTTTGCTTTACCTAAAACTAAGACAGCTGCTCAATGTCATGTTTAGAGCAATGAAGGAACAGAATTCACTTCATGATTATGTAATTAAACAGAAAAATATGTTGAGTTTTAAATTAAATTAAAAGACGATTATTTAACACGTAACTTTGAGTCTTAGGATGTTATCATTCTAACTCATGAAAATGATTGCTACTTGATTCTCATTGACTGTTGTGCATCTCTATACATTCTGGCATGTTTTTGGGTCATGGCGCCTTTGCGGGTTTGTATTTATTCATCTGTATAGGAGAGTGGGGACGGTTGCAATAGTTTTTACATTTCCATCAGTTTCTCATGGGTTATTTTTATTAGAATGACAATATTTTAACAAATTTAACTCAAACCTGTCCCCCCACAAACCCATACAATTTAAAAATATAGAAGCTTAATATAAAGCAAGTAACACCTGGTTTGAAAGGAGTTTGTCAAATGTTGTTCTGTCCCCATAATTTACAAACGAATAAAACAGAAACTGTCATATAATGTTTTTTCTTCAATTTATTAGATTATTCATAAAAAAGGATAGATTAAATTAATGTATGTAAATGCAACATTTAAAAAAAACATATATTCAAATATCTATGAATGTAAGTATGTAATGTATGTTCAGTATAAAATTATTCATACCCTCCAGTTAAGGAAGGAAAAAATCAGCTGTCAGTGAAATAAGATGAAATTGACAAAAGTAATAAAAAAATTAAAAAAAATATGAAAATCATGACACTGATTTTGAAACAAACACACAAAAATTAAATAAGTACAGCATACAGGCATGATGGGGCTCCGAAGCTAAAATGTTGTTGAGCAACACTTTGAGACAATCAGTGTAATCAGATGTTTTCTGTAACGTCCAATTGGACGTCTGCACCTGTTGTATGTTGGTCCATCTGGGACAGCTTTGTCTGTTTGTTTGTTTTTCACTATTATTGTTTTCAACCACAATTCAAAAGCAATACTTTATTTAACTTAATGATAATTTTGTAAATTTTGATTTATTATTAGTTTCTTTAGTTTCCTGTTATTGGAATTATTGCTGTGAATTTAGCCCTTTTTTTTAAATTGGAGGGTAATCATTTTGAGGGCAACTGTATGTTCAAGTATGTAATTTCCATTATAAAACCATATCCAAAAGAGCAAAAAAGTATAAATATATTGTTGTCATTGAAGATCATAAAAATTGATCCAAAGTTTTAAACATTAAGAAACATTATTACTATTACCAAAGGGCCTAAACTGATATTGTTGTCATTGAAGCTCATGAAAATTCACAGTTCAGTGTCGCCCACACCAACTCCCATCTTAAAACTAGCTTTGCCAGCTTAAAACATTACTTTTTTAAGTTGAATTTCAGTTCTCCTTGAAGGAAGGATCTGATGTGTCTTCCCAAAAGAAGAAGGGGGCCTACTGAGCATGTGCTATAGGACTGTCATAACTCTAGCTCAATGCTAATTGGTTAAATCAACAATGATGCAACTGCCACACGTTGCAACTCCCACTCTCCCCTATTCATTTCTTCTTTTAACGATGATCCGATGTAGGAGCTTGTGTTGTGGTTCTAGTATGTATGTCTCAGTATAATATTTGTATTTTGTATGTGCTGTATGTTCTGTAAGAGTTTGTGTTCATGTACTGAATGGATTGTGTTGTATTATGTGTGTATTCTTATGAATAGGGGATTATCACGCTTACCGGAAGTTGCCGGCTTTTGACACTTCCTCTTCCGGGCCATGTTAACGACAGCCGTTCCTGCTCTGTTATACTGTTTAAATCGGATAAACTCCAAACATATTTAAGTTTTCATTCTAGACTGAAGTGATACTGGATCAAAAGCTGGATCAAAGCGATCGATTTGCCACGGTGAAGGGCCGAACTTTATAATAAAACACACGTTTGTTTGTCCCCGGTGGGGCACAACACCGGCACTTCACAGCATGCTAGCATTAGCCAGCTAACGTTTACTGACGTGCTTAACATTGTGCGTCTTAAAACACACAAACATCTGAAAATCGGGTCTGTACCTCCCCGTTTCCAGTGGAACAACTGGGGACTGCCAAGAAAGGAGACGCTTTCAGATGCTTGTGTGTTTTCAGCCGCACAAAGTTAGGCGCGTCATCGAGCTGGCTAATGCTAGCCTGCTAACACGACTGCGCAGTCTGCCGGCCACAAACAAACGTGTGTCGTTTTATTATAAAGTTCGGTCCTTCACCGCGGCGAATCGGTCGTTTTAATCCACTTCTTCCTTAGCATCACTTCAGTCCGGAATGAAAACTTGGCATTGGCGTTTATCCGATTTACAAAGTTTAACAGAGTAGTAGCTGGCGGACTATTGTTAGCAGGTTAGCATTAGCCAGCTTGATGACGTGCCTAACTTTGTGCGGCTGAAAACACACAATCATCTGAAAGCGTCTCCTTTCTTGGCAGTCCCCAGTTGTTCCACTGGAAACGGGGAGGTACAGACCCGATTTTCAGATGTTTGTGTGTTTTAAGACGCACAATGTTAAGCACGTCAGTAAACGTTAGCTGGCTAATGCTAGCATGCTGTGAAGTGCCGGTGTTGTGCCCCACCGGGGACAAACAAACGTGTGTTTTATTATAAAGTTCGGCCCTTCACTGCGGCAAACCGATCGCTTTGATCCAGCTTTTGATCCAGTATCACTTCAGTCTAGAATGAAAACTTAAATATGTTTGGAGTTTATCCGATTTAAACAGTATAACAGAGCAGGAACGGCTGTCCTTAACATGGCCCGGAAGAGGAAGTGCCAAATGTTTCAACTTCCGGAAACCGGAACGCGGAAGCGTGATAATCCCCTATTGTCGCTCATGAAAATTTGAAGACCTCAGGAAGAATAGCTGCAGCTTAGCAAAAGCTAATGGGGATTTTAATAAACTAAATTAAACTATCTATCTGACAATAGTGGGAAATACATGAACAATGGCTTTAACACCAACTGGGTCTTTATTGTATTCAACTGTTTCAGTGTGTTTCTGTATCCATACACTTTAAAACCCTAATCCAAATGATACACTTGCCAAATCCCTCAGTAAGAGCTATTATTATTAGATGGATTTTAACCAGGGGAGTCACCCAACAAGGAAGCTGGGTGACACGACAGTCTGGTTGCATCTCCATAACAGACTTCTGCATAGACTGTATGCATCATTAAAAGCTCTTCAGATGATCTCAGGAGGTTTAGCAGCTGTGTGGAGATGTCAGATATTTCTTCATGTTGACTGAGTGTAAAGCAGCACAATCCCGATGAGAAAACCTGCACCAAGCATCGACAAAAACACACTTTAGCTTCAAGCTTGAGTTTCAGTGTCGAAACTGTTGTGTAACTTTGACAACTGAATAGGTGAGTACCACTGAGTGCCTTTAACCCAGAGTTTTGCAGCCTATTTTGGAGTTGGCTACACTGTATTTTGGTTATGAAATGCCTTATTGAATTATCTAAGATGGTGAGCAGCGCCAGGGAAGCTAAAGCAGATGGTGAGAGAAGCAAACAATGAGATGGAGGCTGCTACAAGCTACAAGCAGTGTTAATGTTCAGGGGGATATGCAGGAGATGTAGTGTTTCTCCATCATCTGTTCCAGTGTAAAAATCAAACACACCCGTCTCTGCAGTAGGATTTCTTGCAGTGTTTCAGGGTGGATAGGTCCAGGCTTACTAAGATAAGTTTACTTTTCCAAACAATCTTTTTTTTTAAACAGGATAACAGTGTTTAATATACTGTAAATCCACCCATTTAGCCAGTCTATTACTTATTTGGACGTACTTTCTAATCTCATACCCCTTTGTTGTCACTTTTAGTCGCACTCGTGCCTTTCCTTTTGCTTAAATCTGGTATGCCTTTCTGGCTTTATGTCACCATGACGACCCTTGCTATTGCTGAAAGCTGCAATCTATGCATGTGCAAGAAAAAGCAGGCACATAGTGAACACAGCACGGAAAGCTGTGTCTAACTGCACTATTTATTCCATGCAAGAACATCATCATGCTATGGTGATGGTAGCGCGAGTAGAGAAAATTACCAGGCTGCCTCTCCACAGGCCTGACTGATTATGCTCAAAGACGAGCCCGCATGGGTGCACCGTAATCCCCTCGTCTCTGAGGGGCTCTCATTGTGCTGCCATACAGGCAGGAACTTTAATAAAACAAAACTTCTGAGGAAGCCTGCAATGAGGAAGCGTGCTGGGTTGGGCAGAAAGCAGCCGGTTGTTCTCTCTCTTCTGAACATACGGGCATATTAAGAGAGATTTAAAGGCCAAAAACTTCCTTTATGAACTCAGAAAAATTAACTTCAGTATAAAGAAACCATTAAGATAGAAAAAACTTCAAGCAATGATAGATTGAGTAAAGATATATGCTAATTTCTCAAGTAAAGCAAAGGAAATATTAGTCACATTTATCTCATTTACTTTAAGGGTGATTATTTACAGAGGAGGCTGGAGAAAAGATTTTAGGGTGACTTGAGGAACTGAATGATTGCTTTCCTTTTCTGTCCTTCCAGTACATCAAATTATATACAGTATTGCCCTGGGCAGTTTATTTTCCTCTTCTGAAGTGCCAACATCTATCATTTAAAGAGCTCAATGAGCAGACTGTGTGGGACTCCAACTCCAACGTCTGAGCCAGATTCGACCGCAGTGAAAGTCACACCAGTCTCCACATTTTAATCCCCCCCACTGACAAACGAAGGGTCGGCATTTCAGATTTGATGGACAGCATGTTACAGCATCAAATCATACAGGCAGTCACATCCAGGCCAGCAAGGAATTAAACATCCATGGTGAGATGACTGTAATAATGATGTAATACAGATCAAACGCATGAATCGACCTGAAAAGACGTTTTCCCTTTATCTAAATAAACCAGTTCATTTCTCTTTTTATTTTTCAACTCTCAGAAGTCATCTACATGTCTTTAAAAGTAAAACATGTGCACATTAGCATGACAAGCGGCCTGTAATTCACTCACAGTAAACAAAATATTCTTTAAAAAAACTACAATGTAAATTACTCTGGAAAAGAACTGATGCATCCTTCCTGCCCTAAAATGATGTTTCCAAGCAGCAAGACTTTCATGCAACTAAAGACTAACTCTAATCCTAAAATGTGACACGTCATAAGTAGTTTTATTTAAACCAGCCAGATGAAATAATGCTCAGCTGTTCAAAGAACAGTAAAATATGAACATAACTAGTGCTTAACTGTATAACAAATTCACAGGTGCAAATAAGGAACACTAGAAAGAGATAAATATGGCAAACCCTAATAAGCGCAGCATTTATATATGAAGGCCAAACAAACATCAAACACTGTGCTACACATATCGATGCAGTATGGTCCAATTCCATATCTCATTTAAAAGTATATTAATACATTCTTTCAAATTGATATATCTTCCTGCCCTAACTGTGATTATGAAGTTTTTAGCTAAAAATCACAGAACCTGTGCTATTTTCCAGGATTCTGCTTCTGCAGAGCGACAGTCGCTCATTTGACATTTGCCTCTGAGTTGTGGGCGGAGTCAGCAGCGCTGCTCAGGCCGCCAGTTTCTGAATCTGAATATAAATATTCTAAATCTAAGGCTTGAAAACAGAATCTCCTAAATAAAGAGAATGAAGTGCTTTTTTTGTAGATTTGGGGTGAATTCCAAATTCTGTCTTAACCCTCAATCTTAACCCTAAATCTCAAAAATGTGCACTCCCGCGAAGTGCAAGTGCTGTCCCGATTCTCAGAAAGTTAAGTTGAGGGGCAAGTTTGAGAGCTGAATCTCCCTTGTGATTAAGGGCTACCCGGAATGCAAGCAACAAAGAAGGCGAGCTACAAATCTTTGGCATTTTCTTTGTTAATGGAGATATAAATATTATGAAAACCATTGTATTATCCTAGTTTAGGCCCATGTTATGGATTAGTTACCTCACTGTTGCATAATATCTATTTTTATTTTAAAATCTTTTGGCAATAGCGGTCAAGCCATGTTGCTATTGTATAAGTTAGTGAACGTAACAAAATGGACAATTTTCTTGGTGCTAATGTAGTTGCTTTATCACGATAACAGCCTGTATAACGTGCTTGTGCCGATAACGGTATAAGACGACCGGGCAGATGTCATTTCCCGTAGGGGCAGAGTTAGCAAACAATAGATCTGTTTCATTCCTTCATGACTACCAGTGGCAGTTAACAAAGTGGATATGTCTCCTCGCACTCATTGCAGGTTTGAGTCCTAACGTCAACAAAGTCAATCAGGTGACGTGTAGGCCAGCTGACTGGCAGTCATCCAGGAATTCATAGAACCACAGATATCTACGTAACTTTCGTTATAGCTGTTGTTTATCTTTCAGTAAGCCGAAGTATGTGGTGACAGCTGAATATGTCCATGGTGGCTGCATTTGTGGCTGATGATTAAACAGGCAGGGTTAACAGTGCAAATAAATATAAATAAAGTAAATTCTTCTTCTTCTCCTGAATTTACAGACTGAACGCCGCTTTGGCATAATGCTGCTCCCCACAGTTTGAGGACGTATCTGCATTTAAGGGGTTTCCCATTTCTAAGTCATAAAATAGCCCTTAACACTTGGTTTTGAGGGCTACTAATATTGAGGGTTGGGCTTGAGGGTTAAGATAGGAACTAGAATTGGCCCTTGGTATCCCTCTGAAACAAGACACAGACCTTCTGAAAATCAGCTTCTCTGGCCGAGATAAAGCTGAATTCAAAATTTTAACTAGCACCAGTAATAACTTTGTTTATGGACATTGAATAATGAAAAATTAAATCCAAGGCTTCAAAATGATAAGAAACTTGATCAGAAAAAATAAAAAGGATAAAGTGGGTTTTGATCCAGGTCACTACACTCACAAACTACATGTGGTTTGTTATATTGCAGTTGCTAAGAAACCTTACCAATTGCTCTCTCACAGCAAAGTGTTTCAGTAGATTATGAAAACAGATGTCAATATCTTCCTTCTCAGCATCGCAACCTGCTGCAGCTCGTGTTGATCTTCCATGTCTACTCCTCAGAGTCTGAATGGGTGGAGGGGGTGAAGCAAGGCAGGAGCTATGTGATTGGCCAGTGGCTTTGTGATGTGTGACAGCCAATTTGTCTGAGCCTGCCGTTTAGGGCAGAAAGACTCAAAAAATGCATTTTTGAGTTGAGTTTTCTTAGCATACGCCCTCTAGCATCAGAAAAATGTCACATGAACATGTAAACATTAAAAAAAAAAAGATGAGTGAGTCTTTAAAGTGGTCTTGAGAAAAAGTTCTCCTGGTCTATTGAAGGTTTTTCACATTTATCCTTTTACACTGGCTTCTTTCATCAGTCAGGTCCTTGTAGCTGACCATTTTCAAGAAAAAACATTTTTGCTTTTACATGTCACAGAACATAACAAATCACATGTTTTCTACAACTAAGAGCTCACAAAAGCTGTTTTCATTTCTCTAAAAAGTAATCCCAAAGATAACATAGTTTGTAGGGAAGGGTATTGTTAAGAACCTCACGATTCTATTCGATTTACATTCTTTGGGTTGCGATTTGATTTGATATCGATTCGATTCAATATTTATTCAAATGCTTCTATATTGATTCAGTAGGAAGTGAGAACTCTGTTGTAGATTTTTGAATATATACAGTATTATCATGCCCATGTGAACGTATGTAGTATGCCACCTTATATTTTGGGGTAATAAAACATGTGGAAAATAAAAAATTGCCATTTTGGTGTTGTATGATCTAACATGGCCTTCATCCATACAATGTAAATAACATGCACAGCTCTCTCCATTGGTCAGGAAGTGAATCGGTTCAGAGGTTTGTCAATTCAATATTGAATTGCATAGGGAAGTATTGCGATGCATCGATTAATTGATATTTTTACCCACCCCCAATAGTTTGACTTTTTTTTTTAAACCAACAAGGTGATTCTCAAAGATGTGTAAGCAAAAAGTTTGCATTTGCCAGTATGTCCTCGAAGAAAAATAAATCTGAGGCAACTAGACAAGCAGAGCCTTATTGGAAGTGTGGCTATCAATAAAACATTCTTAGGGAAGGGAAATGAACAAAAAGGACATGAAGTGGGCTGGAAATCAGTAGAACAAGTCTGTCAGAGTGAGTCCAGATCTGCACATTACCCAGGCAATGTGGGATCATCTTTACAGAGAACAGGACAAAAAGCAACCAACATCCAAAGAAGATCTTTGAAAAATCATTTGAGAGGCCTGGAGAAAAAATCCTGAAGGCCACAAGGAGGAATTATTTGTTTAAGAGTGTCTAAGAATAAAGATGGTCAGACTGAATAACAACTTTCCATCTTATCTTATGCATCTCCATCTGTTAAACTGCATTACCTTTTATGGCTCAAAACGTCTGACCAACGTCGGGCCTGCAGATGAAGGTCCTGTTGACTCGTAAATGAAAGAGGAGGGTTTTTGCTCATCAAGTGTCAACAGCAGGTCCAAGCAGCAGCCACTCATATGTGATGCAGGGACCCTTCAGTAGTTAGAAACCCAGCTGCATATTCTTCACAGAGTTCAACCGTGAACCTAAAGGTCAGCTTCTACAACCAAGTAAATACCTTCTTCAGTTTCATCAGACTACCTCCTCCAACGTCCACTAGACAAAGTCCTATTGTTTTTAACTGCTCATTCATAGAAGAGGGAAATGCATTTCTAATCCATCCTAAATGACCATTTGGCACCAGCTCAGTCATCATATTGGAGGGTGGCAGTGTGAGCTTCTGCTAACCAGTTCTTGGCTCAGCAGCTTCAGTCTGTGAAAATTCTCCTGCTTTATAAAGCAATCAAAACCAATAGATCTAAGATTTTTATGAAAGTTGAACAAGCGTCTGCTTCTAGATTCAGAAAGTCTTGTCAAGATGACAGGCTTTAATTAAAAGACAAAATTGCCAGGGGCACAGTGAATTGTTCTGCATTTTGAATGAATGCTGGCATGTGTTTGAAACGCCCATTCTATGGGGGTTGACTAAATAAATTAATCATCAATGTGCTATGCAGCTCACTTTCTATATTTTAGCTGAAATATGAGGCCAATGCAGTATATACAGAAGCCAGCCAAACAAAGAGGTCTGCTCTGGGGCCCTGGGAAGAATTTGATTAGAGCAATCTTGTAGAGAAAGAGGAATGTGTGGAATCGAGTAAGATGTGGAAAAACGGAGCAGCATACGGACAGCTAAGAATGGCCACACTGGTCTGTCTGACAGTTACAATCAAGAGCTGGCTGCTCTGTGAAATGGTGCCAATGCAATACACCAGATCCAGTCCTGATGGTGAAACTGGAATTTACAGGAATCCCAGCTCTGAGAACATGTTTTCTGCAACTCTCCCTCTTCATTAACAAATGAGGAGATGTTTTCATGTCTCAGAAGAGCTAAAAAAAAAAAAAAAAAAACTTTACCAAGCTAACAAGACTTTGAACAAGAGAACTCGTGAGACCTTTAAACAGTAGGTTTTGGTTGTTCGTTGTGTTTCACCACTGATATTACTGTATAGGCCTGACTGTCCCAGATATCAACAAAGTACCGTATTTTCTAAACTATAAGTCACATTTTTTCAATAGTTTGGCTGCTCCTCCAACTTATAGTCCAGTGCAACTTACATAAAAAAAAAATGCAATAACATATTTTAAAGTGTTAATTCATATTGACTGGAATTAGCCAACATTACCAGAGTAAACATTACCATCTAATATGACATGAGGGCACTCTAGGCTTGTGACAACTACATTCTGCTCCGAGGGCAAAGATCCCAAAACAGCCTTATCTCAGTGAGAGAAGTTCCTTTTGGACATCTGGCTGTACTGTCCATGCGCTGGAACAAATCCTCAAAATAACATGTTTATCCTTCTTAATTATAATGTTTATGATCATTTACAGGCTTTGGAACTTTGGAAATGGAGTGATCGGGGAAGTTTTAGCAGTTTCAATTAAGATACTGTGCAAAAAAAAATCTGACAATCACCCAATTTTAAATATATAAATGTGACTTATAGTCCGTAAAATACGGTATCTGCTCTTTACCCAGTAAAATCATCACAGTTAAAGAGAGAGGATGCTTTATCAAATCAAAGATACATTTATCGTAGATTATCTGGGAAGTGCTTCAAGTCAAGTTATAGAACTACTGACGGCATCTAGCTGACCGATGAAGAGCCAGTCAGAATCATAAAGACAAACAGAAAACAGCTGCAACCCTGACTGGCTGAAAAAAACAAACTTAACTTGGCTGGACCAGAGAATACAAAGTGGTTATAAGAATGGACTCCAGGCAACCTGCCACACCATCTGACCGAAGGGCTGATTGGGGCCAATTATCAAGCAGGATTATGCACCTCATCTGTTTAACCAGGAGTCACTGAAGCAGGGTTCCCCAACCTGGTCCTGCAGGTTTTCAATGTGTCTGTTTTCAAACACACCTGACTTAAATAAATAAGTCATTGTCCTGAACATCATGTGCAATTGGATCCTTTTTTAAAAAACTTTTTTTTTAACCAGAAAAGTCCCATTGACATAAAAACCTCTTTTTCAATGGAGTCCTGGCCAAGAGGCAGCAGAAGTTACAAGACAATTTTACAAGTTATACAATAAAAATAATTAAAAGCGGAACATTTAATTTGAGTCAGGTGTTTGAGCAGAGACACATTGAAAACCTGCAGGATTGCAGCCCTCGATATTCAGCCAAGATCAGGCCAATAATATCGTGCATCACAAATTCCATAAAATATTTTGTCTGGATTTGTCTGGATGCATTTATGTTTGATCCAGTCATCGGTTTATTGATCATTGTTTAAAATGGCTGGGACCCAGGGTGGTTGGAAAAATTAAAGGCTCTTGGTTGTTGGACCAGATTACACTAAGTAACTTGTTATTATAATGGACTGCAGACAGGCTGTGAAACCATCTAACCCAAGGCCAGCTGGGTCCAACATTAACCACTTTGCTAAAACATAAACAAAAAACACATTTAAAACATTCAGGAGCGTCAATTTAAATAAGAAACATTAAAGTGCTGAGAATATAAAAGCTTAACAAAAGAAAAGACTCCTCATACAACCGACATGTAAAGCCAGCCACGGTTACGCACCACTGAATGTAGGGTGGAATATACTCCAGGACATCATGCACACTAAAAATTCCTGGGTCACACTGCTGGTTTAAAAAGGGACCAACTAATTTCTGGGTAATTTTAACCCAGACATTTGGGTTGTTGGGTTGTTGCCCCCACTTCTGGGTTAAAATAACTAAACATTGTAGTCAGTATAACCTAACTTCTAGGTTAAAATAACGCAACGTTGTAGTCAATATAACTCTACTTCTGGGTAAAAAAAAAAAACATCATTGTAGTCAATTCAACCCGAAAGTTGGGTCAAAAAAATAACCTATAATGGGTTATCTTGACCCAGGAGCTCTTAGTGTGTGTGTTAAAGGTGCCGTGACATCAAATTTAACTTTTCTGGGGTTTTGGGTGTATAATATGATCTGTTGTGCACTGATGAGGCCATGTGAATGTCCAGAGTGAGTATCAAAGTTCCTGTTCATAGTCAGTCAGCTTTGTCTCTGTACAGAAATGGTTGAATCAGACAGCAGCTTATCATTCTACGTAGTTTTATCATTCTACGTAATTCATTTGCTCCAATTAGAGCACACTATCAAGCAAGCAGCCCCCCCCCCCCCGTGTGATTTAACTGACCTGATTCAACAGGTCTGGGTTTTCACACAAATACATTTAAAAGGACACTTCTGCAGCAACACTGAGGGAGGTGACCACAACCTTGTTATTACCTGTACTTGTAAGCTTATTTATTTTCTAAATGCTGTCTTTTCTGATAAACATAGCTTACTGTCTGAAATGCACATGATGCTAACAGATAGCCTTTAGCAAACTCCGACCGCTAGGGCAGCTTGACCTACTTTCTCTAAATAAGGTTATAGCCAACTAAGGTGTAGCCAATCAAAATTAAGTCAACTTGGTCTCTGGGTAAAGCTGCATATCATGACTAGGGCAGTGCGATATGGCCCAAAATATTTATCACGATATAAATTGTAGAATTTGCGATAACGATTTAACTGGTGATATGATTAACATGAGTCAAAATACTTGAAAATTGCACAACTTTATTTGTGCAAATGAAAACTTACAATTTCTTTCCACTTTAACAAGCAGCTGTTTCTGATGTGCATTAAAGTTATAACTTTCTATGAAATCAGCTGTGCACGTGTTGCAAATCCCTTACAGTCAGTTAATTCAAACAAAAAGCATGTCCAATGGAAATAGGCTACATATCCTGAGCAGAACCATGTATAGCAGAGCTGATGAACCTCACCCTTGTCCTGTATTTATCAGTGTTTCCTTGTTCTAGCACACCTTATTCAAAATAGTGAGTCTCTGAGCAGAACGTGATCATATTTATGAGCAGAGCGTTCATCTCACGGGGCTATGAGAAGTATTGAGTACTTACTCTGACATTCGAGGCGGGCGGGATTAACTCACACAAGCTGAACGTGGAAAATGATGCGCTGATGCAAAGTTAAACGGGTAGCTTTAATAAACAGCTGATCGAAGGGGTGAATAAGTACGAAATATATACAGCACGTGGCATTTAGATACACGGACACCGCCGCGTGCGTAACTCCACCCGCCTGCAACGAACGAAGTTTTTCACAGTCATACCCCTGCATTAATAACCACCCTGCCGCAGAAGAAGCTTCACGTGGATGATGAAATGACCAAAACGAACCTTTTACTTGTCCTACCGGCGTTGAGAACAAGAAGAAAGTTCTCGCTTTTCATGGAGGATGTAACAAGCTTTAAGTCAATGGGCTGCTTGGACTTTACTCCTCCTCATTCGCTACCAGACTGGCTGCATGTGTGTTTGACAGAATCAAAACAGCGGCGGTCCGCGTGCGTGTTTCACCCATATGATATCATGATATTTCATTTTCTTATCATTCCCTAACGTTACGCCGGTATTACCGTGAACGATATGATATGACCCAGCCCTAATCATGAACGCACCCAGCTCTTTTACTGAGGAAGGGAGGTCTGGGGTTTCAAAACAATCCCCCACTGCAAAAAAAAGCATTTTTTTTTCTTTGGAGATTTGACATATGCAGCAATGTCAACAACACGAACTAGTTTTTACTGCTATGTCATCACTCCTTTAAGTCCAAGACACGTCATGGCCTCATCGGACACCATTCGGCCTTCATAGTCGTTAATGCTCGACTGCGCCCATCTTCCATGAGTCAGGGTTAAAGGGGATAAAATCAGCTCAACAAGCTCATTGTTGGCTGATTAACTGTAGTCATTCTGATCCTTAATTCACACAATCATGCACTCCAAGCTCCACTACTGCTCACTAATGAGTCCCTTTCTGCACAATCAGTGATTAAAAAAAATAAAACTGAATTAAATAAGAGACAGCAGAGTTCAGATAGACAGGAACATTAAGTGTTTCCAACATCTGCGTTTCTCAATTCACAGACCACAACAAACCTCGCCCTCCATCTTAAAACTTTCAGAAATACATGTTCGCTTTTACTGAACGTTCATCCACATCTTGTTGCATGAATGCCCAAATAATATCTGGCATTTTTAGACTGAGGAGGAGCGCTCGCTGTTTTAAATTATTTATGTGGCCTCACATGATTAATGGGGATGTGGTACGTTGCTACACCAACAGCCTGCTGCTCTGCTTTGTGTTAAAGTGAATGAAATGAATTCAAATCTTGAAAATTCAGCTGTGCAGCCGGACTCGCTGTCACAGCCTACTACCGCTGCCATTTTTCCTCTGAAATGACCCACAGTTGTCATTTTTCCAAACATTAATGTGACAACATAGAAGGCCGACTGACGTGGCCGTTACACCCAGCCTTTGCTATTTTTTGCTCGGAAATGGCCCTCCCTTGTCATCTTTCAGCACATTAGCCTGAAAAAACAGAAAGGAGATTGAAGTAGCACCATCTGTGGATGACAGAAGAGGCAATGAATTGATTTTTCCTTTTACTGTGATGTGCTGTCACACTGCTACTTCGATACATGTTTATTTTTCATTTAGCATTTTCCTAACTAACATCAGTAAAGCTTGGGAAATCAAAGGCTTTAGGGTTGCATTGCATTTTATTTTAGAGCAGAATCATTGGCACCAACTAACTGCCAATTGACAACCAATTTATTCAGCGGTAATAAAAGCCATTTTGGAGCAGAAACTGCATTAACCTTGAGTAGATTGTAGTAAATGAGCTCATATCTGTGCCACACTCAACATTTACACATGTTGCCTCACATATTAACTTCAACAGAAATCTACTCCAGCTGACTGTAACACTAGAAGACAATTAAACTGCACTGCCTGATATCCTTTAATATCAAAACCAAAAGCCTGCTATCAGAAATAATCATTCTGACCAAAGTGAAATAAATGTACTCTGTTTTAGATTGCATAGAGTGTGATTGCCAATCATTATGCAAATACATTTTCAGAAAACTCTTTACAGCCTCTCAAATCTATCATTTTGTTACTTTGTTGGGATTTTATTTATGTTTTTCCATGTTTTGTTTGTGTTTAATTAGCCGGCTTTTTAAAAATGCTGCTTCTATTCAACCACATTGCTTCTAGTAAGAAGGTATTATTAAGCTTAATGGTTGAAATTACCTAATGCTGCTGTGTGTTTACTGTGACTTTCACAGCTTGCGACCATGTAACGAAGGCTGCATTACTGCTCAAGTGTGACGAAGGAAAAATGTTGTTTTTAAATAGAGGCTGGGTGTTAGAGCTTGAATTATGAGTTCAAGTTTACATTAGCTAAAGGACAAAAAGAAAACAGGACAGTAATGATGATGTGCACTTAAGTTATTTTAAAAAAGCATTTCTAAAAAAAAAAAACTTGTCTTATACTGTAAAGCTTTGATTGCATAAAGTTGTTGAATAAAAATGTTTCTGAATGGCTGCAATCATAGGAGTCTTTTTGCATGAGTTATAATGGCATTCTATGACTTTCAAAAAGCTCTGGCATTGCCTTGTAGGGTACAATTATTAGACAGCCCTTGCGGTGTAGGAGGTAAAATAATGCATGTGGCGCAAAGTACCATCCTACGCTAGAGCTATTTAATGGGTCAGAGTTGACGAGGAGGATACAGTGACTGGGATGCTAAGTGGGTACGTAGGCAGTGGTAGGCAGGCGCATTGTCTCGAGTTTCACAGGTTTGAATCATGAACTACTTAAGTATTTATGTAAACTGACAAGATCTATTCTGCTTGTGGTCAATTATGTTTACTAAATAAACAAATGAATGAATCAGATGTGGATGTTTGTCTACAGCGGTGTGTCTCAGCTCCAGTCCTCAGGACCCTATGTCCTGCATGTCTTCAGTGTGTTCCTACTCCAACACCTGATCCAGATTCGTAAACTTCCTCATGAAGATCTTTGCAAGCCTGTTAACTGAGCCAGTCATTTGATCCAGGTGTGTAAAAGTAGGGTTGCCTCCAAGACATGCAGGGCATGGGGTCCTGAGGACCGAAGTTGAGAAACACTGGTCTACAGTTTGAGGCTGAAGATTACTCCTCTGTATGGAGCTACTTCTTGACTTAGTCGTCTTCTTCCTGGTTGGGAAACAAGGCCTCAACAGCTACTCACCATTCATCTCAATCTTTTGCCATCTTGAGTGCGTCACCCCAGGTAATTCCACTCATTCACCTCAAGTAGCTTTCATTATACGGCCCTGGTCCATGCTGAGCACATGGCCAAGTCAACATAGTCTTCAGCACAGAGATGGGGGATGTGGAGTCAACAAGTCAACTCCATGTCATGTATTTGTTCTTCCCAGCCACTGGACCAGGTGAGTCCAACCTGCACAATGAAATAAACTGTGCTGATTGAACTCACCTGGTTCAGTGGCTGGAAAGAAAACAAAAACACGGTATGGAGTTGACTCGCTGACTCCACATCCCCCATCTCTGCTTCAGCATCCTGCCTCAGTCCATGCTGAGCACATGGCCAAGTCAACATAGTCCTCGTGCTGGGCGATATGGCCTTCCAATAAAATGTCCGACTTTTGTTTTTTCTTAGATTTCTGATTTTTTTTTTTTTCATTTTTCCTCCCTAGGAAGGAACAAGAACATTTTTGCCAACTACACCACAACATACACAACATCTGCCTGCTCTCTCCATGATTGGTGAAGGATTAGAGAAATCTAATTGGCTGAGTAAGTGTGTAAAATTTGGGACAAAGGCTCTTTACTTATAAAACTGAGATCAATTTTCAAACCTGTAAAACCTATATGCATTTTCAAGCTGGAAGAATTAATTTGTACTCTGACTTCTTGAAGCATTTTCTTGTCTCAAATCAGGGTATCAGGTTGAAATGAAGAAATCAGACATTTTTTTTATTTGTGTAACTAGTCAAATGATCACTACTGAAGCAACTTTAACTGGTGTACAGTACCATATAATGTAACAATAAAAACTGTTTCACAGTAAACCCAAGCTTACTTATTGTGGATGAACCTTTAGAGATTTAACACCTTTTCCCTTCAGCCTTGTGGAGCCTTAAGGCCTATTCAGACAGGATTAACATGGGGCCGAGAAAGGAGGGGGAGAAGATTTCCCATGTGGTCCAACATAATTTTAGTATATATCCTGTTGTACTTTCAAAAAGAACTTAGAAAGCAAAAGAATGGAAGCTCTGAAAAATAGGTTTTTCTTTCATCATGACATGAATGGAGTAAGAGATGCTTGAACATCCATGACAATAAAAACTATTAATGATTGGTTATACTGTAAATGTACCAGAAAAATGACTTGAAAAATGAAGAGAAACATGTTTTTAGTTACTAAGGAGATCAATCCAGCCCCTAGTTCAAGACTGGAGACAGACAACAGTGGGGATTGAAATGCAAAGCAGAAATACATCTTTTAGATAAAAGATACCAGATGTCACTGCTCTGAAAATGTCAAAATGCACAGTGTCAGAATTCTCAACTTTTTTCTGCTTTACATTGCAGGTGTTGTATCATCATAACTCCTCACTCTAAAGAAAAATTGTGCAGATCAGACACGATTTTCTTCAGCAATCTGCAACGTAGAGGGAATTAAATGATCCGGGCATGTCAGGTTAACTTTGCAGTGCCAGACAAGAGATCGATAGGCAGACAGATTGCATGACTCGCAGTCTCTCATCCTCAAAAACAGATAAATAAATAAATTATATTAAAAAAATATATGAATTCTCATGCGGATTAACTGCTCCTTCACCCATTTTCATTTTTGGCTGAGAAGGTATTAATCTGACAGCCAAGTGAAGCCCAACAAATTCTACACACTTCAAAGCAGCAGGAACCGCATTGGAAAATAGCTGGGTTCATCCATTTCCTTTCATTTCTGCTTTCAGCCGGAGACACGTCCCCTGCCCATTCTGCTTTTAACTTTCAGTAAACCGCAAAGTCAAAAGTTGGGACATATCTGCTAATTCAATAATTAAAAGGAAAAGGCTGTTAAAAGGTTTGACTGGTACGACTGTTGATTATTGGAAAGCTCACAACACATCAATCCCTCTTTCATTTGATAGATATTATCAATCACGTAGACTTCCTCATGGTTTATCTTTCAGCGTAAAATGCAGCTGAGGACACTTCCAGGTATTTTTCTCTTAGTACAACAACTTTAAAACTGATCTTACCTCAAAATGAACGTTATTAATATATTATGAGGACACGCTGTCTCAGACCTTTTTATTCAACTCTTGTCCAGTATATCACTGTCAATTCATCCAGCTCTTTCCACAGAGGGGTTTAAACTACATGTTTGGAAGTTAATACGCAACTAGATCTAAAAGCTCTGAAAGGCCTCGTTATGGTTAGACCCACAAACGTGCAACAGTTACACAATGGTATGTCCTTACAGAAACATGACCCAACAACTGGGTTCCATGCATTGTCATCCATTAAGTTACTGTAAAAGCAAGGCGTGCAGGCCTTTTGTTGGACTGAATGCCATCAGTACCACCCACAGGAAGAGCTTTCTCCCCTGGGTTCTTGCTGGATGCAAGTGCTGGGGGGATTTTCCCTCCTTTTCCTAGATAGTTATAAAAGAAAACCAAAAGACAACACAAGCTATTTGAAATATCTTCTGTTATCAAATGCAAGGGATGGATTCTGTATGGAGCTTCTACATCCATAAATGCTTGTTTGGGCTTTGTAGTTTCCTCTAAAAGAAAGCTACACCGTCAACACTGCAGCATCCAGCTGTGAGATGCACTGAGCTTTGCTTTCATTGCCGTTTTTATTGTGCGACTTATTCAACATATCTCTAATCTTTAAAAGGGAATTGCATGCCTTTCTCCAACAGAAAAAGAGATGTACAGTGAACTGAGTTCAGAGCACATCACAGCCTGATGAAGAACAGGCACTGGTTTTCCATACTAGCTGCAACACCACAGGCCTGAATAAGTGTAGTCAGAATTTCATACTAACAATACTTTGTAGAAATAACACACAGATCAACAGAGACCAAACCTTATCAACCTTATCGCCAAGCATATCATTCTCTCAAGTCTTGGCTTTCAGGAGAAAAAGTATTGGCATTGAAACAAACACACAACAGAAACTATTTACATATTTATACTTTTTTCCCTTATTTCCATTTATTTATGCAACTAGTTATAGGCCTGGGCGATAAAATTTACCGACACTGACATTTACAACGATAACCCATGTCACTTTTCCCATGTGGGTATATTCGGTGCGTTATAAGAAAGCCGGCAGTGGAACTGCCGCAACGGGATTTTTTTTACTCTGCAGACTTGCCGTAGTTTATGGAGCGACATTCCTGTGTTTTTTCATTATCTTTTGTACGTTTTCTGTACATAACCTTAAAAAACATGTCTGCAAGTGATCAGTAAATTTTTTCAATGTTAAGTTAGCATTTATGCTAATCTATAGTCGTGTTTGTGCAATTGAATAAACACATCACTGTGTTTTTCATGGATGTAAAGTAAAATTTGTCTACGAACAAGAATCTGACTCATTTAAGTTTATTAATCTGTACATTTGTATGTTTGTATTTTAGTTTCACAGTGTGTCTCATAAACGTGCAAAATGCTAAATTAAGGTGTTTTAACAAAATTAAAAGTGTGTTTTGGCTGTTTATTGGTCTCCTGTGCTCATGTCCCTATAAGAGGCTGAGCTACTTGTACATGTACAACTACATGTACCGTCTGTGGTCACGTGACTCCAACCCATCCAGTTTATAACCAGTTAATGTCCATTTATCGGTGCCGAGGTGAACTGCTCAATATATTGTCATATTAAATTTTAGGCCATATTGCCCAGCCCTAACTATTTACCTACTACCCATGCTAAACCAACTCTTTCAGCTGCATCAAAAAGATCTTTTTGGCTTTATCCAGCCATAGAGGACCATTAATTTTCTTTCGTCAGACACACACAGAACTTTCTGCTCACTTGTTGATCTTTGGCTGCTCCTGTTTGGTCATTACGATCAATTTAAGGTCTCTGATTGGTGGAGTTTGACAGGATGTGGCTTCATCATCATTTCCAGGTCTAAATAGAGGTCACTTAGCAACATAGTAGTGATAGTGATCTTTTATGATGAAAATGGGATAAATAAAAGGTGTTATCATGGGATCATTGTGGATTTAGAATATACTGTATAGGATAAAAATAGACCACCTAAAGGATAAACTATCCATTACAATTTACCCCACGAAGTTACAAACTACTGTTCCTGAGACACTAATGATGCTAGAGGACACTTTTGGAGGCACTGGTGATCTTGCAGAGTTTTAAGGGTCAAAAGCATCTTTTCTAGTTATCCATGAAATCTTTCTGGGCTTTTCTTGAAGATCTAAGAAAAAGAGACTTTTTTTTCTCCTTCAAATTCTAACTTTACATTAGCCAGAAACATAACCTGCCACAGTTCCAGCTCCAAGGAATCGGAACCTAAAAGCCAGCAGGAATATTACCCTCATCAAATGTCTTTTAATGTAATTTACTGATACAGGCAGGCATCAGCACCAACTATCACACCCATGGGATTCTCGCACCACTGAGATTATCACATGCTGCAAAAGCAACCCATTATACATAAAAAAGAAACACAAAGTATGAAGTTTAGTACGGAGATAAGTGATCCTTTCTCAGATATTGTGGTTTATCTAAAATAAAAAATATCCTGCAATCCAAATAATTCAAGTACATGTGTGTCCAGCTGCAACCAGACTGTTCATAAAGATTGAAAGCAGCACTGTTAGTCACAAGTTTAACGCAATTATCCAATTTCTCATTCAAAAGTATTATGCTGGAATGCACCCTACCCAACGCTGAACAGTGTCAAATGATGCTAATGCTGTTACTGATGATAAACCATACTGTGTTATTTTGCCAAAAAGACGGAAAGTTAAAAGCAGAATGGCTCTGAAAAGAACAGTTCTTTTCACAGGAAAGAAAATCAAATTGTGCCACAAAGTGAAATTAATTTGTACTTCATATCCTCCAATCTACAGTTTCTGATCAAAGGGAGTGCCCCCATTGTTCTTAAGTCGGTACAATTTTCCTCTGCATCATCCAACTAGGACACAAAGAAAATGAGATGGCGTGTTATTGTGTGGTACTTGTCTGGCATTAGTGCAGAAAATATCAGTCAAGACAGAGTTACAATAGATGAGACAAAGGACGGAGCTGAGCGCAGTGGGGAAACGTGATCCAGTTCCACGGGAGACAGTGAAACAGCCTGAAGGGTCTCATCAGGAGCAAATTCACTCAGATGTAATACAAGCTGGAGTGCTATGCCAAATGAAAGATGGGAGAACCCAGATCAGTCATGCCTACTGTGTTGCCACAGCTGATGCATACCTGTATTGTATTCAGAATAGCATTCATCTCCCCTACGATGATCACAACAAAACACGAGCCGTATTGTTTATTTGGTTGAAAGCACAAATGATCTGCATCGATTCCTTATTCATTCATTGTTGAAGCCAGCATTGTATCTCTGAATGCAGGCAAATGGGCCCAATTACAGCGAGCCATGCCTCCCTGTGACTCCACAGCCGAGCAAGATGATGAAGGCCTCAAACTGGGAGGAAAGGAGCAATCAAAGACCACTTATGGTCTTGTAAATTCAAAAACTGGAAGAGAAAACATTCCATACGGTGACTAACAATGGTTCACTTGGGACTTTAGATTAGGTTAGTCAACCATGCAAACTGATATCAGCTTAACTGCCCATATTATCCTAGATGTAAAGGACAAAAGGAGTGACCGTTACAATACATCATTTCTCCACAGGTTGTAGTGCATGCTGCTTTCATTAAAAGTTTTGCAAGTAGCTCCTTTGTGTCACACACCTGCAAAATGAATACCATTACGTATTAATATCTGAGAAGTAAAAGGATTTGCAGCTGTGATGGGGAGAAATAATCTAAACCAAGTCGCATGCAAATGCAAAGATTCAAATGGATTTCCAAATGTTTAAAACCAATTTTGTATTTGTTTATTGATGGGGTCATTTAGTAAAACGCTAAAACGAGAAACAGGAAATGCAGTAGTGAAGCATCTTGAAATCCTGTGATCTGCGGACGCATTTTGATTGGTTGCTAGATCTTCTGCCCTCAGCAGACAGCTCAAGTTGAGGGCACACGGCAAGTTTTTCGCCTCGTGAGGCCAAAAAATATCGAACATGATTGATTTTCAGCTCAAGGCCTCGTGAGACAGAAAACTCACCAAAAATATGGCACACACGGCGACTATCTGCTGAGCAAAGGGCCTCGGATGACTTTAGCTCAGCTTAAAGCTTTTGTGTGCGGCAGGTATTAAGTAGAATGAACGAACAAATGACTAATATTGTCCTGTGAGTTCAGAGTTTCACAACAGTTATTTTTTTTTGTCTGGGTAGCGAGCTGGTCTTCTCAGCTGTACTACGGACGCAAGCGTCGGGAACGTGCAGCCCCGAAAAGTGTGTAGAACACCCTGATAACTAACGGAAAGCTCAATCTGGACTCCTGGTACAATAGTACTCGTTTGTTCGTTCATTCTCCTTAAAGTATTAGTTAAAAATAAAGGAGTTTTGCTGCAGATAATGCCTTCTATAGAGGCTGCCCCGTCTCTGCCATTATATGGATGCACGCCGAAGGGCAACTCAACATAGTAACTTCAAAAGGAATTAAAGTGATGCAGGAATTTTACCGTTGAGTAAATGAACGTATAAACTCCTAGAAATAAGGTCCAGGTTGAAAAAAGAAAGAAAGTTATCATTTCAGAGTTCTGGCTGAGGATGTCAGTAACAAGCCTACTATCTTTTGTTAGTGACTCTAGTCTGCTCATGCCTTTATTTTCCAACACTGGAACTTACACTACAGTATGTTTATTTAACTGATAGGATATTAGAAGTTAATAACTTATGAGTTATGGAATTGGAACTCTGAATCCTCGATTCCAGTTCTAGACTACTTTAGTCCTTTATCCAACTCCAGCCCTCCAGGGCTGAACTCCCCCAGGTTTTAGTTGTTCCCTGCTCTAACACACCTCATTCATTTTAAATGGATCCAACAGCTTGCTGTCAACTTCTGCACCACAACCCATTAATTTGAATCAGGTGAGTTGAAGCAGGTACACATCTAAAACCTGCAGGACTGTGGCCCTGGAGGACCAGGATTGGGGATCTCTGCTGCAGTAGCTTCTAGTCTGAGTGGTAGTGGGCGGCAAAACTCTGCTTCCTGCAGCATAATGGCCAAGGCAAACTAAAATGACATATACAGTCTTCTTCAAAATCATTTATACCCTCCTACTTAAGAAGAGAAAAAAAAGTCGGCTGTTTGTGAAATAAGTTGAAATTGACACAGTAACAATAAATAAAAGTTCTAGGAAAGTCATATGACATGATCAAAATTTTAAACAAACAAAAAATAAAACAGGTAAACAAGCATGATGGGACTCCGATGCATAAATTTTTTTGAGCAACAACATGAGGCAATCACTGCAATCAGGTGTTTTCTGTAATGTTCAAAAAGATTTTGGTCCACTGTTCATGGAAAAGGTGCTCTAATGTGTCTGGGACAGTTTATTATTATTATTATTATTATTATTATTATTGTTATTATTATTATCTCCAACCACAATTCCAAAATAATATCTTATTTAAATTATAATTTTGTAAATTTTTATTTATTATTAATTTCTTCAGTTTCTTGTTATTTGAATTATTATTGTGAATTTAGCCTCTTCTTTAATTGGAGGGTATGAATAATTTTAAGGATGACTGTATGTTACACATGAACAGCACCAATCAAAAGTTTGGGCACACCTTCCCATTAACATCGAATGAATATGAGTCTAAACATTTGACTGGTACTTTTCACTAATAACTGAGGGGGAAAAAACAAAAACCCAATCATATTAAATCCTGCTGTGAAGCACAGCATTTATATTCAGATGCACCTCTTTATTTCACCAGTTTGTCCATTAATGTTACAACATTTTACAATAATGAGGAGTCAGTTTTTAGAAATGACTGGAGAGAGTGGAGACAGAGGAGGACTGCTTCCATATGTCAGATGCACAAAGCCAAACACCTGAGGCTGCTCTCCGATGTAGCCAGGCCTCCTGCATGTGCCTCCCAGTTCCTTTCCGCCTTATGGTTATCTTTTTCTTCCTCTTGTTTACAGTTTGAGAAAACTTTTTTTAAAGTCCTCATAATGAGTGGAAACACTTCTTCTAAAGGTGGATCTCAGGTGTGTCTGTTTCCAGCTGACAGGTTACTGATGGAACTGGCTGAACAGGTGAGTGGTTGATTGAAAGGAGCCACGGTTTGCCGATCTCAACCCACTGCAATCTCACCTAATGACTTTATATTAAAGGTTTTTCGATTAACCCAGGTGGCACACTTGTGTGGTATAAGAGCAGCTTTTTAAAAAAAAAAAAGAAGATTCTAATGTAGATCAGACTACTCCACAGAACTCATTTCTGCTCTTTCACAGGCTGACAGCATCAGCTGTTCTCACTGCAACACAAGAGAAACAAAGACTTCACACATTCAGGCTGATGTCAATAAATGATAAAAAATGTAGGAAAAATAAATTTAACGCCACATTTATCTTCACATTTAACCAGAACATAACAGCCTGAGATGATTTAGTCGACAATGAGATACAATTCTGAGCATTTTTCAAGACTTAAAGTATTAATACCCAGAAACAACTGAATTACAGTCACGCTCAAGATTACTGACACCCTCCAATTAAAGAAAAGGCTAAATTCACAATAATAATTCGAATAACAAGAAACTTAAGAAACTAATATATATAAAAAAAAATTACAAAATTATAATTTAGTGAAATAAAATATTGCTTTTGAATTGTGGTAGGAAATAATTATAACAATAAAATAAATGGCTCAGACACATTAGAGCACCTTTCCTGTGAAATGTGGACCAAAACACCTGTCAATGGGGGTAAAAGTCTTTTTGAACATTACAAAAAACACCTGACTGCAGTGATTGCCTCAGAATGTTGCGCAATAAAAGTTTAGGTTCAGAGCCCTGCTATGCTTGTTGGCTTGTTTTGTTTTTTCTGTGTGTTTATATTTATTTATTTATTTTTTTACCACAATTTAATTTAGTGTTATGATTTCATAGAATTTTTATTTATTATTATTTATTTTTTCAATTTCAACTTACTTCACTGACAACTGATTTTTTTTCCTTCTTTAATTGGAGGGTGTCAATAATCTTGAGCACGACTGTATAGTTATTATCTATTTTACTAACTAAATCTCGCGATATTTCATGGTTCTGTTACAAAATCTCGCGAGAATTCACATAAATTTTGCAATATTTTCATATCAATACTGATATATTGACATTTAGAAACGCAGTCTTGATCTATTTTACTGACGAAATCTCACGAGAATTCATGAAATATTGAAAGTTTTTAACAAAAAGATGAAATCTCGCAAGATTTTCGAAGTAAAATAGATCGATACCGCGTTTTTAAAGGTGCCATGACATCAAATTTCACTTTTCTGGGGTTTTGGGTGTATAATATGATCCATTGTGCACTGATGAGGCCATGTGAATGTCCAGAGTGAGAATCAAAGTTCCTGTTTATGGTCTGTCAGCTTTGTCTCTCTGCTCAAAAACAGTTGAATCAGACAGCAGGCTATCATTCTACGTAGTTCTATCATTCTACGTAATTTAATTGCTCCAATAAGAGCACACTATCAAGTAAACACTATCAAATATTGGCATATCGGATATTGCCCAAAATTCCAATATCCTGCACCCCTAGAAATTAAGAGCTGAACAATATCAGATATCGGATATCGGTAAAAAAAAAGAAAAGAAAAGGCGATATCGAACATCCCTAGAAGAAAGTAATTGTTTTGCACCACATCACAACGTTGACTAACCCTGACCTGCATGAACTGGAGCTGCCCTCCAGTTTCTTACACAACACCCTGAGTTGTTTTTCTTCTTCATTTCTTTTTTATGCAGCTCTGGGATTTTAGTGAAGAAAAGAAAATGCAGGTCACAGCTCTAATATTCAGCAACCAGCGCCCTAAACGGCTGCACACAATGAATTTATCTGTGGAAATAGAAAACAGCAAACTTTAAAACAATAACCCATGAAAAAGAGGGTTTAGTCATGTTTGCTCCATCCATCTTTTTCGTGTTTGTAGCTCTGTAAATCTAATTTATAATAAATAAATGAGCAGCAACACAGTAGGTCCCAAAACCGCAGTAAAACAAGCCTGAAGAGGATGATTTAACAGTGGTGCGTTCATGACTGATCAAAATCCAGATTGTGTGTCAGCTGAAGAGGAAAAGCACTCCATGCAAGACGATAGCAACACAGTGACACAGCTAAGACGCCAAGCCTATACAGCTGTTAATCCAAAGACAGAGCAAGGCAGTCCGGCGTAGTGCCGCTGCACTGATTCTCCCGATGCGCCCAATCGCCTGAATTTAGATGCATGACGTACCACAGAACAGCCAATCCCTGCCTGTAGACGATGACAAGTAAGCTACAGCAGACAGAGGACTTAAAGAAAAAAAAGAAGCAAATCCTGCTCAGAGATGACAGCTGAACTGATTTTATTTAGTGTAAAGGTTCAAAATATTACCAGGCTCACTTCTCTCTGAATGACAGAAGTGAAATAGGCAGAGGAAATTGTCAATGAGGGGAAGCTGCCATCCTGTATGCAGAATGAAATACAGAAGACGGAAATCATTCAGTTTAAATTGACCTGTTATTCTATCAGAAAACAACAGACCAGGTCTTATTACATAGAGCGAGGTATTTAAACTTTCTCTGAGTTAAAGCAGTTTAGGCTGGTGTTACAGGGGTATTAGCATCCATCATCTGTGCAGCCAGCTCCAACAGTAAACCACCCTGTCCGACAGATTATATGAAAGAGAAAGTTCAATCTAACTTTAGTAGAAAGTATTTTAAATCCTTCCTTTCAATGAAAAATGGCCCCCTGGCCATTTTTACCCAAAGCAACTAAACAGGGTGTTTCACCTGCACAGACAAAATCTGGTCACAATGAGTGCAAAAAGTCTGATGAATGGCACGTTTTCATCTTTAATCCCAAAACAAACAAACTAAATCCTTCCAGTGTTCATCTGTATGTGATTTACTTGAACAAGTCTGGATTTGTTGAGTTCACATTGCTGCAAACCTCTGCAGAAACAAGACTTCTCAGGAGTGAATGGCATTCGCATTCCCCTTCCAGACATTATCACAATGCAAATATGCACATAAATATTCAATAATCACATCAATTTGACTCATTTCACTAGTTTCCTGATCGGGTTGTCAGGCTGCAGAGCGCAGTCTAATTCGATACCTTGGCCTTTAAGCTGCTTTCAGAACAGCAGATTGCTGCCCACGCCCACCCTCTCAACACCCCTCCCCAATCCCTCAAGAGATTTGGAATTGGAGGGTGCTTACTTGACATCCCATCAGTTGGCGGCTCACTAACAAGTAGGCCATAAACCTTTTTTCTCTCTTTGATTACACTAAGTGCACGGAGGCCAGATGCGACCCAGCAGTCATCTGTTGGCTTGCCAACAGAGTCACTGGAAGACTGGTGAGGGCAGGAGGAGGAGGAGGACGTGGGTCACTCGGGGGTCCCCTCCCTCCAGGAATAAAGCCATTGTTCTTCATTACAGCAGGAGACGCTGCTGGAGGGGTTCAGGCGGAGAACACGTCCATTTCCACACCTGTTTTCCATCACCGGGGCTCCTACCAGCTTGACTCTGGGCCAGACTTTGTTGTATAATTCGACCAGATTTAATACAGTTTTTCCTTTGGGGGGTAATGACAAAAAAAAAAAAAAAAAACAAAGAAAGAAAAACAAAACGAGGTCAAAGTCAGTGTCCACCATAACAAAAAGGAAGCTATTCTTTTCAAAAAAGTTTGTGAAGAGCTAAATGCAGATAAATGCAGATTAGGACTTGTGGTGAATCTCATTCAATAATTCAATACCTCGAGTCGAATGAAGGGGGTAACCACAAACTACACAATGAACTTATGCAAAATTCCTGAGTTGGCATTAAAGTTACAACAGTTAATTTGTTTTCCCTTTGTAAACGTCTGATTGGCATCGGGGTCACTGAGGACGCCTCTGCTCAGATGTCCGTCTATATCTGATCCAAAGTCCTGAAGCAGAGGTTGTTCAACATGGAAACTCTGCAGAGGAACACCAGAGCAGGTCATCTCCCACCAATAATGATGACAGAGCCTTGTTTAAATCCTCCAGTATGATAAGACAGCTGACGTTTAACCACCTGGGCAAAATCCTGAGAACAATGAGCCCGTTTACATGCACATCAAAAATCTGATCATTGTCTGATTTCTGATCATGCAGACAGCATAATCAGATCTCCTTTATCAAGTAATGGCAGTTATCCTATTATGACTGGTCGGATTAATGTCTACATTTCTCCACTCTGATGTGCATTTAGACCCATATATCTCATTTATTTGGTCTTTTTACAACGTTGATTGTGCATAAAAAAATATGTCTCATCCTTTTATAAAGATCTTCTATTATAAAGATGGTGATGCTGACACCCTAAGAGCAAAACACAAAAGAAAAACACAATGGTGTGCAACAGCGGGAAGTCAGAGTTTAACCGAAGCAAAGCATTCAAGTCTAAAAATCTGATTAGGACATCTTTTATCTTAAAACACATTTTCTCTGTTGCTGTAACTGACATCAAATAACTGCAGTGTTTAAACTCAATGATTATTTTAAACTAGTGCTTGGAGATACAGTATACCGATTCAAAGCACAATGGGCTCTCTGACTACTTCCTGAACTTTAGCCAGCTCCTCCTGTCTTTCATTACTGGACAGACTGATTAATCCAGGTGTGCCTGACCTCAGTAACCATGATAACTATGGCCAGGCACAGGGTTAGGGTTAGGGTTAGGGTAATGAAAGGCAGGAAACAAAGGAGCTGCTAAGTGGGGGGACCTTTTCCTCTGCTGCACCAGAAACCCACAGAAGAGCTGCTGTTTTTTGGGGGACCTTTTTCACTGCTGCACCAGTTAAACAGACAGACAGCAGGGGAATGGTGCAGCAGGAACTGTTTTTGGGGGGGACCTTTTTCACTGCTGCACCAGTAAACCTGCAGCAGAGCAGCTGCTAATGGGGGGACCTTTTTCACTGCTGCACCAGTAAACCTGCAGCAGAGCAGCTGCTAATGGGGGGACCTTTTTCACTGCTGCACCAGTAAACCTGCAGAAGAGCAGCTATGATATTGGAGATGTTGAGCGGTGGAAACAGAGAAATTTCGGAAAGTGAAGCTGCAGTTGAAGCTAAAGCTGAGCGTGACGACACTTCTACTGTGATACGCCGGTTTCTGGTCAGACAACTCGCTACTTGAAACACCGTAGCACTGAAGCTGTCACTGGAGGCAGCAACATGAGCAATCTGCTGCACCACCTCAGCTGCAAGCATGCCTGGAGAACCAAGAATGTGTGAGGCGAAGATCAGGGCCCTCCACATCCTCAGCTAAAATTTAAAATGTTAGAGGACACTCGAGTCAGATGACGCTTGTAGGTGTGTTTGTTACGACGATGAAGCAAGAGGTGGATGGAGATAACCGATGCCATCACAACCCTTGCAGCCACAGACCTGGTTCTGATGAGCTCTGTGGCGAAAGACAGATTCAGGGCGAAGATCGAGACACTGAGGATGTCAGAACGTTCCGCTCTCACAACATCCGGATTGGCTGTTTTTAGCCAGTCGGCTGCAGTAATTCTGTCAGTCGGTGGTTAACACCCCGTCATGCATGGGAACAAAGGAACATCCAATAGTAAACGGTATGATACGGTATATAATTTTGGTCATGAGACATGTCACTAATTATAAGCCTAATATTTGATCATTTGTCTGGACGGATCCACTACGATCAGTCCAGAGTTGTTGGTAGCTACACCAGACCAGGACCACAACATCCCCTGGTTACAGAACCTTTAAGCCCATTTACTTTAAATATAGAGTCAGTATTCAAAGAAGGGAAAAAATATTCTCTTAAGATCATGAGCTCTTGAACACACCATTCCTGACATTTGTTTACACTCAAGACTGCGCCATCAATCATCAGAGTGTAAAGATGCCAGCTCATGCACCCTTCAGATTACATGTCAGCAGTAATGTAGCAGTAAATAAAACTAAATGAAAGCACGCCAGAAACCAGTAATGTCCAGAATACAAATCATGCTGTCTCCTTTACATTAAACAAGACTTTGCACTCTGTATTAATCCAAGATGTCCAGAAGGCTGTAGATCAGGGTGGCAACAATGTCAGCAGAAAACCCAACTTCTTCCAGAGCTATGAGGTAATATGTCCCCGTAGGACTCACTCACTCTCACCACCATCTGAAGAGTGCAAACCGAATACATAAACAACTTAAATTTTCTCACTGTCCATCAACAGCAAGCAAATATTACATCTACACAGGACACAGAACTGATGCTCTCACCAAACATAATCACTCTCCAAGATCAAACACAAAGGACCATGTAAAAAACTAATATTAGAGTCAGACTGAGGTCACGGTGAGATAAGATTCTTCTGCACTGTCACTCAAAAC
Source organism: Atherinomorus stipes (assembly GCA_023101725.1). Lineage (NCBI taxonomy): Eukaryota > Metazoa > Chordata > Actinopteri > Atheriniformes > Atherinidae > Atherinomorus > Atherinomorus stipes. The sequence continues at coordinate 220,016 of JALJCO010001256.1, read as the reverse complement.
AACCATCACATCCAAACGTAACAGAGAAAAAACAGGTTTCCATGGTCAGTGTGCTGTGTTGGCACTCTTTAGTAGCACCTGTAAAACACCATCCCCTGCTGCTCTAAGCTCATAATCTCAACTACAACTGGACTTAATTCCTCTATAAAGGAATTGCATAGGTGATTAAATTGCACACATTAATGGGTGAATTAATTACAGCAGGAGCAAGACATGTTTGCAAGATTAGGATTTGTTTCAAGTCATGTGGGTTCAACCTGACTGACACGTAAAACAGAGAAATGTGTTCATCAAAACCTGGTTCAATTTTGTTATTTGCACACAGTAAAAAGTACAGTTAAAGAGGTGTCACAGCTCCCAGTTATTCAGTATTTAACTGTTTATTTTTGCAGCAAACTACCATGAATAAATGATAGTAGTGTTCTGCTAAAGTTATGTTTACCAAAACAGCCTACCGTAATAATTTGTAAATTGCCATCGTAATTTATAGGGTGATAGACAAGCTGTCAGTTTTTTGCTGTAAAACTTATTACATTTTTTTACTTATATTTTGTTTTAACTGTTATTACAATAAAATACCGTAAATAAATAAAAGTTGTGTGATGCAAAATTTATGGATGCCAAAAATGGCATACCATAATAATTTCTACAATGCCATTGTAATTTACAGGGTGATAAGCTTTCAATGTTTCCTGTACATTTTACAAATGTTTTAAACTTTTTCTGTTTTTTACAGTTTTTCACTTTAAAATTTATTAGATTTTTTGGGATAAATGCTTTTGTACTGTTTCAACTGTTATTACAGTAAAATACCGTAAGTAGATAACAGTTGTGTCTGCAAAATCTATAGATACCAAAAATGGAAGACCATAATAATTTTAACAATGTCATAATAACTTATAGGGTGATAAGCTTTCAATTTTTCACTGTACATTTTACAAATATTTTTTTAAAAATCTATTTTTTGTACTGTTTTAACTGTTATTACAATACTGTAAATAAATAACACCTGTGTACTACAAAATTTACGGATGCCAAAATGGCATGCATACTTATTTATACATTGCCACTGTAATTTATAGTGAAAAGCTGTCAGTTTTTCACTAAATTTTACGTTTTGTAAAATCAATTTTTTTGTACTGTTTTAACTGTTGTTACAAGAAAAACCAGAAATTGAATAACAGTCGTGTACTGCAAAATTTATGGATGCCAAAATGGCATACCATAATAATTTATACAATGCTACCGTAATTTATAAGGTAATAAGCTGTCAGTTTTTCACTGTACATTTTACGATTATTTTTTGTAAAAACTATTTTTGTAGTTTTAACTGTTATTACAAGAACATACTGTAAAAATTACAGTTGTGTCCTGAAAAACTTTTTTACAGATGCCAAAATGGCATAGCGTAATATCTTCTACATTCTCACCATGAATTTTATGCTGAAAAAACTAGCAACCATAGCTGCTAGTTTTTAACCGTAACAGATTTTTTTTTCTAGTGTAAAAGCCGACCACATGACAGCATTATCAGGTGTTTAACAGATGTAAAGAAAGAGATTCACGTCTCTGGATTTCCCAAAAATAAAGAATATGGCCATTTTAGCCAGTCCTTGTCTTTTAAAATGAATTTTATTTCATAGTTTTCACTATTATATTTTAGATCATCCAAGTCAGACATTAATTTAGGACTTCATGGGCCACTATACTGTTGGTTTTAGACATTTCCCTGATTAAAATGAAATGGCTCTCCTCAACAGCTTGTCACGTTGTGTTCGAGCCTGTTAATGATCCTTTCACTGGAATTGGGCATCATGAAACAGAGAAATATCTAAAACCTAAAGGACAGTAGCCTGCAGGGGGCAGAATGAGGCATCCCTGGTCTAAGCAGAACAAAAATATATGTCATAAAAGTAAAAATGACCAAAAAAAAAACTCCTTTCACATTCATTTCATCTTAAATATCTCTTTATAACCAAAATCTGATTTAATTTTAAAATTGTCCAGTAATTCTGAAAAGGTTTCTTCGTTTTGAGCACCTGGCCATGTTCCCACTGGAATAACTCATTCAAACAAAGTATGTGTGATAAATGGAGGGAGTTGCAACTTGTAGAACACAGATTCGTTTCTGAGAAGTGGTCATACTGGATAAAAATAAAGAAAAGAACCCCAAATGCATTTACTCCAAGTTGATGGAGAAAAGGGCATCACAGTCCTGACTGTCATGAATTTGTAGTGAAGTATGAAAAGAAATACCCTGAAATGCTGGGCACAATGTGAGCTTACAGTATGCAGCTGCTGGTAAATAATTGATATGCTTTGTGCAAGTGCACCCTGAGCTTTCTGTGAAATCAGTGGAGCCATTACCATGAAGGTAAAACAGCCCAGTGCTGTCCAAAGAAAAGAGGCTTGTTTACTCTGTGTTTTTGTTGACTCTTTTGCTGACTTGTTGCAAGCCAAACAAAAAAGAAAAACAACGTTATTGTAGGTCCATTTTAGTGGATAAAACTGGATTAAGCCTTTTGGATAATCCACAATGTGACAAATATGGACATCTGCCTCCCTGTCAAGCTCATCCTTAGAGGCTTGAACTACGCAGAAAAAAATGTATGTTTACAAAGAATACCCTCACACTGAATATGTACGAGTAAAAAAATCATTCATTATGTAGTTGAGCGTGTAAATACAAGGCTGCAGAGGTGGAAACAGCACAGGATCTGTCCACATCTTCACTGTATGAATGCGCAAAGATAAATAACCACAGACTGAGCGTGCGTTTCTAATAGTTCCAACAAAACAAAAAAAACAGTTTAAAGCCTGACTTTTCACAGCAGCACTTCATCCATTCTTGGTTATTTAACGTGTGATTGTGCAGACCGCCAACATCAGCAGCCGTATCGCAGCATCCCAACCAAAAGGAAAAGAAGCGTAAAAAATCATGTCGCAGTCTTCACCCTCAGCAGCTTTATCTGAAGCCTATCCGCTTCTCCAAACCATCTAACTCAGATTACAACAGCCGTGAGAAAACCTTTGATGTTCTCATGCACGGTGCTTCTGCAAATCCGGTATAATAAAAACACAGCCCGGAGCTGAAATACAAACTCGGGGAAAAAAATGTTTTAGCTTTTCTCGTCTCCCAGCAAGTGCTAATTCGCTGGAGAAGCCGGTGTAAGATGCGGTGCGGATCTCCCTCATGTCGGCGTGTGTTAGAAACACCGAGCAGCACTTGTTTGGATAAAACGTCAACTCAAACCGGAGTCGGTCTCCGGCAGTCTCGCGACTGGAAGCGGTTGGATGACCGTTGGAACGCAGTCTCAAAAACTGTTATTAAATTAGAAAACAACCGCAGATATGTGCGCTACCTTTGCGCCGAATTGATCCAAAAAGGCACACCAGTACCTACATTAACAGAGTTACGATCTGTCAACCACGAATTTCAAGCGCGGATGCGTCTTAATAAATTTTCAAAGTTGTGTATAGAGTTTCTTCAGGTCGCGCGTTAGCGGAGCTGCTGCATAATGCACCCGCACGCGCTGCTTTCTGAGATTTACAGGGTCTGTTATAAAGGAGCTACAAAAGTCACCGAGCGAACAAAAACGACTATTAAAAAGCCAAATGAGAGGCTGTATCCCTGAACCATCCTAGCAGCTGAAGACCACTCGACGTGTTCTTCCACAACACATCTTTTTACATTCAGGAGTTGCCAGCTGTGAAGCGGCAAAGCGACTAAGCCTCATGATGAGCTGTCCAAAGTGATGTATTCACGGGCAGCACCTCTGAAACGCTCGTTTGCATCCAAACATATGTAAATCTGCTTTTTGTAGTCACATTTTCAACTTTACGGAGAGCTTTTTCCCACTTGTACAACAACATAACCGACTACATCCAAAATGCTCTGCCGCGCACGTTCAAAAGATTGCCCTGTGCGCTGGTAAAATGACACTCCTCCGCATCCACGTCCGTGGAAATCTGACAACAGACAGCCTACATCGGTTGGATGGTAAAAGAATAGTCCTACCTTTGTGAAGAGCCGCTTGAAACAGGAATAAAAAGAGAATAGTCGCGAGAGAGACGCCGCGAGTGTTCGCCATGTTGGACACCTGCTTCAGTATGGCAGAGAGAGGCAGCTTCACCTACAGCGGGACTCGGTTAATGAGATGCGAGGAGGAGGAAGACGACGAGCTTCCTCACATCCACTTATTCCAGCTGCGATAAACCGCCTCACTTAATGGACCAGATTAACTTCAGTTTAAAATTACTCAGAGCTGGGGAAAATAATATTAATTCTAATGTGTTGCAGAGATATTAGGTCTGTTTGTGACATTGTGTAATCCTCATTGTGTGCCATTATTTATTTATTTGTTTATTTACGTTTGTTTTAATCAATAACTGAGGGCATCTCCATGAAGTTAAACGCATCCACGTGTAGTAGTAACGCTTTTATTGTACCAGGGCCAGAAATAAATTTGGGGGGCCTCGGAACCCCTGCCCCTCTGCTGCCACCCTGCTGGAGACACTGGGAAAACTGGGAGTATTCTGTATCCTGTTGGTTCATTTTGTTGCTGTTACCCTCATCATTGATGACTCAGCCACTGTGCATGCTGAAATGTGGTCTCATTGCTGGCTTGTGACATGGTAGGCTTACTGTAAAACTAAAGGCAGCTGATATTTGATGCCCCAGAATGGAAACATAAAGTTTTAAAGTGCAGTTTTCAGCCTACAGGAATGTGCACAATGAATTTAAGTGTACAATAAAAAACACATCATAAGGAAAATTTTAAAACCATAAATTTATTTAGAATTGCTTTTAAAAGAAGTTCAAATCCTAGCCTCCAGAATCTAGGCTATTTCTGTGATGCAACAAACAGTCAGAGAATGTTGGACAACTGTGTAAACGAATTGATGGATACCATGGCTTTGTAATAAGTATGATATTGCATGTATTGTATGATTGATAATATGTATGATACAATGTAATTGTGTAATATTTTAATTTAAAACCTAAGCTAGACTGCATGAACAACCTTAAAATCAGCTTTGTTGAACGGTGTGTTCATGAGCGCTGTAACAGGTGACCTCAGCTGTTTCCTTCTCCATCTTGCCAAATAAACTAAAATAGGCCAAGACCTCTATAAACTAGCATAGGCACCAACACCGGCAGAAGTCAATTTAAACCGGCCAGTGGCCACTAAACAGGACAGAGAGACGAAACGTAAGAAGCAGCGACAGTCACAACTGTGCTACGTTCAAGGACAGCTGAGAAATAACATAGTCAGCATCTGCCTTACAAGGATAAAGATTGTTACATACTCCAAGAGTAGCAAGACCTTTGTTCTTCCCCTTGAGGTTACAAGAACAAAAAAAAAGTTAATTTTCGTTAAGTCATACTCAAGGGGCAAACTCCGCTGGACAGCAGTGAACCCATTTCTGCGTTGCTCAAAAACCGCGTTGCTCAAAAATTGTAATAGGGGATTATCACGCTTCCATGTTCCGGTTTCCGGAACTTGAAACATTTAGCCGCTTCTCTTTTGGGCCAGTTCAACAGTAGCTGAATTAAATTTCCCTGCTCTGTTCTACTTCGTAAATTGAATAAACGCCAACCCTACTTAAATTTTCATGAATTTCCGACTGAAGTGATACTAAGGAAGAGGTGGATCAAAGTGATTCGCCGCAGTGAAGGGCCGAACTTTATAATAAACAACATAGCACGTTTGTTTGTAGCTGGCACTTCAATGATGCTAACAGCTGGCATTAGCAGGCTAGCGTAAGCTGACGTGCCTAACTTTGTGCGTCTTAAAACACACAAGCATCTAAAAATCGGGTCTGTACCCCCCCCCGTTTCCAGTGGAACGACTGGGGACTGCCAAGAAAGGAGACGCTTTCAGATGCTTGTGTGTTTTCAGCTGCACAAAGTTAGGCACGTCATCAAACGCTAGCTGGCTAATGCTAGCCTGCTAATTCTAGCCTGCTAACACCAGCTGTGTAGTCTGCCGGCTACAAACAAACGTGCTACGTTGTTTTATTATAAAGTTCGGCCCTTCACCGCGGCGAATTGATCGCTTTGATCCACTTCTTCCTTAGCATCACTTCGGTCGAGAATAAATTAAAACTTAAGTATGCTTGGCGTTTATCCCATTTACAAAGTGTAACAGAGCAGGGACATTGGATTAACCTATTGTTGAAATGGCCCGGAGGAGGAAACACCTAGATTCCGAAAAGCGTGATAATCCCCTATTCTTTCTTGATCGCCAGGGGCTGGCTGTAAAACAGAACAAATCCCCACAGACTCCCATGTCCAAAAGACCAACTGAACAGCAGAAATAAACATGTTTACTTGTTTACATGTTTGTTGCAGGTTGTACTGAAACATGAATTTCCCCTCGGGGATCAATAAAGTATCTTTATCTTATTTTATAAACATGTTTACAGCCTGGTTCAAAAAATTATTTTAGGGTTAATCGGTCAAGTTTACCTTCATGTCAACTGAGGGGGGTGAATTTTTTTTTTTTTAATATAATGTGACAGGTGGTTCCTTTGTGATTCCGGCGACTGCTAAAGGAGGGGAAAGAAGTACCGGCCATCGCCAGCAGGTAGTGGTTAAAACAAAAAAAGGTTTATTAAAGATATAAAAGTAATAAAATACGGAAGCGTATTGCATTCACCTGAAAAAAATAAAATTGGTCTGTTTTTCTGAATTAACGAGATAATTTTTACAAAAATAAATAAAAACTTTCTGTTTTTCTGAATTAACGAGATCATTTTTTACAAAAATAAACAAAAACGTTCTGTTTTTCTGAATTAACGAGATAATTTTTTACAAAAATAAACAAAAACGTTCTGTTTTTCTGAATTAACGAGATAATTTTTTACAAAAATAAATAAAAACGTTCTGTTTCTCTGAATTAACGAGATAATTTTTTACAAAAATAAACAAAAACGTTCTGTTTTTCTGAATTAACGAGATAAAAGTGAAGAGGAGGAGGAGAGAAAGAACAACTGTTTCCGTTACTTTATTATCTCACTGTTGATGTCTGAATAAAGAAAAGAAAACTCGGCTGCTTGTAAGAAGACGGACAGTCGGGCTGCAGAAAGGCGCAGGTGCATCGGACCAGAAACGCTGCTTTAGACTCAGAGAAAGTTTGCAACACAACCCTGACCTGTGTGGATCTGTACGATGCTGTAACTTGTCAAGACTTTATTGACAAGTTAAATAATAGAAATACTAGTTTATAAACATTATGCGCAGCCAGAAGGGCAGATGCGCTGGTAACTGCAGCTCCCAGGAGACACGGAGTTGAGTGGAGGAGATCCGTTTCTATAAATGAATCTATACATTAACGTTGTACAAGTGTTCATTCAGTAGACTGTTTCCTAGTTTAACTAATGAAAGTTATCGTTTCTTATGTTCCTGTCCGGGTCAGGCTCAGATCCGACCAGCCTCCATCTGTCAGCGCTGCTGCTGCTTCAGGAGAAACAGCTGGATGACGGTAACCTGACTCCCGCCACCTGGTATTTGCAATACCATCTGGGGAGGGAGTTAACCCGATGTCATTTCAAATTAGTCTTTTTTTTCTAAAACTCTTGCATGTGATTGGATAGAAGATCTGTCCGTCATCTTGACTGACACGCTACTTCAGCCACTCACGTTGAACCGAATGACGCAACCCGTGACGCAACTCAGAGCGACACCAGAGCCACCACGCATAGAGGATCGAGTTATCAAAACATGTTATCAAGCTCAAAAAGCTTCAGTCAAACAACATGGCGGCGGCGGCGACAGCTAGTACGAGCGGTGTACAGTCTGTGAACGACTTTTGTCGAATTTCAAGGAAGATATATTTGGAAGATTTGACAAAACAGTGGAAATAGCCAAATCAATTTCGTCGCTCTGATTCCTACGGCAAGCCGCCATGATTGTTGTTGTCTGAAATAACTGACTGACTACACTGCTGTCGCCTGTGCTTCTACATCACATCCGGCCAAAACGCCGCCCATCCTTCAAAAGTCCCACCCGCGATTAGTGATTGGCTCCTATTATTCTCTAACCAGACGAAATCACCTATAACTGTCGCCTTACTCAGATGGAGTGCGTGAGGAAAGGGAACGCCCCCGCGTGTACTTGTTGAACGCACCCAGATGATGTAAATCAGGTTAGGATGACGGTGCATTTCTGACCAATATTCTGTTGTTTGGTCAGACACCAACATTTTATAAATCACACATGGATTCAGTCATAAGATCATTTTTATGATCAGATGTGCGCTCATTTCCACGCCGGTTTGACCACTGACAGTTTTACGCCTGAAATGGCGTCAAGCTCTGGTTACTGCTGGTTAAGCAACAAATGTTACGTCACTCTGCGGAGACCGATTCAGAAAAACAGAACATTTTTATTTATTTTTGTAAAAAATGATCTCGTTAATTCAGAAAAACAGAAAGTTTTTATTTATTTTTGTAAAAAATTATCTCGTTAATTCAGAAAAACAGAAAGTTTTTATTTATTTTTGTAAAAAAATTATCTGGTTAATTCAGAAAAACAGAACATTTTTGTTTATTTTTGTAAAAGATTATCTCGTTAATTCAGAGAAACAGAACGTTTTTATTTATTTTTGTAAAAAATTATCTCGTTAATTCAGAAAAACAACGTTTTTATTTATTTTTGTAAAAATTATCTCGTTAATTCAGAAAAACAGAACGCTTTTGTTTATTTTTGTAAAAATTATCTCGTTAATTCAGAAAAACAGACCAATTTTATTTTTTTCAGGTGAATGCAATATGCTTCCGTAATAAAAGAACTTAAAAAAAATGTCAGAATAAAAAGTACTACAATAAAATAAAACTAAAACTATTAAAAGGCTAGGACTAAAAGGGGCTGAAAGGTTTGTGGTGGTCGGCATCTCTCTCTCAGCTCTCCTGGCTCAGTTCCGGGTCCGTGGCAGCCGCTCCTCCTGGCGGCCGCACTCCATGACCATAGGCCCCCCGGGACGCCACAGCCGCTCTCTGGCCCAGACAGTCGCTCCTGTTGGCAGCTGCACCTCCGGCCATAGGCCTCCTCCTTGGGTCTGCGACCGCCCTCCAACTCCTGAACCACTCCTGCCGCATCCTGAACCCCCCGAGCCGGGGGTCCTGTGCCCACCTGGCTGCGCCTCCTGCACCCAGTCCTCTGGTCTCTGTCCGCACACTGGCTTTTACCCTCCTGTGTCCAGTTAGTCAGCGGAGGAGTCCTTCTCTCCAGGTGCTGCCAAATAGTTCCTTAAAAGCCCCCACTAGCTTGGGAATCAAAACAAGGTTAAAACTACACAAAAAAACATAAAAAGTATGCTAAAAACCAAGCTAGTGGGCAAGCTCCAGTCTCTGGCAGCACCCATTTGATCACCCTATGACAATAACTCATCCGTTTAGATGTTATTTAATCTTGAAATTACACTTAATTAGGGGCAGGTCCTTTTGATTGACATGTGGCAGACTGGAAGCCGGCCTGGTGGCCAGTGGCTAACTATTAGCTCCTTGTCCTTATGGGGGTCCTCCACGCTGGGAGCTTTGCTTTTTGGTATGTGGGGTTGTTTCCATTGGGGGGCCCTCTTGGTTGGGGTGGCTGGGGGGTCCTGCTCTGCAATCGTATGGTTGTGGTGTGGGCCCCTGGCGGCCGGGACCTGGGGGGTCCCCCTGGTGGTGGCTTCGGAGACCATGATGGCTCCCAGTGTGCACGGATCCCCAAGATATCGTTTGTGGGTGTGTGTATGTGTGTGTGTGTGTGTGTGTGTGTGTGGGAGGTAGAGAATTGTCTGTCATTTTATTGAAATGTTGCTGATTTCAATATGTAAAGCACTTTGTGCTACTTTTGTATGAAAAGTGCTTTATTAATAAATTTAATTCATTCATTCATTGCTTGCTCTCGGTAAGGCCTCAGTCTGCAGCAGAGCAGTAAAATGGTGTTTTTTAGTCAGCTAACAGCAAGTCCAAACATGCTTGGGAGGCTAATCTTTGTTATCTCCTGTTAGTTTTGAGTTAGCTCGGTTTGCATTTATCCCAGTATATGTTGGCTGTCAATCGTTTGCCCTGTGGCCACGCTGTAACCATTTTAGTATTTTCTGGGAGTGACGACACGTGACTGTCTTTCATCATTGGACGATTTTATTAATCCAGGTGTGCCTGCATCAGTTACCACGAGGACAAAGGCCAGACACACCTGGATTAGTCAGTTTGTCCAGTAATGAAAGACAGGAGGCAACGGAGCTGGCTTAGGTTCAGGATGTTGTAGAGTTGTGCATAAATGCCCGTTCAGTTCAATTCTAAGAACTTTATTTGTCCCCACGGGGCAATTTAAAAGCACATAGAGCAGCAATAAATAGTCAAAAAGTTCCACAACACTATACATACACAAAACTAACAATAAAAACTCTAAAAACCATACAAATTCTAAAAACAATACATAAAACAACGTTATCACCAAGTAAAAAGTAGACCACAGGGAAAAAACGCATTGCGTTAACATGTGTACATCAATACAACTCGGCATGGTGTAATGGTCAATAAGGGTGCATTGTAATCTTAGAGTGTAGGAGCAGCACAGCTTTAGGCACAAACGTGGCCTTTCTCCTCTGAGTCCTGCATGCAGGGCAACGTAGCCATCAGCCTGAGGGTAGCCATTCAAACTTGGGGAAAAGATCATGTGTTGGGTCTTTAAGAATGCGACCTGCTAGTCTGAGTGTCAGATGTTCATAGACAGTTAGCAAGGATTTTAGAGGAGTCCCAATGGGCTCTATGCACGACTCCACTACTTCCTGAACTTAAGGTTGCTCTTTTGTTTCCTGTCTTTCATTACTGGACAAACTGATTAATCCAGGTGTGTCTGCCCAGTTACTGAGCTCAGAGACACCTGAGTTAATCAGTTCATCCAGTAATGAAAGACAGGAAACAAAGGAGCTACCTCAAGTTCAGGAAGTAGTGGAGTCACGCATACAGCCCATTGGCCCATTGTTTGCTCTCGAAAAGGTCTCGGTCTGCAGCAGGGCAGCAAAATGGTGGTTTTAGCAGCTAACAGCAAGTCCAAGCATGCCATACCTTTACCCCACTGAGTAGGGGGCTAATCTTCGTTAACTCCTGTTTTAAGTTAGCTTGGTTAGCATTTTGCCCTAGAGTAAATTGGCTGTCCATCACTTGTCCCGAGGCCGTTCTTTTCCCATTATTGAATTCTCCGGGAGTGACGACACACGTGATTCAGCAAAGATGTTGACGGTGGGAAACACCCGACTGGCTTTACTTTTAGCTCTTCATGAACCAATGGGTGACGTAGCGGCAGGTTCCTCCCTCTTTTTTACGATCTCTGGTCTGCGCAGGCTGGACTGCGGGCCGCTGTTTGGGGGTGGCTGCAGTGCATTATAGTATTATATGAATAATCACTAAAAATGACAATAATAATATATACTTTATTAATCCCAATTAGAGTGCCAATCAGGAAATTCTCTGCATTTTAACAATCTCAGGTTGGACCTGGGAGCAGTGGGGTGCTAATTAAAGCAGCCCAGGGAGCAGTTGGTGGGGGTTAAGGACCTTGCTCAGGGGTCCACAGTGGTTCACCTGGCTACTGTGCCAGGGACTCAAACCCGAGTCTGCCACACGAAGGCCTGTGACATTACCACCAGGCTACCCACTCCCCTAAATAATTATATATCACGAGCAAAGCAATGATGCAGAACCAGTTTTAGCCAACAGGTGGCACAGTTTCACCACAAGTGGGATTCAACCTGAGTTTAACTGTGAGATACATACTGTAATAAATTACAAATCAAAATAATTTGTATAATAAAATGTGAAAGAACAATTTAAAAAACTTCAAATTCAGCCTTTGTTTGAAAATACACAACACCCAATTTGAAAGCTGAAGAGCCATATATCACCAGGTGGTACTTTCCTGTTACGATGTGATTGTGAGATGTGTCGCTCGGTTTATTCTCAGCCTCAACAATTAAACTCTCGTCTTCAACTTTACAAACACATTTAAGATGAGACTACAGAGCTATAAAAACAGAGATGAAGAACTGTTTTAGCACCACAGAACAGCTGTTTTGTAAACCAAGTGCTTGCAAGGCGCAGCTCGAAGTAAAAGTCTTTTTCAGGTGCAGCTTAAAAATAGGACGGTGTGAAGAGGTGATGTGGGGCAAAGCACACTGCACTGCCAGCTGCTGCTGGTCTGGTGGGTTACAACAGGAAATAAGTGGAGCAGCTTTTGTGACACTCATTGTTCAGTGTTGTGTTCCTCCATAAAATAGTACGTACTTTATGGTTCTATTGTTTCTTGATGCCATCTGCCACGTCTTAAGTTCACAAATGCATTCAGTCTTCTTATGAGTAAAAATTAGACATGAAGTTTTTCTGATGCGGAGTAACATCTGTCATAACGTCACTTAATTTAAACCTAATTCTTAATGGTAACACATTATAGTGCATCAACGATGATGATGCCACAAATGTGATGAACTTGTTTAATTTAATCCGACGCGTTGGGAACTGGAAATCAGAAAAGTGGCTGAAGACCCTGGGGCAATATGGCCAGCAGACAAACCGGTCGACAAAGGTTTGTTTTCCACTTCCTAAAATAATGATGTTCAGATATTCAGTGTTGTAGCTGCCTGCAGGCGCCTTTCAATTTGAAGTCATGCTGTGCAACAATTAGGGTAGCCATATTGAGAAAAATTCAATACAAATATATTTTTGGTAAAATCAGGTGACAATAAGATCTGACAAAGAATCAGCTAATGAATCAGCTATTTCTATTAAGGATGGATGATTAAAAACAAAAGTTTTCCGTCCATCTTGTTAGTTTATGGTACTTTTCCATTGATATCAACAGTAATAAACACTTGCACTTAGGACTTCGAACTGCCTTCATGCTCGGGCCTAAATATCTTCATCACAACAGCCCCATAAATAAATCCAATGAATATAAATGCTTGAAATAAATGCTCATAGAATAATTATGAAAAAAATATTAATTAGAAAAATGAATAAAAATGAAAACAGTTAGGGACCATTCTCATCTGTTGTCATTGATGATGTGACCAGCACGTTGGTGACATTCGTGGGAGGCAAAAAGATCAACACAGCAGGTTTACTGGTACAGCTGTGTTCGGCTGCTACTGTTAGCATTTAGCCTTGAAAAAAGAATAATGGTACGTTAAACTTTGTCTATGGACTTTTTGATTGACATCCCAGGATGGGATTTAATTTTCTAGGCCTCCTGCTGACCCTAAACAACGAGCTAAATGGTTTGGTGCCATTCAACATGATATCTAACTGGAAGCCATGGAGAGCTCTCTGCTGTAGCAGCCAGATATCAGCACTTTGTTGGTGGTAAGTTTCCTGCTAATGGGCTCTATGCACAGCTCCACTACTTCCTGAACTAAGGTAGCTCCTTTGTTTCCTTACTGGACGAACTAATTAATCCAGGTGTGTCTGGCCAGTAAATGAGGTCAGGCACACCTGGATTAATCAGTTCATCCAGTAAGAAAATACAGGAAATGAAGGAGTTACCTTTTTATTTTTTTTAATTAATTAATTTATTTATTGATGAAAAATGCAAAATTTCATCATCAATTAAATACAATTATGTACAGATTAAATTCTACAGATCTTGCTCATAAAATACACTGCAAATAAAATCATGGAGACAATAAGAAAGATAGGGAAAAAAGAAACCAATAAAAGTAAATAAAACATAAGACAAAACTAGACTAGGGGGACTGAACAAATGTGACAGCAATAACTTTACAAAAGAAATTACAGCTTAAAATGGTTCCAAGCTGTTACAGTTTTAGATGATTTTTCATTTTGAGAGTATTTAATAGAACAAATGTATTGCCTGAGCTCACTTTGAAACATCAAAATAAAGGTTTTCTCCCAGTAAATTTGCTTTTATGAATATGAAATTTTGACATGAAGATGATAAAACTATAATATATTGTTTTGAATGGTCTAAAATATTGTCATTGTGCCCAAACAATACATTCCTCCAGTATAATTTGAAATTTAATTCAACGTTAAAACAAATAAACATACAGATATTTAACTAAAAATGTTCAACATATGGAATGAAGGAGCAACCTTAAGTTCAGGAAATAGTGGAGCTGCGCATAGAGCCCATTCTGTTTCGTACACTTTCCAAGTATATTTTTCAGGATTCTTGCAAGTTTCAGTAAGTTAAATTTAAGACCTTTTGAGACCTTTATAAATTAAATGTAAGACCAACATGATGCATTATTAAAACATTCAAATAATCCCAGACATTCAAAATAGGGGCGGGACTAGATTTTTTAAAAAAATCGAATTAATTACAGGGTTAGTCATTTATCAATCTTGATCAATCACATAATAGTATTTGCCCCCAAAAGTAACTTATAAAATTTTTTTTATGGATTTTTGTGGACAACTGAATCAAATAATAGACACAGACATTAACATTGTTGACTCAAGCACTACAGTACTCAAGAAAAATGCATTTAATTGTATTTAAATTAAAAAAATAGAAAAAGAAATTGAAAATATCCCTCGTAGCTATCTGAAACTTTCAGAAAGACGGACAGAATCAACTTCTTATACAGGGGTGCCCCAAAAGCTATTATCCTGCAATTTTTAGAACATACCCTCTCCAGCTTACCTGAATCATATGGCTAATTCCCTCATGAGCATGTCATTTAGCTCCCCAGAGGCTGGTAATGAGCCATTCATTTGGTTCAGGTGTGTTGGAAAAGGGATGCACACAAAATGTGCAGGATAGTAGCTCTTGAGGACCGGAGTTGGGCACCCCTGATATATTCAGTGTATTCTACTGTAAGTAGCCAGTGCTCCTCAGGAATGAATTAAAGTAAAAAATTAAGACTTGTCTAGATCAAATTTAAGACCTTGGATGAAAAAATGACCCTTTTTAAGACACTTTAAGGCCTTAAATTTAAGTTCAGAATTTTATACATTTTAAGACTTTTAAGGACCCTGCAATAACCCCAATTTTTGGTGAGCTGGTCTAAGTTTGAATATATTTATCTTTGTAAAAATTCTGATAATGCATAACTACAATGCAACAAACGGCAGTGGTTTAGCGTTATTACGACCAGACGTTTCATGTTTTATCTTACTGAATTGTTAATGCAAATACACAAGACAGACATCTCACTGACACTTATTTAGTCTTCCCTCAGGGAAAAAAATTATCAAAAATTTGACAACCCCATATCCCCAGCCTATGTCCCATCCATCTTTGTGTTTGTCTGCACACCAGAGAAAAGAAGGCAAAAGGAAGATCTGGAATTGTTTGCATGAAGACAACAAGCTAACAAGAGTTTTAATTTCTCTGTGTTAATACAAAAGTTACTGAGTTTTATTTTCCTTTGTGGTGTCAATTAACTAAACAGTCACATACCAGCAGTGTTTACTCTCAGTCATTGTAACATTTATTCCTGAATATAATTGGAGAAGTTCCTAATGTTTACATAGTGTTAACGTCATCTGGGTCGGCTGTTTTCATCTTTGACCCTGAAGAGGAACTACTTTGTTTGGGACACTTTCCACAGCTGAAGGTCTGATAACATCCTGCCACCATATATGTATCAGCTTCTAACGTCTTGTAAGCTTTTATTTCTGTGACTGCTGATTGATGAGGTAACTCAAAATGTCATGGTTCGTAAACTAATCCGGCATTAACTGTCTGTTGGCAGTTTGGGGGTTTGTAAACCAGGATTTTGAAAAATCGTAAGAGTCTTGAGCACCAACAAGCACATTTCTCAAAATATGGCTGTCTGAACTGCCTTGGAAAGTGTAAAGTATGCGAGCACCATCCTTAATGAGTGGCGGCTAACAGCAAGTTAATGTAGCAGTCACTCCATAGCAGGTACAGTCTTAGCTAACTTTTTTGCCACCCAACATGGCAGCGCGACCGAACAAAGTCATTTGACAGAGAATGGTCCATACCACGAGAAGGGGCAGTGGGTAGCGTAGCGGTAACGTTGCGGGCTTTGGCGTGGCAGGCCCAGGTTCAAATGATGCTAGTGTTATAATATTCAACAACAAATGAATAAAGCAATGTACTTAATGGTGGCTGTAAGCACCAAACCCTCTCCCTTCATATTGAAACAGATACAGTCATCCACAAAATTATTCATACCCTCCAATTAAAAAATAATGATTTAGTGAAGCAAAATACAAGTCAGCATTTAAAACTTTAAACGACCAGCGACCAACCCGCTAGCTTGATGCTAACTATTAATGGAAAATGCCATTGACATGCTAACGAAATTAGCATCTACGTCTTTACTTCAAAGATAATTATGCAAAATAGCAAGTAGGCTTTCAATTTCACCTCGATCATGAACATAAAATGCATTTATTAAAGTACTTAGAGGCATATGTTTCCTATGCTCTGTTTAAACAGAATTTTTAGAAACTACTTGTGCAGCCCCACTTGCTTAGTCTTCTTCTGGCACTGCACTAGCTTTAGTAGGCCTACATTCTGTCCAGTTCCCTATCTCCCCTAGCGGGGCGGCTAAGCCACTGCACTTAACCAGTACATTTAATGGTCATTTTAAAAAAAGAAAAGAAAAATCGATCCGTGGACATATGAATCAATCTTTGGAAATTAATATGAGGATCTATTCAGAATTGGAAAATCATTTTTTTAAACACAGCCCTCCTGACCAAGGTCCTCAAACCCCACCAACTGCTCCCCGCGCACTTCAGTTAGCTCTCAGGTTCAACCTGAGATGGGTTTAATTCTGAGAATGAGTTTCCCAATTGGCACTCTAATTGGGATTAATAAAGTATATATTATTATTAATGTATTATTTGAATTTTTTCATTTAGATTTAATTAGATGTAGCAGTAGAAAGTAGTAGTAATAAATACAATAAAACAGTGCTAATGAACCTGTATTAAACACAGCATAATCATCATCACGAACACAAGTAAGATCGTCATGACCGCTGATAGACTACCATAATCATGAGATGAGGAAAAATGGAAGGAGTAAACCGTGGCTCCATTTAGCTCTAAATTCTGTTGCCTAAAACTTATAGAGGTGAATAGCTTGTTTGGCATTTACACTGGTTTCAAGATATCCAAAAATTTGATTGGCAGATATTGAAGTATAGATTCCAGTGTATCGGTCATCCATGTACCAATTGCAGCCATCCATTTTTCATGTTGATATTGAAAAACAAGAATCTATCCTAATTCAACTGACAATGGCAAATGGGTACAGAGTCCCAGGTGAGCCCAGCCAGGATTCAACAAAACGAAGACTGTCCATGCAGTGTAGTTTGACCAACAGCAGAAGAAGAAGGTTGTTCTGGTTCAAGCCAAAGCATGCGGAAAAAATAATTCGGTCATATTTTATTTTCCAACTTTGGTAAAAATAAACTTGTAACAGAAAACGAATCGTTTCCCGTTTTTTATTTACTTTCTGCCAAATTAAAACCAGAAATATGGTGGAATCTCATTTTTTGTTTTTGATATCAACACGCAAAATGGATGGCCACGAGGTACATGGAACATCGATACATCCATCTCTGATTTGTATTCCAGGATGCTATGGCCCACCCTCTTTCTCTCTGCCATTTTACCAGAATAAGAAGAGACACAGCACTGGCTTTACTGGTGGTCTTATGGGTTTTAGTTTTTTACTGTTTGGGTGTTTGCAGCTATTAATGATGACTTAGAACTGATTTGAATCTCATCCAAAGATGAATCCAGGATTGAGTATGTATTGCATGTTGTGATCTTACATGATGATGCAACAATGCTTACTTCTGCTGATGTCATCTTTCATTGTAATATCATTGATGAACAAGGCCGTAAGGACTCACAATGTCTTCACCTGTGAGTCACTGTGCAGCCCAAACAACATCATCTGCAAAAAGCGATGATGCAATCCTAGCGCCACCATACTTGACACTCACCCCCCCCCCAACCTTGGGTCCATGAAAATGCGAAATGAGCTGTTGATGAGGCATATCCCTGGCAGAGCCCAACCCAAAACCTCATACTCCCCTCACAAAATCCCCTCAGGGCATGGTCATTAGCATACTCCAAGTCCACTGAACATGGCGAGTATTCCCATTTCATATCCCGTGTTTCTGACAGAGTGAAGAGCTGATGCACAGTTTCTCTTTTCTAGCATCCAAAAATATCATTGAAGCTGATCACTGTGATGCACTGATATTTTGAGTACACCCTCGAGTTTGCCGTTCCTTCTCTCAGTGGTACCCATTACAGTCTTACTGGCTTAAACAATACATCTTCCTGCAGCTTCAGAAGTTCCCGGAAAAAAGTAAGCCTAAAAGAGATTCTCTGCAGAAATATAAAAGCCAAATAAAGATTTCACTTTATGTTCAAGGATATGGAAGCATTTCATGAAGATTAAGAGGGAAAGATCTTGGCCTGATCTAATTAAAGAAAATGAATACAAGGGTTTGCATTTGAATCGCCAATGTCAAATTAAACTTAAACTCTTATGTTAAACTGTAGAGGCAGTTTTTCTTTTCAACACACAGTTCACCCGAGGCACATCATTACATACATAATCCAGCCATCTATTACTTCTCTTAATTTTTGTAAAATGTCAGGGTATGTAGAAATCCAGTTCCTGAGAGGATGAGCAGGAGCATCACCAAGCCTGAGGGTGTGCTGGGTTGGATTCCATGAGTTACCCTTTGGCATATATTCTGCCTTGTTCCTGTCCTTCAGTTCATGCATCACATTAAAGAACATAGCAGCCTATTTTCCCCGAGACAGGGTTGAAAGCATCTTATAGTGGATCTTTGTATTATGGAAGGAGTAAACTGGTGAAACACAAGCATGCCATTCCTTTAAAATCCTATTGGGAAGCCGGCCGACTCTACAAGACTTTTGGACCAACAAAAATGTAAGGTATGCAGCCATTATTTGTGGAATAATAAGACTTGTGCTTCTGCTACCTCAGGTCAAAATGTCTAAAAATGAATGCACTGCTGCTCAGGAACCTGAGCAACAAAGAAGACAAGGCAACTTTATTTCTGCATCACATTTCATGAACAAGATAATTCACTGTGCTTTACATAATAGATTAAAAGCATTACAGGAATGTGTGTGTGTGTGTGTGTGTGTATGTGCGTGTGTGTGTTTGTGGGGGGGGGGGTGTTAAAAGTAGATGAAAATATAAAGAAAAAATCATATTTACACATGGCAAAAAACATAATAAAATAACACAACTAAATAACATTAAAATTTTTAAAAGCAGCAACAGTTTGGATCAGTTCAAACTACGATGCAGATTTCATGGATAAAAAGAAAAGTTCTAATCTGGATTTAAGTTGAAGGTTTCATCTCCACTATAGATAATATGGTTCTCCATGTTTAGTCTGGGTAACCCTAACCCCTGGTCTGGACTCTGGCCTGAACTCTGGTCTGAACTAGCTTACCCGAGTCCTTGTATCTAACAACCGGGTTTATACTCCCTGAGCATCACAAATGCATTCTGGGACTTGTAGACAATCAGAAGGATTTTAAAGATTTAATCCATTGTCATTTCAATAATATTGTGTGCTCGCCATTATTATTGAATGCATTATGCATCATTTCTGTTTAAAAAAACCTTCTGGTTGCTTTGTTTCAAGCTGTTTTTGTAGGCTAGAAGAGTGGCTTGTGGTCAAACGACAGGCTTTTCCGGTCCTTCTCATGAATATCTGTGACGTGAAAATGAGGCATCTCTGATTGGCTCCCTCCCATGAATGTATGAAGGAAGAACCTTGTCCCCCCGCTCTGTGTGTGTAACCGAGAGTAGCAACCAGCTGATAACTACGCTACCACCCCGCTGCTCTGTGTATGTATCCGAGATTAGCAACCAGCTGATACCTACACTATTTGAGGGTTCATGCCGCCAGCTGCTGCTCGTTTTGAAAGGTTGTGGAAAAACTTACTCAAACTTACACACCAGCCACAGATGTGACTGTGATTGCCCCCTGCACTCATAACACAGGCAACCGTGGAATGACATAAACATGCTGCTGTGTTTGTAACAAAAAACTTGGACACAAAAGTTTACATTCCACTTACCGCCTGCGAGCTGATGGCTGATCTTCATGATGGTATAGATCCAGGTCATAGAATCAGCTTTGAAGCATAACCCTTGTTGTATTCACCCATGTTCATAAAGTCACCGTCCTGGAAATGAGTGGAACACAACACTAGCATCTTGTTATATCTCGTTGGTTGTGATGTACCGTAGATGAACTCTAGCCATCTCTTCCAATCATCTTCATTCTTGGGCAAGAAATGCATCAATGATACTTTAGTGCCACAGACTGCACACGAACGAGTTTGTTCCGCCATGCTAGTAAACAGTTAGCTAGCTTAGCTTCTCAACTCTGCAGCTACAGTCGCACCGTCTTCACTTCTAGTGTGAAGGGGGAGAGGAGGGATACCTGCCTTCCCATGGGCGGGCATAAACCCAAGTGGGCGACACCCTTTTCGATGTGACGTGGAAGCAAAAGGCTTTTCCTGATTCGCTCCGTTCTCTGTATTGTTTCTATGAATAGGAAACGCAGGCAGTGGAGGTGATGCACCACTTGCAAGCACAGCATGTGTATGTAACTAGGAGTTACCCTCCGTATTTCAAAAGTAGCAAGTGATACTGGTTTTCAGTGGATGGAGATTTTTAAAGTCTATTATCTGACTGACTGGAATCCAGTATAAACTGGAAACCAATAGAATGATGTTATACTGGTGTGATGTGTTCGGATCTCTTAGGCCATGTCTCAAACTCCACACTTCAGCATTTCAAACACTATTTTTGAGTGTGTAGTGCGTTCATATTGTCATTTAAGCTGAAAATTCAGTGTTCTGAAAAGCCCGAATAACGGCCAAAAACGCATTGCAAAACAAAGCACACTTCTCACACTAAACCCCTGCTGCAGTGGAGGCTGTATTGTACTGATTTAAGTAATGTTTATGAAATTATTCAAACATAATTACAAATGTATGGATGCTACCAAGCTGTTCACTTCCTGGGGACAGTTATGATTTGGTCATGTGCTTGAGGCCGCGGTTATACCGGCTCAGTAGAGTTAGATCACGATTGCGGTCAATGCTTGTCCGTCACTTCTGGAAAGTGCAGTGCTCTATTTGGGTCAGCATTTAGCGACCATAGTGTGCACTACAGACAAAGTATACAGTGCGCACTACACACTGAATTCCAGTGCACTCAGGCAAGTGCACGGTTTGAGACACGGCCTTAGTCCTGGTTAAAACTCTGGCAGCAGCATCTGGATGAGCTCCAGATGTTTACAGGTCTAACTGAGAAGCCTAGTTAAAGACCATTACAGTAATCCAGTCTAGATGAACCATGGAGGAGTTACTACTGGGCTTACTAGGAAGTCAAGTTAAAAAATCATTATAGCAGTGATCCCAACCCTGGTCCTCAAAGCACACTATCCTGAAGATTTTCCATGTTGGCCTGTTAAAACACAGCTGACTCACATCAATGGGTCAATAGCAGACTGGTGCAGAGCTTGTCAGTGATCCATTTAGTTTGAATCAGATGTGTCTTAGCAGGGCAAAATGGAAAGTCTTATGGTGCATTCAGAAAGCATAGTCCATGAGTCTCGGTCCGTTTGGGGACTCGGTCCAGTTGGGGGCGAGCGTGGTCTCCTGGACCGAGATCGCGTTCATGTTGCGCCAAACAAGCCAAATGGGCCAAGAATGAGACTCTCAGGTGCCACTGCTTTCGGATTCACTGTAGGCATTGATAAGACACACGTACAAGAAGAATCTCACAACTTCGGTTCCCTCCTCAAAGCAACATTATTTTTGTACGAGAAGCTGGGAAATGCTTTCATCAGATCAAATATCAATTAAAGCTTTTACTGCCTCGTAACTCCACGTCTGACCAGGAGCCATCTTTATAAGTACTGCAGTCCCACACGTGTATTTGTTGCCATAGCGTTTACCCACGTTGTTCAACTTTTGACCCACAATGCCATGCAATCTATAGTCCACTTCCTGTCTTTGGTTCACTTGAATCGGACCGAGACCTGCATTTCCAGGTGGGCCGAGTCCGCTTGTTTGTTCCGGATCAGAGTCTGTTTGCACATTCAGAACTCCCCTAAACGAAGCAGACTTTCCGAGCAAATGGACTCTGATTCGAATCAAAAAAGCTTTGTGAATGCGCTCTTAGGATAGTGTGCCTTGAGGACCAGGTTGGGAAATCACTGCATTACCATAATTCAGTCTACTGGAGATGAACCAGTAAGACTACTGGTCTTACTGGGAGACTTAACTTTTATTTGTGTTGATGTATAGGTAAAAAGCTGCCTTGGTGACAGCTGTGATGCGGACGCTGGAAGTCAGATCCGAGTCCATCAACAATCATGGACCTGAATGGTGGTTTTAAAAGCCCGAGTCTCCAGGGCCCAGTTTCTCAAAAGTAATCCACTGGGATTTTGGATAACGGATTGGATCAAATATGGGTCAAAAGAAAAAATGGCTCTTGGATTTGGATTAGATCAGGTAATCCAACTCTGGTTTTCATCCAGATCAAACCTTGAGCTTAGGTTTTTCAGACTTTTGTAGTAGGATTGGAATCATTTTGATCCAGAAAAGATGGATTAAACTGATTCCATAAGAAGGGTGGGTTCTGTGTGGATTTTAGGCCTAAAATGTAATCAAACTTTAACATTTGATCAAGAACACTTAAGTTGGATCATGCTGTGCAGCCGACATTTTATCCTATCTATTTAAAAGGTTTTCTTTTAATTTGTTAAACAATTACGCTTATGGGATACGGTAGGCTATATAGCCTGTTTAGCTTATGAATGGGTCTGCACCTGAGTATAAGTATGTTTGCTTCATAAAGCCCTCCTCAAACAGTTTTTTTTACTCAATTTTACTATTCTACTTGTTGCTCCTTTCACATCTGTCTACATAGTTAATTTCCTATCCTATTTGAACTCTTTGCCCAACAGCGGGTCTGACTTCAGGGTGGATTTCAACAAGAAAAGTTAAACTTTGGCATTGGTCAAAGAAACATTCTGTATAGTGTTATGTAGATTAGGTATTTGACTTAAACTGTAATAGTAATGAGCAGATCAGGTAGAATTAGGCTGCAAATTAAACCCTCCATCTTAGGAAAGTACAAAAGTAGCGTGTTTTATCCCAGCACTTACAGTACTCTTTTGCACATTTCAGCAGACATAATTTTACAACACAGCTGAATGCAGAACAGATGCATGATACTGACAACTACTGGTATAGGTGTAACACAGCAGTTGTCCTGTTGCAGATAATCTGGATTTGGTGATCTCCCACACTGGGTATCTGGATCAGATTGATCCAATCCAAAATTACTTTGAAAAACCGTTTTGAAACTCAGATGGATTACCTGATCCTGGATCCCAAAGGAAAGGATTAGCAAATCTGTATCAATTTCATCTGAATTAAACCTTTTGAAAAACTGAGTCCCGATGTTTCCCAGCTCTCTTCTCTCTGCTACCAGAATAATCCCAGTTTTGTCTTCATTTAACCTTAGAAAATTTTCTGATGAAGAAGAGGAACAGCATATTCTTCATCAGAAAAAGAATGCGTGTGCTTTTTAAACCTGAATGTGTTACTAGCCCAGCGCAGATCTGACTTTTACATCTAAACATGCAAGTAGTGGGTCTACAAGGAAGTGACCCCATGCCATCCCTTCAAGCTAATTGTGGCCCAGCCAGGTGGTTTGCTGGGGAGCTCCTCTACCTGACCCATCTAAGGTTATGTGACCCTGGTTGTCTTTCACTACATCACTTCCAGCTCAGTAATCAGGAGTAGTGTGGGCCCTCTGGGATTATATAAACCACAGATGCGTGTATTTTTTCTTTTTTAAGCTGAATTAGTTTGGTATCACTCCAAACTCCTGAAATTAGCCCTTGTCTGCAGTGTGGATGCGATTGAAAGGCTGTTTTCCTTTCAAATATAACCTTTTCTCACCCTGAACACACTGGTGTCTGATCCTGGTATCAACCATAATGTTTCACTGGTGAATGAGCTGAAAGTTGATGTAGAACTATCTCAACACATTAGGGAGGAAATCCTTTAATAGATAACCAATAGTTATAAGTCTGGTTGTTAATTTACCCACGTCACTGCTCCCACTGCAGAAACCTCAGAAACTGAGACAGAGTCCAGAACAAACAGGCAGCAGATGGAAAGCATAGATAAAACAGCAGAAAACCACTGAACATCTCCGCTTGTGATAACTGCACCAAGTTTCAAGCACAACAGCCCAGATGTTTTCCATTTTTCATCTCAATGCTTCCCAAACTATTTTCCTTGAGAACCCCCTTCATGCAACCATGAAACTACCAAAAGTCACAGACATAATCGTGCTTGGCTTTATGCTTTCATTAGCTAGCATCTAACCACAAACGATGCGTTCTGGTTGAGCCCTTTCCTGTCCTTTTATAACACTATCATTAAGACAACCATCAATCATATTGCATATTTAACTAATGAATGGTGCAAGAAAAATGACGGTTACCAGGACAGACGAGAATGCCGTTACTCCTCTGACCTCACTAAACACAGAATGCAGTCAAAGCTTGGATGGAAACTGATTGACTGCACAAGGTAAGCCGACATAGTA
This sequence comes from Atherinomorus stipes, assembly GCA_023101725.1. NCBI lineage: Eukaryota > Metazoa > Chordata > Actinopteri > Atheriniformes > Atherinidae > Atherinomorus > Atherinomorus stipes. Next base: position 195,373 of record JALJCO010001256.1, on the reverse strand, counting down.
GCTTTTTTTTATTTTTGAGAAAGATATGAGCTTTGAAATATTGCGGTATAGCAGATTTTGAAGACCCCATTTATTCACTCTGGGACCTGGTTTAAAAAATTTTTTTCAGGCTCTTAAAACTCTGGTTCCATGTGAATGAAACATCCAAAGGATAGAATACATAAGCAGATACGCCTCAGGTTGTCTCTGTGTGGACATGGCCTTAATTTCAACAATTACACAGGGTCCATACACCTCATGGACCCTCTCTGCTCTTTGGGGGTCAGGCACCCCAGCTTGAGAACCACTGCTTTTTGTGATTTATTTTGTGTTGAATTGCAACTTAACAAAGAATGAAAATAAATCATTTAAATATGAGTTCCAAATGAAAGACTGGCATTAAAGCTGTGGAAATGAGACATCTCTGATGTGTACTGTATGCGGAAGTGAAGAATTTTAGTGCCTTACTCAAAAAAATCTTAAGTTTAAATAAAGCAATATGTGGCCATGGACCACAGCAGCAGGGCAGACAGATACAGGTTAATACCTTAACCAACCACAAGAGGACCCACAGGGCTCATCACTTATTTAAATACCTTATGACAACAAATAAACAGAATGCTCCCTCGTGTTTTGTTACCGCAAGGGCCTACCGGATATGTGCTTCTTTCTCAAAGCAGGTTTGCTGACGAGACAAATCTTTTTCTTTCAGGGTAGATGCTTCATTTTATTGCTGCATTCCACAGTTCAGCCTTGACTGACTGCTCCCCGAAAGGAATTTAAAGATCAAAACAAGCTGACACACTGTTCCGTTGGCTCAGATGAAAAATAAATCATTCTTAGCGGCTGAAGTGTAATGATTCTTTTATGTAATATCTTAACATATTCCTTGACTGGCTAAATAACATGCTTCATTTAATCAGACTTTTAGAAACCTTTAAGTTAATGGTTTGTAAATGCTGCAGGTAACTGGGATCGTCTCTGAAAACTACCAGCTCTTTCTGATGATGGAGGGATGCAAGTTTTTGATTGGTGCTAAGGGACGATGATGACGCCGATTATGAAAGCCTTGCCTTTTTTCAAGCCATGTAAACAGTGGAGCTTCAAGAACTATGTCAGTTCCTCTATCAGTTGCTCCTGCAGATGAAAGGATGTCATTCAGCATCAAATACCAAAGGAAATTTCTAAAGGCAGTGCGTGACAAAATCAAAGGTCAATCAATGACAGAAATAAATGTTTCATTGAAAACTCTGTTGGTATTGAGCAGTGGTGGGCCGTCAGGGCCAGCAAAGCTTTTCTGCTGGCCTAAACACTATCAGAAGCACAAACCTACATTTACAACCTCAATTCTTATTTTATCTACTGCAACTGTATTAATTTATTCCCAGCAATCCATACTCTTAATTTTGTAGTGTTTCTATTGGCTGAGCTGCAACTGTTAGAGGCATTTCTGCCCCAACTTCATCTAAATTACTTCATCTGCTGTCATTCAGCTTTGCAGACATAATGAGCCAAGTTGCATGCCAGCAGCTCTCGAGGAATAGACTAGGACACAGAGCAGGTGTCCATCATGCAGAAGTTGGGGAGATCGATTCCAGGTTTCTCCAGGCAACATGCAGCCAAAAAACCTAAAAGGATTTAGGCTACGTCAAAATGAGAAGAACTGTGGATCGTATATATAAACTGAGTGGATGTTAAGAACGTAATACAGTCCGTATTTTTGTGCACAAACGACCTAATATGGGTGTGATTTTTTTAGAGGACCTGTTGATTTAACATTGCACAGTTTTACGTGTCAGCAGCATGTAATTTGGAGCAGAAAAATTTGTGTCTGGGGACACGAAAAGCATCCCCATTGACTTAAAGGTTCAATATGGAATATGGACAGAACAGCGACATCACGTGTGTCTAGGTTGTAGTTGCAACGGCAGAAAAACAACTCCAGCTGCTGGGATGCCAGGCTCGCTGCCGATACGCAAGTGACCAACAGTCTGCAGCACGTCCAACAAGTAACACAGAGGAGTTTATAACTGACAGCTAATGTTAGCCACATTAGCAAACAAGCTAGCTTACCGATCCAGGAGGGAAGTCGCGATTTCCGTGTTTTGACGCCGCGGAAAATGTTTATGTGGGTCCATATAGTGAAGTCTTCACCTAAATTTACTCCAGGTTTTGCTCTTCTCAGGTCACTCCTCCTCAGAAACAAATAATATCTCCAGGGCTCTGAAGCAGCTTCTTCACTCGTCTTGTCCACTGTTTGCCCCTGTAGCAGCCTGACTGTGCCCAAAATATTGTTGCCACACAGAGATCGTATTTGGCAACCCGCAATGGCGGCGTGTATTGGCTTATAGACGTAAATAAAATGCCATTATCGAACCCGTAAAAAATTTATTTTGTAATTATTTTTAGGCTAAATATAATTTTTCTAGGAAATGTTGTACTTTCATTCTGTACCCACCAAACGACCTGTGGAGGTATTATTCTTTTTAAAAATAAAGCTTTTAATAAAAATGTTCCATATTCAACCTTTAACATTGCGCAGCTTTACGTGTCAGTGACACGTAATTTGAAGCAGTTACGTGTCGGGGACACGTATATGAGCAAAACCGTTCGTGCTCATGTCACATATTTTTGTGAGATCAGGTTGAAGAAAAACTAGTTCCTACAGATGTGGGCATGAAAAAAGTTCTTCTTTCTGCCGACTGCCAGCCACTTACCAGCCACTTACCAGCGACTTGTCTGCTAATTCAGTTGCACAGAGAAATGCTTGTGTGCCCAGGGGAAACGATTTCAGAGCATAAATGAATGCCCCAGTTAAAGTGTAATGATTCTTTTATGTAAAGAAAAGAATCATCGTTCAGCCAGTGATAGTGCACTATTCTTGCACTATCACTGCGCCAAAAGGCGGAACTTTTTCATGCCCGCATCTGTACCAGTTGGGTAAAATTTAGACAAGATTCTGAAATATAGTCACTTTTTACTGTATTCTAGTTTGGTGGGAAAAAAAAAGTCCTTATTTACCAAAAAGTACCAAAATATTGATATTCTGACATGAAATTCAATTCTAGAACATTAAAAGCTGGTATCGAAAGTATCAATATTTCAGTATCAATCCACACATCACTATTATATACACTTGGGTTAAAAGTTTTTATGGCCACAATGACAGCTGGAGGAGGAGAAACGGACTTAGTCTCAGACACTAAAAACATTTTTAGGTGTCATGTCAAGAAAACTTTGACATGAGGCGCTTTCGGACTGTGGGAATCTTTTGGAGTTCCTATAGCCTTTACGGGAACCAGGCCATTTTTTTGCTCATTCGGACATAGACTATAGATGGGTTTCCCGTTTACAAACATTGGCAGTTGCGCGCCCAACCAGGGGGCAAAAAGCCTGTGTTTTGTACTGCAGTCTACGGCCAAACACGCACTCATTCATAAAAATGTAAAGTAACCTGACGAAACAAACAGAAATCGTTGTGTTTTAAATTATATTGTATAAATCTGTATTTTGATGACAAAAAAAAATACCGACGCAGCATTGCTGTTTTGTGTTTCTATTACCATTACACTATCTTGGTAACAGAGTCATCACCCGGAAACGGCATTTTACATGTTAAAACATGAATATTATTAGTGTTGGACCTCATTTGAAATTTGTTTGAAAAACTTGAGTTAGAAAGCGACTTGAAAGACTCTTTGTTAAAACCAAAATAACCCTCAACAGTCTGCTGTCTACAGCAGGTTCAGCTCCGGTATCGTCCTTACCACCTACAGGAGCAACTTTCACTAGTTTGGGATTAAACCAGGCAAAGACGACATCATCACTACGTTTGGAAAGGAGGTGACTCCAACTGTTGGGGACTCACCTGCATTGCTGTCGGTAAGTCTTGCTGCTCGTCTCACATTGTTTGAATTTACTCCACAAGAATGAGCCTCTATGCTGTTTCAATGGACTTCCAAAGCTTTCTGATTCCCGAGGGCAGATGCAAGCATGCACGAGTGCCGTATCGTATGCACAAATGACAAAAGTTGTCTATTCTAACACACTGTACCTTTAAGTAACCGTTAGCTCTTAATTAAATGATTCAACAAAGGTCTGAACAGACTCAGGCGTTACAGATTGAGCTATTTGACAAGCCAGCCTACTTTTAAGTGTCTTGTCTCCAGACTAAGTGGGGCACCACCAGTATATCTGGTTCCCCCCACAGTTCCCATGCTCAAAGAGCACTTTCTCCTGTTGACTTATGTAAGGCCTTTATAATTTGATGAGGGTCTGTCATGAGTAATGTTGCTGCTCAGTTGTTTGCATATTTTAAAGACTACTGAGAAATCCTGTCACAACATATATGCTGACTCGAATGGCAAACTGAAAATAGGCTGCCTAGGTTTTGCTGTGGAGGGAAAGTGGTGAAAGAACTGATTAATATCATCATTTACTAACTGAACAAACAACATTGCCACCTACTGGAACACCCGCCCCCACCACCACCTCCCAGTAGGGTAAGTCAAAGGAGAACCTGAGCAATGTGGATCACAGCAGATGCTGAGATGGTCAAATGGAGAGTGAAAGTTATGCTGCAGCTTGCATTTCAGATAAATGCTGGGATGGACAGCTGGCCAGCATCACAATCCCCAGAAGTGTTAGCATAACCTTCATCCACTCTCAGGCAGAAAGTCTGTGTCAGGCCAGTGTCTGACAGCGAGGAAAGATAAACAACCTCACACACATACACGCACACACATACACGGATAAAAGAGTCCAACATCCCGGGTGAAATCCACACTCAAACAGATAGGAGGACACCGCATGTGGTGCTGCAGCAGATGTACTGACCTGCTTCTGTATCACAGCTCTCTCGGCCACAGAGAAGCTGCAGCTACTGAGCTGAATGCTGCTAATGTCAGTCACATGACAATGAGAATAGATAGGCTATGAGTTTCAATTTGAAGGTTTGCACAGTCAGTGCTTCCTTTATCGCATGGGTAGTTGTTGGGGTGATTCCAGAGGAGGAAAAGTCTCTGCTGCCTCTATTTTTCCCTGGACACTCACTTTCCCATGATCTGAGAGCATGAGGGATTTCATGATGAATGATGTGGATGGATAAATAGCTCACCATGTTTTAATCCCCAGAGTCAAACTGAATTGTGGGTAAAATCTCTTGGAACATTTTCATGTGGTGATATTCTAAACCAGCATTTACTTTCTATAAATAACTGGAACTTTATAAGGCTTTTCTGTGTCAGGCTAGATTGGCTATAAAACAAATAATACTTTTTTCCAATGAGTGAAATGTTTAATGTTGAAGATTAAAGAAAAATAACAGAAGAAAAAGGGAATTCTTAAAGTTAGTACACTTAAATGCAGACTTACCATGGTGGGAAAATTTTAAAACAGTGGTTCTCCATCCTTTTTTAACATTGTACCCCCTGTGGACTAACTATTCAGTCAATTACCACCTAAACCAGGGGAGTCACTTTACATCTTGGTTCAGGTTCCACATTCAGCTCAGCCTGGTCTCCAGTGGGTCGGTCCAGTGAAATAACAGCAAAATTAACCTACGGTATAAATAATGAAAACTCCTCATTTTTCCTTTTGCTTTAGTACAAAAAAGTACATTGTCAAGAGGTTTACCTTGAATAAAACATCCTTTTAGAAAATATTACAGTCTTAGAAATGCTGGGTTGAAACCAACCCAATCTGGTTAGTTTACTAACCCAGCGCTTGTTGGACAGAACATGTGCTGGGTTACATTAACCCTCTACATTGGGTTGATTCTTTCAAACCAACAACTGGGTTGTTCACGTAACCCAATTCAGTGTTCACATTTACTTCACTGTTGGGTTGTTTAGACAAACCAAACAACAGGTATTAGATTGGAAATGACTTATTACAGTGAAAAGTGACTTGTAACTTGACTTGCACCTGCAGAAAAAGACTTGTGATTATGTCTGGCTTCCTTTGCAGGGTGGCTTTAGGAGTAAGGATAGACCTATACATAGGCTGGCAGATATTTTAGGCCAATATTTGTGTTTTTTTTTGCTGGTATCGGCATCAGCTGATATGTCGGGTGTATATATATAGCCATGGAAAAAAATTAAGAGACAGCCTTTGTCATACAAAATAATTGTTATGCAACTGTGGTGGGAATCATGTGACTATACAAGACAGAAAAGAGAATATAGAATGCCTAAAAGCACAGTTTTTGGCAGTACAATGCCATAGCTATTGATGTGAGAACTCAATGACCAAAATCAGTTATCAAGAAAAGCATGGAAAATGGCGAGATATCAGTTCTTACCTTAAACTCTTCTGAGCTATTTTTGTTGTTATCATTATATGTGTCCAGACAAATGTACTTTGAGTAGTACCAGACATTAAAATGACCAAGAAATATGAGAAAACAAGGGTGGTCTCAAGGTTACTAAAGATTCACGGTTCGGTTTGATAATTAAGACATTTTTTCGATTAAAAAAAAAATCAGTACTCAATACACAGTGCTCATCGCTCGATACATACCTGTATGGATCAGTTTGATACAAATACATGTATTGTTGCACCTCTAATATACTGTATATATATATATATGTATATGTGTATGTATACACTACTGACAAAACAAAAAGATAAGGATATTTGGCTTTTTGTATGATGTCAGAATGAATCTTAAATCCACTCCAACCTTTCCAGGGGAACTGAATTAGACTTTCTCTAAACTTTTCAATGCACATGTACATTATTCAATGGTTAAATATTTACTCTGTATCATTTTGTTCTCCAAAAACCGAAAGTTGAATATCCCTAACTTTTTGTGAGTAGTGTGTGTGTGTGTGTGTGTGTATATATATATATATATATATATATATATATATATATATATATATATATATATAGAGACCCTGAGCTTTACTTTTTTGTGCATTTTTATTTCTTTCATGGTATTTGAAGTCAGTATGGGCATAATAACTATATAAATTATATTAACTATATAAATAAATATTGTTGGGAACAAGGAAAGAAACTCCTGTTTACTTCCGCAAAATGTTTAACACTATGTGTAAAATATAACAGAACAATCAAGTTGTGATTGAAGTCGATTAAAATATCCCCCCCGCCCCGCAACTACACGTTCCTGTACAGCCCTTTACATTACACCGCATTCTTCAGGTTGAGAAGTTCAGTAAAGCTGCAGACATGACAAATGTAATGGAGCCATCTCAATATCCAAATGAAGAATTACAGAAGGTCTCACATTGGACTGATTTATTTGACTCAGACTACAAATGAAAATAAACTGCTGTATTTTAGCACTCACCATCTTTAGACTCTTTGATGAAAATTTAAGCATATTTTTACACCTATGCATGACAAGGAGAGCAAAAGAAAATACTTTTTCCCCCATAATTTGGATATTCAGATGTATTACCATTTTATTTTTCCATTTTTGCAACTATTACTGGATTTGGGATCTGACACTCCACTCAGGATTTACAGTTGAAGCAGAATTTCTTGCTTTGTCTTTAGAAGCTCTGGAAGGTATTTTGCATATTGTGCAAACTGTGGCATGAAAGATGTTTTTATTCTTATTTTTATTTGCTTTAAAGGAGAACTCAGTAACTTTTTTACCTCAATAAATGCTTTTTGGAATCCCTGTGGGGCTAAACAAAGTGTTTACGGAGCGATTCAATGTTTCCCCCCCTCCCGCCGGTGCCTCTGGCCTGCGAGCAGCTCTATGCAACTTTGCCTGCGCTGACCTGAGCAGAACTTGCGACAACAGAAACCGCTGTACGGTGCTCAGGTCCCCTATCTACCGAGCTGCTTCCAGCTCTGATTTGAACCAGACTACCAGCGCTAATTCGAAGAAAACATTTCTTTAGCTTCACACCACCTAAACACCGTGCAAAATAACAAAACCAACTCCTTGCTGGACCAGAGTGATTCACGTAGCTTGTGCTGTCTGGGCGCCGGGTGAAGCATCACTGCTTCAGGCTCAATAATCACTTGTCATGTCTGCAAAAATTAAATAAAAGTTTGTATTCTTACCTGCTACCCGACAACACCAGAGAAAAATATAATCCACGGCATATTTACCCGCAAATCGCGGGTAAAACGTCCCGTTTCAGAAGAGACAGGTCTTTGCTTTGAGCAGAGGGAGACGTGGTGCTGCTACCAGCACAGCAAAGTAGCATCAACAAGCTAGTAAAAGCTTAGAAATATATCCAGGGATCAGAATAGAGGAAAGACAGGTAGAGAAGCCGTCTGTGTGCTGTGGGAGTGTAGGGGGGTTAAACTTTACGACAGGGAAAGGACACCACTAGGGGGAGCCCCTAGCTGAAGTTACTGAGTTTTGCTTTTATGGTCCATTTCCTGTTCTTGAATAGCATCATTACTGTTACACCTGACCAAAATTACCTGAGACACCTTAATGCAGAATTCAATGAAATGTACGACAGTCCTGGTGTAAAAACTTACAATGTTGTTTTGGCGACACAAGAACCAGTGACTAGATTAGCAAGGTCCAAGAAGTGAGTCGTTATTTGAATTGACCTATGGCTAAGCCACACCCCCTCCTTCCGCTCGGACAAACAATCAACATTTGGTGACAGGCGCTTTGTGACATTTTGGGAGATGACAGCTGGCATCACAGACAGCAGACGCAGGATCAGACAGAGACACCATGACAAGATAAATTTAAAAAAAAAAAAAAACGTTTTGAAAAACAAACAAAAAAACATTGTTCACAAGTTTGAAACTGCGAGTAGAAATCAAGCCTGTGAAGTCTCTGGAATGCAACAAGTGTCCGCTCCCTCAGTTTCTTGCACAAACTACTGCACAGCTGCTGTTTTTGTGCCAAAAAAGTGATCGTCTGCCAAAAAACGATTAAACAGCCACGGGAGCGGAGTAGAGTCTGGCTGCAGCTTGGAAGCCAGAGGCCCGTCATTACCAACGTAACTACATGACAGCTAGCTGACCTCTAATGTACCATTACCAGAGTACAAACACTAGCACGTTTGGCTAGCATTAGCTAACTCAAACTAACATTAGGGATGTTAAAGATACTTTATATTTCTTTACAGCAAAGTGATGTTACCTCAAATAAAATGTTGACTTACCTCAGAACAGATGTAGACATCCTCGTTAATTTTATCCATGTTCAGTTAATGTTGTGGTCTGCCGCACAACTTTATGCAAACCAGACACTTTTCTGCTTTGAGATGAGGCTTAGGAAAGAGCAAAAAAATACAACCCATCGCCCAGCCTCTCAAGATACCTTGTGTTGGAGTTGCATGTACCCCATGCACACTGTTTGACCATTTTTAATTAAAAAAACACATAAAGACACATAAAAATGGATTAACTTCAATAGACGTTCAAGCAGACTGTCCGAGTGTATTGGATTACCTGTGTGCACTGCGATTGGTTCATCACATTTGGGGTGCGGTTTAGCCATAGGTCAATTGTCCACTTAGTTTGGACATTCATTCAGTAGGAACTCATCACCCTGTCTACCAAGTCAACGCCGCCCACCAGCATGTACTAGTATGCAACATGGTCACATGATACTCTCATATTGTTTGTCTCTGGTGGACCACTGCTGCAGATAACTTTAGACTGTTCAGCGTGAACAGATGATGGCATCAAACTTGGGGGGCAGTGCCCCCTCTTGCCCCTGCCTGACGCCGGCCTCGCTCCCACCCCTCTGTTACAGGAGGCGGAGGTAATGTGACGTTGTCCTGTCTAAGCTGTGACAGCTGATGTTCCCACGTAGTTTACCTAAAAAGCTCGTAAAACGTGGAGTAGCATGAGCATCTAGCATGTAAATGAATGCCAGTTCCAGTTGAACCGGACGTTGCTCGCATATTTCACGCAAAGGCTCATGGGGCGGAGAAATAAGGTGGATACATATTTTTGAAATATGCATATCACATGGAATTAAAGAAATTACTTTCTTACACATTTTATCACGAACATCACTGTTATTTCTGTCTTTTTTCTTATGTGGAATGAAGCATATGGTGGAGGGGAGTGGGTAGCCTAGTGGTAGCGTCATGGGCTTTGGTACGGAGTACCCGGGTTCGAGTCCCCGACCCGACTCCTAGGTGAACCACTGGGGACCCCTGAGCAAGGTCCTTAACCCCACCAACTGCTCCCCGGGTGCTTAAAGTAGCAGCCCACTGCTCTCTGGTACTTCTGTACAGAGATGGGTAAAATGCAGAGCCTTAATTTCCTCTCGGGGATCATACTAGTATAACCAAAAAATTGATTGCGGGCTCTCTCTTCTCACCAGAATCAGCCACAAGAGCGCGCTCTCCCCTCCTCTCTATCAACCATACTGTTACATTTTATTTTGTTTTTCTCTGTTGGAACATCATTCACTTGGTCTGTCCTGATAAAACTTTGTTTTGGCTTTGACCCTTGCTTCGTGAACATGCTTACAGACAGGTCTAATTCTCATGCGTATTCTCGTGACAAAAGTTGGGGATAAAAAGAGGTCAAAATGAGCTCATTAAATTTTCTTCCCACCCAACTATAATTAAAAATTAATTTGAAGATAATTTAGGAAGGATTGTTTATGTAAAACATTAGGTTATGACACCTTTTAGTTCTTGCTGCCACCGGACATAACGGACCAGCACAGCGGGCTCACCATCCTGTTTCTAGCAACTCGTAACATCAAGGATGTGAAATTGTTGAGCTACAGGAAGCACCACCAACTCTCGAGTCCTCTTTCTGGGAGCACTTCGATTTAGATGAAGAGGGAGCTGAATAAAAGTTGAAAAAATGAAATCAGTGTGCCGACGTGCAGAACGATGTTGCAGTGTTTCCCCCATCAGCTTCTCAATGGGAGTGCGCGGGGGTCGGGGGGGTAGGATGAATATGAGCAAGTGTGACAACCACTGTGTTGATAACCTATAAGTACAAATCAGCTCTGCTAAATGATGCATTCATGAACTAGGTAACAGTAACCTTCCAGTTCCAGCATCCCAGTGTTAATAATAATTAATCATAAGCAGCTACTCTGTTGTCATGTCGCATTTCCAAACTGAAAAAAGAAAAAACTTAGAGGACAGGAAAACGTAAAGGATTGTATAAGCCCTGATAAAAACGGTTTCATTCCATGAAGTCGTGCTAAATATTTTTAAAGTTCAGATCTAAGATGACGTGCTGACATAACTAAACGTTATTTAAAAGAGTCATCACCTGGAAATCCCACTTTTTCACGTTAAAACATGTGTATTGGAACAGGACCTCAGTTATAACGTACCAGAAACTCCGGAAAGTGAAAGTAACTTCGTCTTTGAGTGCGGGCTCCCTCTTCTCACCAGAATTGGCCACAAGCAAGCGCACTCCACAGTACGCGGTTTGGATTTCTTTCTCCGAATGACATGAACTAGAGAGGCTGCTAGCCGCTAAGCTAGCCTCTTTAGCGCCACCTAAAAGCAGCTGATTACCTGCCGTGGAGTCGTTATGATCAGCTGTTAAGATGTTAACTAAAGAGCTGCTAAGCTAGCGTCTTTAGAACCACCTGAAGGCAGCTGATTACCTGCCACAGAATAGACCAGCTTTGTCAGAAAGGACGCCGGCGACAAGGAGGAGAAGGAGGGGGGAGATTGCCATGCTGAGTTGCCTCGGCAGATATTCAGCAGTTTTCGGTGCTTTAACAGGAGGGACAGCACTACCAGGCACCAGTGGATTATACTTATCAGTGAGGATGTGCAGTCGGTAAGTGTTGCTGCTTGTGTAACTTATGATCTTTTGTGTAAGAGACCAGTAAACAATGGTTGATGAACGGACAAGCTGCTAATGTAGCTACAGAAGCTAACACTGTTTGGTTAACTTCACGTCAGACGTCCTCTCCTTATATTCATCAGAGTCCAGCCCTTTTACCCCACAAATCCTCTCTATCAACCGCAACGTTACGTTTTTATAACGTTTTTCTCTGTTGGGACATCATTTCCTTCACCTGCTCTGTCCTGATAAAACTTTGTTTTGATTTTGACGTTTGCCTCGAGAACACGCTTACAGACAGCTCTAAGTCTCGTATGTATTCTCGCGACAAACAATAGTTGGAGATAAAAGAGGTTAAAATGAGCTCATTGAATTTCCGTCCCACCCAATTAGAATTAAAAATTCATTTGAAGATAATTTAAGAAGGATTGTTTATGTAAAACAGCAGATTATGACACCTTTAAACTGCAGTATCAGCTGTGCTCGTTCTCGCAACGTGCTCGTTCTCAGCAGCAGCAGGTGAAGAGGAGCACGAGTGTCTTCAGCTTCTCAGTAGAGTTTCAAACTGATATCTGTGTTTGTGTTTCAGCTGGTTGACGTGTTTTCAGACGCACGTGCTGTCTGAGGCGCCGTGCCTGCTCATTCCATGGATGTGCACGTGTCTGTGGGTAGTTGCATCACAGAAACTCAGAGAGCATCTATAACATGCTGTCATGTAAATCTGATAATAACTAACATCAGTTTAGTTTTTAATCCAAGAGTTCAAAATAAACCTGTTTTAGAGGAAATGAGACCTGAAGCCAGTTTGTGAGCTGGTGCTGGATAGAAAACCAGATCACAATAAATTAACCTGACTTTGTAGGCAATACTGGTTCTGGTAGGGCGGCTCCCTGCCTATATAATGATAGGAAAACACTGGCTCGGGTATGAACTCGGCTGTGTGATGTTAAAGTTTAGTGAACTTGTTAATAAAACACAAGACAGTTAATAATTGTGAATTTTTTCTCCAATACTGTACCAAGGAAAAACCAAACCGTGCCCTGTGTGCCGTCGGTATATACATATATATATATATATATATATATATATATATATATATACATACACACATATAGGGGTCTGCAAAGCAGTCAGTGTTTGTATTGGTATTTGTATGTGCTGAGGGGTGAAAAGTAAGGTAAATTAAAAAAACAAAACAAAACATGAAAGACGACACGCAGAAAGACAGCCGCGCCTGGGATTCAAACCCACTATCACCTGTTCACAAGCTGACTGTTATCCACCATCCATTGGTACACATCAGCTGAACATTCAGCCTTGTTTTCTGTCGCTGTGGGCAGCCTGTGTTGCCTCCGTTTGCCGCGTTTCAAACACTCCTTTTAAAGCACTTCCCCCTCTTATTTTAGCCAAGTCTGATAAAATAAGATAAAATCCTCCCCTTGATGGTTTTATTATTTAATATTATCTGTTTTTTGGGGGCTTTTTACAGCAATCTGTCATTTAAACATGAATGTGTGCGTGCGTGAGTGTGTGAACAGTATAAAGTTTCTCTGTAAATTTAAAAGAAAAATCTTCTTTTTCCGTCATTGACAGTTTTTCTGCACCATCCCTTGTGTGTGTCTTGTGTTATGTGGGAAGATCAGTAAAATTTCCTTGAGCTGCACTTATTGAGCTCTTCCTCACTCATAACATGCAAGACACTCATCCAGCTGACCATGCTGACCATGCTGCTAAACCGGCCGAAATGAACATTGCACCTCCTCCTCGTACGCTGTCTGAGTTTTTAATTGAGTATTATTTGAGTTTCTTTTAACCTCTTAAACCTTATACACAGGTTTTATTGTTATTTATTTACTGTATTAATTGGTGTATTGCGGAGCACCCCCAACACAAGTTTTTCACAATGCCTGTACTTGTACATCTATGTGACGATAAACATCTTGAATCTTGAATGTGATGAGCTGCTGCTTTAATTCAGGTGCTAATTATACACAGATTGTGAGTGCAAATTCAATGAGAGGCTGAGTGCAAATCTGCTCTGCACCTTCACATAAAACAAATCTTGCCTCATGTATTATGGAGGAAGTGTGGCGCCTTTCCTTATGTCCATCCCTCCCGCTTCAGTCAGTTGAAGTGCAGCATTGAAGAATAAGTATATGACGCTGAAAAATAGGAAACATATGGGTTGCATCTTTTAAACAGGTTGCACTTTTGGACACATCCCAGTCACAGCAGGTGTTAATGATTGACAGCATTGAGTACGCCTCTTTGAACTCACTTGCAGTCATTAGTAGCACACTGAGTATCCAGTGTGACAGCAGGTCTTTGGCAGTACAGAGTGCACTGTCTTTACACTTGTGTTTTTGAGGGTAAAAACTTATTCTTACAGTTGAAAATCAATTTCAGCTTTGGGGAAAAGCATTTGAGTGCAACAGAAATATTGTTGACTGTTTTGAATTACCAAGGGCTCATTGATGTATGATTTCTCTGACTGGTAATGACAGCAGATGTTATCTGGCTGCTAATGTAGGAAGCTGACCTTGAGCGTTCTGTCAGCTACTTCATGCCTCTGAAAATGCCCATCCCAGGTTCAAACAAGTCAGCTCCCAAAGCAGACCGATATGTGGAGCAAGAACACCTGGGTATTTCGAGTATGTTGGCTGAAAAGGACCTGGATTTGGGACAGCGCATTGGCAGAGATGGATGACTTTTCATGAGTCCCCCCAGGAGCAAATACAGTAAGAAGATCAAGCTCAATTGTTGTCACTTCCTGCAACAATTGTAATAAATCTACTTGATGTTCGTCTCCTGTTCTTGTGTGAACTTTTACCGAGAACTTGTTCTATATCAGGCAGGTTTACACAAAGTACAAATTCAAGACTAACTATCAGTCTGAGAGAACAAGTCTCAAATGTATAGATACTAGGGCTGTAACAGTATGTGTATTTGTGTCGAACCGATCAGTACACTACCATGTACCGAATAGTTGGGTGCAGGATTTCGCTCTTTTGTTTCATTCAGTTTTTGCACGCCATTGGACATAACTGAATGACGGACCAGTTAAACTTCGCCTCCAGTTGGTGCAGCACGCTCACCATCAAACAACTAGTAAAAACATTGCATGGAAGCTTGTTTTGTTGGAGGAAGCACCATCAAGCCTCAAGTCCCCCGTCTGGAGGCACTTTGATTTCAGATGAAGAGGGAAGAGAGAAAAAAAAGGAGACTAAACAAAAACAACATTTTTTAATCAGGCAATCTGACCAGAAGACTAACCTGCTGATGTTTAGTTTTTGTGATGAGGATGAGTGAAATGAAAGTAGAGCTGTTTGTGTTAAATACATCTCTTAAAGCTCCGATGGTGTCACTTTCGATGTGAAAGCATATTTTTACTTTCTATTTTTCATTGAAAATTGTTTTTTTTTTTTTAAAAAACAGCAGATTTTATTTTTAAATATTTTTTTTATTTATTGTTATTTTTTCTCATTCAACCAACATGCCAAAAAAGCAAAAAAAAAAAAACTTGATAAAACGTATTTTTTTCCATTACTGTACCGACAAAAAACCAAACCGTGACTTGTTTACCGAGGTACGTACCGATCCGTGTATTTCGTGTACTGTTACAGTCCGAATAGATACTGTCAAATATGATCCGTAAAAGGTTTTTATGCTGGTTTCATAGTGTTGTGTTATAACTCAGCAAAAAATTACAAGTGCACTCACAGACCACTTTTTTAAAGGTGGTCTTTGAGATGTTTCTTTTGCAATATTCAGTTAAATTGGGTTCACAACCCCAGAAGGTATGATTAATTAAAAGCTTTCAATATATGAATATTATCATATATCAGCTGTGAAATAATAGGACAGTAAAAACATCTGCTTATCATCGCGTGTTTTGTCTATTGCGCGTCAGTCACTATTACTACTGTTGTAAGAGTGATTGACGAGCAACAGTCAAAGGGTAATGGTCGAGACTGCGTGCTGGAAGTGGCGTACTCTTATCTGTTGTTTACAGCAGGTAGCTAACAATCATTCTGCAAACGGTTAGCGAAGTTTAGACAATGACATCTGTCTTACTTGCATATGTGATATAATGGGAGAATCTGTACCTGCTGTCTTCTGGACACCTGTGTCAGGACTTGGTTTGTACACGTTGTCTTAAAGCTGGCTGGAGGACGGAGCTGACTCTAGGAGACCGGCCTTCCACGTTATTCAAAAACTCGCTAACAGTCTCTGATCT
Organism: Atherinomorus stipes; assembly: GCA_023101725.1. Taxonomy (NCBI): domain Eukaryota; kingdom Metazoa; phylum Chordata; class Actinopteri; order Atheriniformes; family Atherinidae; genus Atherinomorus; species Atherinomorus stipes. The sequence continues at coordinate 179,427 of JALJCO010001256.1, read as the reverse complement.
CTGATATTCCACAAACATTTTCTATACCACCTTTCAGGACTTGCGTTCAATTGCTAGTTAATAGAAATAACCAATCAGCCAATCACATGGCAGCAACTTAATGCATTTAGAAAGGGTGGGAGAATCGAGCTGTAAAAATTGAATCAGGATTTTTTTTTTTTTATGATTTTTAAAATAGGGAAAAGGTTTTTTTTAGTTAAATTTAAATGGTTCATTTATGTTTATAAGTTGAGTTGGAAAAGGAGTTCCCGTTTTTTCTTTTGTACGGCAGGGGGAAAAATATTTTTTTCAACTCTCTAATAACATGATGTTATATCATGATAACAAAACAAAGAACTTCAAACAAAAGGCAGAGAATGGCACACAAATTGGTCTGGGGTTAAAAACCCAAACTAAAAATAGCAAAAATTGGCAAAATCTTAGAATTGCAATTTAAATTGAATTGACACTCAAAAAATCATTAAGAATTGAATTGGCAGATAAGAACATCATCCCTGTCCTTGCATTTAGTCACGTAGGAATGTTCAAGACAAGTTGCAGAGAGGGAATTTATGAGATTTTAAAAACTAACAAACTGCTAGATGTCCACCACTCTTGTTCCATTTCTGTGTCGTGTTCTTCTTTGCGTAACTTGTTGTACAGTATACAATCGTGTGAAAAAGTGTTTGCCCCCTTCCTGATTTCTTATTTTTTTGCATGTTTGTCACACTTATATGTTTCAGATTATCAAAGAAATTTAAATTTTAGAAAAAGATAACACAAGCAAGGACGTAACTAGCTATGAGGTAGCCGAGGTAAATACCTCGGTTAATCTTTCCTGGGATTTTTTAAAAAATAAAAAATATTAATTCTACCAAAAACAGGAAAAGAAAATCTTATTTATAGAAAGATTGCGCATTATATTAACCGCTATACTGCAGCTGACAATCAGGAGTTGTGTTTAGAGAATAAAAATAAATGAAAAAAATGAGTTGTGTTTTGGCAAATGAGGTCTCCTCCTAACCTGTAGCATTACACTTCACGCCGCAGCACGTCACGTTTACCGGCGGCTTTGACATGTTTCGGTTTTGAGGTGAAGAAGAAGAGATTCTCTGCATGGGAAGACCTGAATGAGAGGTAGGAACAAACACACTCTCCAGTTCACGCATCTGGCATAATAGTTCAACTCCGGGGGAGTAAAGTTTATCTCAATCTCATCGTCATCTTATCTCACTAGCAAACATTATCTAGCCTAATGTCAGAGAAGAAGGAGGGACACCTCTCCGTTCCTACGGTAAACCCCGCAGCTGTACATTTTGCTGAACTGGGTGACGTTTACACTCTGTGTAACTGTCCCTTGTCTGTGAAATGCGTGAATCTGTCCCACTTGCTCTCCACCCCACTTCGTTGGGGGAGATCTCCCCTTTACAGAGTAAACGAAATACACTTTTTTTTGTCTCTCTCTCTCTCTCCCCGCTGAGCCTGAGTGCGGCTGAGCCGGGCGCAAGCCTGCTGCTAGTGATGGGAAGTTCAGCTCTTTTCAGAGCTCTTTTCGACCCCTGAATGGCTCTTAATTTATTTTACCTTAATTTTGCAATAAATTAATGGTTTGTGAGTTAAAAACGTTTTTGCATTCAGTTTTTTTGAGAAGCCTTAAAATTCTGTACATTTATTCTATCTTCAAACTTTTTGTCAATTTGATAGGGACTGTACATTTTAATGAACATATGTAGCAACAGAGGTAAACATGTTGGATTAGCATTAGCAAGCTAATTTGCATAAATAGACCCTTGGCAGGTGAAGAAAAGATACACAATACAATAAAACAACAAAATTCAACTTTAAGGTGTCACATGGTTATGATTGATTGATTGATTGATTGATTGATTGATTGATTGATTGATTGATTGATTGATTGATTTTTATTTAAGTGTCAAGCACCTTGGTTGGTGCCCAGCCCTCATGGCCTTATTAGACACTATCAAATAACAATACAATAGCCTCGTGGCAAAATACAGAACAAAGCATGACATAAAAGAAAAACCTATGAAATTTTGGGCACATACAGAGACAATAGTTCATCAAACGGGATACAAAATACTTTGTCGCAGATACCAGGCCTTTTCCACAAATTTTGCCAGGGCAAAAACATCATTTTCAAACAGCCAGCATAGAATCTTCGCTTCATATTTCCAAAATAAATCAGGATTTTTTAACTGAACTGATTCAAAAAGACAATTTCTTAAGTCACAATATAAAAGGACAATAAAACACAAAATGAAATTCATCTTCCACAAACTCGAGATCACAAAATTCACACAAACACAGGTGTTCAGGAATGCCTTTAAAACGCCCCACTTCAACTGCCAGAGGCAAGGTGCTCGTTCTTAACTGAGCACAGAGAGATCTCTGCCTTCCCTTTAAATTAAACAAAATATAGGGTTCTGTAGCATAATCATTTTTTAACTGAACATAATTTCTAAGCTTTGGCTTCTTCCATATATCCTGCTTTCATTGAGCTTCAAAACTTACAAGTAATCTTTGTCTGACAGAGTTTATATCACATTGCAGGTTATTTCTAAGCATTACATGCATGTCAGAAGCTGACAAAACTACTGAAACCTCTCTAAACCAAGGCTGAAGATTTGCTCATATACTTATGATACAAGACAATGCAATGCATTCACACACACTTCACCACTAACCCGTCTTCATTTGCAATGGAACATAGCCTTTCTTTCTGTTTTCAGATATTTGTACAAACCTATATGCTCAAATGTGACTGGCAAACTCTTAAGAAAAAAAAAACAAACTGGAAGCCGGCTCCTCTGATTCACTATGAAGCATTGGCTCTCAGAGCCGGCTCTTCTGAGCTAGGCTATAGCATATGAGTGTCAAATGTTAATAGAAATTCAGTCAGCAATATTGGGATTGTGTATTTGTGTAATTGCACAGTTTAAAACACTATTTATTTTACTTTTTGTTCATAAATAAGTACTCAAATTCTTTTTGCTCACGCATTGTGCGCTCGCATATATCCATCTTCCACTATCATGCAACAATACATGTATTTGTATCGAACTGATCAGTATGTATTGAACCATGAGCACTGTGTATTGAGTACTGATTATTTTTTAATCGAAAAAATATCTTGAAGGTTGAATATGGAATACGGACAGAACAGCAACATCATGTGTGTCTAGGTTGTAGTTGCAACGGCAGAAAAACAACTCCAGCCATTTGGGTGCCAGGGTCGCTGCCGATACGCAAGTGACCAACAGTCTGCAGCATGTCCAACAAGTAACAAAGAGGAGTTTGTAACTGACAGCTAACGTTAGCCATGTTAGCAAACAAGCTAGCTTACCGATCCAGGAGGAAAGTCGCCATTTCTGTTTTTTGACGCCGCGGAAAACGTTTATGTGGGTCCATTTAGTGTAGTCTTCACTTAAATTTACTCCAGGTTTTGCACTTCTCAGGTCACTCCTCCTCAGAAACAGATAATATCTATAGGGCTCTGAAGCAGCTGCTTCACTCGCCGTCTCCACAGTTTCCCCCTGTACCAGCCTAACTGTTCCCGAAATATTGTTGCCACACAGAGATCGTGTTTGGCAGCCCGCAATGGCGGCATTGTGGAGGTATTATCTTTTTAGAAAATATAGCTTTTAATAAAAATGCTCCATATTCTTTTTTTTTTTTTTTTTTTTTTTTACCCTCCCTCACCACGCCCGCTTGACACGCACCCTCCCCAAAACCCTACGTGTGTGTGTGTGAGGTAGAGCAGGGGGGGGGAGAGGTCTTGGGAAGGGACACCAGGGGGGTATGAATTCCCCCCCTGGAAGATGAGCCGTTACCGGCATTAGGTACCCCTGCCTCCCGGGATCCCCCCAGGGCAGAAGGGGGCAGGCATGGCCGCCCTCACGGCCAGGCGACCGGCATTCACCACAGAGGGGCCAGCCTCGGCCCCTGGGGGCGCCCGACCACCCCAAGCCAGGGAGGGGGGAAAAGGGACGGGAGCGGAAAGGGTCGGCGGAGGGGCCAGAGTCACCGGCCCAACATCCCCAGGCCCCGCAAACCCCCCAAGAGGTACGCAGAGCTGCTTTTTTTTTCCCCTCCCCTTTCCTCCCCCACTCTATCGTATCACCCCTACATCCTACTTCAAACAACCCACAACTTTACCCCCGTCAACACTCCCCCATCCCATCCTCCTCCCGCCCCTCATGCATAGCCAGCTAGTCCCCACACATCCGCCCCCCCGGCACCCATGCCCCCCCCCTCCAAACCCAAGCCCGCACCCCCACCCAGGCCGCGACACGCACAATCCCCCATCCCCGCCAGAACCCCCCGCCCACCCACCCACCCACACACCCCCCCACCCACCCAGCCGCCCCGCATCCGATCCCCCCACAGATCCACCCCCCGCTCCCCACCCAAACCCCCCCAACCCGACACACACAAACCCCACCAATGTACCACCACCCCCACACCCAAACACCCATCCCCCATGCACCCCCACGCACCCCCCCCCATCTCCACACACCCCCACAGGCAACCACACACACACACCCCCGCATTCACGCCCCCCCTCCAGTCACACACCCACCCACCCACACCAAGGACGGGGACCACGGGGCCACCAGCCCCACCCCCACACACACACCCCCACCGGCACACACACCAGCACGCACACAGCAGAGGCGCCCCGGCCCCCGGCGCAGTGACTAGACACCAGGTCGTGAGGACCGGCCAAAACCAGAGGAGGCACGTCCCGCCGGCTCGCCCCCCCCAGCGCCAAGCCGGGTCCCCCGGCCCCGGAGGCAGGGGCCACCCCCGAGCACCAGGGCCCAGGACCCCCCACCTCCCCCGCCCTGGGACGGCCCCGGCCACCCGGCGCCGGCCGACAGCAACCGACCAGGGCCCCACCAGCGACCCGCCCACCGCCGCAGAGCAGCCCCAACCGCTGACCCCCATGCCCCCCATCAGGCTGGATACAGCCCTGCCCCAGCGGCGAGGCAGCCCAGACCCCCCCCAAGTCAACCGCCAGGGATCCATAGCCGTCAAGCACTCGCCAGCACCCAACCCCCACATCGCCGAGGCAGCTCTCCTACACCAACGTTAAGTGATGGAGTGATGGAGCTAAAATGTTCCATATTCAACCTTTAAGTGTGACAAATATGGAAAAAAAAAGAAATCAGGAAGGGGGCAAACACTTTTTCACACAGCTATGGATCTATCCTAATCCAGGTGATATGCCGCCTACCAGGCAGAAGTACATTTTTTCTGTGTAAATGTAACAGAGATCAGGGTGTACCAAACCGTCCTGTTCTGCGCTGAACCCCATGGTGGAAACGCTACTTCAGTGACAATCCTGCTTCTGATCTCCCACTAAAACCAGTTGATAGTCTGCAAGCACCACCCAGAATTGTCTGTCAGACTTTAAACTTAGATTTCTCTCTTTCAGGAGCCCCTGTGTGATAAATGACAGCAGATGCCCTGTGTGATGCAAACATGATTTATAATCATATACTTTAAGGAAACTACCTCTAAGACAAACTCAGTGAGCACCAAACTCTGTCACTGCATTACAAATTTCCACATCACCCTTTGCTCCAGACTCACTTTACAGCTACTTATTGCTCTCTGAGGGTCAAAAAAATCTTGTACAGCACTCAAACCAACCACTGTTCCTTATCATTAATATTTATAGATCTCAATTGATATTCAGAAACTGTAAGCTGAGGGTGTGAAGAGTTGGGGAAATGAGGGACCCTGATGTGACGGCGCGACCAAACTTCCCTCACACAACCAAATGGCTCCGATCATTGCAGCCTATAACACTAACAAGTCATCTTTGTTGAATATCTTCCGGACCACAATTGTACCAAATGTCATTATTAAAGCCATTTTTTAACTGATTTGTATATAAATTATAAGATCTTCTCACTGGAAAATGAGCAGACGTGCAAAAGTGAGGGTAAATTAGGAGATTTTCTGTTATTAAGCTAGACCAGTAGCTCAATGAATCTAATATCAAACCTCTATTATTCTAATTTAATACCCTATTTGAATAGGACCTCAGGACATCCAATGATTTTTAATAACTTTACAGATGGAGAGTGATTGTAAGGCTTTGAATTTCCCATAACTGTGAGCTACCGACTCAAAATTAAATGGAGTCTGCAAATGTTTCATCCTGGATCCTTTTGTTCGCACAGCTAAATGACGCGAGAATTAAGATTGCTGTAAATTTTTCCACTACAGTTCCTGATGAGCTCACAATCATCTCTGTCCTCGTGCAGCTGGACAGTGTTCACATCAGGCGGCAGATATTCATCTTATCATCAAGTGCAGCCTGTATTTCCCTGTTTTTAGTAAATTTACCAGAGCGTCTCTCTTCCTGCTGATTGAGACACACATCACACGCAGTAATCGCTGTGTCCAGTCCAGCAAAGTGACCAGAAAGAGAGAGAGAATAAAAAAAAAAACACTCCAGGAATGTTTATCTTCCCTTTCCAAAAAGGAGCTTAGATGAAACAAGCATCGTCCTCCTTATACTACACATGAATTTTTTTTTTTTAATTGTTGGCAAAAATAGATTCATATCTAGTGAAAATTTTTACTCACAGTCTGATAAAGTACAACCTTTTCTTCCCACAGTTTAAAAGGTTATGTTATGTAATGTATGGTATTTGCAGTCTCCACATATTCACTAGGGAGTAGCACATCTAGAAAGTGTCCCTAGACTAAACAACTCAAGGATAATTTTTTATCTGCAGACATTTCTTGGGCCCTTTGTTAGAGCTACATCATTTGTTAAATCAAAGCTGCAGAGAAACACTAAATAACTTTATTGGAAAGCTGAATTCCTGAGAGGTTGCTTCAAAAAATGTTTGCGAGAGAAAAGATTAAAATAACACAGGAAGTTGGAAAAAATAGCTCTGCTAGCAGGCACTGGATAAATGTGCAAAGCAGAGCTTGCACAGAAATGCCTGCTTCTCTGTGCTGGATGAACAGTTGAAGTTTGTTTTGGGTTTTTTCTGGTGCACATTTGGCTGGAAAAAGAAATTGGACTGACAGTAGAAGAAAACTTCAGCTTTGTGTAGAAGAATTTCCTCTGGAACTGCAGCCAGAATATTGATTGCCAGTTTTCAGACTTTCTTCACAGTGTTTTTGCATTTTAGTTCATAACAATAAATGTTATCTACAATAAAGTCAGGCAACTTTACTAGATCCACCTGTTCAATTGTTTTTTTTTTAACACAATTGTTGAACAGCCAATCACGTGGCAGCACATGGGTGCAATAGTAAGACAACTTGATGAGATTCAAACTTTATTGTTGATGTCAGAGGTCTAAGGAGAATTTTCACACTGGTTGGAGATGATGCAACAGGAAGTCAGATAAGCACTGGTTCCAACCAAGGTATGCAGAATATGAACATCTATGAACACACAACACATCCAACCTTAAAGCAGATGTGCTACAGCAGAAGACCACACCTGGTACCACTCCTGTCAGCTAAGAACGGGAAACTCCCGTTTCACCACATCCCAAAGCTGCTCTGTTGGATTGAGATCTGGTGACTGTGGAGGCTGTTGGAGTACAGTGAAGTCATTGTCATGTTCCAGAAAGCAGTTAGAGATCATGTAAGCTTTGTGATATGGTTCATTATCCTGCTTGAAGTAGCATCAGAAGATGCTCCACTGTGGTCATAGAGGGATGGACATGATCAACAACAATTCTCAGGTAAGCTGTGGTGGTTAAACCACCATGTTGGTACTAAGGGGCCTACTAAGGGAGTCTAGCATCTGAATGTGGAGCTGAAATGGAGACTCATCAGACCAGCAACATTTCTCCATCTTCTATTGTCCAGTTTTGGTGAGTCTGTGTGAATTGTAGCCTCAGATTCTCATCACGAATGTGCAGCTGACAAATCTGCAGCAACTGTGGCCCTTTTTCCACCGAGCTGGTTCCAGTGCTGGTTCAGAGCCAGAGCCAGGCTAAGCATGGGCTCCTGGCTCTCAAAGCTGGTTCTTAACAGGTATCAAGTCTTTGGTGGGCCAGGGTGAAAACCAGTTCATGTAAAGTAGCTTCCATGGGTGGTTGGAGACAGGGTTAGCCGGCCATCATAAACATGGACTGTGATCTTTAAGCCAGCACAATCCTGAGAGCAACTGTGGGCTCTCATAACCTCCTGCTGCAGGTAATTACTGGGAACAGCCCACTGAGGTGAGACTAGACTGAGACATCTCCGCTGGTAGTTTGTTGCACTTGTTTGCAGCATAAAAGATTAAAAGTAGGAATAAGTACCAAAAATATTCATCAAAATCTGAAAATATTTCATTTAAATCAAGGCTTCTCAATCCTGGTCCTCGGGGACCCCTGCCCCGCATGTATACCAGGTTTCCAACTCCACCACACCTGATTCAGATCAACTCAACTGCTCATCAAGTTCTTTGCAAGCTGCTAACGAGCCATTCATCTGAGTCAGGTGTCCTGAGAATATCTTGGAAACCAGCAGGGCAGAGGTCCCTGAGGACCAGGATTGAGAAACACTTTTAAATTTAAATGGTCCCTTTTACACAGGCAGGATGGTCAGTCTACTGCTGCAAACACACACCACATTTCACTTTGTTCAGTATATGTCAGTACATGTAGATATGCATGTATTGTCAATTAATTGGTGTGCTCATCAGTTAAACTATTTGACAATACACATCTTTATGGAAAGTTTAATAATAGAAGGGTGATACCACTGGTCGCCATTCCAGCCACAAAGGATAAAGAGTTCTCAAAGCAAAAGGGAGTCCAACCTGGTTCTAGCATGGTTGGAGTGTAATAGTGTCAAAGGGTCAGTCAGAGAACAACTTAAATTTGTATTTTATTATTAATTTACTAGATGAGACATTAAAGACCCACAATGTAACTTTTCCACCTTGAAAATATGCATTTCTGACATGTTTTGTTGACACACCAACTTTCATTATGTGCATTTTGGAGCCATCAATGCCCAACGGCATCCCGAGGCTCAGAAACATCCCTATGTAACTTTTCTATCTGGGATGCAGCTGTGACGTTGCAGCCGACTATTGGTTGCGCACTGCGTCATGTTCTAGCAAACGGATATGAACCAGACATGAACACCGCAGGTGTTTTGAACACGCACTATGGCGGATTCAACAAAGAAACACAAGGAAACATTATTGGAGGAAGAGAAGAAAAGAAAGAGAGGGAAGGACAGAACAAGAGCCAAGATAAGACTGTCTTTTACTGGCTGAAGTGAATCACATTACAGGTACGATGCAAGACAGATGCCAGTTTAGCTGTCGACATTGGGTGTCACTGAGAAAACTGCTAAAAGTTGATTTGTGGGTCTTTAAATAGAGGGAAATTACTTAATTTAACATCAGTTATTTTAGTGTTCTCCAAGGTCACATTTACTTTTATCAATATATATTTAAATATATCAGTTTTTTTTAGCTCAAAATCACCATTTTTAGATCCACACTTTCATTTCCTCTATATAACAAACAAACAAAAACAGGAGACTTTATTAAAGACTTGACTCTCCATGGACAAGTATTAAAACTGGAAAAACATTTTAGTCTCAAGGGTTGCACTGGTAAAATCATTGAGCTGGGCAAAACCTAAGATGGGGAGGCATTGAGCAGTAGCTGGAAAGGCCTGTGCAATTAAAATAATTTATGTCAGCTGCAAAGTTACAGTTTAAAAGAAATCAAAGGCTGTGTCAATTAGATGCAATCATTTCAAGCTCCCATGTGAAGCCATGCGATGTAATTTAGAGTTGAAGTGACAAGTTTCAGATTCCTACGGCCTTACACAAAATAAGGAAAGTAGATTTTCTCTAAATCTGGGATTTTGATGTTAATATATGATATACTCTGGTAACAATGTCAGAATAGTTACTTAGTCATGAGTCTCTAACTACTTGTTAGCTCTGTGGAATGCCACAGAAAGGGACGGGCTGCAGATTGAGAAACTATAAGACAAAAAATAGCTTTAGAAAGAAATAAAAAAAAAAGTCACACTCAAAGACGGTAAGTGCTCGCCTGTCATTCTCTTGTGTGTGGAAGATGGGTTGAGAATCCATCTGTATTTGTTCAACATGCTGTCAATGATTTCATACAATGATAGAGAGGCAGTGCAGCTGACATGCTGTCAGGAAACTGATGGACTACGTGATAAAGCAATCAATTATGGTGCCAGCTGACACTTTTAGCCCTGGTGCTAGAGTTAGGATACATGCCGATATTCTTCCCCTTGCTTCCTGCAGAGAATCTAGAGACCAACTCACCAACTTCGCCGAGTGTCCAGTTACCTTCACCTCCAACATTTCTCACACTGATAACATGACAACTGGGACAAAACCAAAGCTATAAAGCACTGAATCCCTTTGACGAGTCAGCCATGACATCAACTCACTGTTTTGAAGCATTTGCTCCAGTCAAAGTAGAGGAACCAGATATGGTGGCTCGGCCATCTGGTCAGGATGCCACCTGGATGCCTTTCTGGTGAGGTGTTCTAGCCACGTCCCAGTGGGGGAAGACCCGATGGAATACCCAGAACATGCTGGAGGGACCATGACCCTGATTTACTAAAAATTCAAATAAAGAGCACTAATTTGTTTGCATCGTTAATAAATAACATGTCTCTTCAGCGTTTGTGGGTGATCTACACATATTACACATGTAGTCTGTAACAGGCGCAAACAGCAGTATTTGGACCTGCATAATTGCCCCCCACCCCACGCAAAACTCATTAAAATAGTATTAATAGTTTGTGCAGCTATTTTCACTAAGTTTTGTATGGGGTGGGGGGCCAACTTCATGAAGGTCAGCACCCTCAGAGCAGCAGCGGTCTGGAGAGGAGGAACTGTGTCTGGGGAGGATGAGCGTGCAGGAGCTGATCTAAAGTAGAAAATATGGCAAAAAATGCAAGAAAATAAAGACATATTTAATGTCAGCTTTAACTACCATTATGCTACAGCTCAGAGACGGGGACTCGAGTCTGGAACTCGGACTCGAGTCGCACTCAAGTCACATTCCCAGAGACTTCAGACTCGACTCGAACTCGCCCTCAAAAGACTTGAGACTTAACTCAGACTAATCCTCAAAACACTTCAGACTCGACTTGACTCAGTTTCTGACTCGCCCCACACTTGAGAACATAAAAAAAAAAAATGTTTTCCCCCCTCATGATCTCTCCGTTTGATCTCCTGTCTGTGTGTGACTGCTGTCATTCCCCCAGATTACACTGACGTAACGTCACACAGACGCGCCCACACGTGCACTCAATCAAAACAACGGGAGCGCCAGTGAACAGCGTGATGCCGCACATCAGCCCAATTCTGTAACTTTGGGTATTAAAAACTTAATAAAAGTGACAAATATGTGAGCATCAAGCTTCAACGTCTGTGGTCTGAAAATCCGGGACGCTGGATTCCCCACATCCACCTTCATCCACTTTAAACACATCTGGACAGGTTAGTCACTGTGTGAAAGCTTAATGTTAGCAGCTAGCCTGTTAAAGCTGGATTAGCAACGAGCTTAGCACCATAGCTATGTTAGGTCGTTACAACCGTTGTACTAATGTCACGTTAACTTCATCAGGTTGGCTCTACTGAATGTATGCAGAAGAACAATGAGAAGTTAACTGAGCACTGTTTCCATTAATTGTGACGTTGCCATGACAACGTTAAACTGGGACCAAACTGGAATCAGATTGTGCTGTAAAAACGCAGTTTTACTGGGTCTGTTTATCAGAAAAGTCCAGCTGTTGTTGGTTTAGGAGTATCAGAAATATTTATTGAAACTGGATCTAAAAAACAGATACTTTATTATTCCCAATTAGTGAGCCAATTAGGAAATGTCTTCTTTGCATCTAACCCATCTCAGGGTGAACCTGAGAGCAGTGGGCTGCTATTTAAAGCTCCCGGTGAGCAGTTGGTGGGGGCTAAGGACCTTGCTCAGGGGTCCACAGTGGTTTGCCTGAGTGCCGTGTCGTGCCAAAGCCCGCAACATTACCACCACGCTACCCACTTACCCTTTTAATACTACACAAACTGATAAATCCAGGTATGTCTGGCCATTGTCACCATGGTTACTGAGGTCAGGCACACCTGGATTAATCAGTTTGTCAAGTAATGAAAGACAGGAAACAAAGGAGCTGGCTTAAGTTTTGGAAGTCGTGGAGTTGTGCATAGAGCCCATTGAAAATGGAATAAAAAGGGTCCTGACGTTAGTGTTACTGTATTGATAAAGTTTAAATGTAAGAGACAGAAAATAGTTTTAAAGCATTCATGAGTCCAGACCCTTGAAAATTCCGGTGAAGCAGCTTGACGTGTGTGTCTGACGTAAAGAGGTTTCAGTTGGTGTGGTCATGTGAGTCCTGGCATGTCAACCAGTGCGCACCAAACTTCTGCATTATAAGGTCGAAACAGTCAAGCAGAATAGCATAACATGCAAACGCTACCTCCAGCGTCACAGTTTCAGGGGGATGAATGATTACTAACTGTGCACAATGTTTAGAATACAGCATGAGGTGTCCTTAATCCATGGAGCCTTTTCGTAATTTATGCGTACGTTACTCACGCATGCTCACAGCTGCCCCTGAAGGTCTGAAAGCTTTGGAGGTCCATTATAATAGAATAGAGCCTGGTCTTTACGGGATTAATTACAATGATGCCGGACACTTTATGCATTTTTGACTGCTTTGATTGATTAGGGGAGAACTCTTCTAGAAAAAGGAATACGTTTTTACAGGTTTCCTGTGAAGAAACACCAGCGATCGGCCTGGATTCGTGTAGTCACCCATGTTAAAACTAGACACCTTCGCAAAAACACCCATTCTGCGGCCTCCTGTTGGCATCTGATGACCGTAAAGACATGGAATGTAATCTTTCTGTGGAAATACTGTGGGACAACGAGAGACAACGGCTCAAGTAGGAGGCAAGTTGATCGCCGGATAATTAAGGTAGGCACGGTGCAAACCATGGTTATTGTTTTTGAAAACATAACTGACTCATTTCTTCGACAAATGCAACCTTTTTTAAAAAAAAGAGGGAAATGTACGCTTCCCCGTTACTGCAGTCCTGCAAACATTTAAAGGTTTTTCTTTTCTTGTCTTTTCTTTTCTTTTCTTTCTTTTCTTTTCTTTTTTTTCTAATACTTAGGAACCAAAGCGACCCGGACGGTACTGCTAGCTAGCTGCATTTAAACATGGGCTACGTGTGTCGATCTGACAATGTCCAGTATCAAACTAACAGCACAACACAGGTGTTTACCTTCGCAATTTCTTGGCAAATGACTCAGTCTCATGTTGTCCCTCTTATTTCCACAGAAGGATTATATTTTATGTCTTTGCGGTTATCAGATGCCAACAGGAGGTTGCAGAGCAGGTGTTGCGGTGATGGTGCCCAGTTTTAACAAGGGTGACTGCATAAATCCAGGACGATTGCTGGTGTTTCTTTACAGGAAACCCATCCAGTAGTTCTCCCCTTGTAGATTAAAGCATTAAAAATTGCAAAAAGTGTCCGGCATTGTTGTAATAAACCCCGTAAAAACTAGTCTCTATTCTATTCCAATGGATTACAAAGCTTTCTAATTGTCAGCAGTTGCAAGCATGCGTGAGTGACGTATAAATTACAAAAATCATCCATTGTTCTGTTTCAACTGAAATGGCATTACTAAACAACAGTTTTATTGTTTTCCTGCCCCAGAATTGCAGCACACCAGTTGGAAACACAAAAAAGTTAGTTAAGAAGTTTCTGTTTTTGAAGATATAAAGACATTCTCCTGAGTTGTGGCCTTAAAAAGTCATGGTCCCGGCTGTACACTTTAATGACCTCAGATAGGTTAGCCAGCATGGCAAGCAGGGTCTAGCAAGCATGATGAAACCGGAGCAATGCCCTGCTTCCAGCTTATGATCAATGACAAGAAAGTATCACTATGTCAGCGAAGGACTGCACAGTATGCCAAAGGAGGACATGTACTCCCAGAGGACCTTGTACAGGCCTCTGAGATTCAGCCGAGGCAGAAGAGGTTAACATGCTTCGTTCCACATAAGGAGACAACTTGTGGTGTCATTTGTCAAATCCATGTTCTCTTTCACTCCTCATGTTGTCAGACCCTTTAATAATCTAACATTCTGAATGTTGTAGGTCACATCCGCAGAGTGTGCCAGGATGAGTTACAGATGCTTAGCATCAAATAAAAAGATTGCATTGTTTATTTCATAGTGACAATGCAATTAAACAGATTACATTCTGGCTTTTAAAATTGGAAAGGAAGAAAAAGTCTATAGACTTTATAGCAGCAGCTAATTTCCAGCTCTTGTTTATTGCTGGGCTTTTTAGCTGATTAATAAATCTGTTATGTTCCTCAAATTGAAATATTATGTGAAAGGCACAAAAGGATCTCACTACATATAAATGGACCACAATGAAGATGCAATAATGAAGATTTTCAGAGACGCTACATTATAAAGGTCTGTGTTGCAGAGGACTCAGAACAAAGAGATGAAGAAACTAAACCCCCTGTTGTGGTGTTGTTTCAAAACCAGATAAGTGAGGCAGGCGCAGAACAATATATATATTTAAAAATATACTGAGGTCATTGATAATAGGCAGCTACTCAAGGAAAGAAGCTGTACCATAAAAAAAAAGAAAAATAAATAGATTCAAAGATACTTGAGGGACAGAGGAAATCAGCTTGAAATAAAACAGGAATAAAGTACAGTGTGGACAAGTAGTAAATTGTTCACATCATTATCCAAAGAGGTTGAGGAAATATCTCACATGTTTATAAATGTGTAACAAGGTTTAATTGGTTCTTTAACAAAAGGAAAACATTGTTTTTTTTTGTTTATCTTGTCTTATGAAGTCTGTTGTATTTCCACTTTTAAAGTTGCACTACTGAACTTTAAGCATATTTCCACACTAAAGTGCTCCCTAACATAATTTAGCATCCATCTTGCGTCCTGTCTCTTCTCTGAGATCTCTCAAGCCAGTTAGTCAGATCTTAACTCTTGTTTCATTGCTTGCTTTGTCATTTTCTCTCTTTCTTTTCCTAACTTCTTGTATTTTTGATGAATCAACCATAGCGCATTTCCGACATGGCCAATGTGTTGATATCCAGTTGCTGGTGTGTGAAATGGTGCCATGAAGCAAAACACAGCTGTGACATGATCTGCGCTGGAAAAAATTATATTCAAAATCAGAGACTTATGTAGTTTTACTTAAATATGTGAAATGCATTTCAAACCATTGTTGCCAATTAAGCGACTCTTCAGACCGTTCTAGCGACTTATTTTTTAAAAAGCGCCTAGCGACAAATCTAGCAACTTTTTCTGGTTTTCGTGGGGACAGATAAAGTTTATATCGCCCTCTGCCCGTTCATCAGGTGCTGCCTGCCGTCGGCCCCTCCCTCCCTGTTTCACGACACTCACTCACTGTTCACACTGTCCTGTCCACAAAAATCTTGGCCAGTCTTAAAATAACTTTAAAAAAAAGTTGTTTTTTGCTTGTAATAAGCCAAAAAATTCTGCCAGTGGGACAAGCAAAATTTTTTTTGATAAGATTTCTTGAAATAAGATGCATTGCCTTAAAACAAGTACCTACTGTATATCTTACTGAAATGTTTCTCTTTAATAAATGTCTCATTTTGAGTGTAATGAGATATTTTGACTAGAAAATAGAAAAGTATACTTGGTAAGATTAAAATTTTTTTGCAGTGTACCCTTGGAAATTGGCAACATACCATATCAAACAATAATTAAATTGGACACCACTAAATGGTGCTGCACATGCACGAAATTGATCGTCCATCCTGATGACATCATTTAGTGACTTCTGGCGATATTTGGGCCAGCCAATCGCGACTTCTCTCCCTGAAGAGTTAGCAACAGTGTTTCAAACATCAGGTTTGAGGGAAGTTGCATGTTTTGGTCACTAGGTGGCAGTGTTTGTTGACATGCATTCTCCCACTCCCGTTGCTTCACTTACATCTTATAAATGCAGAAAAACAGAGGTTTTGTATGTTGGCTTTTTGTTGTTAACCAAAAAAAAAAGGTTCTCATGAATGCAAAAAGAAAAAACAAAAAAAACCCAGCTTTTATCATTTTGTTATTTCAGGACTGCAGTTTGTCTGTTTTTCCCTGTTAACATTTGTAAAGAGTTGAGGCAACGCCATTAGCTGGATGAAACTGTTTGCTAAATGGAAGAGGCAAATATGCATGTGGCTTGTTGAATTATGATAGTTTAATTGCTTTTAGACAATTATTCTTTCCTGATTTAATTATCTTTTCCACCGGATACAACCCAGGGCCGACAGGTGCAGTGTTGGCTTCCAGCTGCCACGTCTACAGGTGTGTCATGAGTAACTTTGCCATCTCCTACCTAAGTGTCACATTTTAAAGCATTTTTTAGGTTATTAAAGATTAGATCTGTTCCATATTTTTCAGCCAGAGCCTACGACCAGATTATTGGGACATTTATTTCTATATATAGAAATATTTGTATGTATTCATTTGTATCCTGGAGCGAATTGCTTCCATAGCTTTTCACCACAAGATTGTTTTTTTTTTTTTTGACAAATCAAGCAAAACACAACCTCTCCCACTATTAAAACAGACTTTGTTGACTTTAAAGTACAATGAAGTGCTAGAAAAAAAAACATGGTGTCCTGTGAGCTCTTGAAGACAATAACATTCAAACAAAGAGCATAAAACCTCAAAGATGCAATTTGAGGCATACTTAGAGTGTGCATTACTTCTACTAGAAAGTATAAAGGATAAGGAGTGCAATTTCTGGCCCACTCAAGTAGGAGCATCTCTTAAAATCTCAATTAAAAAAAGGGGAGATTGAATCAGTTTTGCAGTTATGTGACTTTGTTAGCTTACATTGATAACATATATTTTAAATTAGATGTTTTCATGTTTAAGAGTTCATTTGAATTTTATCACTCCATTCAGCATACAGCCTAAAGTGTATACAATCACTAATGAGCAAATACTGCATCCTTTAGAAGTTCATTGTAGCTGCAGGGGTTGCACCCTCACTAAAACTAATTGGAAAGAGGGCAAACCAAAAGAGAAAGCAACTAACCCTTTTTGTCAGTAATAAATCTAGAAATTATTCTAGGGTAAACAGATTAATTAATGAGCTATAATTCCAAGGACTGTAGTCTTAAAAGCAGACACGAGCAGGCCCAGCTAATTGTGTTCAAAGTTGCACAATAACGGCGAGGCACAGTAACATATGCGTCTGTTAATAGGGTTTAGCGCGTGTGAAATAACGACAGTGGTGAGCTCATGAGGGGGGCAATTATGACAAAGCTGTGCACATCCTAGATAACCGTTTGCCCGACTCAATCTGGCTAAACCCCCGGGGAGGAGGCTCACAACAGCTGCAGGGACTGCAGAAGCTAACAAGGGGAGAAGGGTAGAGAGGAGAGAAAAGAAAGGAACCACATAAACAAGCATCTAACAAGTTGTGTACATGCTAATATTGAGCATAAGTAATGTAAAGCCATCTGGATTACAGTGGTGATGCAGAATACACAGAAGCAACTCCAAACACGTACTGCACAGGAAATTATGTTAACGCTCAAATGGAGATTCATTTGTATTAACATGACAAACAGGAATGGATTTGAGTAATGCTTCTTTAAAGCCCACCATGACCTCAAAGACCAAGATTAGATCACTCGATGCCATCATTAGAAGTTATTTCCAAACTTGGCGTCCTTCCTGCAGAGCTACAATGGACATAAGATCAACTTGAGATTAGTAATAAAAGTAAAGTAAGTTGACTAGTAAGTTGACCTCAATGTAAAACATAAGAGAAAATGTCATATTATGATCTGTTAGAGGAAAAATATCAATAAAAAAGAACAAAAAACATGCGCCCATCCTTAAAACAATCATTCTGCACATTTAATCACATTATTCAGCTTTCATATTTATGCACCTGCCATCAGTTAAAGAGACTAATTACATGACGCGCAGCTGTCCAAGTGGGATTTTGCTAAAGTTTTCTCAGTTGTTCATTACAAATTCAAAGAGAGCATTAGAGGGATCTCATTGTTAGAGAGTATTACACTGAAAAAGGGTACAAAATTTCCCACACTGTTGGATATTCCATGAACCATAGTGAAGATAGCCATCACAAAATAGAGAAAATATGGGACAGACAAAGTTGCAAAGAACTGGATGTCCTGCAAAAATTTATTAAGACTAAATTAGGGCTGGTAAAGGAGGCTGCCAGGAGACCAGCAACACTGAAGGAGCTGTGGAAATTTATGAAAATTACTGTTTGTGTGAGAATCACCCTTATTCTGTCTAAATGGGGTAGGATTAAAGATGGAAGCTTTTCCTGACAAAGAAAATATCCAAAGCTGATGTCTCTTTTTCAAAAAAGAAAAATGAAAATGTGTATAGACCCGCAAAAGAATGTGGAAAAATGTACTATGGTCTGATTAAATTAAACATAAACTTCTTATACCACATTTTAAAAGGTATATCTGATGCAAAGAAAACAACAAAAAAAATCACATTGCATGACCAGAAGAATACCCTGCCTGGGGTGAAGCATGGTGGTGGCAGTATCATGGTGTAAAGGGAACACTGTAAGACTGCGTACACACCAAACGCGATTTGGGCGTGAAGGGCGTCAGGTTCACATGCAAAGTGAATGGCCGGGGAGGCGTCAAAAACCCTGCGGCGCGTTGGGCGCGGCGCGTCTAGGCGCGTTACGCGCGATTCGCACGGCGAGTTTTGAGATTTTGGGCGTTTGAAGCGCATTATGCACATCACGGGCAGCAGACGCCGGAGTTGCAAAATCTGAACATTGGCGTCTTGACGTGGGGCATCAACCAATCAGAGCGACTCAATGTCACACACACTTTTTATGACAGGACTGAAACACCCAAAAGAACCAGGGGAATCTCCTCTATCTGAAGACAGAGGAGGATAATCTGTGATCTGTATCCGGTCCCGGTTTCTGAACGGTGGTTTGATGACCTGCTGTCCTGATGGGATTTACTGGGCTTATAATGCTGTCCCGCATCGGGACAGCGGGTGTTAAACTGGACTGGATCAGACGGCTGAAAGCGCCCCTCGCCAGCGCAGCTCCTGGATTAAACGATGAAACTCATCACACTCAGAACACCTGAAATCATCTGCTGAACCAGACTCAGAGCAGAGACGCCCGACGACGACATTCCCTGCATTATTTATCACGTAAAGCTGGGCCGCTCTCTCTCCTGCATCTGTCATTGTGAGCACAGACCGGTGACAGGAAAAAGAGAAGGGAGGGGCTCCTCCCAAGGCGCGGTGAGCACGGTGAGCGTGCCTTGGCTGGGCATCCCTATCCGCGCACCAGGGGCATCAAGATGCTGGAAATCAAGCGTCTGACTTTTTAGTGACCAAGCGTCCAACTTTGGGTGTCAGGCGCGATTTTGACGCCCAAATCGCGTTTGGCGTGTACACAGCCTAAGACATTTCAGCCCCATAGTTATCTCAGCGTTCAACCTTTTTCCAACTCAAAGAGCACCGGCAAGTTTTAAACTTAATTATGTGAGTTTTGCAAAGTTAAACTCACAGTAGTTCCTTGTGTTTACTATTTGATACTTTTGTAACTTCGCTGGGAGTTCATTCAATTCGGGCTGAAGAATTTATCGTTTTCAGATCAAAATTGCGATTTCAGACCACGCGATCACGTGATCGCCAAAGCTGTGGTTTTTCCAGCGCTCCTGACTGACCCAGGATCTGCTCTGTCAGCTGTTGTACACACAGGCTACATGCCGTCTCTGTACCAGCCAACTAAGCTCACCAATCAGAAGAGGAATGTTAGCTAACCAATCAGCATCAGGGCTGGAATGGGCATCTTGTGCTGTGTAATCTTTACACTAGATAACGGCTTCAGTAGAACTTCATCCAGTTTCTAACTTTCGGTTCCATTGTTGGAGAGAGGCTGCAGACCTCTGCTGCAGGTCCCTCTTGCTGTTTGTTGATCCGCTTCGTGCAATGAGGGAATTTAATGTTCAGTAAAATATAATCTTGAACTGTCTGCGCCATCAGAGTTCATGACTCAGCAGTTAAGTCG
The DNA here is from genome assembly GCA_023101725.1 of Atherinomorus stipes. Lineage (NCBI taxonomy): Eukaryota > Metazoa > Chordata > Actinopteri > Atheriniformes > Atherinidae > Atherinomorus > Atherinomorus stipes. The sequence continues at coordinate 159,330 of JALJCO010001256.1, read as the reverse complement.
CCAGCAGAGATCAACTTATAAGACAGTCTAGTGAAAAATGCCGTCTGATCTGTAAAATCAGATCAAATCATTTTAATGGGAATTAAAGTGCCACTGAATTCCAACCAGTTTTCTTTTAACCTATAAAGTTTGGGGCTTTGTGCTGCGGACACGAGCGCGATGTGGGCGAGTAAATTAATGATTGGGCGGCTTAATAAGCAGAGAGGAATAATCAGCTGGACTTGCTTCGTGAACGAGGCGAACGGGAGCAGCACAGAAACTCTGTCCTGGTTATCTGGGACATGAGTTAAGCCACACAGTTAAACCAGAAGTCCAGAAATGGGAGGAAAGTTGTTGCTGCTGTTTGGCAAGCGGACATGAGAGGATGAGTACGGAATGCCGTTTTGGCCAAAAATGTGCGTCCAAAAGTCAGAAATGCGACCTGATAAAAACAATCAGGGTAAAACTGCCTGATCATTGATGATGTAGGAGCGTTTTCTTCACCTCAAGTTCAGGTGACAGAATGACATAAAAATTAAATTTAGATGTAAAACCTGATATTTGTTTAGATTTATTTTTACAACTTAATTGCATTTCAATGCACATATGAATCCATGATACATTCCCTGGTTTGTATGTTTCACTTAAAGATATAGTCCGAAGTTCCCCCCGTAAAAAATAAACGTTAGACTTGAGCAAGTGAAACCCGTCTCAAACCCGCCTTTGGGCCTCTACTTCCGTGCTGTGGTGCGCTTGAACGCAACTCTCTCTCCCCCTGCCTGTAATTCGCTCTTTTGTATTGCTTTGGTCTGGTCGGGACGTTTCTGGGTGGAGATTTCTGTTTATATCGGCAGCCAATGACAGAACTAAGGACATGACGTTGTGTGGAAATAAGCTCATGATTGGAGCAGACACCAGTCACTCGAACTCTCGAAGGAAAAAGAAAGAAAGAAAGGAAACACCGTGGATGCACCGGAGAAAAGGTATGCACTTTGGAAAACCAGGGTTAATAATAGTTTGGCTTGTACTCGCTTCTGAACTCTCAAGGAGAAGCTTGAAGTTGAATAGGCTAGCTAGAACGAGGCGGCCATTAGCCTGAGAGGGAGGAGCGCTAAGTTTGAATACTGTTGTTTGCAAACAGAAATGCTGGAGGGACTTCGGACTCTACCTTTAACGTAACCTACATACAAGAACTGTAAAAGGAAAATATATTGAATTCTTATTTGGATATTTTTCAGTGCATTGTGATGAGAAATAGTTTAAATATTAAAAATAGCACAGTCATGTCTTTTTCACACTGGGAATTCAAGTGTGTAAAGCAACATTTGAAAAAGGCAGTAAGTGGGGTGATTAACTGTGTTAGAGGGAGTACTGCAGGGAATCTAAAAATCCCGGGAGTTCCAGTGAAAGTACATGCACTTTTTTAATAAATGCGTTTGAAAGTGAGCTAAATCTCACCTTTAATTGTCATCCTTGATTTGGAGTAACCGCTTTTAATGTTTTGATAATATAATGGAGTTTTCTTTCGTGTTCGTAAATGTTATTTTACATTGTAAATATTGGACTGAAGCTTGATTTGACTAAAATCGTGAATCTAATGGAAATCGCGATATTGCCCAGAAAAATCGCAATTAGATTTTTTCCAGAAATCGTTCAGCCCTACATTCAACTATGATTTTTAAGTTATCAGATTGAAAACAAAACAACGGTGTGATGGGAACAGGTGGTTGGAGCTTCCCAGCATGCCCTCTGATTCTCTCAGTCTGTTTAGTTCATGTTGCTGTTGCACCTTGAGTGAGACTGCTACTGCAGTTAATGAGGTCCTGTTCTTTCAGTCTTCATTAATATAAATGCTCTGTGAGAGTTGATAACACAGCTTGATAGTGCCAGTACAAATAGCCAACCATCTTCAAACAACCTTGAGCTACTTAAAATGTTAACATTGAGCTAGTACAGATGTAACAGGTCATGGTAACCACAATGCTATGTGTACAGAGTAATGCGCTACAGCATTAGTTATCTATCAAGGCAATGCTGTCAGAGCAGTGCTTCATCCTGATTTAAAGTAAGGGGAAGGGGGGGTCATGGATTTATAAGGACACTAAACTCATGGTGCAGAACAGAACAATAGAACAGAAGCTGGCACAAAAAGATGAGAAATATGTAAATGAGTTTATGTAAGGAACCAACCATAGCAACAGCTACAATATGCTGTTCGCCAAGTGAAATTTTCTTGCATTTGCAACTTATAGTAAGATAAACATTTGTCTTAAATTTAATCAAAACAACTTGCCTTTTTAAAGCAAGGAGATTTCAGAACCTCAAAAATGATGTGACAACTTGTCTCTTACTGCTTAGTGAACATAATAAACCTGAATTTTGAAATTGTATCAGAGAGTTCTGAAGATGACTTTACTCCTATTTTCAAGGCAGCAGGGGAACGTTCAGTTTCAAGTTTAACTGACCTCAAATGTCTTACAGTAAATTATAGTAATTTTTGGCCTAAAAACATCAGGCATGTGCTAGGAAGCTAAAAACTGAAGCTGAATTTCACCTTTAAGCACGATGCCCCCAAACATTCACCCAAATCCACAAAGCAACTTGACTAGAAGAAAGCTTTAGAGCTGGTCTTAATCTAAAAAAAACAAGAGAGCCTGTGGGTTGACCTGAAGAGGCTGTCAACAAGCTCACAATCAGACAGATTTGGAGGGAATTCGCAAGGAAGATTTGGATTTTGGATTTGGAACACTGAGATTAAATCTAAAGTTGCTTGAATAAAGTGTCAGCTGGCTCGCTCACTTATGCAACCAGCGTATTGTTCATCTTTTTATATTTCATTCATTCATCAGTGTACCATCAAAAGCACAAAGCCACAAGGTTGGCAAGTTTCAGTGTTGCCTTGAAGGTTAGAGAAGAGTTTTGAAAAAATTATTTTGTAATTTAACTGTTTTGAAGTGTGTGCACTTTTTTATATCCACTGTAAATGATGACAAGGTTAACTGAAATGCAGAAAAACAAAAACTAATTTAACAAGACAAGAACAAAGAGCATAACAAAACCAATCCTAATATAACAGAAGTAAACATCAGTCTTTAAAACCAAATGAAACAAAATCCAGACCCTAACAGCATCGTATTAATTATTAATACGCATCCTGACAATCATTAAGCGTGGTTTTAAGTGCAACAGTAACATAGGTCCATATAAAAGGTTTTTATGAGAGATGCCCGATGTTATAGGACTAACGATATCATTGGCTGATACCGGCATTAAAATGTGATATTGGAAAATATTGGTATCTGTTTTTTCGGACCAATATTTTTGTTAACGAAATCTCGTGAGATCTTGTTCCATTAAGACCAGTACAGCATGTAGAAAAGTCGGTGTTATTGTGGAAGAACTTCATATCCCAGCATCCCTTCCAGTCATGTGACTATGGTGCAGCTGCTGCTGCTACAGACTGACTTGCTTTGAAGCTGCTTATAATATGTCTGGTTTTAAGTTGTTGGTTAAGTTACCAAGTTGTCAGAAACATTAGAATTAGCCACATGTTGGCTAATACCTGCTAGTATCTGATATCTGGCAGCCAGATGTCCAAAATGAACTCATCCTGCTGAGTAAAAGATATTTTGGGATCTTTGCTCTCGGCGCAGATTGTAGTTTTATCTTTCAAAATATAAGAGATAAAGCCTCACACTTGTCTGCATAGATCTGTATCGGTTGATATCAGAAGTTAAGAGTTGAACAATATCGATATATAGGATATTGGTTAAAAAAAAAAAAGCCAATGCTGAACATCCTTAGTTTATATGAGTATTTAAAGTATCTACAGGCAAGATTAAGAAATGAGACTCATGAGTGATGTGACTGGCGCTGCTGCTAACTGCAGCCACCAGCCAAGCCGGCACGGGAGTGTGTACAAACTGATGCTGTCATGTTGTTTACTACGCTGATAGTCTTTTTCTTTGTAGTGCCACTTTTTAGTGGTCATTCAATTGATCTGGATCATTTACTGATGGCAGAAGAATCCATAACTATCCCTTACAGTGTTTGAATTCACAGTGACCGCCTCCTTCTTGTATCAAAACTGTCGGGGACGCGGATGCAGCATCATTTGACGTCACGTCCGCAGGGCAGCGCGGGAAATTCAGCCATCAAATCGCAGCCCATTATGCAGCACACAGTCTGTTTAAGGCAACGGAGAGAGACGTGGGTGGGCTCGTTCTTTTTGATTTTTAACACTTCATCACCCAATAGTATTAAAAAACTGGACACGCATGTTTGTTCTTTCACGATTCCTGCAACTAGTGCCTTTTTTGGTACTCGTATCCAGTTACAGTGTTTGATAATGTATCTTCTGCAAAAGAATCAATGACAGGATTATAAAAAACGACCAGTTTGTTTGAATGTGTCGCATTCTGTGACCGGTTCATGGCATAAACTGTTATCACGTTAGCTTTCACATGCACTGAGACCTCCCATCCATTATTGTTTTATGTCATAATTGGGACTTAGCCATAGCCAACATGAAAACTGGCCAGTCTGTGCAAAATCGTCTGCCCCAGATAAACAGAAAATGTGCAAATTTTTAAAATTTTCTCTATCTGTCTGTCTCTCTCTCAGCACCTCTCAAGATAATTGAATCATAAACCCAGAAGAGAGATTAAACATATAGCTCAGCTGGAGATTTGTAAAGCCACCGCCACCAATTAAGGCTGACAACTTGACAAATTTCTGTCTTCATTTAGTAACCCCACAGGCTACTTGGCACCTTTATCTCTCCAACATGGCCAGAGACAGATGGGGACGACCAGCCATGGCTGGACTATCTCTCCAGAAGGTTAAAAAAGATACAGGATACACACTGTGTGGACTGTAGCACAGGGTTCTGCTTTCAGTCCAGCAGACAAGATAAAATTGCAAATGATGAAATTATCAAAGCTTCCATGAATCAGAAAATTGGAGCTCTTGACAGTGTGGGGCTCTGAACAGTTGCCCACCTTGTCTGGTTGCTTTGTAGACGATATTAACTTGTTGACTCTGAAAGCAATTCACACTCACGTTAATGTGCTTATATTTATGAAATAAGTTGTGTACAAACAGTGACACGGCTTCCTCCAACATCCAAATAGCTGTAGCAAATACATTTATATGCAAATTTCCATTTGATGTCATTTGGCAATTCATGGTGTCTTTTTTTCAGCCAATATGTTCTTCTATAGGACAGAAGCAACATTGTCAGCATGGTAATGGAGTTAGAGGCCTGCCAGCTTTGTATCTCAATCTCCATCATTCTCTGTGCTGACTCTAGAGCGCTGCAAGTAATTCATTCACTGCTGCCTGACCTCTCTCTCCTGGCACACCTCATTTACTATCATTTTGATCACACAGGCAGTTGCAGCTAGCGTGTGTGTGGGCACATTCAGCAGAAACTGCTCCAAAGGAAACAACCATCTTTTCAGAGGAGCGGCTGCCATCTGATAGACTGTCGAGTCGGTGTCACGTCTTCCATTAGACATGCTGAAAGACAGCATGCATGTACTATCGCTGAAGAGGATCTAGTTGATGAATATCACTTTTAAAGGGATTTATAACAGGATTTTATACATGAAAGTTGAGCAGGGAGGCTGAACATGTCTCTATGTTACATTTCTTTCTGCTTCGCACAAAGTGTTCGAGCACAAGGTCTGACTCTGGTAATAGCTTCAATGCCTTTCTAGGACAGGCTGAAAAGCACAAGTGTAAGACCATGCAGCCCTTCCTGGTCCAAACCTTCCCTGTCTTAGCGTTCCTCATTTAAAAAGCCCTGCAACCTGCACACAGGGAACACAGCTGTTCGCTTGTTTTGGATTAATGGACTTCTCTAAAACTGAGACATTATAAGTACCAATTAATTCTTTCTCCACATAACTGATGTTGTGTCCTTAAGGTTTTAAATCATGCACATGTCCAGGTGAATTATGTCTCCATTCTGAATGTTGACTTAGATATTTTTGCATAATTTTCAAGTCAATAAATGAACTGGCTCCTTGGTTCTGGCGGTCTGAAACAGGGCCCCCTCTCTCCTTTGGATTCTCCTTTACTTGTCCCTGTCTTTCAGGCTCTATCTGTATGAACACAGGTGTAGTGCAAAACACTTGTTCCCTTCCAGAAGAATCTGTCCACATGAAATTTGACGTGTTTAAAATGCAATCAGGAGCATGCCAGACCCAAAGGTGGTGATCTTGTCCCCATTTTAAGCAGAGGCTTTTCCAGGAACACAAACATGAGGGGGCAGGCAGAAATGTGAAGGGGGCATTGTGTACTCATGTCATGCTACAGCCCTTTTTTTTTTGTTGATGCTGTCAGTAAGTGTTTTCTTAATGGGACTGAGTTGTTAGTGGAGTCCAACTCCCAAGAAATGGATTACACTGTGTCAGGTCTCGATCCTCAGACCTGTCCAGCTGGGGTGTCCCACCTGAAGCCAAAACTCCTGCTGGTATAGCTCTTAGGGTCACGGCACGGAAACCCCTTGACCACAATGAGATGGCAATCCATCAGGGTGGAAATAATTTATCATTTATGATAAATAAAAGTAAGAAAGAAAAATCAAAGTTTAAACAGCCAACAACAACATGTCTTTTACTCTAAGATACGTAATTCATGCTGTTGTCTACAATTTGGAGAAAATGGAAGCAGAAGCCCACATCAAGCTCTATACAGATGCTGTATTTGCGGGACAAATCGTTCAGCCAGTGATAGTGCGGTAATAGTCAGTGTTGGGGGTAACGAGTTACTTTCGTAATGCGTTACTATTACATTAGGTAGTAACAGAGTAATATTATGCGCTACGAACTATATTTTGGAAATAGTATTACAATTACTGAATTCAGTAATGTGTTACATTCCGAGCCGTCGGTTTAAAAAAAAAAAAGCGCATACACACACACACACACACATGCACGCACACGCACTTCCACTCCACACACACACACACACTGTGGTAAATAAAGAGTAGAACACAGCAGTTTTAAAATCAACGGAAGAAGAAGAAGATGGCAAGATGGCTATAACCACTACAACAATCAATTTCCCTTTTTCAAAGTGGTTATACTCGCACTATTTTGAATTTGTTACAGAAAACAATAAGAACCTCCCAGTAAGGTCCACTTTATGTGCTGGTGGGAGGCCGAAGGAACTGTCTACCACTAAAAACAGTACAAGTAACCTCAAGAAACACCTCAAGAGAGCACAGCAACCTTAAACTAGAGGCTAAACGACCTCTTGCTAACACAAAGACAAGATGACAACATGAGCAAATCTAAGCAACTAAAGTTGGATTTCTCCAGAATATGTTTGACCCAGGAGAAGTGAGAAGGCTGGTGGCTGAGTGCCTCGTAGAGGATGCGCTGCCTCTTTCTACAGTTGAGTCGCCGGCATTTCAAAAGCTTGTCAGCAAAATCCCTATTCGATCAAGTGACAAGGTAAAAACAAATCTCTAATGATATAGTGCTATTGTTAAGGTGTTAACACATTTTCAGAGATAGTTAATTTAATATGAGACACTACAGGTGGTGTTAGAGGTGATTCAATTATTAAAATCAGTTTTGATTTCAGTCAGTTGTGTTTGCAGAAGGATTTTCATGTTTCTTATTGTCACGTCATCTCAAATTACACAGTAGAATCAACCTAAGTAAAATAAAAACACATCTCCATGTTTTACAGTACTCGTGAGACTGTGGGTGATACTGAACAAAGCCCTTACATAAAAATATGGATAGAAATATTTAAAGCTCAAGTTTAATCTCTGGGTTACTATAGATATATCATGTGTCTCAGTGTTGAGTGTGCTGAGGAAAAATTGTTGAAGACAAGTTTTAAAACTATCCAATGTAATGTGATTCAGTACTTATCCTGTTCTCACGATCTTTTTTTTTTAAATTACTGCTATTTCAGGGCAGGATATTGTTCAGGTTTGAAAATACTTAATGGCAAAACATGCCCTGTCTGATGGCTGTTAGACCTCATTCTTGAAGTGCACTTTTATTTTATTATTGAAATTGTATTAACTAATAAATAAATAAATACTATTAACTATTAATTTCATGGAAATGTAATATTTTGGTCAAACCTTGCTTGGCCGCACTTTGTTACTCAAAAGCTTATAAAGGAGGCATAGAAAAAGAGTTTGTCATGTCATCTAAAGGCTTTGTTTGTTGTTGGTGGTGAAAGTAACTAAATGGTAATCAGTAACTTACTACTTTGCACAGATGGTAATATTGTAAAGAAACTTATTACTTTAAAATGAAAGTAACCTGTAATATCAAATATATTACATTTCTTAAATAACTTGCCCAACACTGGTAATAGTGCACTATTACTGCACCACTTCTGGCAGAAAAAGGCAGAACTTTTTCATGTCCGCATCTGTATGAGCTGCTGAAAGCAGAAGGAGTGGAAAAAGAATACAACTTACACCAAGCCATGAGCAGACTTTTACTTTACACCATGGATGAAAAAAAAAAAAAAAATTTAATTCACTTATTCATGGTAGATGCACAAAAACAAAGGAAAAAGATCAAACAAAGAGCAGGACATAACATGCGGGTTGGACTAGCTAAATAACATTTTGTTGGTTTATTATTCACTGCCGTGGCAGAGACAATGGCCCTCATTTATCAAACGATCGTACGACGAAAATCTGTGCGTACGACCATTTCCACGCAAGACTCGGCATTTATCAATTTGAACGTGATCGTAGGATACGATCAAATCTCACGACAGCTCTGAGTTCGTGTACGCAAGTTTGAGTCAGTGAGGGTTTGCAGCGCAGCGCAGCAGAACATGAAAATGTTTATTTACCAAACCGCAAACTGTCATTTAAACATAAGCATTCACATATCAGCACTAAGAATGAATCCATTTGCAAAGAAAAAGGAAAAAGTGAATGTAGAAAGTATTCCCAAAATTACAAAAATAGCTGTGACTGAATTTAATTCCTCCATTTATCTCAACAAATTATTAAAATCATTAACATATAGTTCTAGGAGACAAGTGCTTTTCACTCTTCGTGCATCTCCTCATCCCGCTGGTAAAACTGCCACATAGGAGGAAGTAGGCATCAGTACGCACACACGCGCAGGTGCCCAGGTAGAGCGCTGCTTCAGGCTGCGGGAAGGCAGGTGGGTGTCGGACGGTCCGACTCGGACCCGGCGGGATGAGACGCTGCTTTAGACTTTGAGAAAATCTACAACACTCCTGTCCTGTGCAGTGCTGCACATCGCTCGGACCGCTGGAGAATTTTGATGCGCAGGAGAAGATGCGCCCGGAGCCGCTCTGCAGACCCCACTGGGCTATACGGAGGAGACCGGAGCTGATCCGTCATTTCTAATAAGTAATCAATACTTTAAAGTTGTATAAGTGCTCAGTCAGTAGACTGGCCCTTAGCTTTGCAAATGCAAGTTATATTTTTTCTGTCCCCATCTGGGTCAGGCTCAGATCTGACCGGCATCCACCTGTCACCTGTTAGAGCGCAGCGGTTGGACTCATGACGGGGGGGGGGCATCATCTTTTGGTGGTAAGTTTCATATTGGACCACTTCTTCTTGACCCATTGGCTAAAGAATTGTGACGTTGCTATCGGATGTGGGCTATTATTAAATTTCATAACTAATAAAACAAATAAACCATATAATCCAGGCCTACATTGAGACTTTTATTAATATCTCAGCCGGTCGTTCAACAGCGGTGAGGCTGACTGATCCTCTTCCGTGCAGCGTTTTTGTGCACGTCTCTGAATCCAGTTTTTAAGCTTCCAAACAGCAGCTCTTTAATCTTTGTCACCTCACAAATGAGGAATTCTGCCCAAAAGTTTCTTTTTTGGCAGAATCTCTCCTCTCCATGGTCCAACCTCGCTGGGTGAAGCCTCATCATTATGCATGTTTAAGGGCGTAACCGTGGGCGTGACATTTAAATGACAATAAATTTCAGCTGTGGAATTTATCAAGACTCTTTTGTTCGTACGACGAGATTGGACCGATACGAACGTTTTAATAAATCACACGTGGGTCCAATCGTATGACCATTTTTACGATCAGATGTGCGACCATTTTGACGATCGTTTGATAAATGAGGGCCATTGTGCTCTGAAGCGCTTCTGGTGTGCCAGGCAGAAAGTGCGGCGCTGCCGAAGCTTCCACGTCCGATGGACGCAGCTGATTATCCTCACAGCCAAACCAGCATGCAGAACTAGCGGCTGGACGGAGATCAGCAGACATACTGAAGATCCTGTACAGCCGGCACACAGAGATTCAGAGGGGAGAATTTCAATGTTGAGGTTTTTTTTTTTTTTTTTTTTCCAGCTGAGTTGAATTGAGGGAGCATGCACTGTGGTTGCTTGAAGCCTAAAGCTGGCTTCAGTCTGAAACCCTGTTGCCTTACAAAAACATTACTGCTTCAGGCTGATGAAAAAGAAGTGTTTCATGTTGTACTATCCTCAAAGGTGCTATACCTTATTTTGCACATTTTTGAACCATGAGCGAGGTGAACAGTGTAGTTTGAACTGTAAACCACGCCCCTAACTGTTTCTCCCAGTGAGAAACACTCCTGCTTTCCCTTATACTCTCCTCCCAGTCGACTTGCATGAAATAACGTGCACATCTCCTACTCGTGCACAAGGAAACTCCAGAGAAAACTCGCATCTTCCAGTGAATTTACTGTTCTGGTTGCAGTAAATGGCTGCGAATTAGCTAAATGGCATTTTCTGTCATTAATTCATAAACTGGTAGTCAGTTATGTACACAGATGCACAATTATGATGTTCTGTGATGTTATAGGCGACATTACAACATGACAACCTAACAAAGTATCTAACTGGCCACTGAGAGTGGAAGTGATGTAAAGCTTGGTCGCATTACGGTGTAAATATCATTGTGTATTATATATGACATGGGGAGGAGGACGCAGTCAGACCAGCAGAGGTCGCGCCAGCAGCCGAGTACATATAACTACTAAGAAGAAAGTGATTGAAAAAATACCTGTCTGGGCGAACTTCCAGTCTACATTCTATCTGAGGCCGTCCAGCTGCTCGCTACCTTTAGTACAATCCACCGAGATTTACACGAACTTTATTCCTTCTTTGGTCTCCCCTGCGTTTCAAGCCTCTCTCCTCAGTTTGATGCTTTCAGGCCGTTTTGCTGTATGAACTGTGACAGCCAGCGCGACTTTCCCTTCGATGGATGCCATGCGGTTCTGCTTACCAGAGCTGCTGTGCACGCGCTACGGGAGGAGGCTCCTCATTTGGAAACGCTGCTAGTGACTCATTAGAAACTGGAAATTCTGTCGAATGAACTCCATTGGCCGAGAAGAGCATCATGATGGCGTTAGAAACCTAAACTAAAAAGGCCTGAATTCATACATATGCACAATCAATGAGTTATTTATTTTTCATGAATCTACCTCTTTTACCACATATTATACCATATAGAAAGCATTTTCTTAGTGATTAGAATAAAATCAGGTACAGGGCCTTTAATAACATGTTGCAACAACTTGGTTCTTTAGTATTGTATTTTCAGTGACTAACTCCTTATTTTTATGTGAACTGTTTAAAAAACATTGTGCCAGCAAAATCATGGCCACATCTCCCATTGGCATTCAAACAAAAGGCATTCATGGTGCATCTTGTCATGCAGACCACACAGATGATGACACACAATCTGATGCTGCAAATTATGGTTATCCTGTCCACACACAATGGCACAGTCGAGTTGTCCATAAATCTTCAATAGGGATGTAACGATTACCGGTAAAATAATTAACCGTGATAAAATTCCCAATGATTAGTAATACTGTTTGAAATTCTAATTATCGTTAAAATCTCGACTGACAACTGAACTCACAGTGATGCTGCTCATTGCTGGAAAAGCAGCAGCAGTCCCAGTTTGAAATGTTTCATTTATGAAAACATGGTAGAAGGCAATAGAGCACCCACGTAGACAGTGCTCTGGAGATTTTCCCCCTTTAAGAAGGACAAAGCAGAAATCTAAACCCATTTTGGATGTTTTTACTGATCCTGGGAGGGGATTTCAATGATACCATGATAATAATGATAACCGTGATCATTTTGGTCACAATAACAGTGATATGAAATTTTCATATCGTTACATCCTGAATCTTCATCCTGGATGTCATTTTTCTAAAAGTTTGTTTTCAGTTGCTGAAAATTGCATTTGCATGTGAAGAATACGTGTTGAAATACCTGTGTATGTGTAGATATAGCCTAATTGTGGCTATGAACAGTGCTATGGTGACTGATCATGAAAACCTTGCAGACATCACTGGCTGCTACTGGAAAACTATGGTTTATTAGTGACTTGATGCATTGTACAAGCCATTGTCCCACAAACACTGAAGACTTGTTTTCTCTTGTCAAACTGAGCTGATGTGTCTTGTTTCAGTTCAGGATTTTTGGAACTTACCTGCACCAGTTAGGATTCACCCGAAAGCAGCCAGCTGTCACTACAGTACCCCTGCCATTAACCTGGACTGAGCAAGGGCGCATTCTGATGCTGTTTGGACCAGTTGAAGCAAACTCTGGTCCACTTCCACAGACAATACGTTTCTTTTGGAGTTGTGTGAATGCACATCCCACTCTGGTGCAGATCAAAAAAGCAAACTCTGGTCCACTGAAACCCAAGGGTCTCAGTTCACTTGTAAGTAAACTGCGGTGCAGTTTGCTTACAGTGTGAAAGCAAACCGTCCAGTGAACCAAAGCGACGTAGAGCGACATACTGGATATCTCACTGTCTCTCCTGCAGCTCATAGTGGGCAGATTCTTATGAAAATCATATTAATTTGAACACTAAAGTAAAACAGAAACCCAGAGTGTGCATAAATTTATTGTTGTTCCATTATTTTGCGGTGAATGAGCCTTCTGAAGGAAAGGATTTCCAGTTTTGTTCTTTGTCCTGTCATTTTTTCTTCTTGGTGGGGTGTTGTTTCAGGAATATTGCCCTTAGCGAGCAGTTGTTCTAACTGCATTACATTGACCAGGTAGTTTGTTTCCCTTGAGGAAGCAAATTGATCCAAAGGGGGGTATGACAACACAAAAGACGGATACTGGGCATTTTGTCCATCCTTTGCATCATTTCAGTGCACAATTTGGTCCTTTTTTGGATGCAGAGCCTGATGGAACAAACAGAGTAGTACCAACTGAAACCCCCAGGGCAGTGTTGAGTAGTACAGCTCACAAATGTGACAAAAGACTGCGTTTACATGAGAATTTTAATTCCTTCTTAAGTCAGAATAAAAGTTATTACCGCTTTAAGAAGACCATGTTAATCCTTAATTCAGAGTGAAAATGACAATTCCAAATAAAACTTAATTCCAAAATAAGTGGTTGGTTTATTCCTCTTTTATTTCTGCATAAAATAATTTGCCTCTCATGTAACCTTTTATTCCGCTCTAACTTAATTCCTGTCGTTCTCTGCATGCGCCTTACCTTGTCCTGTTGTAATGGCACTTGTCGAAGTGCATGTGAAACAACCAGTGGACTCGTGCCAACCAGTTCATGGGCAGTTATTTTGCGCCTTGGTTTTTCCACACGTTTCTTGCGACCCTGTTGACTATTTTGAATGAAACGCTTGATTGTTCGATGATCGCGCCTCAGAAGCTTGGCAATTTTAAGAGTGCTGCATCCCTCTGCAAGATATCTCACTATTTTTTTAACTTTTCGGAACCTGTCAAGTCCCTCTTCTGACCCATTTTGCCAAAGGAAAGGAGGTTGCCTAATAATTATGTTTGCCTAATAAACCTTATATAGGGTGTTGATGTCATTAGACCACACCCCTTTTTATTACAGAGATGCACATGACCTGATATGCTTAATTGGTAGTAGGCTTTTGGTCTATACAGCTTGAAGTAAGACAACATGCATACAGAGGATGATGTGGTCAAAATACTCATTTGCCTAATAATTCTGCACTCCCTGTAGTCACTGATACCCACAATATGTGTGTCTGCTCGTAAATTACTAGCATAGTGGACATTGTTGCCCCTGCACAGTAACCCATGGGGTAATAATGTCATGTGGGATTGACACCTCTCCACTACATTTCCATGTAGTGGAGGGGTGTCCAGCATCAGTATTTCAAGGCTACTGTCCTGCAGGTTATCAATGCCCCCTACTCCAACACACCTGACTCTAAGTGAACCAATTAGCCTACAAAGTTCTGTACAATGACTCACTAATTTGAATCAGGTGTGTGGGGGTAAGGAGGCCTGGAAAACCTGCAGGATCGTGGCCCTTAACTGGAGACGAACACTGTTGACATAATGTAAAAGTAATGCGTAGAGTGCAAATGACCAAATGGTTTTGGAGTAAAAGTTATTGGATAATTTTAGGATAAAGTGATAAAATTGGGAAGGTTTAAAATGTTACAAAAACTTAGATTACTTCACCAAAACACGAGACAATCCCACGGTATCAACATGAAATACACAGGTTTATTGAATATGAATAACTTGTGTGAATTTAACTAAATTATTAAAGTTGCTGCATTATCAAATCAGCTGTGTGCAACCACTGTCCACTTTGGATTAAATAAATCCAGCAGGTTCTTTTTTTTAGTGTGGGACAAGGAGGTGATTTATCAAAGTAGGTCCAATAAAATATTGTGAGCTGAGCCAAGAAATGCACTTCAAATGTTTTATCTAACCAGGTAATCCTGTTCATTCTGATATGTCTGGGGTTGTAACCGGAAACAAGCTGTGCCTGAGTGAATACGGAATGATGATTATCAGCAGCTCTGCACTCATTTGTGGAGCTCCTTATGAAGACGAGCAGCTTCCACCAAAACTGGACACTTTCTTCGACACAATTTATGAGTTGTTTGCTTTTCTGATTTGCTTTTCATGCCAACATCATATTTCAAAAGTTGGAGCAGCAGCACTTTTACTAGTGTTGCATCACCTTGAACATCCCTCTCTAAGGTTGTAATTTTGACAGCACATGATTCCCAATATTGCTTTATTCTGGGTGGCAGCTGCCCAGTTCTGTTTTTCCTTTGTATATTTGTCATAACAACAAATGTTTTCAAGTTTGTACTGCTGGAAGGTCGGTTTAGTATTGTTAAACCCCTCCATGTTTCAGTCATACCTTCGGAAAGCAGTTTGGCAAAATAAGAAAGGTCTTCACAAGGGAAAGATGCCTGGGTGGCAGCATATGTTGCCCTTGAACGTTACATCATTCATGGTTAATGGTCTTTTCTTCACACTTATGTAAGCTTTCAATGGCCATGAGCTTTAATACACCCCCACATTTTTGCTTTTGAACCATTCAGTGATAAAAAGCTGGGTGGTCCCTCTGCTATTAAGCCCGGAGGATGTGGAGTCCATGATTTAAAGCAAGAATTTTACATTCAGATTTGTCAGACCATAGAATACTTTTTTTACTTTATCTCACTCTTTCTTAAATCCGAACATATAGGGGGTGTTGGATTTTGTTTATTCTTTTTGTGAACAAGTTTCTTGTCTTGTTTTTTTTTTTTTTTTACTTCTTAATGAAATCTGCTTTCTCACAATGATATTCAGAGGTGTTCCTGAGCTCATGCAGTAACTCCAAACCCCTTAAGACCAGCTGTAATGTATGGATACTGTGGCTGAATGCTTGGAGGGCACCTCCAGACTGCAGGGCTGCCTGGGGCCTGAAGATCTAAGCCATTTGGTTCATTATTGTACTTTTCCAGTGAAACTTAATACTATGTCCAACAGATTATGAAACCCCTAGATTCTGTGCTGTTATACATTGAGTCTTCATTTTTGTTTAACCATTTTAGAACAGTCATTTAGTCTTGAAGCAACATAACATAGCTTTCCAACCTTAAACTGACATTCATTACGTACATTCCTGGAGCCATTGTTGCCCCGCAGCATCCTAAGGTTGAGAAACTGCACTTCACAACTTTTTTCCCCGTCCAGGAGGATCATGTAAAGCAAAACCCCCAACATTTTGCTTTATGGCACCACGCCACATGCCAACAGCTGGTCATCAACGCATTGGTCGTTTTGGATGTGCACCTCAGCTCAGTGGTTCTCAACCATTTTTTTTTTTACAAAGTACCCCTTGTAAAATATATTTTCAGCCTTGCACCCCCCATCTACCGCAAAGTTATTTTTGGTTTGAAAAACAGATAAAAAAAAATACTGCATTTTGCCATTTGTATCTGGTTTATTAAATTGGAACCGTGCAAATTAATAGTTATTTTGCCTTCTTTGGCCCTTAGCCCTCTTTCTTTTAAGTAAGATTTCTGCTATGCTTCAACCACGACTCCATTGTTTGTATTATCAAGGTGACTGATTGTTTTTGATGTCATTTGGCAGGAAGACGGGCTTTTAAAGAAATATTGTCACACTAAGTTTAAACTCAGTTTATGACCGTATACTTATACTTATTGAAATCGGTTTTAGATTAATTTTATTGAAGGATATTTATGCATTCATTAAAAAACATAGATATTAAAAATAATTCACATACCCCCTGGAATGCCTCAAAGTACCTCCATGGGTGCACATACCCCCATTTGAGAAACAGTGTCTTAGCTGATTCAGTGAAGAAGCCGAGAGGAAGCAAGGAAAAGAGAGACGTAGCAAGACATAAGTGTTTACAGCAACCTTTACTTGCTGGAGAGAGCTTAGAGGAGGCACAATGCAAGATAGATGCCAAGTTAGGTTTGGATGCAAGACAGTCGGAAAATCTTCCAAAGTTCAGAAGAAGGCGTTCATTTTTGAAAGACAACATCTCTGGGAATTTTCCTTTCCTATTCATCCTGCTGACCTGATGTAGAAAACCAAAAACAAATTTAAAACTAGCAAACACTGTATTTTTAACACAAAAAAGTTCTAACATGTAATCCCATTCTCAAATTATCAATCCACACACAACATACACTATTAATATCAATTAAATACAGTACAGGACAGTAAATTTTGGCATATATATATACCTATATGTATGTATAAAGTTGTGAGATTTCTTCTTTTTTTTTTTTTGCATGTTTGTCACGGATAAACAATTTTCAAATTTGATGCAGCCACATATTGAAAACCAAAACAGTTGGAGAGTCAAGAGTGAAAGAAAGCTGACAAGTAACAGCAATCTGGAACACCCTGGTAAAGGTGTCAGGATTGGGTATAAAAGGAGCATCCAAGAAAAGGTTTCTGTCTTTTTAAGGAGGGTAATTGTCTCACAACTTTGTGTAAAGCTAGTTAAAAAGAAAATCACCAATTAATTAATCAAAGTAAATATTTTTCAATACCAAACTGCAAGGACTTTTTTTTTTCTTCAAGCATCTACACAGCATATTGTAAAAGGATTTGAGGGTAAAACACTGCAGGATGCATGTGGTATTCTGCTGCTCAGGTAGCATTGCATGAGAGACATATCACCATAATAACTACCATGATCAAACCTTGAAAAAATCCTCTGAACTCACCATAGTTCATCAGTCCATCCTGAAATATAACTCAAAGTTGTACTGCACATGGAAGAAACAAAACAACAAAAAAATCCCTTAAATTTGCTTCAAAGATAAGAGACCATCCAAGGATCCATGAGGGTTGGGGGATCCATCTGTGTCTATGGCATGGATGACCTCTAAGGCTGTTAAAATTGCTCCAAAATGACGTTTGAATATTTGCTCTAAAATTTACACATAATTCAAATAAATTCAAATATCCATTTGAGCAATGTGCCAACAGGAGGACAAACTAATACAAGACATAACTACTTGTACAGACTAATCCGACGAGCGTTTTGTCTGTTGTGCCATCTTGCGCCGCTGCCGTTGCCTGGGGAACGAGTCCCAATTATCTCATATCTGCCAACATGGAAAGCAGCGTGAATATCTGGATTTACAATGTTGGACAGTCACCTAAGGTTATGATAACCTTTAGGTATGTTATCCAGAGGTCTCTAAAGTATTCTGACTTTTTATTTATTTATTTACATCGGAGCATTAATTTAAACTATTATTCATCTCCGGAAACTGGCTTTAATGACAAGCCATACCGGAATAACATGCACATCTCAAGATTACTTATCAAAATTTAAAAAACCAAAGCCTTTCAAAGCTCGTTGCTTTTCTATTTTGTCATAAATTTGGCTTTTGGTATTGTTTAAGGACTGTACAGACCACGTAGCCTTCGCATGTCCTGCAAATGAAACTTAAGGCTGCAGGACACCGTCTTCGTGATCTCTTTGTGTTTGCGACTGAACTGTTTTTATTTTCTATTCCAAACATTGCCATGATCAGAGCAAATAACGTTATATTTCACAATATCTCCCTGATAAGTCATTAACTGACAGCAACACACAGCTGTCTTGTTTAGCATTAGCTAGCTTAAAAACGTTATGCAATGCATCATTTTCAAGAGCAGAAGTGAAATAAAGTGTCAGATTAATGAGTGTTCACCATAAATTGTGTGTTTTTGTTGTTGGGGATTAAATCCAGTGTTTTCTCTGCTGTGGCAGCAAGTTATTCCTCCTCTGCTGTGTGTGTCTGATATTTACCCTGATACGAACACACTGACATCAGTGGACTGAGCGCTAGCAGCAGAAATGTCCACTTTTGTCACAGACAGCAGAAATCTTCATGACATAAATGTCTGCGATCTTCTTATTGACTAATTACTACAATTGAAGTTTTCCAATGCTGTTCCAACAACCAGGAATGTGACAGTCCTTCCAGATTTCCCCCATGTTGTAACGAAAAAAGTTACAACATGGTTACAACCCCCCCCCCCCCCCTCTCCCTAACTTGTGCGAGCAATTAAAGATCCCGACAAATTGGAATGAAATTAACGAACAATGAATGCTCAAGCAAGCTGTAATAAACATGAAACAAATGTAGGCTTAATAATAATAACAGGCCTAAAATAGGCTATTTGTCCCACTGTTTATTTAAAGTTCGAATATTAACTTTCACGTTCGAATCTTGGGTTTTTATTAGTATTCAAAAAATATATTTGAATTTAGAATGTTTGTTGACAGCCCTAATGACCTCATGTTTATGGTCTGTAGGTAGTATCGAAACAGGCATATACTTCCATTTGTAGCAACTAAAGGTGCTTATTAAACTACAATCAAGTACAATTCTGAGGCAAAAACACAGTTATCAGGGGAATTTAAATAATTTCACAGTGTTCTGATCTGAGATTAAAGGCATGATTTATTCTTGAAATGTTCTGTGATTGATTCACACGGACAAACCATTTCAAATCACTCATCCGTGTGCACTGTCACAGAAAAGAAAACAGGCTAAAAAACCTGGTGAGACAATACAGTTTATCTGCAAATATGTAACAAACATATGAGAAATCACAAATATTCAGAAACTCACAAAATATTGAGGACAGAAATACCAATTTTAACTATTTATTGGCTTGCATTACAAAACAAATGCTTACGTTTCAGCACAGAAATCATACTTGTACACATGCAATCATACACACAGAGAAGAACATAAATCCAGTCCATGTTTACTTTGACTGCTCCCACTTTACAGATAATAGTACGACCTGATCGATAAGATACTGCAGGTTGCAGAACTCAGAATACTTGGTTTTAGTCACAATATTGATTTCAATCCAAAGCATCGACTGAACATTGAATAAAGTGTAATAGAAAGACAAAGAGACCGATGCTTCCTCTATGAAACTATGAAAAACATACATTTTCTTCTCTCAAATTATTCAACCCCTGTTTGCACCCTATTGTGAAGCACCTGAGGCAAATCAATAAGAGCTGCAAGATAAGGAGCCTTTGTGATGACTTTCTTGGAGGGCCGTGCAGATCCAACAACCCGTCAGGGCGTCGTAGTTGATTACGGCAGAGATTTCAAAAATTATTATGGGTTCAGGGGTCAAATTGTACACTGATGATCTTGCCTGTTGGGACTTGCTTTAATCTAAAGTAGTTCTTCTGAGCTGATTACATTGCTCCTAATTTATTTTGCACACCACATGAGACTTGGAGGATCATGATCCATACAGAGCACCAGGGGGTATATTTTCACACCCAGAGTTATCTATCCAGTCGTATTAAAAGGCTTTGTTGAATTTGTCTCAGGATTTGTTACTAAGATTAACTTAGATAATCCATCTTGGGCAAATTTTATTTCCACCAAAAAGTATTATTGAGAGAAACATTAGAGGGTTTTTCGATCTATTTTCCTAAAATAAAAAAGATGGGATGTTGTGAAAATGTGAATATATAATGCTATGGGGGCATTTCTTCCTTTGTTTTTTCATCTCAGATGGTTCATGAGAGAGTCGGCAAAAACAGCCACAAACAGCCAAGTGGATAGCTTGTAAGCAAAAAGCTAACAAATTATGTTTCTAAGAGTATTAATTTGCTCAGCTTCAACTCCTTCTGCAGTGTAAAAAGTCCACACTGCAAATGTTGACGCCTCCACGACTTGATCCACATCCATTTTTTGTTTCATTTTGGTGGATTTATGAGAGCAAATATCTGCACACATATCAGCAGTAGCGGCCATGTTTGTTTACATGTGTTGCACGAAGATGTGCCAACGCGGAGGGGGAAGTGGGGAATGACAAATGGCAGTTGAGTTTGATCGACATATCACCCTGAACAGGCTGGTTAAGAAGATTGGATGATGTTTTTTTTAGTCCTGTCCATTCCACAGGTGATTATTGTTTATTTATTCATTTATTTTTTATCTCAGAACATTGATGTTAATGGGCTGCATATGGCGTGTGAGGGAGATTTTAAGCAATATAGAGAAAAATGCTCAAAGAAAACATAATCCAACCCACCTTTAACAACAGCCTGCAAATCTTTGTCTGGTCATGCTTAAAGACACACAACGTAACTTTACGACCTCAATATGTGTTTCTGACTCGTTTTGATGGCACACCAACAATCATAGTGTGCATTTTCAAGCCATCACTGCCCAGAGGTGTCCCAGGGCTCAGAAACAGCAGTACGTAAGATTCCCATCCGGGACGCAACTATGACGTTGCAGCTGACGATTGGTTGTGCACCGCGTCACTTACTAGCAAACGGATATGAACCAGATATGAACGTTACAGGTGTTTTGAACCGAATAGTTTTGTCCTTTAAAAGAAAATCATAGGATTGTACATTTTGCATTAATATCTTGAATGCAAGGGCAATATTAGATATAAGTAAAACCTGAGAACAGATGTTCTGGAAAGAAACACTTTTAAAACAAAAATAAATTATAGTGATGATGAAATTAAACAAAAATAGATTAAAAACATCTTTCAATTATCAAATAACATAACGTATACTAACTAAAATAATCAAATTTATTAAGTGGAAAATGTTCAAATTGAACATATCTGTACAGTGGTATCACAATACTCAAAAAAGTATTGATTCTGATATTTTGTCTGGCTCTTATTTATTGACTCTAAGGTATCGATATGCCCATCCATACTTCTGGCGGCTTTTGGGACAGCTAAAAGTGACCTCTCCCTGAAGAGTTGGCAACAGTGCTTAATTAATACTAATAAAAGACAAGATAACTTGAACCAACAATGATAAACATTCATCCATTTGCCTGTATCAACATGACATTACCAGCCAATCAAATCTACAGTAAAATTCATGCAAGGAGGCCGTTACCTACTTCTCAGACCTAAGCAAACAAGCTGTTATTTGGTCAAGACCATGCGGCAACCTCCGGTGGCCAACTACAGTATGAAGAAGTCATTTTTTGTAGTTCTCCCTTGATCCGCTAGAGACTGACTGCAAAACAGAGCAAATCCCCATAGACTCCCATGTTAAAAACGCCAACTTCACAGCAGAAATAAACATGTTTACAGCCTGGTTCAAAAAATCATTTTAGGTTTAGTAGGTCAAGTTTACCTTCATGTCAACTGTGAGGGGGGTGAATTTTTTTTTATAAGTCATTAGATGTTATTTAATCTTGAAATTACACATAGTTAACACATACGCGTCTCCTTTTGATTGACATGTGGCAGACTGGAAGCCAGGCCTGCTGACCGGTGGCTCCTAGTTAGCTTCTTGTTTGCTCTCGGTAAGGTCTCAGTTTGTAGCAGAGTAGCACAACAGCGGTTTTTAGTCAGATATTAGCAAGTTTAAGCGTGTCTTACCTTTACACTCCGGCTTAGGGGGCTAATCTTCGTTAGCTCCTGTTAGTTTCGAGTTAGCTCGGTTAGCGTTTAGCCCAGAGTACGTCAGCTGTCAATCATTTGCCCGCGGCTCGGAGCGGCCTTGCCTTTGCCCATTTTAGTATTTTCTTGGAGTGATGACACACGTGACACGGCAAGATGGCGACGGTGTGACACGCCCAACTTCACTTTTAGCTCTTCAGAAACCAACAGGTGGCGCAGCGGAAGGTACGTCCCCCTCTATTAACGGTCTATGGTCAAGACAGAACTAAAGGAAAATCTTTGACGTCTTTAGTCATGATTCCCAATGATTTTTGTGACAGCTTATAGCAGAGAATCTACACATTAAAAAAAAAAAAGTAAATTACCTATGCCTAAAGCAGGTGACACAAGATGACTTCATACTCATCAAGATACTTCCAATGCAGCTGTGGCAAACATCAAAAGCAGAGGCCATGCTGGAGTGTCAGATCCCAAGACATCATAGCTCAAAATTACAACTCAAAGGCATTTACCGTCTTTTGAGATTAAAAATTTTTAAGCAACTGCTACGTAAGGGTGGTCTTTCCTTTTAAGTTTATCAGTTCAGTTAGCAGCAGGTGTGACATCTCTATTTACATGAATATGAAGGTAGTTAAAGACTATTAATCACAAACACAATGGTAGGAACAGATTTATTGCTGTAAAAATGTTGGCTTCAGATTAATTGAATTTCCTTGACTATGTTTTGTATCCTTTCAGTGGTGTTATTTGCCCTGCTGTGTGTGATTGTCACTGATGTTTTCAAATTGCTTTATGGAACAGTAAGATCTTTACATTCATAATTTTTAAATAATCCAAAAATTTAAACTCACAATCCCCTGCGCCACACAAGATCGTTGACACATTCACAAATCAACCTGCAGATTAAGTTCAGTCAGGGCTCAAATTTCCTGGTATTAGATGCAGGTGCACGGTAGGTAAATGCATTTCCATGTTCAGAAAAAACAACGTTAACCTGCTACATAATCCAATCATCTCAGCATATACAGCGCAGCATGCCCTCATAAGAAGGAGAAAAGTGATGCCAGGAGACGGTGGGAAAATACAAAGCAAAGTCATTTAGGAGAAAAAAGTGTGACAATCATATTTAAGGCCACCAAAAAAATTACATGAATATTAAAGATAAATCAAAGTACAGAAGTAGAAAAGCACTCGGAGAGCGCAGACCTCTGCCAAGCAGCTCAGTTCCCCCCATAGGACCCTAAATCAATAATTTAAAAATCCTGGATCCAGATGGTGATTCGGACCAACACCAAACTTTTATCAGTTCCTCCTTGTGCCATTATCAATATTCCCCGAAAATTTAATCTAAACCTGTTTGTAACTTTTAGAGTAATTTTGCTGACTAACAAACAAACGCAGGCGATGGTCTCTATGCAAGACTTCATTTCCTGAACTTAAAGCTATGGTCTACAATTCAGAGTCAGCTGACAAATTTTGAAAAAAGCACAAATTCCTTATGTGAAGTTGAGGCACATGTCGCTCCAGTGCTTGAGTTCCCTTATCGAATGCCTGTCAGTGTTGTGTTTCACAGTGTGGGAGATGCGACTGCCGGTCTCCTCACGTTTTGACTGTCTGCAGACTAGGCTGCTGTCTCCTACAGTTATTAAAAAGACTGGTTGTATTTCCAATAGCATATGACAGAAACAGAAACAGAAAAGCTACAGTAGGCCTATATACTACAAGTTTATGTCCAGAGATGATGTTGCAGTTTCACATAAGTCACTGTTCTTATTCTTATCTCTATAACTTATTTTATTTTTTTCACAAAAAGCTTGTAGCTAAACTCCAAATAGTGTCTCTGAGAAAGAGCCTTAGAGAGAGTGAGATGTTTATTGTGTGTTGTGCTCATAATCCATTTTCTTATTTTAAGATTTAATTCCCTTTTCCATAGGAAAAACAAGGTTTATAGTTTACAACTTATCAACTCTAAGAGAGTGAAATGTTAAAGGAGTGATGACATAACAGTTAAAAACTAGTTTATGTTGTTAGCATGACTACATATGTAAATACTCCAAAGAAAAAAATGGCATTTTTTACAGCGGAGTATTGTTTTGAAACACCAGACCTCACTTCCTCAGTAATACAGTTGGGTCCGGTGATGATATGGAGCTTTACCCGGAGACCACGTTGACTTCATTTTGATTGGCTACACCTTATTTGGCTATGACCTTATTTGGAGAATCTAGGTCAAGCTGCGGTCGGAGTTTGCTAAAGGCTAACTGCTAGCAACATGGGCAGTTCAGACAGTGAGCTACGTTTATCAGACAAGACAGCATTTAGAAAATAAATAAACTTACAGGTAATGACAAGGTTGTGGTCGCCTCCCACAGTGTTGCTGCAGAAGTTTGCTTTTAAATCCATTTGTTTGAAAACCCAGACCTGACTGCACAGAAGTTACTACTAGCTCCATACACGAAGCTGAATCAGACAGGGAGGGGAGGGGGGAGGGGGAGGGGGGAGTGGACGGTGCAGACCGTTAGGAGAGAGAGAGAGAGAGGGGGGGGGGGGGGGGGGGGGGGGCTGTTTACTTGATAGTGTGCTCTTATTGGAGCAATTGAATTACGTAGAATGATAGAACTACGTAGAATGATAGAACTACGTAGATTGATAGCCTGCTGTCTGATTCAACCGTTTCTGAACAGAGAGACAAAGCTGACAGACCATAAACAGGAACTTTAATTCTCACTCTGG
The DNA here is from genome assembly GCA_023101725.1 of Atherinomorus stipes. Taxonomy (NCBI): domain Eukaryota; kingdom Metazoa; phylum Chordata; class Actinopteri; order Atheriniformes; family Atherinidae; genus Atherinomorus; species Atherinomorus stipes. The sequence goes on along the minus strand of JALJCO010001256.1, from coordinate 134,458 downwards.
ACATTCACATGGCCTCATCAGTGCACAACAGATCATATTATACCCCCAAAACCCCAGAAGAGTGAAATTTGATGTCATGGCACCTTTAACTGTTGTCTGTTGGTGCACTGCACATGTGTGTATAATTATTACATAACATAATGTCAACGTTATGTACATGGGACAACAATATTGGAGAATTTATAGATTTGAAGCTGTGATCGGTGATTGGCAATATTGGGATCGGCAGATGCTGCTTTTGGTGATGGGTGATTGGTGATCGGCCCCCAAAATCCTGATTGGTGCATCTCTAACCAATTTCACATGACTGAGCTTGAACATTTTCGGGAGCAACTCCTCACTTTAGTACTCGTCAGCAGCCATGCTTGCTCTCACTTCTTTGGGAAAGAGGGGAGGGATCTAAACAAAGCAACACACCATGGCGACCAAGGGGCAAAGTTGAGTTTAATATTTGTAGTTCTCCCTTCATCCACTAGGGGCTGGCTCCAAAACGGAGCAAATCCCCATAGACACCCATGTTAAAATGGCCAACTTCACAGAAGAAATAAACATGTTTACAGCAGAAATAAACATGTTTACAGCCTGGTTCAAAAAATCATTTTAGGTTTAATAGGTCAAGGTTTACCTTCATGTCAACTGGGGGAGGGAGGATTTCTTTATAACTCATCCGTTTAGATGTTATTTAATCTTGAAATTGCACATATAAGGGGCGTGTCCTTTTAATTGATAGGCGGCAGAATGGGTGCCAATTTTAGTTGTGGAGGCTAATAGTTAGCTCCGTGCTTGTTCCCAGGACGCAGAGTTGCTCAACGGCGGTTTTTAACTGGTTAACAGCAAGTCACGAAGCGGACAATCTCGTTGTACTGGGCGCTGGTTCAATGACGATAAAGGCATTCTGATTCTGACAAGACATGGTGTGATTTGGCAGAGAGGGAGAGAAAAAAAAACATAGTATAAACAGGCCCCGCCGCATCCTGAAGGTTCTACGATCTTTGGTTTTTGGGAGATCTTCAGCACGTTCTAAACCTTCACAATCAAATATTGTCATATTGCAGAGCCCTACCAGGATCCCACTGGTTTCTTCAACTTCTAAGCCAATGGTACTTCTGGACATCTTCTGATATCAAAGGGACAGAAGCTTAGTATATGTTTTTTATCTGCTGCATTAGTTTCCTTGCCAGACCCCTATGATCCTCAGCATTTGTGCATCTATGTGCTTTGCACCGATAAGGTTTGATGGTGGTTTGAAGGCAAAGAGTAGCAACACCAAATATTGATGTGATTTAAATTTTCTTTTGTTTGCTCACTTTGCATTTTGTGAATTGATGCAAATAAACAATCATCAAATACATTTTAAAATGCATTCTTAGGTTACAGAAAATTTTTGATCAGTATGAAGAAATCTATCATTTTTAAAAGAGCAAAGAGCTGACACTTCTTTCAGTAGTACACCTTGAGCATGGGTCTTAATCATTAAAACAAAAACACTGAAGCATGTTCAATTCAATTAACCCTGTTTCAGTCTGGAGACGCATGAGACGGGTAACATTTTTTGCTTCAATACCCTGGTAAAATGATGGCAATCAGTCATTCAGACATTGGTCATTTTAATATTTCTCCTGCTTTACTCATTTATCCCTGTAAAAGTGTTGTTTTATATTACACATATAATCATTGTTATACACTTTATTGCCAAAAGCATTGGCTCACCTGCCTGGACTCACATTTAAGCTTAAGTGACATCCCATTCCTAATCCATAGGGTTCAATATGACTTTTGTCCAACTTTGCAACTAGAATAGCTTCAACTCTTCTGCAAAGGCTGTCCACAAGGTTTAGGAGTGTGTTTATGGGAATTTTTGACCATTCTTCCAAAAGCGTATTTGTGAGGTCACACACTGATGTTGGACGAGAAGGCCTGGCTCTCAGTCTCAGTCTAATTCATCCCAAAGGTGTTCTATGGGGTTGAGGTCAGGACTGTGTGTAGGCCAGTCAAGTTCATCCACATTAGACTCTGCCATCCATGTCTATGGATCTGCTTTGTGCACTGGTGCACAGTCATGTTGGAAGAGGAAGGGGCCAGCTCCAAACTGTTGGGAGCATGTAATTTTCCAAAATGTCTTGGTATGCTGAGGCATTCAGAGTTCCTTTCACTGGAACTAAGGGGCCAAGCCCAGCTCCTGGAAAACAACCCCACACCATAAACCCCCCTCCACCAAACTTTAGACTTGGCACAATGCAGTTAGACAAATACTGTTGTCCTAGCATCCGCCAAGCCCAGCCTCGTCCAACAGATTGCCAGATGGAGAAGCGCGATTCATCACTCTAGAGAACGCCTCCACTGCTCTAGAGTCCAGTGCCAGCTGCTTTACACCACTGCATCTGATGCTTTGCATTGTACTTGGTGATGTATGGATGGATGCAGCTGATCGTCATGGGAACCCATTCTATGAAGCTCTCTGCGCACCGTTCTTGAGCTGATCTGAAGGCCACATAAAGTTTGGAGGTCTGTCGTGATTGACACTGCAGAAAATTGGTGACCTCTTTGCACTATGCGCTTCAGCATCCATTGAATCCGCTCCGTCGGTTTATGTGGCCGACCACTTCATTGCTGAGTGACTGTCATTCCCAAACACTTCCATTTTCTTACAATACAGCTGACAGTTGACTGTGGAATATTTAGGAGCGAGGAAATTTCACGACTGGTTTTGTTGCACAGGCGGCGTCCTATCACAGTTCCATGCTGGAATTCACTGAGCTCCTGAGAGCGATCCTTTTTTTCACAAATATTTGTAAAAACAGTCTGCATGCCTAACTGCTTCATTTATACACCTGTGGCCATGGAAGTGATTGTAACGCGATTCCTGTAATTTGGGTGGGTGATCAAAGACTTTGTGGCAAACAAATACTTTTGGTATCTGCAAACAAGAACAGTAATAATAATAGTAATAATAATAATCGTAATCATCATAAATGATAATTAAAACAAAAACACCCATAATGATTACAATGATAATGAAGTGACAGCTACAGTACTTTATCTCCAAATCCTACAAGGGAAAATAAATTGATTACAATAATTATTGAAGATATAAATGATATAGTATCGTACCAATAATAATAATAATAATCATTTTCACTGGATACATGGAGGCGGCCACAGCCCCCAAACCCCACCTCGCAAACACGCTAGTCAGGACGTCCCTAGTACACATACCCCCTATTATTATCTTGGTCAAGTGAGTTATGCCTTTCTAAAAATATAAAAAGAATATACCAGTATTATTGCTATACGATATAAATGATACAATATGGCACACCCCTAACTGTACAAAAGATTTTTTTTTTAGCTTAGCTGTTAATAATCTATAATAAATGCGTTGCGTTTGCAGTAGCAAAATATCACATAAGTAGGCGGCTGGGGCTGCCATTCACACGTAAAACTGATACAATAAAGTTGCCACAAGAGAAATACAAAGGAGTGCATGTCTGAAAGAGGTCTGACTCATTAGAAGGTATTCATATGTATATTTCTTATTTTGTCAATATCCATCAGTCTGTAAGGCCTTTGCTTTACAGCTATAAACATGTATGTCCTACAATGTCTGTTGTTGAAAGGGGGGAAAAGAAAAAGAGAGAAAATTGATCTCCCTCTTGTTGAAGTCCGCCCGTTATTGAAAAAGGTTGGACTGTATTGTGCGTCTCCATTTGCAGCACTGCCATGTCAGGGACCTTTTATGATGTTCTGGTGGAAAAAGCTAAAGTCTACACAATCGATTCAGTTCCTCCTGTCTGTGGGGAAAATGAACAAAAGAGAAAAGGACAGGAGAGTGGCTAGCTGCTTTCCTGCAGCTTTTTCTCCTGAAAAATAGTTAGAAATGGCATGGCGGTCTCCAATGATGAACATTTTATCACATCTGTTATAAACCTGACTTATTAAGCCACTGAGACACTGCACACTCAACTAAAATGTGTTTTTTGTCATATGAAAATACTGTGACTGCAGCTAGGTTTTTTCCTCTTTTCTCTGACACCCACATGCACAGATCAATACTTAGTATTGATGCTAACAACCTCATAAAACTTAAAAGATTAGTGGTGGCCCCTTCGACACAAAGCAGTGATTGTAGGCATGGGGTTCCGCCCGTCAACGGGCACAGAAAATCACACAGAAAAATCATAAATTATCACTTTCAAACAACAGTCTCGGGGGACATTAAATATTATAAAACGGGCGTTTCCCATTTGTTAAAGTGATTGGCTGAGCCATGTTCTATGCCGTGGTATAGTACAGTGTAACCCACACGTAGACCCAGTAGACTGTGTTACAAAATATCCCTGGACCAGTCTACACTGACGTAGCATTGTGTATCAACTATGCTAGCAACTAACTGCTCTGTGTTTTTGTTTTAAAAAAGTCAGACTTTGTGGTGAATTTTTATTTGCTGGGTGGCCCTGAGCCTGAATAAGTTGATGGAGGAGATGACAGTGCTGATTTTTGGGAAGTTGTTGACAGTATGCTTTTATTATTACCGTTATTGTTATGAAAAAACTAGCATATTCAAGTGCAGCACCTCACAACCGTACCTTTGTTTTCTCTTTCTCTTTCTTTCTCCCAGGCATTATGTCCCTGGGATACAGTAATTTTCAAAACGTTGGCGGCGGTCGGAGCAGACTTTTTTTTCCCCTCTCCCTCCCTCCCATCGGATCTGTAGTACCCCAATATACAGACATGATATTCAGGATTCTTTTTGTCGGTGGTAAGTTTCCTACTATTTTTTTTTTTTTTTCTGGAGCTGGTATAACTTTGAATATGTAAACTTATGACTGCATGCTAAAACACAGCAAACCGCAGATGTATCAGATAAGCTGCTAATGTCTTGTAAGCTTTTATTTCTGCTCTTGTGAAGACCGTCATTAGATAATTTAGTTAAATGTTGTGGTAGAGCAACAACATGCCTCCATCACACCTGATCACGCAGACATGCTTCTCTTTATTTTAAAAAAAAGGAGGAAAAAAAGAAGAAAAGACACTTCTCTCTCTTTTCTTATTAATTTCTTGGATCTGTACCCAGCAAGTACTCAGATACTCAGATGCCAGTATTTGCCTCGCATTTGCAAACTAGTCGGTGTTCTGTTGAAATGTCGGTACAAAGATCATCTCCAGTAATTGCTGCCTGAGAAGCACCTCAGTGCAGAAACTGTCCGATGCAGCCTAGAGGTACTGTACGGCAGATTGTGTCTGTGATGGGACAGAGTTGTGACATTGCTTTCCAGTCATACTAGCATCCTGACTAAGATGACAGGAGGTTGTGGAGCGATATTCTGCCTCGCCAGTGCCACGTTATACGTCTACACAAAAACACTTGTCTCCAAACGCACGCCACGTTCCTCCAAGCATATAAACATATTAACAATCGCCTTATTCATGGAAGTAACAACATGAATGTACCCAGATAGCCTGATGTGAATTGACCTATGGCAAAGCCATGGCCCCTCACTCACTCGGACAAACAACATTCGGTGACAGGCGTTATGTGGCGTCTTGGGAGATGACATCTGTCAACACGGACAGCAGACAGACAGAGACACCATGACAAGATAAATAAAAAAAACATTTTAAAAATTGTGCACGAGTCTGAAACTGCGAGTCAAAATCAAGCCTGTGAAGTCTCTGGAATGCGATCAGTGTGCGCTCCCTCAGTTTCTTACACAAACTACTGCACGGCTGCAGTTTTTGTGCCAAAATGTGATAGTCTTCCCAAAGCTTATTAAACAGCCATGGGAGCGGAGAAGAGTCTGGCTGCAGCTTGGAAGCCAGAGGCGTGTCGTTATCAACGTTACTGCACGACAGCTAAAGTTGACCTCTTTGTACCGTTACCCAAGTACAAAAAAATAGCACATTTGGCTAGCGCAGGGGTCGGCAACCCAAAATGTTCAAAGAGCCATATTGGACCAAAAAACCGAAAAACAAATCTGTCTGGAGCCGTTTCCTACAATAAAGAAAACACTGAAGCATCAACTGACTTTTAACATTGATAATTAAATAAAACTTTAACGTTAAATGTGTTGCATTTAACATAAAAACAAGAAAACGAAATTACATTTCTGCATCCAGCAAGAAAAACATTTTAAACTAAAAAAAGAAAAGACGTCGGGTTGAAGGTCACTTTTTAAAAAAAAAAAAAAAAAAATCTATTTGGTTGTATTTATGTAGGATGGAAAAAGATGCAGCTTTAATAATCTACCAGCAGCAAACCAAACACGCTGTCCTGTCTGCGCCGTCATCCTTTTACTGGCGCGTGCAGTAAGCGGTCTACCCGAAAAATGAAATTACTGTTTCACAAAATATGAACAAAGCTACGCAAAATAATCTGGTCAGCAGTGAAAACAAATGAATCTGCCCACGCAGCGCTGAACATGCTCAGTGCATCAGACAATTTTCTTCTCTATCGTCGGCCTACCTGCTGGAGAAGTGATCAAAGCGCAGCATGACAGGGTCGGAGTGGACAAATAAGCTTTTGCTCGTTTATTATTCACTTTAAATGCCAGAACTGCAGCAACAGCACAACAGAGACGCTCCGCTGTGAGGCGTTCGTGGGACAGTGCGCCAGGAGGAAAGTTCAGCGCTCCGCGGCACGTCCACACTCAGTGATATTCTTTGTTTGTAATTAATTCCGTTTTTAATGTTTAATTCCGTGATTGCTGATTCAATAGGGCTGTATCATGCTATGCTGCACAATAGCGGCACGTGAGCATGAAGTGCAGTTATTAACACTGATTGGCTGCGTAAAGGTTTGTGAGACGCATCATAGCATGCTGGACAGTTACTCGCCGTTTCACTGCAGTTACCTGCTTGTTGCACCTGACACTCAATGGGCTGCTTTGCAAAATGGTAAAATATAAATTATGTCTTTATTTCAATAGTTGAGTTGGATTTTATTTCACGTGCTGCATTTGCAGTGCTCGGAAAACTCGGGAAAAGTGCGCAACTGTACATGAATCCCTCAGAGGGATCATCATAATCCTCAAATTTAGAATAAGATAAGAAACTTTATTGTCTCTCAAGGGGACATTTGTCTTGGTCTTTTAGAATCACATTATAAAAGTGAACCAACCAAAATACAATACACTTTAGTAGAATAGTCATTAATTCATTTTCCAATGCAGGGAGCCGCAACAGAGGGACTAAAGAGCCGCATGCGGCTCCGGAGCCGCGGGTTGCCGACCCCTGGGCTAGCGTTAGCCAACTTAAACTAACATTAGGAAAGTTAAAGATAACTATATTTCGTTCCAGCAAAGTGACAATATGTTGCCTTACCTCAGAACAGATGTAGACATCCTCAATAATTTTATCCACGTTCGGTTGATGTTGCGGTCTGCCGCATAAGTTGAAGCCATCAAATTGAAATGGCAGAAACACCCCGTCGCCCAGCCTCTCAGAATACAGTACCTAGTTTCAGAGTTGCATGTACCCCATGCACACCGTTTGACCATTTCAAACTACAACCCCCCCCCCCCCCCCCCCCAAAAAAAAAACCCTTACATAAATATTACAATTAGTACAAAGTAGCAGTAATACACCTGAAATCAGTCTTTCAACTGCAATTGAAAAAGAAGAAGGACCTATAACACAAAACAGTGTGCGGAAATCACTTTCTAAATTTCTCTCAACCTTTTGTCTCTTTCTTACAAGCTAGTCCTATTGCATGGCGGTTAAAGGTTGAATACAGACAGAACAGCGACATCACGTGTGTCTTGGTTGTAGTTGCAATGGCGGAAAACAATTCCAGCCATTCGGTTGCCAGGCTCGCTGCCGATACATCAGTGACCAGCAGCCTGCAGCATGTCCAACACGTAATGCAGAGGAGTTTATAACTGAAAGCTAACGTTAGCCACATTAGCAAACAAGTTAGCTTAACAATCCAGGAGAAAAGTCCTCATTTCTGCCTTTGATGCCATGGAAAACATATATGTGGGTCCATCTAGTGTAGTCTTCACTTAAATTTACTCCAGTTTTTGCTCTTCTCATGTCACTCCTCTTCTGAGATGGATAACAATATCTCCGGGGCTCTGAAGCAGCTGCTAGACTTGCAGGCTTCACTGTTTCCCCCGTGCCAGCCTGATTGTGCCCAACATACTGTTGCCACACAGAGATCGTATTTGGCAACCTGCAATGAAGGAGTGTACAGTATTGGTTTGTAGATGTCACATCAGTTAAAATTGATTTTATATTTATTTTCAGTCTAAATCTATATATATATATTTAGGAAATGTGGTATTTTCATTCTGCACCCCTCCAATTGCCTCGTGGATTTTTTTATTTTTTTTAATATAGCTTTTAATAAAAATGTTCCTCATTCAACCTTTAAACAGTTAAAACAAGCTGTTAAAAAAAAAAAGAAGCTGTTGTCACAACAGGACTTTCAACATATTTGCTAACCACCTGCTGCATAAAACATTTCCTTCTTCAAGATTTGTGTTCGAATCTCATCACCAAGCCATCTGCTCAGGAAAGAGAATGTTCTTTAGCTGTGAATATGGTCATTTTCATACTCCAAGAAGCTTTGTTGTATTTCACGTAACCAAGGTAACCAACAAATGCCGTCTGTATGTACTTTTGCCCGAAACCATGGTTGTCTTCAAATTCATGTAAAGTTGTTGTCTAAACCCAATAGGAAGTGAGAAAGTGTTTTATGAATGTGTTGAACACATCTCAGGGGTGGAAAACAAACTAAAGCTTGCCTTGAATCTGTGTGTAGCCGTGCATTTTCCCCTGCTACCATAAAAATGAACACTGAAGCCATCAAATTGAAAGTTGAGGTTACGAGATGAAAAAACAGAGAAATGGCCAATGCCAACAGTTTTAAAGGACTTTAAGGGGTTTTAAAAGCAGGAGAAAGCAGTGTGTGTATGTGTTTTTACTGTTTGCTCACAGAAAGGTTGAAAAGAAAATAGTCTGATATTAAAAACCATCTGATCAGAGTAAATGACTGAAATGACAGTACTTACAGTAGAAGTCACAACACAGTCTTTCTTTGTACTTACAGTAAGCATGCGAACCAATTTAAGGATTTACCAATTGAGCTTATTTTCTTAGAACTCATTTCCTTAGAACTATTTACTGCTGATGTATTTCACATTAGGATTGTCTGTAAATTGTCTTTTGAAAAAAAGAACACCAACAACAAAACCTCTGTCAACCTTTCTGTGAGCATCACAAATCAATCATTTCCACTGTTAAAAAAACATCCAGACAGGAAATTCTGGGGTCAACAAAGTTTAATTAAAATCAATAAAGCAATAATATTCCTAAACCTGCCAGTTCTTTAATATAGAAAAGCAAAAACACAATTAAAGTGGACCAAGGTTTATCTAACGGTGACTAATCCCACCAGCTTCAGCATCAAATCTTCCTGTCAGTGGAACCAGAAATCCATACAGTGATGAATAGGATGGAGAGTGTGATAACTCATATCAACCAACAGTCACTGGCAACTTTATTAGAGCCACCTCTTCAACTGCTCATTAACACATATCTCTAACCAGCCAATCCCATGGCAGCATTTAATTATGTAGACATGGTCAAGACGATTTGCTGGAGTTTGTGCAGGTATTATTTATTTTGTTCAATGTTTACATATTCTGGTGCAATACAATGAATATTCATGTACAAGTACAGCAGGGAAAAAAAATATTGAACACATCAACATTTTTCTCAGAAAATATATTTCTAGTAGAGCTATTGACATGAAATTTTCACCAGATGTTGAAGTAACTTAAGTAATGCACATGTGGTGGCAGACAGTCTGACTATAGATATATACTGTTAAGATTATGACAAGGACAAGGCAACTGATAAAGTTAGGGCGACATGACAAGTTATGAACCTAGATTTCAAGATGGGCTGACGTGGTATTCACAGACAGAAGACTGCATATCAGTCAGGAGGGGGAGGGGTTTTGACACAGAGGGACCTTTTTAAGCATGAGGGAAAAACAGGAGGAGGAAAAGAGTGTGAGTCCGGAAGACGACAGACAGCTGAGGAGGCAGAACTTCACTACTGACCGCTGAGACATGCACAGGATTCGACGACACAGTCCTCTGTCGTTGATTAGCCCTTCTGGTAGCTAATCAGAAGTGCTGCTCGTTTAGGAATAATGATAAGAGAAGCTAATGTTTGTCTTATGAGTCAGAGTACAGACCTGAATTATGGATTTCAGCAGCGTGTTGTTTTTAGTCAGGCACTTCGTTTGTCAGCCGGTCAGCTGAGGCTGGGCAGAGACCGGAAGGCAGCGGTGAAGAACCACAGACACGTCTCGTAAGGTTACACATTTATTACAATATAACTGGCAAACTACGGCAGAGGACTGTGTCGTCGAATCCTGTACGTGTCTCAGCGGTCAGTAGTGAAGTTCTGCCTCCTCAGCTGTCTGTCGTCTTCCGGACCCACTCTTTTCCTCCTCCTGTTTTTCCCTCATGCTTAAAAAGGTCCCTCTGTGTCAAAACCCCTCCCCTCCTGTCTGATATGTATAGTTTCTTCAAATAGCCCAGGACTTTTCGAGAGCTTCAGAAAGACCTGGAATCAGCAGGTACAGTTGTTTCAGAGTGAACAAGAAGGAATGCACTCAACCGCCATGGCCTTCATGCACACACACCACGCAAGACTCCGTTTCTGAAGAAAAAGCATGTTGATGCTCATTTGAAGTTTGCAACACAACATCTGGACAAACCCATGACATTCTGGGAAACATACTCTGGTCAGATGAGACCAAAACTGAACTCTTCGGATGTCATAAGACAACATGTTTGGAGGAGAAATGGCACCACACTTGACCCCAAAAACACCATGGCAACAGTGAAGTCTGGAGGTGGGAACATCATAGTGGGGGCTATTTTTCAGCATGTGGTACTGGCAGACTTCATATCATTGAAGGAAGAATGAATGGAGAAAAGTAGAGAGACATTCTGGACCAGAATCTGCTGCATCTGCAGCTGCCGAAGATGAAAAGAGGCTGGATCTTTCAGCAAGACAACCATCCCAAGCACACAGCCAAGGAAACACTCACCTGCTTTAAGAAGAAGAAGAAAGTAAAGCTGCTACTTGAATCCAATTGAACATCTTTGGAAAGAACTGAAGATCCGAGTTCAGAGAAGAGAACCCCGGAACCTTGAAGATTTGAAGGGAGTTTGTGTGGAAGAATGGATCAAAATCACACCTGAGCAACGTATTCCACTGGTTTCTCCATACAGGAGGCGTCTGGAGACTGGAATCACCAACAAAGGTTTTTGCACTAAGTATTAAATACATTTCAGTAAGCATGTTCAATACTTAATTAAATAACTTAAAGGAAAACTTTCTTTTTTTTTTCAACCTGGACCTTATTTCTAGGAGTATATGCATTAACTCACCAGTAAAGTTTCTGCATCACTTTAAGTTCTTTGGAAGATATTACGTTCACTCGCCCATTGGTGAACATCCTGTAAAATGGCGGAGACGGGGCAGCCACTATATAAGACATCTTCAGTGAAACTCCTTAATTTCATCAATGCTTTAAGTAAAATGAATTAACAAACAAGTACTATTGTCCTGTGAGTTCAGAGTTTCGCAAATTATGTTTTTGTTGTTGTCTGGGTAGCGAACTGCTCGTCTCAGCTGTACTACGGAATCACGCATCGTGAACGCGCGGCCCAGAAAAGTGAGGAGAACACCCTGATAACTAACGGAAAATTAAATCTGGACTCACGGGACAAATAATACTCGTTCGTTTGTTCATTCTACTGAAAGTGTTGGCGAAAATCAAGGAGTTTTGCTTCAGATAATGTCTCATATAGTGGCTGCCCCGTTATCGCCATTTTACAGGATGTCCAGCGAACAGCGACTTAACATAATATCTTCCGAAGGACTCAAAGTGATGAAGAAACTTTACCGGTGAGTAAATGCACGTATATACTCTTAGAACTAAGGTCCAGGTTGAAAAAAAAGAAACTTATTCTTTAATTCATGGACTTGAATGTTAGGATATCTTTGTACAGTATGTGTGCATTACTTGGGTTCTTGTCGACATCTGGTGAAAATTTCATGTCAATAGCTCTACTAGAAATATATATTCGGTGAAAATTGTTGATTCATCAACATGATGATGAGTTCAATGTACTCCAACGGCCCCAAGTCGCCAGATCTCAGTCCAACAGAGCAGCTTTGGGATGAGATGGAACAGAAGATTCTCATCACAGATGTGGTGGAACGGGAGATTCTCATCACAGATGTGGTGGAACGGAAGACTGTCATGACAGATTTGCAGCGGACAAATCTGCAACAGCTGTGTGATGTTATCATGTAAAGAGTAGATAGATATATTTGTATCGAGTAAAATCTCTGAGGAAGGTTTCCAACACCTGGTTGGATCTCTCACACCAGGAATTAAAGCAATTCTGGGGGGAGAGGGGGTCTCCCTGGTTGATGTGGTCCTGAAAAAGTTGAAGGCGAGTGTGACTTCATGTATTGTCAAGTTAAACAGATGGAAATGTTCAAAACAAAGTCTATTTTGTCTGATATTTGCTTTTTCCCTAATTTTTGCATCAGGTGCTTTGAGTTAAACCAAGCTGTAGTGGAATAAACACAAATCTCTCTTTTACAAATATGTACAAATGATTCAAAGCTAATTTTTCAAAACATTGTACTTCTAAGACTTTGGACAACTGGAGGAGAACAGCGTCCTTTTCACCTTGCTCCCAGGAATGGATGCATGCAATTACTTGCAACATTGAGAAATCTGGATGAAAACCTACAGATAACCACAGATCAAACGCAGATAAAGGATCAAATTGAAAAGGGTAAAATAAAAAAAATCTAATAAAATAAATAACTACACCCGAGGGATTCATGGTTTACGTAACTGAATATTTGTTAATGCAGGAAACTCCTCTTAATTCTACCTTTGTAATTAATTTTCCAGAATTCTCATAACTATCAGAAAAATGAAAGTAATGCATGTGTATGTTAAAACTTCTTTAGTAAATATCAATCTTCACATCAGCAAGTTCACTGGCGTCATCCCTCATGATGATGAAGGAGGAGAGTCGTCCTTTGAACACTGAACCTCACACTACCCCTGGCTCTTTTCAAGGGGAGGTGACTATTGCTTGGCTTGTCAGCCTCCAATCCTGCCAAGCACTCGACAGACCAAAGGTATGGACGGTTCACAAACAGAATTTTTAAATCTGGCCAGCATCAAAGGGTTGAATAGGAAATTGCAATCAACTGGAGAGAATGTCAATGAACTGCATGAGCCACAGCTAAGGGAGCGGACAACAGTGGAGGCATCAAGGAAAAGCAGAAGGAACTTTGTTTTGACTTTACGTGCTTACGTTTGTTTAGTCATTAATAGGTAGTTACAATTGTGAGGGGAGGAAGTAATGTCTGCACACAGTCTGATTCATTCAGCAGAAACATGGTCCATCCAAACTGCTTCCTTCCATTTCAACAAGATCAGAGACATCTTATTCATGGGTTGCTTTGATATTTCAGTTTTGAACAGTGAGCACTCATAAAACACTTCAAGAGATATTTTGGAAATGCAGAAAGCAGGTGAAAACATCTGTACCCAGATAGATCCAGCTCCAGGTTCATTGTGTTGATTGCACAAGTCCACATCCAAGGATAGACTTTTGGAAAAAACCATGTCTGCTACTGAAATTTGTGAAGGTTAAAGCCTACCTTTCTTACACAAATAACTGACATATGACCATTATTATATTATATTATGGAGGCTTGGTTAACAAAGAAAATCTCTCATATAAAAGTCATATTTGTACATGTACTAATGTGTAATTTGCTACAAAGTCATTTTTTTCTCCTGTGTTTGTCCATTAGATCAATTTTTGTTTGCCGTACCAGTTAAATTAAAATTCAATTCCACATTTGTCCAGTTTATGATAAATAAGTTCATACAACCTGATTAATAAGAAAAAAAATATCTGCCTATCAAACAGATTCCACTTAACCTTCTCTTTACTCCAGTGCACCATCCTGAGTGAGCCAACAGAACCAGTCTCAGGGTGGGCAATCACAGCTGCAGGTAGAGACCACATGAGATTGTCCAACATGCATCCCAACCTTTAGCCACAGACCTGCTGAGAGAGAAGAGATATACAAGTTACTGAGGCCAATAATCGTTCTGTGTGGCTATCAGGGTGTGAATGGGTAAATCTGACATTAAGTGTGAGTGCTCAACAAGACTAGAAAAGTGCTTTATAAGTCCATTTATATACCGTACAGTCCATTTACAATTTACTGTACAAATGTTTTGAACCTTAAATAAATGAAAGCATGAGAGTGAGCTGTTGTGACAGACTTATGAACTCTTCAGGTGTTCCTGATAACTGCTGGGTTAGGCTCCGGCAAACCCCCATAAATTGGACAAAGCGATACAGATAGTGAATGAAGATTGAATGAGAGTAAGCTGTATAACTTTTCTACTTTTGCATGGTTCACTGGGGATCTTCAGAAGGTTAGTATTTTTGTTTTGCTTTCAACTGTGAGAACAAGTGTCACAGATGCACACACACACACGCATCCTTGTACTTCTGTCTTTGTGAGGACATGCATTGACATAATGCATTCCCTAGCCCCTCACCCTAACCACAACTGATTGTCTAAACCTAACCCTTGCCCTATCACGAACCAAAACCTAATCGTAACCTAGACTGTAAAACCAAATCTTGACCCTCAAAAATAGATTTTTCCTAGGCTTTTTTAGTGAGGACCGGTCAAAATGTCCTCACTTCGCAAAAATGTCCTCACTTTGTTGGTTAAAAGAACACACACACACAAATAAAAGAATGCTAAATAACTAATGATTATGATGATGATAATTGTATAAATGATCTGAAACAAAGAGAGAAAAAACACCATAAATCAGTAGATGAAAATAAATCATCAGAAAATCTATTTAAATATAAATGATAACAAATATAGGACTGAGGACTTAAACTCAGCAGGACAGGGATAACAGGAGGCCGGCTCAGGTGTGGCTCTGGAGTGCATGCCCCACAGGGCGCACCACAGATTGACCAGTGCTGCTCACACAAAACACAGGTTGATCAACCTACTCTGTCACTGAGTGAGGGCTGCTGATAGAGATGTGACGCTCATGAACAAACTGACTATTTTGAACGGCTATTTGAAATGAATAATGAGAATTAGATCTCAGTTGTGAGTCGTTCTTTTTTATATCCAGATAATCCCATGTGACACGTGTGCCAACATGAGATTCTGCTGTCCAAAACGCTTCAATCACATGAACACATCTATGTTTAGAAATGTTGCTCAGAAACTGTGAGTAACATTTACTAAAATTTACATTGATGTAGCTCAGGTTTATTCAGTTTCTTTTTACATTTTTACTGTACTTCTGCATTTTTTAAATTCCCATATACAAGATTTTATATACATAGAAAGCCTATATATTTTCTCATTAGCCTTTATTCTAGAGTGAGTTTTTTTTTTTTTTTTACTTTTTTTTGCATTACTAAAATGTCCTTGTGTAAAGAATATTTGAAATAGTTAGTTTGTATGGAAGTTCATTGCAGCCAGCTAAGTTTTTGTTGTGCCACAAAGTGTTTTGGTAAGTAAAAATAAAAAATAGTGGTCTCACTGTCAAAGCTCCAGGAAATGGAGCCACCCTATAAAAACCTTACAATGAAAACACAGGATTAAAGAAAATTATGACTAATAATTCAGAATATTTCCCACCAACCAATATTGATGGGGTGTGTAGATTTGAATCATTCCGATTTATCTCATCTCTAGTTTCTGATGTTGAAAGACAAAGATGATGACCTCATGATACCATGCACATGGGAAGGTGTTTTAACTAGGGGGCTGCTAAATGAATGAATGAGTGACGTCATCATCCCATGCACATAACTACTCTACATCTACAGCACTTATGTAAATAGGAATAATAATAAAAATCTACATGTCCACTAAGCGGTTAATTTCATAGGGAACGTTTAACTCCCCATCTTATCTGCACCCACACAAGTGATATTTAAGGAATCGTTTAAGGTTTGATGCTCATTTGCATACACTGAGCATGCACCACATCACGAGTGGAGGTACATGTATTACATCAGCGTGTAAACAGGAAGTTAATTTCTGGGACTAGAGAAGTAATGCTGGCCAGAGAAACAAGATTTTTTTTTTCATTTAGGCTGATAATGAGGTGGCGCTGTTGCAATGAGTAATAAATGACTATAAAACTTTCATGGCCGAGCAAATTTTCGACTGGGAGTCGAGGTGTTTAGGCTACTTTCATGTAGCGCGCTTTGCTAATTGCTATCAGTCTGCGGCAGGTTTTGTTGTCCTCACTTTCTTTCATAAGATGGCAAAGTTACCAGCCTGCTGACCTGTCCACCTGGGATTAACACATCCCCCTTAACCGGCCAAAGAAATATGCGAATAAGGGGCCCTTAAACGCCAGGTAAATGTTGACAGTAGGAAGGATCATGCACGTTTAAGCACTTAACACGGGCTAGTATAGACGTAGCCGGCTAGCAGCCATAGCAGGCTGATAACTAGCCAGAAGATAGGCGTTCACTGGCCTGGTACACCAAGCCTGACCAACGCCATGTATGAGAAACATGGCAGGTCAGTCTGGGTTCCCTCCACTGGAGACTGATTTCCAATGTGAGACGAGAGGCGGGACTAACAGGAGGACAGTGAACCAGAGAGAACCAATCAGAGAAACACAGAAGTGACTGTAGGTGGTGGCCTTAAGCGTAGTTCAGCACTCTGTTGCTATGGTGACACTGGAAGTCAGCGTTTACACGTTTTTCCCTCCCTATTTAATGTAGTTTTCCTGTGTACATTAACATCGAGTGTTTAATTTTATTATTATAAATACTCTGTTACATGTCAGCATTGTTTATTGCTGAACTACTATGAGAAAGCGAAGTGTTGCACGTTATGTGACTATGACCCAGAAGCTGTCAGTCAAGCACCAAAACAGAGCAGAAACAGCGGTGGAGACGTCGAAGGAGTTTTGCGTTCCTGTTAATAATTCTACTGCTGAGCTGTGATTGGTCCGGTCAATTTTTTACCGGAGTGGAAATCACTTCCCAATGGAGGGAGCCCAGACTGACTTGCCATGTATCTCAAGCATGGCGCTGGCAGAGGTGGGTAGAGCAGCCAAAAATTACATTCAAGTAAAAGTACTGTTACTTTAGAAAAATATTACTCAAGTACAAGTAAAAAGTAGTCATCCAAATAATTACTCAAGTAAAAGTAAAAAGTACTCAATAAAAAAAACTACTCAAATACTGAGTACTTTATGAGTAACATCAGATTTATTTTAAATAATGGTAGGGAGACCAGGGATGGTTGTAACACTCTTAGTTAAACTAGTTAGAAAGGAGCTGTCATCAACACAGTTTGTGCCCACTTGAAAATTGAGCTCACTGACAAAGTCTGGTGTCTCTGAGTGGAAAACTGTTCTGGAGCCAAAAAAACAAAACACTTTTAAAGTATGAAACCAACAATTTTCATCACCAGTATTTTTTGCATTGTGTCTATTGTGTTGTCGATACAATTGTTTCACTTATATCAGCTCAACTAGCAGTTTCTCTAGTTAAATTTGATGTGTTGCATTAGTGCTAGCTTTCAAGCTAAATACTAAATAAGGTTAGCTTTTTAATGGCTGCCTAGCATGGGGATTGTTGTAACAAATGTCAAAACTATATTTGCCTCAACTGCCAAACCTAATTAGATAAATGTGTTATGCCTTAGGCCATTTGCTTAGTTGATTTGCTTAGTCACTAGTATTTCTAGTATTTCTATTTCTAGTATTTCTGCACCTAAAATACACAGTTCAACTGTTCAGTTGATTGTTAGGCTACTTGGTAAGTAGCCTACTCTGCACATTTGCACCACACCTCTCAAAAGCAGCTTGTGTGTTGGTTCATGGATCTCCAAAGTGTCCAAATGACATTTTCACATTAACCTGTTTCAAGCTACAAAATATAAACACAACACAGAGCTCTTGATACTTTATTATTCTTTATAAAATGTATTTTATATCATACAAAGATTTTTCATTTCACTGTATTTATTTTTCTAGCATTAAATTTATACTCTTTATTTAGTTTATCATTATGATTATTTTTTCATAACACTGTTTTCTGGCTGTCATGGTCTTTTATAACAAAACATCTGAGACCAGAGTCCAGACCAGAGTCTAGCCCAGTCTAGTAAAGCTGGGGACACACTACTACACAATTTACACAATTAATTGCACCATCAAAAAGACTAAATCTGAGTAGGCCTATGGCTGAGAACGGACGGGTAAAAATGTGTATATGGTAGCTATCCTCCGGCAAGGGCGCAGATGGCACTGGGGACGGAGGGGACGTGTCCCCCTCAGTTTTTTAATGACGCTGAACTGTCCCCCCCACTTTCCCTGGGTAAATGTCCATTTATGCTTGATGCAGAAGCCGGAGCAATACCACCGGAAACCGCGGGGTCAGTGTTGAGCTGTGTAGCTGATACAAACCAGAGAAGAAGAACAGGAACCGGAAGAATTACAATACAAAACAGCCGGGGTCAATAGCCCAGTAAAAGCACCGGAGAAAAAAGACGCCGAACAAACAGAGGAGCATCTGTAGACATGACTGGAGCTTTACAGGAGAGGCTGTGTCCGAAAATACACTCTATAACATCACATTGCCGGGACATGGGGACAGGCAGCGAACAAAGTGATTTATGAACCACGGGAACGCAGAAGATGCAAGGAAGTGTCAACGCAGGGCGACGCATGAAAGGGACGTAGCCATTTACGTACGTAAGTGAGCATAATAAATGGCCCTTAAGACAACTAACATCACCCGATCCACCCCCTGCAAACAAACTACAATCAAATAAATAGAATATATTTGAAACCAAAAAAGAGATTTGGGAGCAAAATAGTCAGGGGCAATCAAAAACAATTTTTTTTTAGATCAAAACAGAACAGGTTGCAATTGAAAAACAAAAATAGACATCATATTTCTTCAACTTTAATCAATGATAATGTTTGAAAGTAAAAACATACAAGTATTTTTCTTATGAATCAGTCCTCTTTGATTTCAAGTTATTAAAAAAATTGGTTACAAATTCGTCCTTTTTGGTTGCAAATTCTAAAGTTTTGCTTGTGAATTCAAGTGCACTTGATGGGCGGGGCCTACACTGATGGATGAGAGACGTGTTTCTATTGGTTGGTGTGAACTGGTTCCACTTCTCCCTGGCTGCTTGGAGCAAAGTTGATAGCCGATAGTTCTTGCAATGTTTTCCTTAAGTAATGAACTGTGCTATATATGGTTGGCTACAGTCTGCCGTACATTCACAACAACATCACCACAATGAATAATAACGCTCTGCTGCTGCAAACACACTGATTATCAGCGACAATGTTTTCTCTGCTGGTCACGGCCTGCTCAGTAGCTGACAGAGTGAGTGAATTACAGGGAAGCATGTACAATGTAGGGCTGTGATCACTCATATGGTCACAATATCTGTATTTTTGTATCATATCGCGGAGTGATCGGACTGTATGTGAGAGCCTGGGAGTGGTAGTAGCTATGTGAGATTGGGACCCTAGTTAAAGCCCAAATTACGCAAAGATAACTTATTGAGGTGAAATCATTTGCTGACAGCTTGGTCGTCGTCCCCCCCCCCCTGTCCTCTGGCATTACACGCAAACAGAAGAGGGGTGGTGAGGAGAGTGTGTGACGCTGCTGTGGTCAGAGTCGCGCACACAAGCTTAATTAAGAAGTGATCTGAGATGAAGTTGGATGTGAAGCTACAGACGGCTGCTCATCATCACAGTGTGGCCAAAACAGATGGAGGGACGGAGGAAAAACGACCAGAAAGTTGCTGCGATTTAGAAGTTGTTTGTTTGTTTCCTTTCAGGGATGGTGAGAGTACATGCGGGTGACTCTCCTCCTGAGGTTAATTTGCAAAACATATTTGTTTATAGGCAACAGCAGCCTCCTCACAGTATGATGTCACTGTAAATATAGCATTTATTAGCCGACACAGTTTATTACTGTAACAACACGAGCACGCGCTGCGGTGTCACAGACTCCAGGAATTCCTCCCACGACTGCATCCCTAACTTCACTAGAACTTAACACTGTAAAAACAAGTTGACGAAGGTTCACATTCTACCACAGATTCAGGTCTGATGCAGGATTGTTTTAGCAGCAAACAAAACTCAGATTATTACCAGTTTACAAAGTAAGTTGAGGTTGAGTTTTTGTACCTGAAACGTGACTTGCACAGCTGATCTTTTATGTTGTCTGGAAGGCAAACATCACTGGAATGTGCAGCCAGGAATATTTGGCGGCTTCTGTCTTGACTTCCGAACCACACGCTGCTGTTTAGTCATCCTTCTTGTAGACTACCAGTACATCCCTCATGCGTTTGTGTGCTTCAGCTTTCAGCTAAAACTCTTCTTTTGAGCATTGGTGCCGCATCGTCACGTTACTGCCTGGCTACACCTGATTGGTGGTACGTTGTGAAACGTATCTAATCTGTGACGTGGCCAACAGCAAGCTGTTTTTGTTTAGTAAGATGTTCACGTGTGTCTCTCTAACAAAACAAACTATGATGTGCGCACTTATACGACCGAAAATAAAAGTAACGAGCGGGATATATGCCGTTGTAACGGAGTAGAAGTAGCGTTTCTTTCTCATAAATGTACTTGAGTAAAAGTAAACAGTATATCATAATAAATGTACTCTTAAAAGTACAATTTATTTAAAAATGTAATCAAGTAAATGTAACGGAGTAAATGTAGCGCGTTACTACCCACCTCTGGGCATTGGTCAGGCTGGTGTACCAGGCTAGGCCTACACACAAATAAAATATTAAGAAGTTCAAACAATTCAAATCTTCTTACATTTTTTCTCCATAAGGAGGCCGACAGCACCTTATAACAGGAGTAGACTCGATATTACTTTAACAGCAGCAGCCGAAAAGCCTCATTTTCAGTGCTGCCCAAGATATGAAAACAGTCAGGTGGGTGGGCTACCTCACAGTCATGACAGACAGGGAGTGAAGATCAATAAAACATCAGCAGGTGGACACAAACAGAAGCAGATAAACATATTACAAGTAACGTCCATAAATGAAAGATACACTGTACGGTCGGTAAAAAACTTTCATGTGGTCTGTTGTTGGCCACAGACGTGCCTTACTGTACCACTGTTTAGATCAGCACTCAGCTCGAGCTCATTCGCCGAGTTCCCATACACACTCACAGTCTCCTCAACAAAGGATTTACATTTTTTTTTTTTATAGTTTCTCCACACATCCCCAGCAACTCTGTTTAAAGCTCTTCTACACACTAACTTATACATATTATTTTTAAGTGAAGGCCCATCCAACAGTTCTTGCAGGGGGTGTGGGGTCCACAGTTCCCCACTTCCCGCGCCATTGCATGAGACCTCACGGATTATGCGTCTCACTTAAACTTAGGATGCATCCACAAACCTTCACTCATTTCAGGGGACTTTTTATCTGAGCTCTTGCAATGGAAAAAAATCCTAAGCACGGATCTCAACATATTCAAATACCTGTTCTATTGAGCCTTCTTGCTCTCATCCACAGTTTCATGCTGCAGCAGCAACTGTTGCCGAGGAAAAGAGGGGAAATAAAAAACCACTTGCTAGCAGCAGACGCAGCAACTTGCAGGTGATTATCTTGAAACCTGTATGAGTCAGATCATTCTCTGAGGATTCAGTGAAGACAAAACCAGACTTTGGGAAAATAAATATGGCATAAGCATTCATCAGATACTGTGCTGATAAACTGAATATGAATGAGTCTCCGTCTGATAAGCCAAACAAAGCTGTTTTATCGAACAAGAAAAAACAGGCAGATTCTTTAATTAATTCTTCCCCCAATCAATTTGTGCGTTTAATTAAGCTACACAGCAAATCTGGGGTTATACATTATTTCATGCATTGGAATATTATACAGATAGTGGGAGGAGCACGAGCTTCATTTGAGCTCAGCATGGGGCGCACAATCTCATTTGTAGTTGAGGCCCCCTGCGGTGATCGTCTCCTCGTGCCAGTCAATGTATGAAGAGAAAACTGTTCACAGTTAAAACTTAATAAGGTGACAGCTGATTAGATGTTTTGTTTTCAGCTGATCTGCTGTTCTCTCAGTGCCTGAAATAAATAAATGAATCCTGCTTGTAGGAACTGATTTCCCCCAAAGTTATATAGCTGTTTGTATGGTACAAAAGAGATTTTTTAAAATCAAATCTTCAAATATTTTTTGTTACTGATCAGGTGTTAAAGCATGAAAGAAAGGAGTTCCACATTTACGAGTCATATTTCATTTTAAAAGAGAACATCACATCCACTTTGTACCAAAGCAGCTCGGAGCTCTTTGCTTTGCACGGATGATGACCTTGTGATTTATTACAGAGATGGCAGAAAATATGAATGCAGGGCCTGAAAGTAGCATCAACTAAATGAACATTTTTCATCCCCACTCCAACAGAGGCTTCCTGACAACATGGTACGGACATGGCTCGTGCCTTTCAGAGGCACATTGAAGTTATTTCCTTTTTATACAGCACCACCAAATGAAAAGCATTCATAAATATAAATGCTTATTTTATCAAACTAATGCATTTCAAACCAGTGTTATAGTCTGCTGTGCTCATAACAAAGAGCGCTGACTTGTTCATTTCATTTTATGGTCACTCAGTTGAACAGCTGAAATTAAAAATACAGTATCTTCACCGCAGATGTGCACGTGCCTCTGCAGACCGTTCCCTGCAGCAGTAAAAAAAAAAAAAAAAAAAACCCTCTTAAGAAATACTTGTGCGAAGGTTGGTGTTTATGGGGAACCTGTGTCATTCAGCTTATCAAGTTAAATGAACCTGGCAACAAGAGGGGGGAAAAAAAAGTTTCCTGGGTTGCTTAACAGCTGGTGCCAGGTGAGTCATTATTGCATCATTTAACAAGCTGCCAACAGTTGGAAATGCGAAAATATGTGGAAAAGATTGCTTTCTTTGTCTGTGCACAGGCAGTAAAGTGTAAGCTCTTAAAGAAACCATGTTTTGATTTCTTTTTTTCTATTGACAATGGCAGAAATTGATCATTTTATTCCAAGTCTGTTCATGGGTAAAATGGCCCAATGTTTGTCAAGGTTTGATTCTGAACCGTAATAGTAATAAAACAGATTATAATTTAAAGCCACAGTTCTAATAATTTAGAAGAAGGGTCTCACAGGGGAAGGGGGTGGAGAACAGCTTGTTGACTCATCTTTTTCAGGGTTCCCACGCGTCCTGGAAAACCTGGAAAGTGATTGAAACTTTTTCCAGTCATGGGAAAACACATGGAAAATGAGAAAAAGCGTAAAATGTCCTGGAAAATGGTTTTTCTTCCCTCTGCTTCTCTCTCCATTGTAGCTGAACGTAAACTGCTTTGTGCCTGTTTCTTGTCTGCTTCGTTGCTGTTCTGTGTCTGTTATGTGTCTGCTCTGTGGTTGTTTAGTCACTGCTTCGTCACCACTTCATCGCCACTTTATCGCTGTACAAAATACAACTGTAGAACACTTGTCCAAAAGCTTTGGATGGAATTTATTAGGTTGTTTTCACACAGGACCCATTTAGGTCGACCTAACTGGGTTTTGGTACCGAAGACGGCGTGACTGGGTCTGTGTGAACACGCCACTCGCGCTCGTAGTCGACCTAACTTGCCCGGTTTCGGACTGGCTGAACGGGGTGGTTTCGGAGCGGCTTGCGCCAACCTGAAATGCGGTGTGAGTGCTGTGTGAACGCGCACCAACTTTAGATCGACCTAAATACCAGATACTCCACCTTTTTACCTAAACAGGTATCCGTAGGCAGCTGTACAATACGGATATCCTTCTTATTGACAGTGTTATTACAAATGACAGGGTTATTGCATGCCTAACTGTAACGTTTAGTATTATCTTGTGTTTGCTACAACTAGTGTATTTCAAATGTTAAGATCAACAGAGACAAATACTGGACAATTTTCCAACAAGGGCTAGCTGGCTAAACGTTTATGCTCATGCTTACAACTCACCGATACCTGGCTGTTTGCCGATTATATCTGTGTACGGTCCGATCTTCGAGGTTCAACAGAATCAATCTGCGCCGTGTTCTGGTTTGTCTGGAAATCTGCAGCCTCCAGTACATGACAACATTGTTTTCCACATGCAACCGTGTCTCGTCTTGAACACACTCCATTCACGTGTGTTTTGTTTACAACCCAACCACACTTTACGGCGGGAACGCGTCTACTTCTGTGTGGTTGCCATGGATACACAACGCTCCAGTCTGTAGAGCGACTGCTGGGCGCGGTGATTAAAAGGGATATGTGAAACGGAGCCGTATTAGTTGAAAATTGAAACATTGTAACCTTTTCACTGCTGCGACAGCGCCTGGCTCAACCCAAATATGTGTGAAAATGACTCAAGTCTATGTTGTGATAATTTGACTCATACTGTCGCAGTTGGAAAAGTCCTGAAAATGTCCTGGAAAAGCCCTGGAAAATAACTTCAAGAAAAGAGTGGTAAACCTGTTTTTTTTTTTTTCCCCTCTCCACTCCAAACTGGTCAAGGCAGATGGGTATGGTTCCCGAGTCTAGCTCTGTTGGATGTTGTTAAAGGAGTGATGACATAACAGTTAAAAACTAGTTAATGTTGTTGGCATTACTGCATATGTAAATACTCCAAAGAAAAAAACAGCATTTTTTACACCGGAGTATTGTTTTGAAACGCCAGACCTCACTTCCTCAGTAATACAGTTGGGTCCGGTGATGATATGGAGCTTTACCCGGAGACCACGTTGACTTCATTTTGATTGGCTACACCTTATTTGGCTATGACCTTATTTGGAGAATCTAGGTCAAGCTGCGGTCGGAGTTTGCTAAAGGCTAACTGCTAGCAACATGGGCACTTTAGACAGTGTGAGCTACGTTTATCAGACAAGACAGCATTTAGAAAATAAAAAACTTACAGGTAATGACAAGGTTGTGGCCCCCTCCCTCAGTGTTACTGCAGAGTTTGCTTTTAAATCCATTTGTTTGAAAACCCAGACCTGACTGCAGAGAAGTTACTACTAGCTCCATACACGAAGCTGAATCAGACAGGGAGGGGAGGGGGGAGCGGACGGTGCATAAACCGTTAGGAGAGAGAGAGGGGGCGCTGTTTACTTGATAGTGTGCTCTTATTGGAGCAATTAAATTACGTAGAATGATAGAACTACGTAGAATGATAGCCTGCTGTCTATTCAACTGTTTCTGAGCAGAGAGACAAAGCTGACAGACCATAAACAGGAACTTTGATTCTCACTCTGGACATTCACATGGCCTCATCAGTGCACAACAGATCATATTATACACCCAAAACCCCAAAAAGAAATTTATGTCATGGCACCTTTAACGTTTCCCATCTGCCCCATGCATGCTCAGTAATCAGAGAGAAGATTTAATGAAAGCCAGTTGTTTCCTTCTCCGAGCATTTTTTTTAAATTAATGAATTGGCTTTTTATGAACATAGTCATTGTGAATTGGACTGATGTGAATTATCATTTCAACCTGATTAGATTATAATTGGATTTGACTGTATTTTTTAAAAGTGCAATGAGAATAATTTGTTGTGGATGGTGCTTTTAGATAAACCTGAATTGAACTGAATCGCTCCCTCCAGGTCAGGGGTGAGTCTTGGCCTCATGTGGAGGAGTTGACGAATCTTAGGATCTTGTTTAGGAGTGATGGACTGTGAGAATCGAGGTCGGCTTTGGGCAGGGACCAAAAGAGGGGGCACTGCCACCTCAGACAAACAGTGCCCCCTCAAATCAAATCAGCCGAAAAAGGCACAAGAGACTAAATTCTTTCTCCTCTGCATCACTCTGTGTGCCAGCTGCACAGCAGCACTGTCTGCAGACCTCAGGACTAGTTCTGCATGCTGGTTCGGCTCTGAGGATAATCAGCTCCATCCTCAGTCACACCGAACATGGAAGCATCGCAGAGCAGCACCGTTGCACTTTCCATCTGTCACACCAGGAGCATATCAGAGCAAAACGTTATCCTCGACTGGATTTGCCCAGTTCACTCCATCACGTGAGCATTTAAAGTGAATAATAAACCAGCTAAAGGTTATCTAACCAGTCCAACCAACATGTTATTGTATGTGTTGCTCTTTGTTTGATCAGTTTTCCTTGGTTTTTTTTGTGCATCTGCCATGAATAAGTGAATAAAAATATATAAACGTCTCATGCACAGAGTGAAGTGAGATTTCACCTGATGGCTTTGTACCTGCACTGCAAGTTTTACTCTTTCACTTTGTTTTTTCATCAGCTCACGTAGCTTCTGCATCCATTTTATCCAAACTCAAACTGTAGACGACAGCATGGATTATATATCTCAGAATAAAATATATGTTGTTGTTGGCTGTTAAAACTTTGACGGATATTTTATTTATTTATTTTTATGACTGTGTCTCTTATAATTGATATGTTCTGTTTGCGCTGGTGGGACACGCACAACTGGCTTTACTTTCCCCTATTCAAACGAGACTGGATACTATGTCCATATTTTCCACAGTCTTTGCTACAGACTGAGACCTTACCGAGAGGTCTTGGTCTAAACAAAGCTTCTCAAACATTAAGAGGAGTCTGGTTAAGGCATCCTAATATAGGATGCCTTACCCAGAGTTGGTATCTGATTAGGATACTTGCTGGTCACTTTCAGGCAGACCTCTGGACTTGTTATCTTTATGGCTTTACCTGAGCTAAGTGGAAGAGGCTGGATAAATAGATGCATGAACATATTACTAACATTTCCAACTTGTTTCTTGGTGCCTGCATAAAAGTGAAGGACTGTGGCAGACTGCCAAGCATGGCCGAATGTGTTATCTTAGTCCAAGCAAAGTAATGAAGCAAAATATGAATGATTGTTCGGTTCCACACTCATTTTGTGCATCCCATATACACTGATAGTGACGCTTCACAGAAAGGGTTGTGGTATATATATATATTTTTTTTTTACTTTTAAGCACAAATCTGCAGAGTTTTATGGTCACCTTGTGCTTCGATTAAATACCATGTGTGCAAAAGTTTGGGAGCATCTGGTGTCAAATTTTACTTTTATGGAAGTAAGATTACTTTTTGTATTTACATTTTTAACAGTTGCGACTGAAAAAGGAAAAGGTTTGGTCAGTATTTTTAGCTTTCCCCCTCTCCCTTCTTTTGTTCCTCCCCTTTTCCCTCCCCCTCTCCCTCTCCCTAGTTTTCAGGTTGAATAATCTGTTTTGTTTAGGAAGCTTCCTGCCTGAGTGAAATGACCCAGAAATATTTAAACAGCAGCCATAAGAGCTATGTGACTTCTCCAAATACTAAAGGAAAGTAGCTCCACTCCTTCCCTTTAGCTTCAAGATAGATCCAACCTTTTTTTTTTTTTTTTTACAAAAGACAAGAGATAATTAAATCCCACATTTCATTGGGGCTGCAAGTTTCAAAGCAATGCATGATCACGTTTTAATTGCCCCAGTCACATTTCATGCCATTGCTGATATGTGCTATCCCATAGTTTTAGTGCAGCTGCCACACATCTTCTCTTGCAGTGCGGTTGTCTCTTTCCTTCCACATTTCTACTCCTGGCTTTCTCAACCCCACAAGCTTTTCCAACAAGGTTAAGGAAAAGAGCTTAGGAAAAGGCAGTAGTGGGGAATTTACTGTATTTTCTTTTTCCACCGTATCCTTGGTGATGTGAGTGTTGCTGCAGCGACTGATTATGCAAACTTTTACATCAGCAGCAACTGCGTAAAAACCCTGCTTGCGTCTATTATTTGCTTCTCAGGGATTCTTCACGGTGGTGTTGAGGCCACATTTCATCTCATGCTCAGTGATTTAGTTTTTTAAACCTTTATTTATCAGAATTTTTGTCTGTTGTTCTCGTTGAGGATTTTGGAAAGTTATCCGGACCCATTATCTCTTTGACTCACCTGGAAGCAGCCAGCTGTTACCTGGAAAGCTAGACGGATGCAGCCATTATCACTTACCGGCCAGTTTCTCGTCTTCCATCTGCCACTCTGGAGATCAATAGACTTTGGACTGTCAACTTTTACTAATCCTAATATCTCTCACAGCCTTGAAAGATTTCTGTTCTCGATCCAGCAACAGCCCTGAAGGATTTAAGGAAAATCTTTTGGTGAAATAAAGCCTTGTAAATAAGTACTGTGTCAGTCTTGGTTTATTGGACCTTCCTCAGGTTAAAATACAACAGCTTGGAACAGGTTTTACAACCAGCAGTGTCTATGCTTTCTTGAGGACTGTCCTCAGATTTTATGATGTTCAGGTCAGGTGAGCAGGTGGGCCAAGACAGAAACCTTCAGCTGACACTAGAGATAACTTAAAGGATAAGTTTCTCTTTTCCAACCTGGACCTTATTTGTTGGAGTTTATACGTGCATTTACTCACTGTTAAAGTTTCTGCATCACTTTGGGCCTGATTTACAAAGACTCCAAATTGCGAGTCTAATGTCTTTGCCTCGCAAAAAAAAAAATAGCGTGTGCTGTCATTTTAGCGTTTGCGGGTGATCTACAAAGATTACACGCGCAATCTGTAACAGGCGCAAACAGCAGGATTTAAATGAGGATTTAGCGTGCGCTCTCCCTGCGCCACGGAAAGTTCAGAAGAGCATGTGGTAAACGCAAAATGAAATTAATCCTGATAGAGAGATGTTAGTTTTCAGAGATATAATGAGGCAAATAAAAAACAGAATATAAGATAAATATGAAGAGTTCATTTGCAAAAAAAGACAAATGCCATTTAGAAAAAACGGAGTTAACTGCTTTTGCAAATAAACTCTTCATTTACTTTTTGAATATTTTCAGAAAATCAAGCTCACGTGAAGTAGAGAGTTTTAATGATGTAAAATGGAGATAGGACGTTTGTACCCAACAGCAACAAAAGCAGTTAACTTCGTTTTTCCACAGTGGCGTTTGTCTGTTTTTGCAAATGAACTCTTCATAATAACTATAAATAAAAATAATGCAGCAGGTTTCCCTGTGGATCGTAAGAAGAGGCCAGTTTAAGGACATGGATAAGGACACGCTGGTAAAGATGATCTGATATTACGCACAGACTGCGCGCTCTTTGGCACAATGCCAGGCGCGGGACCTGTGTAATTGCCCCCCACCCCATGCAAAACTCAGTAAAAAAATAGTATCATTAGTTTGTGCGACGTTACTGGTTATTTTCACTGAGTTTTTTGTGGAGTGGGGGCCAACTTCACGCAGGACAGCAACCTCAGAGCAGCAGCAGTCGCTGCGGCGTGGAGGAGCAGGAGATGATTTTAATTTAAAAATATGCCATTGGCAAAAAGTTAAAGAAAATAAAAAGACATGATTAATGTCAGCTTTAACTACCATGATGCTGCAGCTGTAGATGTTCTGGTTCATGTCTAGAATAACCCGTGTTTAACAGTGATGTTGATTGTTATTTAATTAAATAATGAAAACTTGACGTGTCGCCTGAACACATCATGAAAAATGATTCTGACCCGATGTCTGCAGTCCTGTGTGCAGCATTCTTTCAGCCATCAGTGCGTAAAGCTGCCAGTTATACCTGCTTTTCAGACGTGCTAAATTACACGCAATCTTTTGCCCCCGCTTTCCTTTGAACAGTTGATAGATCACATTGCGCGTGGTAAACTGAGGTTTTGCATAGTCTCCTCCCAATATTTTGCGCCTTCTGGCAGAAACGCCCGTTTTGCATATTCATCTGCAGCAGATGCGCAAAATGGACAGCGGCGCTATTTTGCCCCTTGACAGGTGCAAACCTCCTTTTGCCCTGCTTTGTAAATCAGCTCTGGCGGATTATTGCGTGCGTAATGAAGATAGCGCCTGTTTTAACAAGCGCAAACCTTTCGTAAATCGGGCCCTTTGAGTCCTTCGGAAGATCTTACGTTGAGTCGCTTTTCGGTGAATGTCCAGTATCATGACGGAGACGGGGCAGCCACTATATTAGACATTATCTAAAACAAACAAGTACTATTGTCCTGTGAGTCCAGATTTAGCTTTCCGTTAGTTATCAGGGTGTTCTCCTCACTTTTCGGGGCCGCGCATTCACAATGTGCGCTTCCGTAGCACAGCTGAGATGAGCAGCTAGCTGCCCAGACAACAACAAAGACACAATTTGTGAAACTCTGAACTCACAGGACAATAGTACTCATTCGTTCGTTCATTCTACTTAAAGCATTAATGAAATGAAGGAGTTTTACTGCAGATAATATCTTATATAGTGGCTGCCCCGTCTCCGCAATGATACTGGACGTTCACCGAAGAGCAACTCAACATATTATCTTCCGAAGACTCAAAGTGATGCAGAACCTTTAGCGGTGAGTAAATGCACTTATATACTCCTAGAAATAAGGTCCAGGTTGAAAAAAAGAAACGTATCCTTTAAAGCAGATTTTGAAGCAAGTCTGGGCTCAGTACAGTTTTTCTTCTTCAGCCTTTGACACAGTTGCGTGTGAAGAAAATACGCATTTGTCTAAAACAGTGCTTCTCAACCTTTTTTGAGCCAATTCCCCCCTGCCCAACATCCAGGTCCCCTACCGCCCCCAACATTAAAATGTAGGATAAAACAATGATTACACTGCTTGTCTTAACACAATTTCTGCTTTACTGATATATTTTTTGTGATTGTTCATTTCAGCATGACCTCCATGAGAAGTCTACAACCCTGAGGTGTTGTACATGTTTTAAACATTATTTACATTTTACTGCATCCCACCACCTCCTGCAGATTGTGACATCTCCTGTATCTCATTTCAGTGGCATTAAAGTCAGATGAAATGTGACATGATCATTCAGACTGAGGTTACTGAACACATCAGATGTGGATTTGATTGAGGACGACACAGAAAGCGAACTGGGGAATAGGAAAAACCAGATATAGGTAACGTATGAGAGAAAAAAAGTTAGATTTATCTTAAGTGTGAATGTAGTTTAAGTGTCTTTCTAGAATCTATAATGTTGATTATTTTGAGTTACACCATAAAAATGCTGCAATGAAACTTACGGTCCCCAATGAGAAACAGTAGTCTAAAATGTTGTGTCAAAACTCAAGATTGTAAAATGTGAGATGGTAAAATATTCTGCTTTCTAGGGTGATGTTTAGCTCAACTGGTTGAGCAGCCGCCCCAAGTACAGAGGCTACAGGGCTTCAGTGCAGTTGGCCCAGGTTTGATTCCCGGCCTCGGACCCTTTGCTGCGAGTCATCTCCCACTCTCTCTGACCCCCTTTCCTGTCTATCATGTCAAATAAAGGCCAGAAGAGCCAAAAAATCCTTAACAAAAACATTCTGCTCTCTCCCACGCATTGTTCACATGAAATGATGGGAATTTCAATGATTGCACACATATATAAAAATATAAACTGTAAACATGCACATTTCTGTTGATAACCATGTATTTTGTAACATGCAGACTGTATATGCATCAATTTAAAGGTAGAGTCCGGTGTTTTCTACCTGATAATAAAAGCTAGACTTGTGTGAGTGAAATCCGGCTTAATCCGCACCTTTGGGCCTCTGCTTTCATGTGGTGGCGAGTTTTGTAACTCCCTCTCCCCTGACTGTACAGGGAGTGCAGAATTATTAGGCAAATGAGTATTTTGACCACATCATCCTCTTTATGCATGTTGTCTTACTTCAAGCTGTATAGCCCCAAAGCCTACTACCAATTAAGCATATCAGGTGATGTGCATCTCTGTAATGAGAAGGGGTGTGGTCTGTGGCAAACATAATTATTAGGCAACTTCCTTTCCTTTGGCAAAATGGGTCAGAAGAGGGACTTGACAGGCTGCAAAAAGTCAAAAATAGTGAGATATCTTGCACAGGGATGCAGCACTCTCAAAATTGCCAAGCTTTTGAAGCGTGATCGTCTTACAATCAAGCTTTTCATTCAAAATAGTCAACAGGGTCGCAAGAAACGTGTGGAAAAACCAAGGTGCAAAATAAATGCCCATAAACTGAGAAAAGTCAAGCATGCAGCTGCCAAGATGCCACTTGCCAGCAGTTTTGCCATATTTCAGAACTGCAACATCACTGGAGTGCCCAAAAGCACAAGGTATGTAATACTCAGAGACATGGCCAAGGTAAGAAAGGCTGAAAAACGACCACCACTGAACAAGACACACAAGCTGAAACGTCAAGACGGGGCCAAGAAATATCTCAAGACTGATTTTTCTAAGGTTTTATGGACTGATGAAATGAGAGTGAGTCTTGATGGGCCCGTGGCTGGATCGGTAAAGGGCAGAGAGCTCCAGTCCGACTCAGACGCCAGCAAGGTGGAGGTGGGGTACTGGTATGGGCTGGTATCATCAAAGATGAGCTTGTGTGGCCTTTTCGGGTTGAGGATGGAGTCAAGCTCAACTCCCAGTCCTACTGCCAGTTTCTGGAAGACACCTTCTTCAAACAGTGGTACAGGAAGAAGTCCGCATCCTTCAAGAAATCCATGATTTTCATGCAGGACAATGCTTCATCACACGTATCCAAGTACTCCACAGCGTGGCTGCAAGAAAGGGTCTAAAAGAAGAAAAACTAATGACATGGCCTCCTTGTTCACCTGATCTGAAGCCCATACAGAACCTGTGGTCCCTCATCAAATGTGAGATTTACAAGGAGGGAAAACGGTACACCTCTCTGAACAGTGTCTGGGAGGCTGTGGTTGCTGCTGCACGCAATGTTGATGGTGAACAGATCAAAACACTGACAGGATCCATGGATGGCAGCTTTTGAGTGTCCTTGCAAAGAAAGATGGCAATATTGGTCACTGATTTGTTTTTGTTTTGTTTTTGAATGTCAGAAATGTATATTTGTGAATGTTGAGATGTTATATTGGTTTCCCTGGTGAAAATAAATAATTGAAATGGGTATATATTTTTTTTTTTTTGTTAAGTTGCCTAATAACTATGTTTGCGTAATACAGCTGATATAGGGTGTTGATGTCATTAGACCACACCCCTTCTCATTACTGAGATGCACATCACCTGATATGCTTAAAGCAACCTTTACCGATCTTGCATTTCAGAAAGCACAGCAAGATTATTTGAATATAAACAGTCCCGCCTCACTCCTAAGACACACCCCCTCATTCCCTCTGCCTCCCAATGCAGAAGCAAAGGTCTAACAGGCAGGTCCCTTGGACAATCCTAGAGGTGCACCCCACTTCAAGGATTGGTTGGAGTTTTCATTGAATATTTAGAGATTGGAGTAATATTTTACTTTGATTAATAGTGGGTCTGTCTTGTATTTCAGAGTTCCATTACCTCATTCATAGCATTTTACCCTATTAGAAAAATAGTGCAGGAATGCAACATCGGTAAGGGTTGCTTTAATTGGTAGTAGGTTTTGGCCTATACAGCTTGAAGTAAGACAACATGCATAAAGAGGATGATGTGGTCAAAATACTCATTTGCCTAATAAATCTGCACTCCCTGTACAGTCAGGGGAGAGGGAGTTACAAAACTCGCCACCAAATGAAAGCAGAGGCCCAAAGGTGCGGATTAAGCCGGATTTCACTCACACAAGTCTAGCTTTTATTATCAGGTAGAAAACACCGGACTCTACCTTTAAATTGATGCATATACAGTCTGCATGTTACAAAATACATGGTTATCAACAGAAATGTACATGTTTACAGTTTATATTTCTATATATGTGTGCAATCATTGAAATTCCCATCATTTCATGTGAACAATGCGTGGGAGAGAGCAGAATGTTTTTGTTAAGGATTTTTTGGCTCTTCTGGCCTTTATTTGACATGATAGACAGGAAAGGGGGTCAGAGAGAGTGGGAGATGACTCGCGGCAAAGGGTCCGAGGCCGGGAATCAAACCTGGGCCAACTGCACTGAAGCCCTGTATTTCACATTTTCCCTTTGTTTTGGTGTATTCAGGACGTTTCTGGGTGGAGATTTGCGTGTTGTCTCCAGCCAATGACAGAGCTAAGGGCGTAGCGTTCTGTTGAGATAAACTTGTCGATTGAAGCAAACTTTTTCTTTTCTTTTTTTAAACGTTGACTGGAATCAACACCAAACTCACTCAAATTCTCGATAAAAATGGCGGGTGCACCAAAGAAATGGAAGCATTTTGCGGCAAAAAGAGTTTTAGATAGTGCACACTCAAAACCCAGGGTTAATATTGGTTTGGCTTTCACCCACCAAGGGGAGGGGCTCTCAGTTTGAATAGTGTTTACAAACAGAAACGGGGGAACACTCTGGACTCTACCTTTATTGAAAAATATAAAATGACTGTTGAAACTGTGAAAGAAAGTCTAAAACCAGTGATTTCTTCTTGCACAGAAGAACTTAAATTGGGGCAATATAAACAGATTAGCTTCCAACTCCTTTTTCTTCAGCAGAAGCATTTATGGCCAAATAAACACAAACAGGACATGGAAAGTACACTGTATTGCCAAAAGTATTTGCTCACCCATCCAAATGACCAGAATCAGGTGCTCCAATCACTTCCATGGCCACAGGTGTATAAAATGAAGCACTTAGGCATGCAGACTGTTTTTACAAACATTTGTGAAAGAATGGGTCGCTCTCAGGAACTCCACCGTGGGACTGTGATAGGATGCCACCAGTGCAACAAATCCAGTCGTGAAGTTTCCTCACACTTAAATATTCCACAGTCAACTGTCAGCTGTAATATAAAAAAATGGAAGCGTTTGGGAACGACAGTCACTCCACCAGAAAGTGGTAGGCCACGTTAACGGACAAAGCGAGTCAGCGGATGCTGAAGAGCATAGTGCAGAGGTCACCAACTTTTTGCAGAGTCAATCACGACAGACCTCCAAACTTTATGTGACCTTCAGATCAGCTCAAGAACAGTGCGCAGAGAGCTTCATGGAACGGGTTTCCATGGCGATCAGCTGCATCCAAACCATACATCATCAAGTGCAATGCAAAGTTTGGGATGCAATGGTGCAAAGCAGCTGCCACTGGACTCTATAGCAGTGGAGGCGTTCTCTCATGTGATGACTCGCGCTTCTCCATCTGGCAATCTGATGGAGGAGGGACTGGTCTCGGTTTGGCGGTTGCCAGGACAATGGTCCCTGTCTGACTGCATTGTGTCAAGTTTGGCGGAGGGGGGTTCATGGTATGGGGTTGTTTTTCAGAAGCTGGGCTTGGCCCCATAGTTCCAGTGAAATGAACTCTGAATGCTTCAGCATACCAAGACATTTTGGAAAATTACATGCTCCCAACTTTGTGGGAACAGTTTTGAGCTGGGCCCTTCCTCTTCCAACATGACTGCACCAGTGCACAAAGCAGGTCCATAAAGACATGGATGGTGGAGTCTGGTGTGGAGGAACTTGACTGGCCTGCACAGGGTCTGGACCTTAACCAGGTAGAACACCTTTGGGATGAATTAGAGCGGAGACTGAGAGCCAGGCCTTCTCGTCCAACATCAGTGTGTGACCTCACAAATGCGCCTCTGGAAGAATGGTCAAAAATTCCCATAAACACACTTCTAAACCTTGTGGACAGCCTTCCTAGAAGAGTGGAAACTGTTCTAGCTGCAAAGTTGGACCAACGTCATACTGAACCCTATGGATTAGGAATGGGATGTCACTTAAGCTCATATGTGAGTCAAGGCAGGTGAGCCAATACTTCTGGCAATATAGTCTATCAGTATTAGCATAGAATGTTAGCAACACTATGCAAAGGTATGATTGATTTACCCAATTTTCAACAGGTGGACTGAGAATATACTCATTTTAAAGTACATAGATGTGCGTTCATCATGGATGCTGCTCATATGTTGTGTCTGTTTGAAGGGTTATGTGTGCACATCCTTACAACTTCATGCTTTGCATTTGCAAGCTGCAATATGTGAGTTATCTAATATGCCCCCAAGTGGAATCCTACAGTAACAAGCACAGTACACAAACAAGTATGTGAACAATTACTGTCCCAATGATGCCGATGCAAACACAAGGCTTAAAAGCAAGCATTTTCTCTCACTTAAGAGGCACTCTTGCAATGACTTAATGCATAATTTTCTAACATTTGTCTGTTGAGACCCAAAAATCCTAGAGCATATTTAGTTAACAGGATCTTTATCTCAATGTATTAAAAGTTGATTTGAAAACTAAAAAAAATTCTCTTAATTTGACTTGTTCAGCAGTGTAGCAGCAGAATGATGTTCTGGCTGCTTGTTAAGTCAAATAGATTTGCTTTGCCAAGAGGAGCTTCATGAATATAAGGCTCCTCTTGATAATCAGAATTGAATTAGTTTATTTTATTTAATAGAGTGCTTGTTTATAATCACATTTTGCACCAGAGAAGTTTAAGAAAGAAAGGATAAGGAGTGAACAAAAATAAAAAAAGGAGAGTGGAAAGAAGAAAGAAAAGACAAAGTTGCACCCAAACAGCCAACTGCTGCACCTGCACAGAATCACATAGAACATTCACGGTCCCTCCCGGAAAAACAAAGCTGGCAATATTCGGTATTTTTTCAAAGATAAAGAGGCTGCAAACGTCCCTCAAAAACATTGACAAGATAAGTTAGAATATAAAAAATTAAATCTAGATTTAAAAAAAAGGGAATAAATTGGCAACAAATGCAGCACCGGAGGAGAGACTAACGCCTGGCAAAGAAGAAAGGTTTTAACTGCTGACTTTACAGTGGTAAACCTTTGTATTTAATCCAAAAGTTTCCTTTTATAACTTGTCCTGTACCGCATTGTAGCAAGCAGAATAATACTCTGACTGCTTTGTTGCCCTCTCGCCATCCATCCCCATATTTTACAGCGACACACCTTACCACTCCCACACAGTCCTCTCACCCGCCACTACCCCACACACACTCTCACAAAGACCACCTCTTGTACACCTGAATACACCTCGCCCACACACATACAACCCAAAAGGTTTACTTAATATTTTAGATCTTCTCGAAGACTTTTACAGCTTTTTAGGCATTGCTTATCTAAATTTTCAGTGACAGCAAGTGGCTGTACGATGTGCCTTAAGAACAAGTTATGTCAAATATCTATTCAGGTTTATAACATTTATACAAACATTTGTTCCTGGGGGTGACTCTAAGCAAACCAAACAAACCACTTAAACTTAGCATGTGTTTGTGTCATGTGTAATAATAGCTTGCTGTTTTTATTTGTTTTTTTTTTTTTTTATTGTATTATTGTTGGGGTTTTTTTGTTTGATTTTTTTATAGTGAAATTCTGTGTTGAAGGACTGCAGATGAACAATGGCCTTTCGGTTAATTCTGACATATTTACTGTACAGCGTTATTTATGAATATGCACTGTCCCTGAAATAAATTAAATTGAAATTGAAGCAAGCACCCTTTTTAAAAAAAACTTTTTTTCTCCTCCCAATACATTTTTAAACCAACTATTTACATCACTTCAATATTTACAGAGATATTTTGAAAAGGGGGTGCCCAAACTTTTGCACATATCTGTATGTCTTCAGTAATAGAAACATTTTTTCTACAAGATGCCTCGAACCCTTGCTGCTGTTTCCACATCTGATCATGTTTGAATGTTTAGGATTTTTATGGGGTTTTTCAAATGTGATTTTATTTTCAATGTACTTTATGGATTCTCGAGTTTCACATAACGTTCTTTAAAAGATGAGAATGATGCCTCTGGAGTCACAGCAGGTTGCCACTGCATGATGAAAATGAAAACTTCTGTTATTTAAGATTGTGGCAGAGATATTTACGGTCATTTAATACAAATCTTTGGTTGTATTGATGTAATATCACTTCCAGCTGCTAGAGAGAAACATATAAAACAGAGTACACTCTGTGACTGACTTATGAGGAGTCAGTCAGGGCGAGATATTGACTCTAAAGTTTGCAGTGATAGCCGTCTGCTCACATGATTTCTAAATGCAAACTGAAGTTTCTGTCAGTCTTGTTAAACTCTGTGCTGCACTGTTTCCTCACAGAGGGACGACACAGCACAGCTCCATTTGCTGCTTCAGAGGGAACTCCATCAGTCTTCTGTTGATGTCTCTGCAAGGATTAGAACTGAGGGAACAATTTCCCCTAAAGGACTCATGCTGCTTTCCCACAAGGAAGATAATAGATGCATGCAAAACGTCAGGAATTTTTCATTCCTGCTGCAGACAGCTATGCTGCCTCCAAACAGCCTGTAAAAGGGCTTGTAGCCTGGAACAGGTGGTGTATCTTTTGGCGTTTGACTGCCACATCACTGAAGTGAAGCATGTTGTGATTTTTGTTTTTTTTTCTTCTCAAAGGAGAGCTGAGTTAGCTCTCACACAGCTATGACTTGGTTTCCCAAAGGATTTAAGGTTAAAGTCAAACTGCTCTAACTTCTGTGTTTGTGATACTAAAAATAAGGAAAAAAATTCCTTTGACAATGACAAGCAATAATGAAGAATTGATACAAGACTGACTGGTCAGTTTGGTCATGTGTGGAAATACTTGGGATTTAAACCAGATGATGAAAAGCAAAGTGAGCTGTATTGTAATGCGTTTTGCCCTGGTTGCAGTATAGCAGGACAGCACAACAAACCTCTACAATCACCTCAAACGTCACCGTAAAGTACAAAGCAAGTGTTGTGACTAAATTAGTAACTAGACGGTTCTGGCGGTGGAAAGGTGTGCCCTGTTTATTATTGACAGAAAGAATACTGGACAGGCTTCGGGGGGCAGACCTCGTCTTACCCCTTTGATGCTCCTTTATAGTACAGGATGACGTCAAGATTTACCTAAAGGCGGGTACACACTACAGGAAAATCAGCCCGATTTATGTCCCGATCTTCCCCTTACGATCAAAGCTAGCAAAGGTCCGATTGTTGGATGTTTGCAAAAAACATCGCATCTGATCTTCTCATGGTGTGATGTGAGTTACGAGTCATTTTGTCCGATCTGATCCGCTCGGAAGGAGAGATCGAGACGTACATAATAAACATGTTTAATATTTGCGACTAGAAATCCTGGTGTGTGTGGTGTTCCCAGAGGACCCGAACACGCACATTGTTTACAGCTGTGCAAAATCAAAAACACTGCTCTCATTGGGAAATCACGTGGAGGCTGCCGGAACAACAGCCAATAAAAATGCAAGAGCTAACAGCTGACTAACAGCTGACTGACGGAAAAGGAAGTTTACACAAACAAAGAGCACATAGCCATTAGCTTACAGCCCTGCTCTCCAAGCTATCTAATGTTTGTGGCCATTTTTATTCACCTCCAACTCGCGGTCATACAGCCACATTCTTATTACTCTCTATGACTTTTTCCACAATGTTTTTTTTTTCTATGTATGCGTGTTTTTTCCCACAATGTAAGAGACTGAAAAGTCCACTACGTTTGTTTATGCTAAAGTCTCATTACTGAAGTCTCGTCTCGTTTGATATCGCGAGATTTGGGATGTTGACAGTGAAGGAGCCGATTCTCTGCTGACGAATCAGTTAGTGTGGGGTGTTCTCCGTCATGTACACCCCACACTATATGATCAGAAGAGGCAAATTTTGTGTGATTTGTCTTTTGTAATCATCAAGTGTGTGGTCTCTACATCTATGAAGATCTCAGGAATCCTGTAGTGTGCACCTAGCTTTACCCCTGTATCATATTAATGTCAATTGCTTATTTATAGCTACAGCTTTAATCTGTCCTCTGGTCAAAACACCACCTGATGTGTGTCAGTCAATGCAAGGCCACCTCAGTGAGACAGCAGTTTTATAGAGTTAGATATAGGGAAAATCCACAATACAAGAAGCAAAGACAGCTGTCAATAATGGCCAAAAATATGGCCCCAATAAACACTGTACAGCATGAAGGCTTGGATGATAAACACACTCTACAAATGCTACTCAATGCTCTCCTGCAACAACTTTTCAAACACTGCACTCCCCATATGTACAGTAAGCAGCGTGCTGTGGTTGAGGCAGAACTGCGGGGAAATAACTAATTTATCCGCCTCATCTGATTTGTGGTCCAGTCAGACCATGGAGCAAAGGGCAAACTCCGCTGGAGAACAGGGAGCCACTTCCGCATTGCACAAAAGTTCAAATTCTTTTTCGATCCACAAGGGCTGTCAACGAATATTTAAAATTTGAATATACATTAAATAATAATAAAAACCTGAGATTCGGATGTGAAAATTAAAATTCGACAGTTAAATAAACAAGCGGGAAAAATAGCCTATTACATTAGGCCTACATTTGCTATGCTGGTTTGATTATACAGTAGGCCGACTGTTTCAAGTTGTTCCATGTTTATTACAGTTTGCTCGGAGCATTCAATGTTCGTTAATTTAATTTTCATTTGTTGGGACATTCTATTGCTCGCTCAAGTTAGGGAGATGCTGGGGGGGGGGGGGGCAGTGAGTTCATTTTGTACTGTCTTGGGCATTGTTAAGATTTTAATATTGAAGTTAAAATTTTAAAAGAAATAAAACGTACTACTATACATATAGTTATGTCTTGTATGAGCTTGTCATCCTGTTGGCATAATGTTAAAATGGATATTCAGATATATTCGAATAATGTATTAATTTCAGAACTAATATTGGGGGAGTGGATAGCCCAGTGGTAGTGTCGTGGGCTTGGGCGCGGAGGACCCGGGTTCGACTCCCCAACACGACCCCTGGGTGTACCACTGTGGACCCCTGAGTGAGGTCCTTAACCCCCCACCAACTGCTCCCCGGGCGCTTTAAGTAGCAGTCCACTGCTCTCTGATACTCACAGTACAGAGATGGGTGAAATGCAGAGGCCCTAATTTCCCCTCGGGGATCATAC
Organism: Atherinomorus stipes; assembly: GCA_023101725.1. NCBI lineage: Eukaryota > Metazoa > Chordata > Actinopteri > Atheriniformes > Atherinidae > Atherinomorus > Atherinomorus stipes. The sequence goes on along the minus strand of JALJCO010001256.1, from coordinate 93,624 downwards.
AAGTATAACAAAAAAAAAATAAAAATATTCGAACATTATTTTGGAGCAATTTTGACAGCCCTACATATATGATCCTCTAAGGCCGGCTCCAACACAGAGCAAATCCCCATAGACTCCCATGTTTAAAAGGCCACCTTAATGGAAAAATGTAATTAAATTTTTTAACACACCCAAAATTACTAGTAAATTTAAATCCAGAACTCAACCATGTTGTAGGGATTGTGGAGTACTCAATGTTGACCACACATATTCTTTGGCTCTGACAAATTTACACAATTTTGGGATGGAGTACATCAGGCGATTGTAACAATCTTGGGTTATGCAATACCTAAAACTTGTTTTAGGTATTGCATATTTGCATATTTTTAGGTATTGTCTGTTTTTATATCTTGGTTTTTTTTGGGTGTTGCTATATTTAAAAATGACTGTTATTTGTTTAAAATTCTGCTGGTGGCCGGTAAAAAGACAGTCACAAGGAAATGGTGGCAGTCTGAATCTCCAATGACTAAGGAATTGCAGATCGTAAACTCCATATTTCAGACAGAGATTTTAACACACAGAATAAGGACACAGGAAGAACAATGCCAGGTCAAATGGGCAAAATGGACAAACTTTATCTCAACGCAACAGGTCTAAACATGGATGAAGGGTCACCTTGTGTAAATATAGGTATTGTCTTATGGAGAATCTCCCCCCAGTGTTCAGTTAGTTTTTATGTTTGATTAAGGTTTTTGTTGTTGTGTTTTTTCCCTTTTTGTCGCTCTTGTCTAATCACTTTGAAAATATCAATAAAAATAAAGTAAAAAAGAAAAAAAAAAGGCCAACTTTACAGCAGAAACAAGCAGGTTTACAGCCTGGTTCAAAACAACATTTAAGATTTAAAAGGTCAAGTTTACCTTCATATCAACTGTGAGGGGGGGGGTGAATTTTTTAAAAAACTCAGCCGTTTAGATGTTATTTAATCTTGAAATTACACATAATTAGAGGCATATCCTTTTGACTGACATGCGCCAGACTGGATGCCAGCCTGCTGCCTGGTGGCTAGCAGTTAGCGCCTTGTTTGCTCTTGGCAAGGTCTCAGTCTGCAGCAGAGTAGCAAAATTATGGTTTTTTAGTCAGCTAACAGCAAGTCCAAACATGTCTTATCGTTATCCCGCTTCTCAGGAGGCAAATTTTTGTTATTTCCTGTTAGTTTCGAGTTAGCTCGGTTAGTGTTTAGCCCAGAGTACGTCAGCTGTCGATCATTTTCCCCGAGGCCGTGCTTGCCCATTTTAGTAGGCTATTTCCCAGGAGTGACGACACACACGACACAGCAAGATGGCGACGGCGGGACACACCCAACTGGTTTCAATTTCCCCTATTCAGAAGTGACCGGATACTACGTCCATATTTTCTACAGTCTTTGCCATGGAGCTGTCACCGAGCCTTACAGTTCATTTCATAATGCCTGATTTCACTGTAAGCCGATGCTTATGAACACATTTTTTTCCTTGAAGACCACACAGGCGAGACCCTGGCACAGGGATTAAAGGATGTCCTCTCAACTTATAGTTTTGAAGAGGATAAACTGACCTGCATAGCAACAGACAATGGTCCAAACAGAATCAAAGCTATATCCGTGGATGTATGGACCAGGCTGCAATGTTTTGGCCACAGACTCCATTTAGCAACAGGTGAGCTTTTTATAAAGGCACATCAACTCAAACAATAATGGCAATGCATTTGTATCAACACAATGAATAATAATAATAAAAATAATAATAAAGCGTTATTTATATTATTGTTGTTGCTGTTGCAGTATCACTTTTCTTTGACAAGCATCCGTTACTAACCAGTCTGTGGAGATGCTGGAGAGGTTATCATATAAGAAAAAAGGAAAAATCGGACATGCTAGCAATGTGATTATGAGGTATTTTAACAGTATCAAAGGCTAACTGGTAGTTGACAGAAAGTAAGAGTAACAGTTACTCAGCTGTGGTTGCTGACAGCCAACATGGTGTCAGTTGTGCACAAAGCAAGGGATCAGAGATTAAATGAGCAGGGAGAAAACACGAAAAATCAGTCATCAAAGTTTATGTTTTCTGTCACCATCATTAATTAGATTTATCCTCACATTTGCTGGGAGCAGCAAAACTGTGTTGTGTTCCTGGTGACAGGAAAACAAAACTAGCAGAGCAGCGTGTTGATCCATTTCCAAGAGGAATTTCTCATTTTGATGAGAAATTCAGAAAAGCTGGAGCGTTACGTGACTACCACAGATATAACTAGTCATCACTGTGACACAGACTGAATAAATTGGAGTTGATTATTTGTTATGTTTTTACTTACAATACTTTTTACCCAAACGCCTTTGTGAAACTAACTAAAAATGTGACAGGCAGGACATTTTTATAGAAGCTGCCAAGCTGAGACCATTACTGTCATCAGAGCTCAGGTGGAAAATGATCCATTAGTGACTTTCTACTTTTGGTTCCTACATATACAGACACGACCGCTTTGTTAAATAGCCATGTGTTGATGTAATCCTCAATAAAGCAAATGAGGTCAGGAGCAGTTTCTAATGTGGAAGTGGACCTACAGTAGCATTTCAGATCATTTAATCCTAAATCCCAGTACTTAGATCTGCTTTTCACCCATCATAAGTAGGTTTTAATCATTTCAGAACAAAGGACAACTTTCTCCTCTCCTGTCTGCCTCCTACAAAAAACATACATATTGAGGAACTGTCTTCTGATTGGTCGAACTGGGGAGGCAAAAGGGTGATGGTGGCTTGTGAATGCACACTGCTGGTGTAGAAAACTACTGAAGATCATAAACAAACTGGATACTGTTGACGAACATGCTTTTTGGGGGGACTTAATAACACATCAAATCCAGCCGTTGGTGTTCGAAGCCACCAGAACATGAAAGTGAACAAGACAACAACAGATTATAGCAGGATGTCTGTGTTTGGTAAATATGCTGATTACCTGCAGTTATGCTGGATTATGTCATTCACTGGATATATGTTTCTGCATAATTCCATGTTAATGGGTGGACAGGCCTTATTAGAGGGCTGGTAAAATGCCAGCTGAGGCAGAAAATATCTGCAGCAAAGATCTAGAAAAGAAATGACACGTCAATGTTACCCGAGAGGAAGGTGCTAATGCTTCTGTTTGTGTACAATATGTAAATTGCAGGGGTCGGTCAATGCAGTCTTACTCCCTCTGGACCAATCACTGTCACATTGTGGACGTAAAAGACATGCCATCCTGTCATTTGCCGGTAGCTGTGTTAACTCGTCTCCTACTTTCTGATTTTTATTGTTTGCGACTGATAAGTGTATGACCTCTCAGTTTGTTTTGCCAAGGTCCAGTTTGAGCCTTTAAGGTTCTGTTTGGCATCTTGTTATTTTTGAATAGTTTTCTTTGTGTCCTTGTGGTGGATCAGGTGATGGCATTTAGTGTGCATGGCATGCCTGGTGTTAAACGGACTTGAGGCAAGATTAAGAAATGAGACTCGCGACTGGCGCTGCAGGTAACTGCAGTCACGAGCCAAGCCGCCATGGGAGCGTGCACAAACCGAAGCTATAACGTTGTTTACTACGCTGATGAAGTCTTTTTCTTCGTAGTGACAGTTTTTAGTGTCTTTCAGTTGATCTGGTTCGTTTGCTAATGGCAGAAGAATCCATAACTATCCCTTGCAGTGTTTGAATTTACATCTCCTTCCTAAATCAAAACTGTCGGGGATGCGGATGCGGCGTCATTTGACGTCACATCCGCACGACGGGGCAGAAATTCGGCCACTGAATCGCAGCGCATTACGCAGCACACAGCCTGTTCAAGGCAACGGAGAGAAACGTGGGTGGGCTCGTTCTTTTAGTTTTTTAGCGCTTCATCACCCATTGGTATTGAAAAACTGGACATGCTTGTTTATTCCTTCACAATTCCTGCCTCTAGTCCCTTTAAGTCAGGGTACCCCATCAGAGAGTGGCCCCAAAGATTAGGCAGGACCGAATCGGATGGATGTGAGGAGGAGGGTAAGCGGGGCAGAATATGTTATCTCCCCATCCCTAGCTAGAATATTGGTGGTGGATGACATACAATATGAGCTCAAGCTGGGATGCACTGCCTCACAAAACTGACCATACTAGGAAATTCCGAAACTATAAAGGGATAATGGCCAGGTTGTTCAAAAACAATATAAGTGACAATTTGAAACTTGCTAAATTAAGTTAAACTTAAAACTACTTGAACATGTGTACTTCTTTTTTAAAATTTTGGATGTTTCAGGTTTGCTTGAACATCTTTTAGTCTGGGATGTTCTGTAAATTAAAATGCCAGTTACAATATATTGTGAATATGGGTAAAGTGGGGCAATGGGTAATTTGGGACAGTTAAGGTTAATCATGTTTATCTTTACATGTGTTTACTTCTGTTACTTGAAATCATCATTGAGGTCATCATAGGGCAGCATGAGATTTAAAAAAAAAAAAAAGGTTTTGTGTGGATGACACCACTTCCTGGGGATGTGACTCACTATTTCAACTAAGTCTGCAGAGAATCAAGATGGTGGGTAAAATGACATGGCATTTTTAGGTGAACAATGTTAGAGTTTTAGAAATAAGAAAACAGTTTGTGGACAATTTGTAATTATGATATTTTTTGTTAAGGGGTGTAATGTTGATTCATGATTTAAAAAAAATATATCCATCACAAAAAAAAACCCTATTAGCTACTGTCCCAGTTTAGCAATATGCTATTGCTAAAGTGGGGCAGTGTGTAATTGGCAAACTGGGACAATCATTTGACTCATTCTACAGGTGGAAATAAGTTCTCTTTTTATTCATCCCTCATAATTTTTCTGTCTAGCTAGATAGATACACAAATTTACTTAAATTGCATTAAAGGTGTCATAACCTAGTGTTTTACATCCACAATCCTTCCCAAATTATCTTCAAATGAATTTTTAATTGTAGTTGGGTGGGAGGAAAATTTAATGAGCTCATTTTAACCTCTTTTTATCTCCAACTTTTGTTTGTCGCGAGAATACGCACGAGAGTTAGACCTGTCAGCAAGCGCGTTCACGAGGCAAACGTCAAAGCCAAAACAAAGTTTTATCAGGACAGAGCAGGTGAAGGAAAATGATATCCCAACAGAGATAAACGTGATTTAAATGTAACGGTACGGCTGATAGAGAGGATCCGCGGAGTAAAAGGGCTGGACTCTGATGAATATAAGGAGCGGACGTCTGACGTGAAGTTAACCAAACAGTGTTAGCTTTTGTAGCTACATTAGCAGCTTGTCTACCACCGTTTACTGGTGTCTTACACAAAAGATAATAAGTTACACAAGCAGCAACACTTACCGACTGCACATGCTCACTGATAAATATAATCCACTCCTCCCTGGTAAATCTGTCCCTCCTGTTAAAGCACCGAAAACTGCTGAATTTCTGCCGAGGCAACATAGCATGGCTATCTCCCCCCTCCTCCTCCTCCTTCTCCTCCTTGTCATCGGCGTCCTTTCTGACAAAGCTGGCAGGTAATCAGCTGCTTTCAGGTGGTGCTAAAGACGCTAGCTCAGCAGCTCGCTTGCAGCTCGCTCGCAGCCTCTCTAGTTCATGTCATAACAGCTGATCATAACTCCTCCATGGCAGGTAATCAGCTGCTTTTAGGTGGCGCAATAGAGGCTAGCTTAGCAGCTAGCAGCCTCTTCATGTTATTCGGAGAAAGAAATCCAAACCGCGTACTGTGGAGAGCGCGTGCTTGTGGACGATTCTGGTGAGAAGAGAGCGCCCGCACTCAAAGACGAAGTCACTCTCCGGAGTTTCTGGCACGTTATAACTGAGGTCCTGTTCCAGTGCACATGTTTTAACGTGAAAAAGTGGGATTTCTGGGTGATGACTCCTTTAATCAAGCTTGCTACGATGAAAATGATGAATATGATGCTTTGCCTGTGTATGCTAGCTAGCCCTTGCCCTGTGACCCCACACATTTTACATACTCTTTTAATTTGGCCTATATAAAACAAACAACAACAAAAACAAAAAAAACCTACAATGGCCACCTAACACAGTTTGCTGTTTGTTCTTTAATTTCTCCAGGGGATTACAAAAACATTTTGCCTTTTTTTTGGCCTTTTGTTATTTTATTGCCCAAAATAGGTCATTGGATAAAATAGGTAGCAAATATTTAATGAGGTGTTCAATGGGTGGGGTGGGGGGGTACCTTTGCCTCTAACCTGGATGCCGCTCAGGCAGGCTGATTATGGAAAATGAATGAATCGATTAACATTATCTATCAGAAAATTAGACTTTGAAAAGTTAAAAAAAAATTTTTTTTGTCTTGTTCCTGTGAGAGGCAAGGGGAAAAAAGGCAAAGACTGCAGGCCAATGGGTTTTTTATTATTTCATTTTACAGCTAGGAAATGTTAAATGAGCATACAACACTTTGCCATGGAAAAATTTACTCTGATATTGTGCTTAAACCCTAAATTCAGCTTGCTTCAAATCAGCATTAAAAAGACTTTGATCTCCAACTGGAAGCCAAACAGACATTTCTAAACATCAGTCAGTGCACAGCAAACAAGTCTTCATATATTGCATTATGTAATTGCTTCAGATATTCTGTTAAATCAAACAGCTTTTTCCTTTTCAAGTTTATTAACAGCCCTTAATTATATAATCTTTTGATATTTCATTATAACCATAACTTGTACTTTGGAAATGATTTATGTGTTCATATCTCTTAGGTAGAATGGACAGAAAAGAAGGACCCCACTATGACACTGTCTAGGTTTTATAAGTATAATAAGATAGTTTGTAAAAACCAAAAATGTGAACTGTCAAACACGTACAGATATAGCATGTAGACATTAGGGCTGCAACGATTACTCGAGTAAATCGAGTAATTCGATTCATAAAATTGCTCGAGGCAAAATAACTGCCTCGAAGATTCGTTAAATTCACTCTTTGCATTTTGCGCATCCGCCCGGATGGTTTTTCTGTTGCACAACGTTAACGCAAGGGACGTTCAGCCCGGACTGGTATTTCTGTTGAACATAACAGCTTTATGGTGATAACGTAACTAAAGTGGAGGGAGGAAAAACTGTATGGGACCATACAAACTGGACCGAAAGAGAGAGGAAACACAGTACCCTCTCCGCGGTTCGGTACGCGCGTGATCCATGACATAGAAATAATATAAGTCCTTTATTTATTTGTATAATCCGTGGATTTGGCTGCGCCTGCTCAGTAAAGGCAGTTCAGAGCGGGTCCGTCTGCTCTGCGCTCCGTGTGCAGCGCGGCCTCCGAAACTTAACAAGACCGTTTTAATCAATGGTTTAGTCGCCACCGGGGACCCGCAGCTCGAGCCAGAAGCACGCTGTCGCTGCTCTCCTCTAAATATGGGCGTCGAGTCTGTTTGTGACAGAGCAGCTTCCAGAATCAGCTCTCATTAGTTCAGATAGAAGAAATCAGACGTAGAAGTAGCAGAAAGCATCCGGTGACTTTCAATATAAAAGCCCCTTCAAGTTTACAGTCGCTGAACTACATCAAAAGTTACATTACCAGTGATACCAGGTTAAAAGTCTATCAGAGGGTCTCAGCAGTTTTTTTGTTCTTTTTAAAAATTTTCATAACAATAAATAAATGATTTTTTTTTAAACTGCAGGGAGTCGGTTCAGCAGGTGCTGATCATCCTTTCTTGTACATTTATACTGCAGGTGTTGTGGACTTGAATATGTATTTAGGTCCTCTAATGAACGGCCAATCGTTTCCATTTCAGTAAAGCAAATTTAAATGTGCAGATGTGGAAGCAACAATTAAACAATTAAGCGGGGGGGGGCATCAGTGCTGCATTCAGGGAAAACTCAGCACTGTAGAACTCTGAAAGCTAGAAGTTCTAGCTCTTACAATCAATTTAAGTTGTGAAACTTAAAAAACTTGCAAAATGTCCAATTTATCCGATTACTCGATTAATCGTCAGAAGAATCGCTAGATTACTCGATTACAAAAATAATCGATAGTTGCAGCCCTAGTAGACATTTTTCCTTCCATATCATTGATATTGGCCGCGTTTCCCAGTTAAGATTCTTCTTTGGATTAAAGAAGGCCTCAAGGAAGCTCTTCCCAACAAAGGATCGCAAAGATACGCCCGTTTCCCAGATTGCTTCTTTCACGCGTTCTTATTTCCTGAGAAACGTCTTGGCTACGCTACATCTTTAGAAGGCCCTAACAGAAGCTATCCACTTCCGGGGGTGCTGAAAAAAAAGCAATCGAGGTCAGGTATATCGATCGACACCATTCATTTAGTGTGGAGGTTATTTTCCGACGCTGATATTGAGCCCATTTATACGTTTATGTGTTTGTGCAACAAGACAAACTGTTAAAAATATGCATGTGATTACCAGTGATTGCAAATATTCATTGAAAAGCTCATTGTATATTGTGTAATTGGCCAAATTGTGCTAAACAGGTGTAGGCGATTGGAAATTTACAGATGCCCTATAAATAATGGTCATTCTGACGCTATTTGTTGACGTAATGGCTGAAGGGAACCCCACCAAGAGGATTCCTGAAACGTGCGTGTGTGTCATATCGATGCTCAGTAGTAGAATCAGGAAACGGTGGCTAGGTGATTGAAACACTGAAAAAGGGTAACATTTTCTTGTTCGCAAAAAATAGATCAACTCCTGGAACTCCTGACAAGCTTCAGCCAAAAACGATATGCACCAAACTTTCAAAAACTTTTTGTTGGGTTACTGTTGTCTGGGGAAATCTTGGAGGATGTAATCACCTACACACATCTTATGTTAAATGAGCTCCACATTGCAGCATTTGGTAAATGGGCGACATACTGTATTTGGTGCGTAAAGTGTGCGTCCAGGATGACGCACGTGCATTCAACAAACAGTAATCCCGCAAATGGTTGACGTGACTTAATAAAGAATGGCTTGTTCTGCCACTCACTCGTGCCCAATTCTTCAAAGGCCTGCGTAAACGCAAAGTAATGGGAATGCTCCACATATTACACTGAGAGGTTGTGTTTGCCATTTTTGAATCACTGCGCAGTGCCACCTATGATTTTTAACATGACCTTTGTGCTGAGGTTGGCAGAGAAAGGTAGTCAGGGGGACCTAAATAGGTGGTTCGGGTGGTACTGAAGTGTTTTATAGTTCAATATCAAAGTGTGGCCGGAGGGGGTGGTTTGGTGACTGGAGGGGGTGGTTTGGTTTGGTTCTCTGCACAGACATCTGATGCGGGTCTGATACGGGTATGCGTAAATGGCCATGCTTTTATTGAGCGAAGCAGGTGCATCTCATCATTAACAGCTGACAAATGCGTAAATATGACGTGAGTCCTCATAGATTGCGTATAATTTGCGTACAATTCCTACCGCAATGTTTTTGTTTCTGTGGTTGATACCCACAGCTTTATCTAACGTAAGCTAAGTATAGGGAGGCCTATCTTGCCATAATGATTAAACTTAACCACAATATTTTCTGTCATTCACTCGGTATATACAGTTTTCTTCCATCATAGATGATTGACATTATGACATGAGTGAGAAAACATGACTCAAAATACAACAACTGATCCGTGAATAGGTCCATTTTTAATAATTTCCATCTTCTACTTTTTTTTCACGGGAAATAGTGTCGTTTCCAAAAGTGACCAGTAGATGGGCCTGTTGTTCCCTTAGCAGGGGGGAACGTTAAAGAAGGGTCGAAAGAGTGGGTCTGGCCGCTCCTGAAAATAAAGAAGCTACTGAGTTAAGAGCGCATCTGGGAAACGCAACGTCCAAACAAGGCACCTTTAAGAAGTGACTTAAGGAGGACCTCAGCGTTAAGAGTGTCTTAACTAATCTGGGAAACGCGGCCATTGTTGGCTTTAAATGCTCTTAACCCTCTGGACTCAGTTGGTGTGTTTTTTTCCCCCCATTTTGTTTTTCTTTTTAACTTGTCCTATCCACCATTGTAGCAGGAAGAATGATGATCTGACTGCTATGTTGTATTGAAAAGATTTGCTTTGAAAAGGGGACCTTTATAGATATATGGTTCCCCTTGATATTCATCCATTTAATTTTATTTATTGAATGCTTGCTTATTACTGCATTTTACATAATATTGTTGGGCCTGAGGAGAGGAAAGGGAAAAGGGAAGGTTAAAGGCAGGGTAGGGTATCCAATTACATGCTGGCATTCCAACATCCCGCCATTCTGACTTACTGTCATTTAAACATACCAGCATTCCGAAATCCCGCTATTCCGACACATAATCGTCCCACCATTCCGACAAGGCTTTCCATGTTAGGAAACGTGTAGGAGTCACTGACACTGAGCTGTCTGGTGCTGAACTGCAAACGGTAGAGACCCTGATTAGGCGTTTCGCTTCTGAAAATGAATAAATATTTGCTTGCCACAACACAGTTTGCCAAAATGCCAAGGAATGAAACACAGTTTTCCCTCAAAACCCTCCAAATAAAGCCCTGCGTTGGAGCCCCAAGCCCGAGGGCTGGGCTTCAGGCCAGTGACCATATCATCACCCTTTAAAAACAAAAACAAAACAAGCAAACAAAAAACAGCTGATGATTAGAGAGATGTGTGTGGTGTTTGTGCTCAACCAGTTCAAATGGCAACACTTGAACGCAGCAGCCGCTTTTCCCTCCTCCCCCTCCCATAGCTGACATCCCTGCCTTGCAGGACAAGCTGCTTGTTTTTAGATTGATAAATTGACTGCTCCTAGTTGTTGTCTTTATCAAGATAAAGAAGAAAATATTTCTGATAGGCCAAAGCTTTTGCTACGTTTATCATAATCATAAACACTGAGTTACGGTTTAAGTATTGCTGCGATTTGTAGGTCAAATTACCATGCGCTGTTGGAGTTGCATTGCCGAGTCATTTAAGAAAAAACACAATCATGAATTAAACACCAGCCAAAATGCTTCATACACTTTACAAACTCATTTTAATAATGAAAGGAAACTAAATATAACCACTAATACTATAAAAGTTCTCAGATAAGATTGGATGTGCAGCTATACCAATTCCCATTAAATAAAATAATGCAGTCATTAAGTTAAACCAATTTATTAACCTTATTTAAATAAAAAATACAATGAATATAGTGCGATATCACACCAAGATTCCCAATTACTGTAACTGTCACTGAAAACTGCAGTGCGCTTGCATACAAACAGACAAGTGGATACCAGATGGATACGATGACAGCAAATAGTTAGATTACTGATTTAAAATGTAAACAAATTAAATAAATCATAAAAAAAAACGACAAGATTTAGATATAGGCCTATTGAACAGTACTGTGGGCTTCAATCGTCTCCTGTTGCTTTTTAAATTATGTCGAGACTCAGCAAGCGCGCTGGTGATTTCTTTAAATGAGTGTTTCACCGAACCTGGACGACCCACAGCGTGTCTGGAGATAAAAGCAAATAATATTCGGTGTAACGCCGGTTTTCTACAACATGCGTACAAGAATACACACTTTCCCCTGCTGTACAACAAGGAGACTGGACATCATTCGCATGTGTTTTCGCTGGAATTAGTCAGTGACTTCAGGTGTCACCTGCAGCGCCGTAGTTGATATCTGTAACTGCAGTTCATAATGTTGCATATGCCAGCTGGGCAGACGCACCGCTCTGTGGAGGCTCCAGCTGCTGATATGACAGTGACTGAGGCTGTATTTCTGCTTACAGTCAGTGATCCCTGAGATTCAGACCTGAATCTAACATGTTTCAGACCAGCCGAGTTACATTAATACGTGGTGGCATATTATAATTTCTGTTTCAGGAGATTTTGATAACAGATTATTAAGTTGGTTTGCATGGTTGTGCAGCCCATCTGTTGTAAAGGCACGTAAAAATCTGAATAAGAGGGCTTTTAAAGGAATTGTTGGAATGGTGGGATGTTTTTTAAAATTTTTTAAAATACCGTGATTCCGACCATAGGATGAAAAAATTGTCGGAATGATGAGACGCTTGGCAGAAATTTAAGTGCTGCCATTTCAACAATTGGGGACCCATGTTGAAGTGGAGGAATGTTGAAATGGCGATTGCCTCCCGGGTATCCTGGAAAAACAGGATACACACACACACACACACACACACACACAAAAACGCCTCCAGAGCACGGGAATGTGCAGCCAATGGTTGTCGGCAAACATAACCGAGAACAGCCGAGTGGCTAGCTTGCTAGCTTCCCAGTAAACAACAGAGGAACCACGTTTCCTAAAAGTGATACTTATCTCACCTACAGCTTCTTCTGTGGTGTAAAACATCCTCACTGCAAACACCAACACCTCCATGACTTGATCCTCATCCTTTTTTTTTTTCTTTTAAAGAGCAAACAGGGGCATAGATAAGAGCAGCGAGCTGCCATGTTCATCTGCACTGAGAGACGCGTACGACGAGTTGTGAGCGCGCACACGCACGGGGAGGGTGGGAGGGGGACAAACGGCAGTCGAGTTTGATGGACATATAATCATTCAATCAATAAGCATGCAAGCACTTTAAGCAATATAGTAAAAAATGCTTCTGGAAAACATCATCCACCCTGCCTTTAAGAAAAGAAATAGATTGACCAATAAAAAAGGGAAAGAAACAGAGGAAAGTGAATAAAGAAGAAAACAACCATACACTAGTATAGCCAACTGTTGCATCTGCACAGAATCCCAGAAAAAATTCCACAGTCTTTGCTGGAAAACAAACTAGCAATTTTCTGGACCTGCAGGTGACAGCCTCGCTGAATACAGCTTAAATCAGGACATCTACTGGAGTATGATCATACATACTACACACTCAGAAGTATGCAGAAAAGAGGCAAAGACTATGAAAAACATGTAGTATCCGGTTCTGTCTAAAGAGCTGAAAGTGAAGCTAGTTGGGTGCTTCCCACCGTTGCCATCTTGCTGTGTTGACAGCCAAGCTAAATGCTAACTGAGCTAATCCGAAGTGAACAGGAACAAATGAAGATAGGCGCTCTAAAGCTACGACACAGACAATGTGTGGTCACACTGTGATTGATCTTTTTCTTTCTAATTGTATTTCTCTATGTAAAGAAATTCATGTTTCTGCAGTGATAAACTGTGTATACTGTTTCACCAGCAGGAGGCAGTGCGGCGATTTGCTTCCCCGTTTGTCTCAGCTTCAGTGTAAGTGTAAACTTCCTCATTCGGCTGAATGAAGCTGCACTGAACAGAAGCATCGCAACCTGTCTCATCATTTCTCTTGTTTTACACAGGTTAGTAAGTGATTAAATCACATGAAACTGTTGGTATTTATATGATAAAGTGTTATTTCGTTTTTCAAACGATCTGAACTCAGTATTTAGTCCTTACATGGCAATAAATGAAGCGCCTCACAAGGCCGAGGTGCCTAAAATGGTAACGTCTTTCGTGTATATCTGGACAGCAAACAACCGCAGCTGCATAAATGAGTTATTAGAAAACATCGCTGCTTTTCTGACCAGACTGTGGCGCTGTTCACCACAGGAGTACAAAACCGGATGTGACATCAGCGAAAGACTGCCCACCCGGCTTGTTGACTGGAGAGCTAGCGGTTTTGCTAACAGTTTCTCCTTTTGTTTTAGCTTTACTGGCTAAAGGTTACAGATATGCCGTCGCGTTGTGTTGCAGGTTTTTGTCCAAACACTCATAAGAATGGCGTAGGTTTATTCAAGTTTCCAGCTACGGGACTTTTAGCTGTGCTGTCAGCGCTGTGTGCTGTCGAATGGGATTCCAAACTGAGAGCGCTTGTTTTAAGACAAGGGGTGTCTGAGGGTTGAATTTAGACTAAAACGGATGTGGACCTTGTTTTGCAGGAAGGAGAGTGAGGAAAACAAGCACACCCCAACAGCTACTTTAGGGGTCGTAGCAAGATGTTACTAAACAAACCGTGTAGCTGTGACGAGCGGACTTTTTGGACAGTGAAAAATGATTTTTTTTTTTCTCTGTGTGTCGGCTATTTTCACACTACGGAATCGTTTTCATCAAAAATATTTTTGATTACTTTAAATTGGTGAACCCTTACGAACTTACGAATAGAAGGACTGTGAACAATGTAAACAATTGAAGATTGGACTTATAAAATGGCTTCTGGATCCACTTCAAAGGTAGGGAGACGCAGTTGCTTCTTTTATTTATGTATTTATTTATGTATTTATCTAAGCTTTATAGCCATGTATATGTCCATATAGTGGCTTGCTGTTGTTAATTGAAAACACAGCTAAATGGGCGCTGGTGTCCAGGTGGGTGTGGAGAGGTTAAAAATATTTTTTTTATATAGTTACATTTATTCACAAATTACTATATAAACAAATCACTAACAACAAAAAATGCTAATCGTAATGTTTAACAAAGACATACCAATCGGTGTTCCCCTGCCGTGTGTTTCCCTCTGCTGCTGCAATGACCATGTCATCTTCTCCGGCACTCCCGCTTTCAGAATCTTGCTCACTCGGCATGAAGTCCGTTTGGTAAGGCTCAAATCTATAAGGTGTGATGCCTCTATATTCCTCAACATCACCTAACTCTTCTGAACTGTCTGATGATTCCACCAAACAAATCAATTCCAGGCAGGGACCATCATCGTTACCGTCCACCGCTTCCATGTTGCTTGTTGTTAGCTGACCGAGTAAGAAAAAAAAAAAAAAAAAAGCCGACCGAGATCTTTCGCTGACGTCTCAATATGGCGTCGTGTTTTTCTTAGTCGCTGTTGCAGAGCTCCTTTCAAACTCAGAAAACTTAAGATATTTCTGTGAAAACAAGTCTATTTGACTTACAATTCCACTGAGCCACTCATTTAGTGTTGCTGTAATATTGTATAGTAGCATTACATGAAATGATAATCGTGTCACCAGCACTTTAAGTATCTATTTTATATTGAAGTGTTTGGAACCTGATTGCAAAAAAGAGAAACAAGTGCTGGCTTTTCAGTTTGAATAACCAATATGGTTATTGATTAGATTTAACATTTTTTAAGTGCTTCTGTATCCATGCTAATGTTACATGGGAGAAATAAGGTTCTGCACCTGTCAGAAAGACTCAAAGACTCAGAAAATGCTTTATTTGTTTAGTACAACAGTGGAACAGAAACTTGTTTTTTGTGACCTGTGAATAAATTTGGCTGAACAAAGCTGCAGTGAACAGAAGCATCGCCACCTGTGTCATCATTTCTCCTGTTTTACACAGGATTTACCTGTTATGGGCTTGAACCCTAGACCGGACCTGTAACACTAAGGCACACTCAGACTTGCTGTTGACAAGCTAAAAACTGCCATTGTGCAACTCTGCGACAGGCTGAGGCCTTCCTGTACTCTCAAAAGTAGAGGGATGAGACAGGAACATTTCTGTACCTGTAGGTACTTTTTTTTTTTTTTTTTTTTTTTTACTAATGTTCTCTCAAAAGTACAAAATTGGTCTTTATGAGACCAAAAGTGTACCTTTAAACTATGAAAAAGGGCCAAAAGTAATATACAGTACAAATTTTTACCATTTTAACCCAAAGGGTACCTGCAGCATTAAGAAATGTGTGTAGCTTGTAGAATAACTATATTTAGCAGTACTTCTAAACAGTAGTATAATTATAGTTACTATATTATGATTTTCATAATAATCATAGTAATAATTATATGTATAATTATGTTATGGTTTGGCCTAATATTTATATAATAATTATTCATTTATTTTTAGCATCTTTCAGCCAGTGGGCTGAAAAGCGTTGCATTTTCAGGTCATTATGACTATGCCATAAAAATAAAGGCTTTTAAATTTTTGTAAGGGAGAGTGCCTTGGAGTTCTTTCTGCTCATATAATCTCTATTTTATTGAATTTTATTAATCATTTTTCATTGGTTTAATTGTACTTTAACTGGTAGAGCTTGATAAAGTACAAAAATGGACCAGGACCGGAGGGTACGGAAATATCTTTCAAAAAGAACACCCCCAGGGACAAGCATTTGTACCCATTTAAGTACAAACTGGTACTTCTATTTTTGAGTGTGTGGGAGCAAGCAGGGAGCTAACTGTTAGCCTCCACGGTTAAAATCGGCACCCGGTCTGCCGCCTTTCAATCTAAAGGACACGCCCCTAATTAAAGGTGCCATTACATTTCACTTTTCTGGGGTTTTGGAGGTATATTATGATTTGTTGTGCACTGATGAGGCCATGTGAATGCCCAGAGTGAATATCAAAGTCCCTGTTCATGGTCAGTCAGCTTTGTTTCTTTGTTCAAAAATGGTTAAATCAGATAGCAGCATATCATTCGACGTAGTTTCATCATGGTACGTAATTCATTTGCTCTAATTAAAGCACACTATCAAGCAAACACTAGTGGATGAAGAGTGAACTACAATTATTAAAATGACGAAACAACAAGATTGCAGGTACAAGAGGCTGAAATGAGTTTCCTCCGCAGGGTGGCGGGGCTCTCCTTTAGAGAATGGGTGAGGAGCTCGTTCATCCGGTAGGGGCTCAAAGCAGAGCCGCTGCTCCTCCACATCGAGAGGAGCCAGATGATGTGGCTTGGGCATCTGGTCGGTATGCCTCCTGGACGCCTCCCTGGGGAGGTGTTCCGGGCACGTCCCACGAGGGCCTGGGGAAGACCCAAGGCACGCTGGAGGGACTACGTCTTCTGGCTGGCCTTGGAATGCCTCAGGATCCCCCTGGATGAGCTGGCGGCTGTGGCCAGGGCGAGGGAAGTCTGGGCTTCCTACGACCCGATCCCGGATAAGTGGAAAAAGTCGGAACAGAATGGAGTATGTTGAAAAAATATACACATTTAATCGCAGTTAGCATTCCAAACAAGATAGAACGTTTGTCAGTTCAAGAATTCTTGTTAGTGCAGAAAAATGCTTTTTCCAGACGTGATGCTGCACAATGGTAAACATCACCCCGTTCCAAATTTTTACAGACATGTTGCTGCCACCAGACCTACAATTAGCTCGTATTTTCCATGAAATTATAAAATGTATGAGTTAAGGAGATTTTCAAACCATTATTATTGTTTTCATTAATATTTTACAAACTCTTTGAAACTGTGGTCGTACTTTATCTCAATAACTGCAACAGAAAAAAAAAGCTAGTCCTGAATGCTTTTCAGTGAAATAGAAATAGAGTTTTTTCCATTATTGCACCTACACTGGTTAGGTTTTTTTGACAGACATTAGTCCCCCACCAATTAGTGGTATTATGGTTGCATTTCATCATTAAAGGCAGACTGAAGCATTCGTTGAAGGGAATTTAAATTACCATAACCTATTTCATGCAACAGAAAAGGTCTCAAACACCAAAGAAGTAGATCCTTTGAAAGTAGAAGTAAATAGGGCAGAGCTATTGCAGATGGGCAGCATGATAGCAGCCCAGTGGCATGTCCTGAAGGCCTGAAAAACTTAAAGCAAAGCAGTATGAAAGTCTCCAGAGCCTCAGGGAACAGTAGCCTACAAAAGAAAGCATAGGGAGAGGATATTGCAGTGATTATTTTTTCAGTCTTTTATATACTATGTAATGCAAGAACCTCAGATTGTTAGAAATAGACAAGGTATATAGTAAAATAAAAGATAGCTTTTTATCATCTCTGTTTTTAAATTCTTAGCCATTTTCTAAGATGCAGAGATCTTCGTAGTATCCTTTAACCTTTGGTCCTCAACCAAGTGGTTGAAAAACTCTACTGTGCAGGTCACGAAGCATATGTGCACTTGGTTTGGTTTTATAATAATGCTCATGATAAAAAAACAAACAAACAAAATACAACTATGAATAAACATCAAACAAAATGCTAAAAATGTATTGTTACACAATGACATTGAGGGCAGCATAGATACTACAATACTCCTTTCACTGCAACTGTCCAATTCTGAGACAATAAGAGACATGACTACATATTAGGGCTGCCCACTGTGCAATGAGACGTATAAATGACGTCCAAATCAGGTCTCCTGAAGGTGCAGAATGATAGCATTTATTAGGTCTTTTCAGACATCAGGTCCAATCCTGACTTTCAATCTGGACATTCACATGACATGCAAATTCTGCACTTATTCACTTGTTGTGTTAGGGTTGTAACTACAGTGCACGGGACAAGTGAACTAGTAAGACAGTGGGGAATTTTAACCAGTCTGGAGCTGGGATTGAACCCAGAATCATTGGATTGATGGAGGTGTCTTTCATGTGACTCTGCCACAGAGGATGATAAGAAGTCACCAATGATGTGTAATTGAATTTACGGAAAGAAAAAAAAAATGAAATGGAGAGGGGGCATTGAAGATGGAACGTTAATTGGGATAAAATCTATGAATCTATAAATGAACAAGTGAAAATTCTGCATTTATTTTGCACGTTCTGATGACGTCTAGATGTGGTCCTTGACAGAGGTCCAGATGAGATATAAATGTTAATGTCAGCTACACGTCTAAAACAAGTCCAATACCGTACCGTACCGTCTTCTTCCGCTTATCCGAGATCGGGTCGCGGGGGCAGCTGCCTAAGCAGGGAAGCCCAGACTTCCCTCACCCCGGCCACAGCCGCCAGCTCTTCCGGGGGGATCCCGAGGCGTTCCCAGGCCAGCCGGGAGACGTAGTCCCTCCAGCGTGTCCTGGGTCTCCCCCGGGGTCTGGTCCCGGTGGGACGTGCCTGGAACACCTCACCAGGGAGGCGTCCAGGAGGCATCCTGACCAGATGCCCGAGCCACCTCATCTGGCTCCTCTCTATACGGAGGAGCAGCGGCTCTACAAGTCCAATAATGACATCTAAATCTTGGATCTATTTTGCACGTTTTGATAATGTCTAGATGTGGTCCTTGAATGACATCCAGATGAGATATAAATGTAAACGTCGGCTACACGTCTAAAACAAGTCCAATAATGACGTCTAGATTTTGGATCGATTTTGAACGTTTTGATAACGTCTAGATGTGGTGCTTGACAGACGTCCAAAGGAGATACTTATTTGAACGTCAATTTAACGTGTAAAAGAGGTCCAATAATGACATCTAAAACTTGGATCCATTTTGCACATTACTTTAACGTCTAGATTTGCTCTTCAGATGGCGTCCAAAGTTCAAGCCCATGCCTATAGGTTATATGGGAAAACCCAAGTGGGGCCACCATGGAAACCATGGACAAACCCACTTGGGTCCCTTATATGCAGCCAAAATTTAACCCATATGGGCCCCACATTGAAAAGCTGGCTGGGGGGGAGGGGGGTGACTCTGGACTCTACCTTTATTATGATACATTTAAAAAATCAGTTTTGTTCAATACATACAGCTGTGAGAAAAAGTGTTTGCTCCCTTCCTGATTTCTTACTTTTTTGCATGTTAGTCACACTTGAATGTTTTAGATCATCAAACAAATTTAAATGTAAGACAAAGATTACACAAGTAAACAGAAAATGAAGATTTTAAATTAAGATTTTTATGAGTAAGGGAGGAAAAAAATCCAAACTTACAAGGCCCTGTGTGAAAAAGTGATTGCCCCCTCTGTTAAAACAGAAATAAACTGTGGTTTATCAAATCTTTGGGAAGCTGAATTCAATTTCTCTAGCCACGCCCAGCCCTGATTACCGCCATACCTGTTATCATTTAAGAAATCACTTAAACAGGACCTGCCTGACTAAGTTTAGTAGACCAAAAGATCCTCAAATTCTAGACATAATGCTGCGATCCAAAGAAATTCAGGAAAAAAAGAGAAACAAAGTAATTGAGATCTATAAATCTGGAAAAGGTTCCGAAGCCATTTCTAAAGCTTTGGGACTCCAGCAAACCACAGTGAGAGCCATTATCCACAACTGGTGAAACCATGGAACAGTGGTGAATCTTCCCAGGAGTGGCCGGCCGACCCAAATTACACCAAGAGCACAGCAACGACTCATCCAAGACGTCACAAAAGACCCCAGAACAACATCCAAGAACTGCAGGCCTCACCTGCCTCAATTAAGGTCAGTGTTCATGACTCCACCATCAGAAAGAGACTGGGGGCAAAAATGGCTGCATGGCAGAGTTCCAAGACCAAAACCACTGCTGAGCAAAAAGAACATAAAGGCTCGTCTCAGTTTAGCCAGAAAGCATCTTGATGATCCCCAAGACTTTTGGGAAAATACTCTGTGGACTGAAGAGACAAAAGTTGAACTTTTTGGAAGGTTTAGGTCCCATTACATTTGGCGTAAAAGTAACACAGCATGTCAGAAAAGGAACATCATACCAACAGTAAAATATGGTAGTGGTAGTGTGATGGTCTGGGGCTGTTTTGCTGCTTCAGGACCTGGAAGACTTGCTGTGGTAAATGGAACCATGAATTCTGCTGTCTACCAAAAAATCCTGAAGGAGAATGTCCGGCCATCTGTTCATGACCTCAAGCTGAAGCGCACTTGGGTTCTGTAAGAGGACAATAACCCAAAACACACCAGCAAGTCCATCTCTGATTGGCTTAAGAAAAACAAAATGAAGACTTTGGAGTGGCCTAGTCAAAGTCCCCACCTGAATCCCATTGAGATGCTGTGGCATGACCTTAAAAAGGCGGTTCATGCTGGAAAACCCTCCAATGTGGCTGAATTACAACAATTCTGCAAAGATGAGTGGAACAAAATTCCTCCACAGCGCTGTAGAAGACTCATTGCCAGTTATTGCAAATGCTTTTGTGCAGTTGTTGCTGCTAAGGGTGGCCCAACCAGTTGTTAGGTTTAGGGGGCAATCACTTTTTCCACACAAGGCTATTTAAGTTTGGATTTTTTCCCTCCGTCAAGGGATATTGTGTAACTTCTCCTGATATCTATTCACAAAAACTGATTATTTCATTTAAGTGTTTTTCATTAATCAGTAGGGATGTATACCGAGTACCGGTATCGTTTGGTACCGGTTCCTAATCTTAACGATACCAGGGTACCGTTAAGATTCTGGACTAACGATACTCTTATTGATACTTTTTGTACATCTACCTAACCATCAAGTTATCATTACGCAGTCAAATAATCACAATGATGGACTAAGACAGACACAATTCCCTTATTCTCCCAGCTGTCCTTCACCCACTTTTATGTCCAGGCTTCTTCAACATCATCTGAACAAATATTCTCCACCGCTGGATCTTGTAACATCTTGTAATGTCTTTATTATTTACTCTTAGTTATGTTATAGTATCAATAAGAGAATCGATAAATACCGGTATCGATAAGGAGTATCGATATTGGTATCGGTATCGATAAAATCATAACGATATACATCCCTATTAATCAGTAATCACTCCCATCAACAAACTGAAGTGCTCCTCTAAGCTCTGAATTTGCCGTTTGTATCATTCATATCTACATCGAACGGGTCGGCTCGGTGGAGGCTGCCATGTCGTATCGCCATGTTATTACGTTCAGTAGAAGCGTGACAGTAGGAAACCATAGAAACTCACCGGAGACACCGGAGCTGTCAGCTCAGTTCGAGGTAATGCTTTTGAAAAGTCACCGCGGTGCAGTGAGGAGGAACCAGCGTCACACTGATGCTGGGTTCAAGTGCAGTCGGGCAGACGGCCAACGGTAACAAACCAGATGTCATTTTAATCACAGAAGCCGAGAGAAAGATGGTAAAACATGGGTCAGGGAAAACAATACAACATCGCCATGACAACATATCAGATGTGGACTGAAGTCACTGTAACTGACAAACCACGTCTTCACACAGAGACTTGTTTATGCCTTTACTTGCAGTGGCTGTCCTCCGTCTGCCCGGTTTCACGCGAACGCAGCATTAAAAGTATGAGGGAGCTGCTAGCATTGTCCCTTTTAAAAATAAAAATCTTCATTTAAAAACTGCATTTTCTGTTCACTTGTGTTATCTTTGTCTCACATTTAAATTTGTTTGATGATCTGAAACATTTAAGTGTGACTAACATGCAAAAAAGTAAGAAATCAGGAAGGGAGCAAACACTTTTTCACACAGCTGTAGTGATCAGTACATAGAGCACTGCATTTACTGATTGAATACAGTTGTGTGCTGGTACAAGAAAATCTTGCTCCAGGCTGGAACCGAGTTTGTGAACTGAGTTTTTAAATCTTTGGACAATCCAAGGATATTTTTAGGCAAATTTTTCAAACAGGTTAGTGTATTTGATAATGAGTCAAAGGGACATACTTTTAAGATTTGCACTCTTGTAGTATTGCTTTTTAGATACATACTTGCATACGTGAAATGCATTTACACATATACTGTACAGGATTGTGTATGTAAAACACTAGGTTATGACACCTTTAACATTATTTTTGTGGAAAGATTTTTCATTTACTTTGGGTATTAATATATGGTTGTGATTTTTTTTTGTGGTTTTTGTATTTTTTTTTCTGAAAATATGGCCAGGACTTGAAAGGTTTAGTCAACAATTTGCTTTGTGCTTGTTTGCTTTCTGATTTGCACATCTACAAAATGTAATTTCCCTTTTATGTGCAAGTAATTCTGACAAATAAGAAGAAGCTGTGGGTGAAAATGGAAAGACTGGCATCACTGTTTCTGATTACCACTACTTGTCTCTTGCAGAATTCCAACATGGAGTATCATCTCTATGTAAGCTTCCTACAAGGAACCATGAAAGGTCTTTCTAGGGATTCCAGTGAAACCCAGTAGTTAACTTATAAGCACCTGCTGTCAGACATGACCTTTAGTGTGAGTGTAATGTAACAGTTGAGCAAGTGATTCAACATTTCTCCATGATCCCACTCCCAGTCCAACAGGCATTGGGATAGTCTTGATGAAAAGAGGATATATTTTTCATCATCTTGTATTGTCACCACTAAACACATAGCACGGGTCTGTAGGGAGAAAGTTTGGCTGTCATTGTGCATGGTACCCGTCTTCACAAAAGATAATTACACAAGAAATGTGAGATGATCTCTGTCTCGAGAGCAGCTTGCTTCCTACAAAACATGTTTGGAACATCTGTTATATAAACATGACAAAAAGTGAATATTCACTGAAATCGCACCAATGAGGAGAGTTTTCACAGTATATGCATGAAAATACTCTATGTAGCCTATCCCTATTTACTGCTAATTTGGATGTAAAAAGCCTAAACATTCAGTGATTGTCAGGGAATCTCCTGCCTGTTTTATGTTTCAATTTTAAGATAGATTTCAGATGCCATTCTAAGTTGTCTGCTTTGAAAGATCTGTTGATGTTAACACGTTTTGATTGAACTCTGTAGCATTGCGGGAGTCCATATGTGAATTTCTGCTGTGAGATGAGAACACTGCGAAAGCACCGCAGGATGGAAGTCAATATTTCTGCGAGGCTATGCCTTTGATTTTATCTTACACCATGTAGGGAGAGCTAATGATAGCTCAACTTTTAAACATCAGGACAGTGTTTTACTGGTTAGATGGTTGGTTTTCCCTCTACTCTGTAATATTTAATTGATATTTTGAAAATTCTGGCAGCTAGCAATATGCAAAAGCTGATTTGATTTGTCTGGGAAAGTAGGCTATACATCTATTGATGTTCATCCTTATCCTTAACTTATCCTTATCCATGTAGAGTTGGTAAAAAAATATTCTGTAGGATTTTTCAAAAGATGAGTCGTGGTAGAGGTTCGAATGAAAAACAGGTCAGTCAGATGCCAAAACTCCACGCTTTCACTAGTTCAAGATATGCCCTCAGTGATGCCCTCAATACAGAGAAAACAATGATGTGTGGCATCACTGTTTCTTCATCATGAGCCCACAGGGAGACTACATCATCACTTAGAGAGTTAATGTGACGGCCGGGAACAAAGAACCAGGTAAACAAAGGCAACGCTTGAAAAACATCCAGGCCTCCCCCAAGAGAAACTGGATAAGGGGGGGTGAGGAAAGAGGAGAAATGCAGTGTGTGTTATGATATTTGAAAGTCAAACTGAACGTTACAGATAATCACATCTGACCATCAGCAATCCATCTTGCAGACTTTTCCTGCAGTGGTAAGCTTGCTGTAAATCATTTAGAGTAAAAGAACTGTCTTCTTTTCTTGTCACTCATAATTTATCCCGATGTTTGTGACCACATAAGATTTAGTTTAGGAATATTTTGACTAATGTCAAGTTATTTTGGTATTTACCAGAGCTGTACAATATCATTCTTATTGTTGATATATATTTGAATTATAAGGATTTTTTCCAATGTGCAGTTTGCTAATTTGAGAAATGAACACTATGCATATCAATGCAATTAATCATGATAAATCCAAGCATTCCATGCAATTGATCTGGATCGAAAATTCAGCCGTTGCCTATAAACACAATATGACTTCAGACTGGTTTAAATCACACCTCTCAGGCTTAGTTCACTCAGCTGAAATCTTTAACTTCTCAGCCCTCTCCTGTTACCATTGATGTGCCGCAGGGATCTGTTTGAAGACCCGTCTTTTTATTTATTATCTAACTCCATCCCCTAAGGAATATTTCCCCAAAATACTATTAAAATTTTACTATTACATGGATGACACTCAGCCTTATCTTTCCAGTAAACCCACTTCCACCATCTCACCTTGCTCCCTAAGCGTCTTGAAGAACAAAAATCCTGATTCTCTTCAAATTTATTTAGACATAAACTTTACTGATTCCAAAGAAAATGACATTATGGCCAACTGCTCATACAGCACAATTGTTAAGTTTTACACCAAACTGATTTTTACTGAAAAATTAACTCCTGTTTTTCCCTCCACTCAGGATAAAAGTCTGGGTGTCATCCTCGAAAATGCACTTTTTATCACATACTGTATATCAATAACATAATTAGGGATGCACAATGTTGGAATTTTGGCCGATACCCGATATACCAAAATTTCAAAACTCATGTGGCCGTTAACCAATATCGATACCGATATTAAAGCTGAAAAATACATTATGTAATATTCATTCCTTGTGCAAAATCAGATAGGATATGTGCATTATATGATATGTGACCTGAATAGAGAGAGAAGAGAGAAAGAGAGAAAAAAAAACAATACCCAAAACAGGGATATTTGGTTATTTTCACAAAGACCGTGTATAAACTCTGTTCACACAGAACATCCTGCAATATCCTGCGATATTTAAATTTATTTTATATGGATTTTATTTGTATTAATTCCCTTTATGTGTATTTTACTATTATCTAGCTTTTATTTGATTTATTTTTATTTATTTATTTACTTATTTTGGTTTAACCCTAAAAACTTTTAATTTCCCCCAGTGTTTCCTCATGGGGATCCTTCCTCCCACAGCCCTGTGGCTGTGGCGTTGTCCCTGGCCTGTCCTGATCTGGGGGGTCCTTGCAGCTGGGCCTTATATGGCTAGGGTGGGCTGGCTCCTGGTGTGAATGGATCCCCAAGATATTGTTTCCTCACAGCAGTGTCATGCCAGATGGTTTTTACTGTTAGTGTTTTTATACTTGTTCACTTAAGAGACAGAAGGTGGGGGTTTGTAGTCAGGTGTCAAATTGGGAGGGGGTTGGGTGTGTGCATGTGTGTGTTTTGTGTTGTATACTTGGATGTGTGAAGGCTTGTTTTTATTTTAATTTACATTTGTTTTTATTATGGCGAGCACTTTGTGTTGCCTATTAATGGTATGAAAAGTGCTTTATAAATAAAGTTTGATTTGAAGCTTGATCCTAAAAGAAATTCTCTTTAGAAGTTTTAAAGTCTGTAAAAATGACGTTTTTGAAGAAGTTTTGGGGTTTGTTGGACTTTAGAAACAGTGGCCTGATTGGTTAAATATCGGTGGGGTGGCCGATGTCCGATACTCAGTTTTAAGGCCAATATATAGGCCGATACCGATGGGCCGTTATATTGTGCATCCCTCAACATAATTTATTTACTTATTTTACCGGTTTATTTGGTCAAAGACATAGTGCATGATAGCCAGAGTTGGTAATCCTGTTCAGAAACACTTTCTTTTATAGTGGGTGAAATGGTCCTTCCATCCTGACAGGAGTCAATACATCACGTATTCATAAAAAGGAAGGAAAAAAGTCAGACCTCTGTGAGAGCTGTGGGATTGTAAAAACTTTGACCAATCCCTGCCATTTCGCACCGTGGGCTATATGCGCAACCCCACTTCTTCCTGAACTTAGTTGTGCTCCTTTGTTTCCTGTCTGTCATTATTGGACAAACTGATTAAGCCAGGTGTGTCTGGCTGTTGTCATTGTGGTTACTGAGATCAGGAACACCTGCGCATTAATCAGTTTGTCCAATAATGAAAGACAGGAAACAAAGGGCACAACTAAGTTCAGGAAGTAGGGAGTTGTGCATATAGCCCATAGAAAAAAACAATCAATACCTTTATGCACCACAGAAGGAGTTGGAGGTGAGCGAATTAGGGCTTTTAGAAAAATAAAAAAAATAGAAAAATTAAAATTAAGAAAAACAAACAAACCAAAACAAAACAAAAAAGAAACCTGGTTTGTCAGCTGTTTACTAGCAAGCTAACCAGCTATCCACTCGACTGTTATCGATTATCTTCGCCAACCTGCTCGTAAACCATCGGCGCACACATTCCTGTGCTCTGAAGGCGTTTGGTTTTGGGCGGTGTGTTTATTTTTGAATGTAGTTTGTTCAAACCGTTTTTCCCACATTGCCAACCCTAGATTTAACCCTTTAAAAACGGAACGGCCGCGGGCGGCCGCTAGAAGTTCCCTGTTAGCATAATCCTGCTTAAACTGCTCTAAAATAAAAACTATGACGGCTAGAACGATAATTTTTTTTTTTATTTGAAAGCTAAGACTGGCGCCTTTCAAGCTGAGCTGGCGTCGCGAGTCGATGACGTCATCATTTGTCGCTACGTGCGACGCAGATCGGCAATGTAAACACAAGGTGGCGCCAAGAAGTCATAGCAGAGTGGAGTGTTAAGTGGTCACTGCCAGAGAGACTGACGATGGAAAGAGAGACAAATAATGAGGAAAATAAAGCGAGAATAGGTTGTTCTGTCATTTATATTGTGTTTTACATGGTTTTAGCTGGTTTTCAGTAGTTTTTTTTTAAATAACAGTTGCTAATTTTAGCATATGAAGTGGCTTAGTTCTACTACAGATCTGCAGCAAGATTAGTGGTTTCTTGTTGTTTTTATGACATTAGTGGCTTAGGGTTTGTTTGTTTTTTTTAAAGATTTTTTTTTATTTTGCATTTAGGCAAGTCTTAGCATAGTTTATATTTACACATCTGGAGTCTGCAGGAAATATTTGGCGGAGCAGGTAAGGGAACTGTGAACCGGCTCTGATGATACCACAAGTTACAGCACACATACTGTGCAGTATTTTCACAAATCGAAAGTGCACCCTGTACATAAAATAACCTGATTCAAAAACGAAAGAATTAAAAAATATATTCAAAATAGGTTGAAGATACTCAACAATTATTCAATCATTTTCTAATTTTTTTAGTTTTTGTATGTTCATTTCGTAGGTTCATTTCTTGGATTTATGAAAAAATTACAGAATTTTGAATAATTTTTCAGCTTCTCAATGGTCCAGAACCTTTTTTGTTTATTTTAGATATTCTAGGTAAAGCAGCTGGAAATACTCCCATCAAATGACGCCAAAGCAGAAATAAAATGCTTTTATTAGCTGCTTTATCTTGAAGCTGAAATCAAATCGCCTTTGTACTCTGCAACCAATAAGGACTGTATCTCAAAAACTAAAAGAGAAAATGGTTGCAATAACTTGTAAAGTGTTAAGAAGTATTTATTTTAATTTTGTACATTTAGAAATGTTTTGGATCACTATGTTTTGTTTTTTTAGTTAGTAAGATGTGATGAAAACAATTCCGATTTTTGTGTATTTTCAATATTCATGGCATTTTTTCAAGAGCATTGCAAGTTATTACTGTCCATTGATGTTCATAACCTTGTAGCTTAAGTTGTACAGATTCTAAAAATATAAAACACTTGAGGATACCCCAAGAAATGACCCCACTATGCCCAAAAATAACAGAGCAGGCATAGACGGGTCATTTCTATTGCAGTTAATAAAGGTAGACGTCCCTGTACCAGAATGCTCCATATGGCTATTTTTCATCTGCAATGTCTGGTGGAGAGAAAACAAAAAACAAAACCAGCAAAAAGGTTGGTAGATAAAAAATTGGCACATATACAAACAACAATGCATTTTTGCATTTTTCCATCTACATAATATTGATCCCTTACCAAATTTTGGATGAATCTTAAAAATCCTGCTGAACGCATCTGAAGCCATCCATCAGATTTCCACTGAACATTTGTCCTCGGTCACATTGTAATCCTGTCCCACTTCCTCAGATCCTCCTCCCCCTCTCTTCATCCTACTGTCCCCTCCCCTGGTGTGACCACCATGCTCTGCTCTTCAGCTCTGGAACATTCTACCACCTGACAGCAGAAACATTACCGGTCTTTAAGTCTGAACTCACTTGTTGAAAATAGCTTATGATTCCTGTCATTGTCCCATGCTACTTTGCTTTTAGTTTATTTGCTCATTTTTATTTGTCTCCTGGTTTTATTGTTTGGTGTCCTTCAGTCTGAAAGGCACCTTTAAATGAAATATGATTATCATGTTTCATTCAATCAATATCATTATTATATTATAAATAACTTGATTTCCTGCCATCATGGTTCTGAATTGCACATCAGGTCTACTATATTTACATGAAGGACAAACGACACCAAGTAGCATTTCTTCCTAGCTTGTGTTTACATCTCTGGTTTGCTAGTTTCTAATTCTTTCAGTTTAAATACCTGTAAAAGTGATGAAAATGTACATTTCACATTTGGGATTTTAAACATTAACGTGCACACATGATCAAAGCATTGACTGGTAATAAGGAAAGCAACCGTTTGACACATTCCTTCTTGCTGATTGGATTGATTTGCTTATTACAACCAAAGCTTTAATAACTAAGTATATAAAGCAATGCAATCACAACACAAAATCATTTAGAGGCATTGCAAAAACAGCCGTAATTAAATTAACCAAGGCATTGGTGAAGTGATGATAATTACTTGACCAATTAAGTTAATTAGGAGATGAGGGAAGGTGCGGTCAGAGTGTCTGTGCAGTTAGCCGTGATCCTCGGATGTCACACAGAGGAACGGCTCCCTATACAGGAAAATACTTGTAATTGATCAAGTCAACCTTTACCGTTTAATTAATTCCCTCATGTTACAGTGCACTTAATGCCTTTACCAGTAAAAATGTTCATGTTATTTCAGCTTATGCAGACAGAAGCCTGAATGTGGAATTTGAATCCAATTTAATTCGATATCTTTAAATCTGTAAATTAAACACAAACCAGTCTTTGATTTATTGCCAAAGCCAAAGTGCTCGGAAGTTGCAAATCTGGCCACACGAGTCCAAAAGCGTAGAAGTATTAATGTCATTACAAACAGTGTGATCAGTTGTCCTGAACATCTCTGTGCACATTAGGTGAACAGCATTGAGAGCAGAAGCAAAGCTAAACCAGGTTTTTTTTTTTTTTTTTTTATTCAGGTGCAGACAGTGCTGCAACAGTGGTTGCCTTATGGTTAAATAATGAATGAAAGTCAGTATCTGTACAGTCAGACATAATTCACAAACTAAACAATGGAAGTTAGATCCATTTTGACAAGCTAAAACAATTAAGAAGGGTGGAATTTCATTTTTGGAGCTTCAAATGACCCAATAGCCAAAATCTGTGTAGCCTATACTGTTTGTGACATGTCAGACACAGCATTGCTCACTGTCTTGTTTTTATTAGAGCAATGTTCTCTCTGAACATCTTGCCTCTGGAGTCTTGCACCTGCCATCAGTGGTGTTTTCAGTGTTTTAAACAATTGATGTGTGAGGGGGATAACACATGCATGAAAGGTTAGAAAGACCTACAGTAGAATGGGAGCATTAGCATCAAAATAGAACCATGCAGCAATCAGAAAAAGCAACCTGGTGGAATGTATCGTTTCTTTGTTACCGTTTTTTTGGTTTTTTTTTCTAATATGAGAGATACCTTGGTGCTGACCATCTCTCTAAAAATAGTCAAACACACGACATGTTACCTTATGCGTATGAGTTTTTCAGCAGGTTGAGCTCTTGCAGGCTACAGGATTTGTTCAAGAATGGATTAATATGAAAATGAATGAAAGTTGGCTGTGTTGGCTTGAATTTCATATGTGTGAGTCTGCCTATTGTCTGTGGGATGTGCAGGAAAAACAACTGTCATGGATGCCTTATCTCAGGGTTGTGGGGATGGCGATCACTTGGTAAATATGCACTCCTAAGGCTCTTTGCTGCTGTAAGTCTGAATATTAGGTATGACCTGTTGCCAGTGGTGCAAATCAGCCCCTTCTTCTGCAGTTTTAGTTAAAAAAAAAAAGATTAAAAAAAAACAGATAGATAGATAGATAGATACTGTATATATGTACAGGGGTTAGACAATGAAACTGAAACACCTGCCATTTTAGTCTGGGAGGTTTCATGGCTGAATTGGACCAGCCTGGTGGCCAATCTTCATTTATCTTCAGCAGAATTAAATGTGCACCTCAGCTCTCCTGTTTCCACCAGAACTGTCCATCGGGAGCTCCACAGGGTGAATATACACGGTCGGGCTGCTAAAGCCAAACCTTTGGTCACTCGTGCCAATGCCAAATGTCTGTTTCAATGGTGCAAGGAGCACAAATCTTGGGCTGTGGACAATGTGAAACATGTATTGTTCTCTGATAAGTCCACCTTTACTGTTTTCCCCACATCCTGGAGAGTTTTCAGTGTAGAAAAGCCCCAAAGAAGCGTACCACCCAGATTGTTGCATGGCCAGAGTGAAGCATGGGGGTGGATAAGTGATGGCTTGGGCGGCCATATCATGGCACTCACTTTGCCCAGTACTTGTGCTAGATGCAGGGGCGGCTTTGCCGATAGGCGACACAGGCAACCGCCTGGGGCGCCATCCCCTGGACGGGGCGCAAAAAATGCAAAATAATAATAATAATAATAAAAAAGAAAGTTAATTAAAGTTATGTAGCCTTTATTTTATGGAATAGATTATACATACTGTAGCTACTCAAAATTTCCCTCCAAAAGACATCAAAATAAAACCTCAATATCTAATTTCTTTGCAATGATCAGATCTGCAGCTCCAACTGACACTTGCTTTTACCGTGATGACGTACATGACGTGGTTACTGTGGAAGAATGTAGATCGTGTTGTGTTTCAACTTTTCAGTGATTAAATGATGAAAAGAACATCTTTCCAAAAGAGCAGCTTTCCGAAAGTGAAGGAAGGAGGAGGAAGAAAAACGGCTGTAAGCAGAGGTATGTGGACTGAGGCTGAGCTGGTCGCCCGGTGTGGGAGGGAGAGAGAGAGAGAGAGAGGGGGGGGGGGGGGCGGCGCATCTCACGTCGCAGTTTATAATGACAGACGTCAACAACTTATCAAAACGCTGAAAATCGTGGTAGAGTGAAGAAAAGAGTTCTCAGAGGTGTGTACTTTCCTCCAACATCAAAGCTTGTTTAGCTCGTCATATGTTGGAGGCTAGCTAAGCTAACATGAAGCAGTACCATGCTGCTGCTGCAGCTGCTGTGGGAGACGTCACAATGTAACTGGTTCAACCTCATATTGTAGTACAGTAATGCTCTCAGCTGCTGATAACTGATGTTGTTTAACAGGCTACTGGAGGCCATTAAGTTTTAGTCTGTGCGCTGCAGCTACAAGTTGTCCTCTAGCTTCCAGTTGCAGGTAAATCTGCATCTGTCCACATTCACTGAAAGTCCTGCAGTTGTCTCTAGAACAGGTCTGCAACCTGGACAATCCAACGAGCCATTTTTCAGACTCAACCCAGCGATAACCGTTGCAATTTTTTCATGTCCTTTTGAAAAAAGGCTGCTTATATATATGTATATATATATTTTTTTTAATAAATACTGACTGTTTAAAACATGCTGTCATTTTAAAGAATTCAGGTTTATTTTTACATTTAGGTTTTAAAAAAGAACTTGCAGAAAGAGGATAGACACATTTTCATCAAACAGATTTTCTACAGTGGGACTCAACTGTATAAAAAAATCTATCTAAATAAAAATGTGATATTTGTGGGATATAATGTGAAATGGGAAAACCACTAATTTCCAAGCTAATTACAAGAAAGATAGATTTAAACATATTACAGGGACTTTTAGTATCATTACGTTGTGGAAATAATAATAATAAAAAAAAGCCAAAACCTGTTATTATTAAAAACATTGTGTATATTCACGGGTATTTAAAAATATTAGTTGGTTCTTTTAGTCAAAGTTATTGAGAGCCATTGTGGAAGGTCCAAAGAGCCACTTGCAGCTGTGTAGCTGCAAGTTGCAGACTCCTGCTCAGAAGCTGCTGCAGATGTTGAGCTTCATCATCACTGCTATGTATGTAGTCATCACTATTATTAGTTAACTTTATTATTAAATTATTGCTGAAGGTTTCAGTTAATCTTAGTTACTAATAACAGTAAATATAGAGCATAGTTAAGGTTCATCTATACAATGTCTATGACATGAAAGAAGGACACAGACTGGATGCAGGTGTAACTGTGGATGTTGTCTGAGTCCAGTTACCATCAGCAGCCACTGACTTTAGTCATTATTACAGCAGCAGTCGTGTTTCAGTGAGACCAAATCCAGATGTGGATGTAATCCTACCAGAGAATCACAACTCTGCAACAATGTTCACATCAGACACATGCAGCTCATCCTGCTCTGTTCATCCAGAACAGGGGGGTCCAGAGGTGGTCCTTGAGGGCCGCTGTCACTGTTTCCCTGCTTCAACACACCTGACTGATACTAAATGGATCCAACAGCCTATGAAGTTCTTGGTAATTGGAGTCAGGTGTGTTGGAGCCAGGACGAATAGAAAACCTGCAGGATTGTGGCACTCGAGGACCAGAACTGGACACCCCTGATCTGGAATCACGGATGCCAGGACAGGGGGGCACCAAACTATAACCTCGCCTGGGGCACCAAAGTGGCCAGAGCCGGCCCTGGCTAGATGGGCGTCACTGCCAAGGACTACCGAACTATTCTGGAGGACCATGTGCATCCAGTGGTTCAAACATTGTATCCTGAAGGCGGTGCAGTGTATCAGGATGATAATGCACAAATACACAGAGCAAGACTGGTGAAAGATTGGTTTGATGAGCATGAAAGTAAAGTTGAACATCTCCCATGGCCTGCACAGTCACCAGTTCTAAATATTATTGAGCCACTTTGGGGTGTTTTGGAGGAGCGAGTCAGGAAACGTTTTCCTCCACCAGCATCACGTAGTGACCTGGCCACTATCCTGCAGTAGTATTGCTTAAAATCCCTCTGACCACTGTTCAGGACTTGTATATGTCATTTCCAATACGAATTGTCGCTGTATTGGCCGCAAAAGGAGGCCCCACACCATACTAATAAATGATTGTGGTCTAAAACCAAGTGTTTCAGTTTCATTGTCTAACCCCATATCTGATCTTCTTTAATTGGAGGATATATATATATATATATATATATATATATATATATATATATATATATATACAGTCATCCTCAAAATTATTCATACCCTCCCATTAAAGATGGAAAAAAAATCATGTGTCAGTGAAATAAACTAAAAGTGACTAAAGTAATAATAAATAAAAAATTCTATGAAAATCATGACATTTATTCTGAATTGTGATTCATCAGAAATATTAAAAACAAAGACACAAAAAATTAAAAAAGCAAACAAACATGATGGGGTTCCAAAGCTAAAATTTTTTTGTTGAGCAACACTGAGGCAATCACTGCAATCAGTGTTTTCTGTAACGTCCAATCAGACGTCTACGCCTGTTGACAGGTATGTTGGTCCACTGTTCATAAGCAAGGTGCTGTAATTGGTCTGGGACAGTTTCATTTGTTTATTCATTCTTTCTTTTTCTGAATCTGGGGTTTTCCCCCCCACCCCCCCCCAGCCCCTTTTTTTCTTTTTTTTATTTTTTTATTTTTCAAATTATTTTCAACCACAGTTCAAAAGCACTATTTGTTTCACTAAATTATATTTTTGTAAACTTTTATTTTTTATTAGTTTCTTGTTATTTGAATTACTACTGTGAATTTAGCCTTTTCTTTAAAGGAAGAGTATGAAAAATTTAGAGGACTACTGTATATTCAAAGAAGGAAGCAGATCTGAGCTTAGGTTTTTTCAACATAGATAAACTAGCAACCTTCTCCTCCTCAGCTCCACTGATGTTTCTACTTTCTAGAATCATCAACTGCCTAATTTTTTTAAGCAGCACATTCATTTGTCCACTGTTCAGCAAAATTGTTGATTTCCTTCCTTTCTGAACTTCTATCATTGTTTACCACAAAACTGGTGACAAGCTTCACAATAGTTCCTTTCATGTCTGAATATGCAGTCATGGGGCCGTGCAAGCCGCCCCGGAGGTTTCTAACGCAGTCGTGTGAAGAAGGTGTGCCTGCCAGTTTTAACTGTGTCAGGTCTGTTTCTGTATGTGTTGGGGCAATTTTTTGTCAGATGTTAAAATCTCAGGAAATTAAGAAAGCTTTGAAAAGGGGAATCCATAGAGTGATGTGAGCTCCATCAAAGTATGAAGTCTTTTTGATGCAGGTGAACAGGTTTTACAGAGCTAAGGACTTCATAAGGTTTATGGAAGACCTTCTGTTATGCAAGCTAAAATCTATTGTCAATTGCAGGCAATCAAACTATACTTTTCTTTCTTCACATCACCCGCAGCATGCTATTTTTGTGCTCATCACATTGTGTGGATTCTTGTTTGTCAAATGTTTACATTGCAACCTGCAAAACCTGTGTAGACTCTGTGGGTGATGTGAACCAGAAATAAACCAAAGATGCTGTCACTGCTGTGAGTGTGATGCCATTTTCCAAACTGTTAATGTCACTGTCTCTCTGTGGTATTGTTTGTGAAGACAAAGCTTTGTCACAAACAGCTTCAGGATGCCTGTGGAGTTGTGCGTATGAGCTTTTGGAGGCAATGCACCAAGGATCAAATTAATACCTGATAAATTCTGTATGCTTGAATTTATTTTCCAATTCCAGCCACTGCTACAGACCGAGTTAGTTCAAAATATTTATAGCTGCAGCCATCAACACAGTTTCTGAACTTGTAGAAAGACTGAATACTGTCGAGTTCAACTTTCAGTTCAAGTGGAGCGCGAATGAAGACCAGATAGAGACTTAGGAAAATCAATTGCGCTGTGAAAAAAGAAAGCAATCTGTCAGACCACATAACTACCACACAGTGATTTTAACACATGCAGTCAGGCAGAGCATGTTTGAAGAGTGGCTTTACTTGCTTTGCTATTGAACTGCACTGGCCTATCAGGGAATCTCTCCATCATAGTGGTTCTACAAACAAGAGCAACATGTATCTGCTGCATTTTATTTTAGATCCAAATGCTTCACAATCAATGCAACACACACACTGATGGATAGAAGCTGACACTGAAAGTCATTGCTAATCAAATTAAATGGAATTTATATCTTCAGGAATAATTGTGATGAATACATAGTTCTGCAGTAGTGACTACTTCTTCAAGATTATTGATTCTCGCTTAATGAACAGGGCAGTGACAAATGGGTTGTGCGTTTGACTACTGAAGCCGGTTTTGAGGGATTTTTTGAAATGCAGTGCAGATATTCAGTGTAAAGTGAGAAGTGAAGAGCCAGAGATGCAGTTATGTCAGCGAAAAAACGTCCCAGTATGTTTAGATGGACACAAATCAGTGCACCAGATTACAGTAAGAGGAGGTATGCTTCATTTGTATACTTTAACCATGAGTTCAGCTAGTCTAGAAAAAAATAACTTCAAACTGCATGTGGAGACCAACCTTTCCTTCCTGTGCAGTGCACTGATGAGCAGGCAGATGCAGACTGTGTTTTACATTCAAAGAATATGCAAGCCCTGAGTGGTTGTGAGGGCAACTGCATGTGACTGGTAATAATCACACCCATGATAGTGGCTATCAACATGTAAAAAGAATGTATTTTAGTCCAAAAATTATCTTTTTCTAACCATAATCAAGTAATGTCACTATCTTAATGCGACCACAAAGTCACAAGGTTTTATCATAATAGGCTGTTTACATGTAACTAAGGCAACCTGCAGAATGGAAATCTGGGACAGCTGAGTTTCTAAAAGATTGAAAGTTAAATTTAACCATGATTTTTCTGTAATTTTCTCAAAGTAAATTTGTAACTTTTTGTTTGTACAACCCAAATGAAAGGTGGGGCAATTATTTCCGTAGTGTTGTGTTAAAAGAGCAAATGTTTATCTAGATTTCATATCCCTTAAAGGTCATTGGTTAAATGTGTTGCATGAAGCTGCTCCATCCAACACTCCTCTATTCTGTGGATTTGGACATTGTGACTTGTTAAACAAAAGCATTGACAGTGATGTCTGCTGCAAATTGGAGACATATATTTGGTGGATGTTTTTTTAAATGCACATTACTTACCTTTCTTACCTTGAAACTCTGCATTCCTCAGATCTCACAGTACAGGTAGGATGAAGGTGATGCTGAATTAGCTGTTGATATCATTCACTAAGAAAAAGTTTCTTTCTACATCTTTAAGGACATTCCAAACGACAATGAGCACCACATGGAACTGTACCAAAGAGTATAGACACCAATAGGCGACATTCTGCTGTGTTTTTTGACACACTTCCGCCATTTTGGACTGAAACAGACTTCATTCTGGAAATATGGGTATGAGAGGACAACTCTAAATTCTCAGTAATAATTGTAAGAGCCATTTGATTGATCTTAGATTAGTTTCTTTTTAAGTTGAATGAGGACCCCTGCTGGTCTTTTGGTTTGGTTTGGTCGTTGTCTCAATGTCGCTAACTGCTAGCAGAATGATGTTAGCTACCTGCTATATACCTCAGGCAAGACCGCGCAGCTTCTGGTATGCAGCATTACACTCGCCAGTCAATCACTCTCATTGATCAGTCTCTCCTATTACCCGTTGAATTGACCGTCAATCAGTCTTACTACGGTAGGAAAAGTGATTGACGAGCCAATAGACAAATGAAAAATGTAAGCAATGCAGAGACGATTGGCGGATGTTTTTTCAGTCCCATTACTTTCAAGGCTGATGTATAAGAATATTTATACATATAAAGCTTTTAATTAATCATAGTGTATGGGGTAGAGAATACAATTTTATCCAATGTTGCAAAAATTGTGCCTTTAAAAAGCAGCAAAACTAAATAGATGGTTATTGACTTCGGGAGGAGCAAGAATAAACAAATCACTGTTCTGGAAGAAGAGGTGGAGGTAGTGGAGGAATACAATTACCTTGAAGTTCAGCTGGACAATGACTGGAAAAGCAACACAGAAGCATCTACAAGACAGTTCAGAGCAGACTCTACGACTTAAAGATAGAGTCTGGAGTGTTCCCCTGTTATTGTTTGTAAACACTATTCAAACTGAAAACCCTCCCCTCGGGCTCTTCAGCATTGCTCTTCAGCCCCAAGCCTCTAAAGGGTTAGGGTTAGGGCTTTCTAAAGCTCTTTTTACTGGAAAATACTTCCTTTTCTTCACTGCAACCACCACTTTTATAAAGAACCTGGTGTTGACAACTCACGTTGACATTTAAAAAAAAAAGAAAAAAAAAATCACTCCAATCGACGAGTTTATCCCAACAGAGCACTACAGCTTTAGCTCTGTTATTGGCTGGAGACAACACGTAAATCTCTGCCCAGAAACGTCCCGAACGCACAAAAACAAAGAAAAGACAAAATACAGTCAAGGGAGGGGGAGTTGCAAACAAAACTCACCACCACACAAGATTAGAGGCCCGGTGCTGATTGAGCCGGAATTCACTCACATACTGTACAGTAAGTCTAGCGTTTATTTTCAGGGTGAAAACTCTAGATTCTACCTTTAAGGAAGCTTAGATCATTCAACGTCTGCACCAAGATGTTGCAGATCTTCTCTCAGTCTGTTATGGAAAGTGCAATCAGCTTTGCAGCATCTGCTGGGGCAGCAGCATCGGAACCAGAGACTTGAAGAGACTAAACAAGCTAATCAAGAAAGCTGGTTCTGTACTGGGAATAACTCTGGAGCCGCTGGAGCTGATTGTCCACAAAGGAATGCTGCACAACCTGATGAAGGATTCTTCACATCGTTTACATAACCCAATGAAGAAGAAACAATGTGATCAGTGGGAGGCCTCTTCATGTGACAGTATGAGGTCCTGCCACTATGCCTCCGATTGCTCGTGTGCTCTGGCTACTTGGCCACAAAGGACATTCCAAACAACAATGAGCACCACATGGAACTGTACCAAAGAGTACATCAACCCTTTGGCAGACTGGTTTGTGCGCATGATTCTCACCCAGTCTGGGGCCCTCCTTGTGCACCTTGCCACATTTTGGTGTTGTCGGCAGGACCCCATGGTACTGGTAATAAGTCCATGGATTTTAAATTGGTGACGACCTGTGCGGGGCATAAGGATGTGCTTGTGGAAAGAGGGGGAGATACAACAGTGCGAGGTCCTGTCACTATGCCTCCAATGGATGATGTGCCCTGGCTACCTGGCCACAGGGATGTCCCTTTGGCTGACTGGTTAGTGTGCATGATTCTCATCCAGGGGAGTCTGGGAATAGAAACCCACCCGGGCCCTCCTTGTGTACCTTGCCACATTCAGGTCTGCTGTAAGACAGAGAGGTACAGAAGATCATTCCTGCCAGCAGCCAGTAACCTCCACAACAAGACCTCTTATTACAGTTTTTCTCAATTGCTAAAACACCATTTTTGAATATGACCCCTCACTTTTTTTTTTACAACTTTAAACACTAATCCTAAAACTCAAACTACTTTCCCAAAACATCTGCTTGTTGCTGCAAAAGGAAGTTATTGACTCAAAACAGCATCACCTGGCCTCAAAAAGCGACAATATTGTCAAATCATGCTCCAAGCACAGCAAAATGTAGAACACCACAGAACAATCAGGAAACACTAGAAGGAAAAAAGGAAAACATAGTTCTCAGAACATCATGCTGTCAAAATGTTTTTTTTTTTTTTTTATTTACATCAGGCCAAATGCATCATGTCACAACACAGAGAACTCATAACATAAAGTACTAGGAAAGCACTCGGAGAGCGCAGACCTCTGCCAAGCAGCTCTGACAATGATAAAGAATCCTTACAAAAATTCCTGGATCCAGAAGGTGATCCGGATCATCACCAAAATGTAATGGGTTCGTCCTTGGGCCGAGGCTAATGGCTGGTGAGAATTTCAGGTTAATCCGTCCAGAACTTTTTCCATAAAGTTGCTGACAGAGAGACAGATAAACAAACCAGCGCTACCAAAAGCATAACCTCCTTGGTGGAGGTAATACTATAACATGGTCGATCACAGTTGCATGGATTTCATCTGAAATGAAGGCTCTGCATCGCACGTAATTTAGCCCCCTTCCACATCCCCATCCTCGACCATCTCTGTGACCACCTCTTATGCATACTCTTCCTCTCTGATTTCCTCTATCCATTGCAAAATCTTGACCTCCCACATCTTCCTCAAGTGGTTTATATTGGTTCCCTCATCATCAGCCAAAGGTGAAATCAATTTTAAGTCACTGTGTTTACCTGTTGACATCTGTGTCTTAGTTGTGATCAAAGTGTGCAGCATGTGTTTACCATTTTGCACAGCAAGTGCATCACAATGCAGATGTGTTTGCAAGCAGTGTCTAGTGATGTGAAACATGCTTTAGCTTTTGATCACAAGGGGGCTGATTTGATACCTTGGTTTAGGCTTCTGAAAAATTGACTTTGAGAATGGGATTTAGTGTTTTAGCAATTGAGAAAAACTGTAATTATTATTGTTTTTACAGCTTTATTTATTTTATTTGTTTTAAAATACTACAATACAATACAATATGATACAATACAATAGTGGGGAGTGGGTAGCCTAGTGGTAGCGTCGTGGGCTTTGGCACGGAGGACTTCCTGACACTACCGCTAGGTGAACCACTGTGGACCAAGGTCCTTAAAGGGACACTGTGTAATCAGGAGCACCTCCCTCGTACTTTTCATGCTGCATTCGCGTGAAACCGGGCAGACCGACGACAGCCGATGCATGTAAAGTTATCACCAGCCTCTATGTGAAGACGTGGTCTGTCAGTTACAGTGACATCAGTCCACATCTGATTTGTTGTCATGGCGATGTCGTACTGTTTTCCCTGACCCATGTTTTACCGTCTTTCGCTCGGCTTCATTGATTAAAATGACATCTGGTTTGTTACCAACGGCCGTCTGCCCGACTGCACGTGAACCCAGCATCAGTGAGACGCTAGTTTCTCCCCCACTGCAGCGCGGTGACTTTTCAAAGGCATTACCTCGAACTGAGCTGAAAACTCCGGTGTGTCCGGTGAGTGTCCTGTGTTTTTCTACTGTCACGCTTCTCCTGAACGCAAAAACATGGCGATACGACATGGCAGCCTCCACCGAGCCGACCCGCTCGATGTATAAATGAATGATACGAACGGTGAATTTAGAACTTAGAGGAGAACTTCAGTTTGTTGATGGGAGTGATTACTGATCAATGAAAAAACACTTTTGAACCAAATAATCAGTTTTTGTGAATAAATAACAGGAGAACGTACACAATATACCTTTAACCCCACCAACTGCTCCCTGAGCCCACTGCTCTTTGATACTCACAGTACAGAGATGGGTATAATCCAGAGCCCTAATTTCCCCTCGGAGGTCTTACCAGTATAATAAAAAAATAAATAGAAAAAAATACTGAATTTCCCTTTGGGACTAATAAAGCATTTTTCATTTTATTTTCATTATCTGGTGGAGGAGTTGGTGGCATTGGACATTAAACCATTTACTTCTTGTTTTTATTCTCTGTAATGAGTGCATACCCCCCTTGTTTTACACCGTTTAGGTTTTCCATTCTTAGAAAAATAGGAGGGTTATTTGTCTTTGTACTTTGCAAAATTCACATGAGCAGTATGCCTGTGTTCGGTCAAGACCATGAGACAAAAACAGAAATGATTGTCAGTTAAGCTAGTCACTGTGGCCTAAATTTAGAGGAAAGATAGATGTTGGCTATGCAGGAAAAATAGAAATGATGTGGTCAGCTGAAAACGGCAAACATGAAGTGTGGGTCCAAAAGAGTAAAAATGTTAGAAAGTGTGAAAATGTGATTTTATGATGAATAAATAGGTTTAAACCAGTTTAGACTTAAAACACTGGACTGTCTGCCGTTTTGAATCATGTGGTACTCGTGAGCTTTGTCACATGAGCAGGAACATTTTCCGGGTGCTCATCTTCTGAAGGACTCATGTTATGCTGAATCCATTCAGCCTCACAAGGAGTTTCTGTATTTTACATCACTGTTTTCCAAATGTGTGAGCATTGAGCGTCCTCTCTTGTAATGTTCATTTATATATATTTAATGCAGCCTGATGCTCTTGCTAACGCATCAGAGACCACAGGGATGGATTCATAAGGCCGACCACATGGCTGGATGAGCATGGAACGGTTGCTTTTAGCCTGTAGTTTCTTTTTTTTTTTTTCTGTAAGCTATTGAATTTGACTGTTACAACTATTATTTCAGGGCAGATCTGCTCCTGCTGAGAAGTAAGTTTGAAATAATACCTTTTATATCAAAAGAACCATTTCTCAATTAGAATGCAGCTTGGATTTGCTTAAGAGTAAATTGATTGTTCAGCGAGAGATGTTTCGACACCATTTTCATTGTGCTGTGGCATAGCATACCATCTTCTGTCAGTTATCCGGAGTCGGGTCGCGGGGGCAGCTGCCTAAGTAGGGAAGCCCAAACTTCCTTCTCCCCGGCCACAGCCTCCTGCTCATCTAAGCATTCCCAGTCCCTCCAGCGCGTCCCGGGTCTCCCCTGGGACTCGTCCCGGTGGGGCGTGCCTGGAACAACCTCGCCAGGGAGGCGTCAAGGAGGTATCCTGACCAGATGCCCGAACTATAAGGGTGGGCGACATGGGAAAAAAAATTATAGCACAATATTTTCTTAGCAAAATCATGATCTCGATTTTATCACGATTATATTTTTCCATGTAGATCATTCAGACTATTTTGCAAGTTATTAAAAGTAACACAAACCAATTTACCCGGCCCGACCTTAACCAATCTGGTGCCTTAGGCAAGATTTTAGGTGGCACCCTCTTGCATTGCAGTACTTGCACTGCTAGTGTACATATACTCACAAGAAACTTATTAGCTTTGTCTTGGACATTCTTTTATTAAAAAAAAAAAAAAATTGTCAAATTCAAAATATTAAAAAAACAATTAAAGAAACAAATACTAGAAATGAACTTGCTTGAAGCAGCTGCATCACTGCTGGGTTGTGATGTTGAGGTGGAGGCAACAGGAGGATTCGCAATGGTGGGACTGAGAAACCTCAGCAGTTCATCTGAAGACAGAAGAGGAATATGCAACACCAGTCTAATAAACGATTTCATGATTTCAAGACTAAAATAAAATTATATTAAATAAATGAAAAAATAGATACATGCATAATGTAGACTATAGTGTAAAACATACAATGTCATTTTTCTAATTACCAAATTATATCAGTAGTTCATATATCAGCAATAATTTAAATTTTTTATTGTCATTTTTAGCAGAATGCAAAGAATCAGTAAACTGAAGTATAACATACTATAGCATGTGGGAACGCTAAGTTATGCTGTAACATTAATGATGTGCACTTTAACACTGATGCACAATTTAACATGATGAACATACTTTAGACAATATGAGCTGTAACACAGCTAACAGTAGGCTTATAACTGTGGAAAATTAACAGTATTTTGATTGACTATTACAAGCTGGGAAACGTGAGCTAACCATGTCAATGCAGTTTACAATATAACACCTGCTGAACAGATCTCATATTTACATATTTGCCCGAGAAGGTAAAAGGTACTTAAATGACTATTTTCCATAACAACTGGGCACTTCCATAACATTAACTGATGTTAAAACTAACAGATACAGCAGGCTGGCTTTGAATGGAGGAGAGAGCTTTGAAAATATGTGTAAGCAGTTGAAAAAAACTGTAATGCTGTAGTGGTTGCTGTGATTGGCCCGTTGGGGACAAGGTATTTGCATGTTTCCCATCCTGCTTTGTGGCGCCCTACGTTTTGCTCTGACTGCACCATGAGTCAAGTTGTGTGATCCCTTCACATTCTCCCTGTTTGCGGGTTACACAGCATGTCCTCTGTGCAAAGCAAATGATTTAATCAAAAGATCTTTACACATGGTACTATATTTGAAAGTACAAGACACATTTTCTATGGAATTAAATGCCTTTCTTTAGAGATCCCTACACCAGCGTTTGTACTTGTAAGTACAAAAGACAGTGAGGCATTGTTGACCGCGATTTCTGGCGCCCCCTGGTGGCAGGCACCCTTAGCATTTGCCTATGGATCAGCACGAGCCTACGTCACAACCTGGAATTCACGTGACCATGAAGCTGGTAGCGGAGAAAACATGCTTCGCATTTGAACGGCGTCTGATGGACTATGAGCCTCAAAAACTGCTTTTGCACCATTTTTAAAGGGTCCGCCGGTCTGTCTTTAAATATGTTGAAATGACGTCCAGTTATATTGAAAGTCTTACTACCGAGGCTAGAAGAAGATACGAAGCAAAACTAGTATCTGTTGGACTAAGTGATGCCCATCTTCTGCTGCTAAAGCCTGGTTAGACGAACCTACATAACGGCCTGATGATCACTTTCCCAATCTCATGATGTAATTGGTTTCATCAGGAAAGCCTGGTGTTCAAACCATTTATTCTTTATAGAATATTAATTTTCTCCCATAATTTTAAGAAATGGTGGTATTTCTTTGATGTCCTTCTCAGGAGTTTACTTTCATTGATTAAAGCTATAAATTACCAGTAGCTAGAAGTTAGTCTGTATTTTACTTGTTATGACTGTGGAGTGTTTTTAACACTGCAAATGCTTTTCTGCCACTTTTTATGCTTTTATTCTTATGTGGGAATATTGATGTCAGTAATCTGGATGAACTTGATCTTTAACAGTCCGTCCTGAGGAGACAGGAACAGCGGGCGGAGCAGTGAGATCTATACATCCACTGATTTAATGTTTTCTATCATCTGTACAAAAACTACTACAGGGTTTAAATAGTAAGGCCACGATATATGCATTTTTTTAAAAATCTGTCACAAAGTGATCCGAACAAATTGTTAGATGTTTCCATGGTTTCCAGTATGAACTGTCAGCATTGATGCGCTCGGTACCCGCTAGCCACTTAGCACGTCTTTCGGGACTTTTCCTGTTGTTTTGGGAACTGGAACAAACATATTCTCTTGTCCGTGTGGTAGTTATGTTTATGGCAGCCATACAAAGCGGGACTTCTCGGTATTTCCGAAGATTGACGAGTAATGAAGCAGGTAATCAAATGGCTCCCCTATGCAACGAAGCAATGTTTT
Organism: Atherinomorus stipes; assembly: GCA_023101725.1. NCBI lineage: Eukaryota > Metazoa > Chordata > Actinopteri > Atheriniformes > Atherinidae > Atherinomorus > Atherinomorus stipes. The sequence goes on along the minus strand of JALJCO010001256.1, from coordinate 49,232 downwards.
CACCCCTACCTAACCAGATGTGACGAATTTGGCGAAAATTCCCGGATGCTCGCGGTGATCCATATTGCCTAAGCCACGGGCCGGCCCTGCTTGAAAAGGACAAAAGATCCCTTAAAACAGGGCGCTGTTCAAGCACTTTTTTATTTAGCTGAGCAAAAATATTAGTCTAGAGACTTTAATTGATTTTTTGAGAATGTTCACATTTTTAAAATACAGTCAATACTAAAATAGAAGAAGTAAAACCAAACATCAACAACAGCTTTTAAGAAAAGTCACATCAAATACATATGTCACTTCTTGTGAAACAATACACATCAGCTGCCATGTAAACTTTTCCACAACTGTTAATGAAAATTATGTGAACTTTGACCTGGTCTGCCTCTGACCTTTCAGAGCCGCTAATGAGGAGGCAGTTCTATGTAACGTAGTCAGAAGCTACATACAGAGGAGGAAGGGAAACTACATGAAAACTACATTAAAAACCACTTAAAAGAAAAAAGTTTAATAAAACATTTATGGGAAAAAAAAAACACTTGAAAGGCAGATCATACTCTCTATAGGACGAATAATGTGTGGCGAAACGTCAGCAGTCAGATTGGAGTAGCAGGTTTGTGAATGGACAGAGTATATGAACAATTAGTGAGCTAAATATAAGCTAACGCTAGCTTAGCTGTTGGTTTACGTTTCAATCAGACGCTCTGAGCTGCACCGCATCTGCTCAGCACCTCTACGTCCTACCTGGCGGTGAGTGAAACACAAATTTCTAGTCTGAAGTGGAGGCACATGTCTCTCCAGTGCTTGAGTTGCCTTGTCGAATGCCTGTCAGCGTTGTTTTACATGTGTAGGCGGAGGTGTGTCTGCCGGTCTCCTCGCCTTCAGTCTGCAGACTAGGCTTCTCTCCTACGGTGATTAAAAATGCTGGTCGTATTTCCAATCAGACGTACCAACCTCATTCTTGCACACTTGGAAAATCCAAACCAGTTCCACATGACCGAAGCTGAAAGTTTTTCAGGATCAACTCCTCACTTTTGTACTCGTCAGCAGCCGTGCTTGCTCTCCTCAGACACAGCCGCATTCAGACGGTTCTACGATCTTTGTGTTTTGGCAGATTGTCAGCACGTTCAAAACCTTTACGATCTTATATCGTCATATCGCACAGCCCTAACAAGCCACCTCATCTGGCTCCTCTCGATGTGGAGGAGCAGCAGCTCTACTTTGAGTCCCTCCTGGATGATCGAGCTCCTCACCTTATCTCTAAGGGAGAGCCCGGCCACCCTGTGGAGGAAACTCATTTCGGCCGCTTGTACCCGCGATCTCGTTCTTTTGGTCATGACCCACAGCTCATGGCCATGTTTGCTGTGGGTATCAATCAGTACTGAGTACCGATACAACTATGTCCTAAAAGAAATCATATCACCCTAGTTCAGGTTTTACCCTTTGTAAAACATGAATGAATACAGCAAACTGAAGCCATTCATTTTTAAAGGCCATCTTGCTGGTGGGAAATTCTAGTATGAAATACTGCCACACCACCGACTTGATCACCATTAGCTCCTTGTCTGACAGGTGTAAGAATATCAGTTCATCTTCATCCCTCAAAAATAGCAGCCCTGCAAACAGCAGCACAGCCCAAAGTTAAGAGCATCAAAGAAGAACTGTGTCAGAGCCAAGCAACCACCTCCGGTGGCCAACTATGAAGCTACCTGGAAGAAGATAATATTTGTAGTTCTCCCTTCATCCACCAGGGGCTGGCTGCAAAACAGAGCAAATCCCCATAGACTCCCATCTTAAAAAGGCTAACTTCACAGCAGAAATAATCATGTTTACAGCCTGGTTAAAAAAAATCATTTTAGGTTCAATCGGTCAAGTTTACCTTCATATCAACTGTGAGGGGGTGGGGGGGGGGATTTTTTCATATGTCATCTGTTTAGATGTTATGTAATCTTGAAATTACACATAATTAAGGGCGTGTCCTTTTTTTTTTTTTTGAAAGGATTTTTTGGGCACTAGTGGCCTTTATACAAAGGTGTATAGTGACAGGAAAGGGGCAGAGAGAGTGGGGAGTGACATGCAGCAAAGGGACCTGGAATGGGAATTGAACCAGGGCCGACTGCACTGAGGAGCTGTAGCCTCTGTTCATGGGGCGGCTGCTCAACCAACTGAGCTAAACACCGCCCCGGGTGTGTCCTTTTTATTGATAGGCGGCAGACCGGATGCCGGCCGGTAGCTCCTAGTTGGCTTCTTGTTTGCTCTCGGTAAAGTCTCAGGCTGTAGCACAGCGGTGGTTTTTAGTCAGCTAATAGCAAATCTAAGCGTGTCTTACCTTTACCACGCTGCTTAGGGGGCTACTCTTCGTTAGTTCCTGTTAGTTTTGAGTTAGCTCTAGTAGTGTTTAGCCCAGAGTACGTCAGCTGTCAATTATTTGCCCTGAGGCTGCACTTTGTCCATTTTAGTATTTTCCTGGAGTGACGACACATGACACGATAATATGGCGACGAAGGGACACGCCCAACTGGCTTCACTTTCCACCCATTCAGACAAGACCAGATACTACCTCCATATTTTTTACAGTCTTTGGTCAGAGCTAACAGGGCTAATCAGTAAATAGATATTTATTATAATAAAATACATGGTATCAAACTCTCGAACCCCAGTATTTGCCAATACAAATACCAGCATTTTTGGCAGTATCAGAGGCAATTCTGATACTGGTATTGGTATCGGAACAACTCTATTCATAGCATGATGAGCTGTCGGTTACAGACTGCTATCAATTGACTTATCTAACTGTAGAGCATTAGCAAGAGTTATGCATCAATGATCATATGTTTACAAAACTCCTGAGTTCAATAACATGTACAGTAGTTTCTACTTGGATTATCAGCATCACATCAAGTCTTGTCCATTAGAAATAAACAACAATAATAATAATAATAATAAAACTAAAGTAATCCAGCATCTGTCCACTACTTCATTTCCTCAAACATCTCTCCTGAATGATAACAGATGAAGCAGAAAATGGTTTCTAAGCAGAGAGGAATATTTCAGTACATTCTTAACCTGTCTTGCCACTTGATCATAAACATTCACCAAAATATCTTTCAGGACACAATTCAAGTTGCCTGATTCTCTGAGAGGTCTTCCCTTCAGAGTGAGAATGTGATGGGAACAGACTATGCACACATCTAGCATATCAGCCTATCTTAATTTGGGCAAGGACATGGTGAGATGGCAGGCTGCAGCCTTCATAGACTGTCAGAGAAATCCAAGCTGTGCTCTATCTACCTCCATTTAAACCATGATATCAGAGACCCTGACAGGAAGGACCCATGGGTACTGCACCTTAACCAGTGGCAAATAAGGAGAAACCACATACTAGCATCTCAAGGGTCTCACTTATCCATGCTAGGTAAGAACTTAGCCAAGACCAGCTTGCACCATATGAGCACTTACTGTAGAGAAAATAAAAAAAAACCTAACAGCAAACAGCAGAAAGCTTTTCTCTCGCTTCTATCTTTTAGGATCAGTCAGATAAAACAGTGCATATTCTCTACAAAAGCCTCATCCAGCCATATCATGGCACTTAAGCATCTACATGGGTTTAAATCTCCATAAAGTGGTTATATCACATATTGTACTCAGTGGGAACATTCAATGCACAGATGCTGCTAAATAAAACGTCAGAACCTTGCGCTCCACTAACACTAGTTCACTTTCTCTGTCATCAAGTTGCTTTGAAAATGTGACATGACTGCCACCAATTGGACACTGCAGAAAATGACCGGTCAATATTTCAATCCAGCTCAGTTCGAAACTGCCAGAGCTCAACAACATAGGCTGATTTACCTTTAACACCCTGAATTAATTTGCCGTCATTACAGGGAGGTGCAGAGCCATGGTATTATCAGTTCTGCCCTCTTTTTGATGCTGAATACTGCCACAGTTCTCTACCTTTTTATCCTATAAAATTAAAAACTCCAGGTTATATGAGGTTCTTAGTTAAAATTCTCACATGGATCTACGTTTATCCACTTCCCTGATCTTTATGCCTCCTTTATTCCACACCCAGTATTAACAGCCTTTGCATGACTAACTCCCCTAATTGCTGCCACTGTGATTTTTCCCCAGTTGCCCACTTCTCAGCTGAATAAAACTCCAACCTGCTGTTACCATGTTGTTATTTTTTTATACCACAGACATGTATAATATATCTGAATTTATGATTATTTGATATGACTGTAGCCTTCATATGCAAATCACATTTATAACCCAGTTCTAAAAAGGTTAGAACACTGTGTAATAGAAAAACAGAATGTAATTATTCACAAATTTCATAAACCCATATTTTATTCTCAGAAGAACATAAACATCATATCAGATATTGTAGCAGAGACATTTAACCATTTCATGGAAAATATGAGCTGACTGTGAATCTGATGGCAGCAATCTAAGAAAGAGTTGGAACAGGAGCAATAAAGGGCTTGAAATATAATTGGTACAACTCAGAAACAACTGGAGGAGCATTTGACAACTAATCAGGCTAATTAGCAGCAGGTCTGTAACATAACTGGGTATAAAAGGAACATTTCAGAGAGGCAGACTCTCTCAGAAAGATGGACAGAGGTCCAATCTGAGACAAACTGGCTCTAAAAGTTGTGGAACAGTTCCAGAAAAATGTTCCTCAGAGGTTGAAATTCCACCATCTACAGCAGGGTTACTCAATTTGATCCTACATGAGCCACAATCCAGCAATTTTTCCATGTTTCTGCACTCCAACACAAGTTAAAGGATAACCTTCTTTTCAAACTGGACCTTCTTTCTAGGGGTTTATACGTGCATTTACTCAATAGTAAAATTTCTGCATCACTTTGACTCCTTGGGAAGATATTACGTTGAGTCACCCTTTGGCGTACATCCATATAACGGCAGAGATGGGACAGCCTCTCTATAAGGCATTATCTGCAGAAAAAACTCCTTCATTTCATCAATTCTTTATGTAGAATGAATGAACAAACGAGTACTATTGTCCTGTCAGTTCAGAGTTAACTCTTTGTTAGTTATTGGGAGGTTTTCTCCACACTCAGGCCGTGTGTGCCCAACTGAGAGGGCAGCTCGCGACCCAGACACCAACAAACTGAAAACTTTGAACCTCTGAACTCACAGGACAATAGTACGCATTAGTTTGTTCATTCTACTTAAAGTATTGATGAAATAAAGGACTTTTACTGCAGATAATGTTTTATAGAGAGGCTGCCCCGTCTCTCCCATTATATAGATGTACGGCAAAGGGCGACTCAACGTAATATCTGCCCAAGGACTCAAAGTGATACAGAAATTTAAGCGGTGAGTAAAGTGCATGTATAAACTCCAAGAAATAAGGTCCAGATTAAAAAAAAAAAGGAAAGTAATGCTTTAAAGAGTCATTGTGCAGAGCTTGATTGGCAATTAGATCTATTTAATTTGAGTCAGGTGTGTTAGAGCAGGGAGAAATGGAATACCTGCTGGATTGCAGCCCTCGTGGGACCGAATTAAGTAACCCTGATCTACAGCGTAGAATATCATCAGGAGATGAATCAAGAGGAATCTCTGTGTGCATGGAACAGTGCTGGATGCTGGTGATCTTCTGCATTACTGTAAAAGCAGACATGATTCTCTTCTGGAAACCACTGCATAGACTCAGGAAGACTTCCAGAAATCTCTGTCTGTGAACACAGTTCACCCTGAAATCCACAAGCAGGTTAAAGCCCTGTCATGCGGAGAAAAGCCATATGTGAACAGGATCCAGAAACACCCCCATCCATCTTCCCTGTACCGAAGCTCATTTAAAAGCTCTGAGGCAAAGTGGAAAACTGTTGTGTGGTCAGACAGATGATGGGATGGGGTTGCATGAGTGTCTATGGTGTGGGCAGCTTCAACATCTGTGAAGCTCCGTCAATGCTGAAAAGTATATGGAGGTTTTAGAGCAACATCTGCTCCCATCCAGACAACGTCTCTTTCGGGGAAGGCCTTGTAGATTTCAGCAAGACCATGCTGGACCACATACTGGATCCATCGCAGCAGCATGCTGGAAACAGGAGAAAAGTGCTACACCATGGTAAACATCAAACTACTTTTTACAGATGCCGCTGCCATCAGATTCACAATGAGCCTATATTTTATTTTTCATCAAATGAAATCTGATATATCAGTTTTTCCTGTGCTGGGAATAAAAATGGATTTATGACATTTTCTTATGATTACATTCTGTTTTTGTTGTTTTTTTTTTGTTTTTTTTTTGCATTGCATACAGCATCCCAACTCTTAGAATAGAAGTTGCATAGTTCTGTTTAGTCATACCTTGAAAGTGTGCTGGCGCATCAGCTAGATGATAGACTAAGTCTTTTCTTTCTTCAATATCTTATTTAGTAATATTCTAGAATAGAAAATCTGAGTGGCAGGTCTGTATTTGACTGGTCTGTTTTGTGCGCTTAGCTTCTGCTGCCTTATCCTTGATCAGACCTGATATCACAGACAGATTGGAAAACAAGGCAGTCTTTACCTTTACCATCTGTCAGCTAAATCCTCCAGGGAACATTACTTCTTTTTCCCTCAGAATTGTTTTGTAAGCCACCTTTGACTTCTTCCCCAAACACTGTCGGCGTTTCATCCTCATAATCATCATAAACTTTCTTTTAAACCCTTTCTCATTTTTCAAATCATTGTTTTATTTATTGCTTTCCTCCTGCAACAATGATATTGTTCCTCTTCTTTTTTTCCCATTTTCAGATGAAGAAGCACATCGATCTCAGTTAAGTAGCGCTGGTATGGTTCAAATGTATTTCTCGATACAAGGATAGTAAGGTGAAAATGTCTACCAGAGCACTGGACACAATCATGCGGTAAGTTTTATTTAAACATTTTGAGTGGACGAGGGCAGGATGAAGGGATATTTTGTTTTTGTGAAGTGGAGTAGCGTATTACTTGTGAATCAGTCAGGGGTATTTATGCGTGGCGATATTACAAAACCAGACATTACTTGACTGGAGTGACTTATGACTATAGAGTAGACAGAAAGTCAATCTGGATATTTTTAGTGTTAAAACATAATTGTTACGGCCCCCTGGTTATTAACCCCTTCTGTCTTTCTTTACATGCAAATCCAGTAATCCTCAAATTAATTATATTTACAATAACTTCAAATTCTTTTAGGAATAATGTCTTCACTGGACATGGTTTCAGACAGCAGGAAGATACTTTTCTTCAAATTACTTGGGAAAACAGCTAAGATTTGGGCTTCATAACCCTCCCAAACAGGCAATTTCTCATTGTTTAAACACCGCTGCTCAGAGCCAGATTTTTTTTACCCCCCCCCCCCCCAACCCCCCTTCTTCCCCCCCCCCACAGATTAAAGTTCGGCCCTTCCCCCCCCCCTCAGTTTTGGTTTTCTATTTTTGTGGATTATTTTTTTTTTTTTTTTTGTGGTCTTCTTTTTTTTTTGTTCCCTTTCCCTCTTCCTTCCTTTTTCCCTTTTTAAAATAGTGTAACAATCAACATCTAAGGGTTTTTAAATAAGCATTCATTAAGATTTTCTTAAAGAAGTACACGCTTAGTATCCTAGCCGAGTGTTTATCTTTCACTGCTTGTCGCTTCTGTTATTTATATGTAACACTAAATATAGATTTCATTTACAAGAAAATGGTGTTGTGTGGAAGTGTAAAAGAAAAGCAATCTGTCTTTATTACTATTATATTATTGTGTTGTTGGACGAATAGGACTTAGAGGCAAGGTGGAAGATGTTTTCTGGGAGCATTTTTTTTACTACACTGCTTAAAATCTCCTTCACACCTTGACTGCAGCCAAATAAATAAATGCTCTGACATAAAAAATAAAACAATTTAGTCACTTGTGGAATGGACATGACTGAAAAAACCCCATCCAATCATCTTCAATGGCCTGTTCTTAATGATTAAATGATGTCCATCAAACTCGACTGCCTTTTGTCTCTCCCTGTCCCCGCCTCTCCCACGCCCCGGGGCTCGCAACGCGCCGTGAACGTCTCACGTTGTAAAGAAACAAGGCTGCTCGCTGCTGTTATCTGTGCAGCTGTTTGCTCTTAAAATCCACCAAAAAGAAAAAAACGGATGTGGATCAAGTCGTGGAGGTGTTGACATTTGCAATGTGGATGTTTAACACTGCAGAATGAGTTTGAGGTGTAACTCCTTCTTCGATAGATCCCAACTGACTTGGAATTGAACGCAACTTAGGACCACCTAGTCTATGATCATTAATAAATATGCAAATGACAATTAATACATGGCATTCTTTCACCTTTAACCACACCAGAAACACAAAAAAGAAGAGTTTTACTGAATACATAACTAATGCAGTGGAATTAGAGGTGGAAGAAAAATTAAATCACCTGCACAAACTTGTAGTATGTTGAAGATAGGTGGGCAGTGTTTCCCTAAGTGATTTTTTTCATTTTTAGCAGCCTTGTTGTGTTCCAATTTACTAAAATGCATCAATTTTGCAAGAACATTGCAATAATCTGTGTTAATCTGATTTAGAGCTGGTTTGGTTTGACTAATAGTTTTTCTGTGAAGTCATGTTGAACCATTATTCAGAAGGTAATAGAGTTAGACTGTGTTAAGACCTCTGCTTGGGACAATATCCACAGTGAAAACGACATGAAGGTTTTGCCTGAACATGCAACAATTTCATATTTGAATATCGCCAAATGACACCAATTAGAAAGAGAGGAAAACCGCTGCAATAAGCTGCTAACCATCTCCTCTGAGTCTGATCTGAGCATCTCACCATGTCCACATGAAGAAAAGATGGTCCGACATCAAAGTTGCTGTAAAAGCAGGAATGCTGCGCGTCAGCAGTGTTGCAGCCTCAGGAGGTCCAGAGATGAAGGAGCCTCCATCATCAGAGACACTTTAACTTCCTGCCAACACATTTTAGAAAAAAGTGGAAACTGAGCACAGTGTCATGGACATGCTGTCCTCAGCTATGGACCAGAAAGAAGACAAACTGTCCTCAGATGTGGATCAGCAGGTGAACATGGGTAAGGCCAGCATCTCCGCTGCCACTAAGGAGAGGCTCACATAAGACCTCAGCTACGAAGGGACTCAAGTCTGACCACGTCCTGAAAACTAATCAGTATACTTTATATTTAGGTTATGGAATTTTACAAAGATGCAATTCATGAGGGGCAATCAGGTTAAACAAGGTCTAGTGTTGTCGGTCAGAAATCGTCAGAGCTCAAATGCTGAAGATTTTTTTCCAGGTATACAGGAACATCAGTCCATCGTTGGGTCGCAAGGGCAGCTGCCTAAACAGGGAAGCCCAGACTTCCTTTTCCTCAGCCACATCTGCCTCGTGTGGGAGGACCCCAAAGTCTTCCCAGGTCAGCTGAGAGATGAAAGTGTTGTCATAAAGGTTATGAACAGAGTCAGTGACAACGGGGAGCCTTGGAGTTCAACCATCATCAGAAACCAATCCAACTCACAGCCGAAAATGTGGACCAAGCTCTAACACTGTAATACAGTGATCGGACAGCTTGTACAATGGGGTCCGGTATTCCATACTCCTGGAGTACCCCCCACAGGAGCCCCCAGGTGAGACGGTCAAACGCCTTCTCCAAGTCCACAATGCACAAGTAGACTGGTTGGGCAAACTCCCATGCCCCCTCCAGGACCACGAAAAAGGTGTAGAGCTGGTCCACTGGTCCACGTCCAGGACAAAAAAAACACACTGACTGCTCCTCTTCAGTCCAAGGTTTGACTATGTGAAGGACCCCCCTTTCCAGGAACCCTGAATAGAAGTCCCCCTGTAGTTGGAGTAGGTCCTCCACTCCTCCTTTCTGAAGAGGGGGACCACCACTCCATTTTGCCAGTCCAGAGGCACCGCCCCTGATGTCCATGCAACTGAACTAAAAGTCTGAACTAATAGTTTTTTGTGAACAACATCTAAGTATCAAGAGGACAGGCAATGTCTAATAGTACTCAACACAGAAATGAAAACAACATGTTATGACTAGGAGTAGAAGAAAGGACTCATTGGCTGATCTCTAGCAAAAAACAATGCAGTTTATGAAAACAAAAGTTATTTTAAAGGAGGAAAAGTTCAATAAGAAGTCATGTATTCACATGTTCAGTTCTGATATGGGATCTAAAGACAAGAAATTAATAGTAAATATTGGTGCAAAAAAGGATTAACTCACACAACCATCAAGAAGATTGGACTGAAGAGTTTATGTTGGACTGCCAAGAAGTAGCTGGAGAAACTGGACTTGGGTTGAGCCAATAGGCAGCAGCCAGACAGTAGAGGATGCCAGGGGGGCACTGGGACATGACACAAGATAGTATTTCCAACACTCAACTCATCTTCAGTAATAACACCAATGGAAAGCTTACCAACAGGTGGACTCTAGTGATTGATTATGTGTGCTTGGAAGATGGATTGCACGCTAACTACATACCACATTTATGTTTCCAAGACATGTATCCTACCAGAAATAATCTTAAACTATTAAAATTTTGGCTATTGTCCTTTCTACATGAACTCTGTGCTCAGCAGTTTTGTTTTTTGTCATCTCGATATGTCATGTGGCATTTGACAGCTGGACCTGGCGAACGGTGAAATGTAAAGTTTGAGACCAAGGTTTTCCAATTCTTTCTCAATAAGAGAACCCTTGTTCGCTATCCAGTTAATATTTTAGTTCTGCAAAACATCAAGTGGGTAAAACCTCCCTACTGATATCAAAGCCAGCTTGATAAAGTCTTCATATAAAAGAAGTGAAAATCTTTTAGAAATGTTGCCTAATGGTATCATTAATAAGAGACAGGGGGAGCCCATCCCAGCTATGCTCAGGCAGGAAGCAGGTTACACCCTGTTCAGGTTGCCAGTCTACCACAGGCAGGGCTTTTAATGAACTGATTTTGGTCAGCAGCCAATTTGGTAAAATTTCTATAAATACTAGTCAATCAAAATGAACACTAGCCAATTTTTTTCAGGGAAAAAAGGCCAGATTATTAGTGCAAATGAATTAATAGGTACTTTAACAATTAAATACTCAATATATTTGACAGTTTCAGACACCTCTTGCATACTAGATGGAAGAAGTATGGTGATGCAATACTTACCTCTACTAAGGAGGTAATGTTTTCGGTAGCGTTGGTTTGTCCGACCGTCCGTCTGTCTGTCAGCAACTTTACAGAAAAAGTTCTGAACGGGTTGACCTGAAATTTTCATCAGCCGTGTGCCTCAGCCCAAGGACGAACCCGTTAAATTTTGGTGGTGATCCGGATCACCTTCTGGATCCAGGACTGTTTTGAAGAATTCTTTATCATTGTGAGATAGGCCATGTTGGAAAGGCTGTTGAGGTGTGAGTGCCCCCTTGTGGCAGAAGTGTGCAGCTGCACATGATGTCAGGAATGCAGTCGTGAGCATGAGGAGAGGACTGTTGGACAGACTTCTAGCCAGTTGAATATGGTGAACTGTGCATCTGTGAAGAACTTTAAGTAACTACTTGTATTTCTGCCTGAACAGGATGTTTATTTAGCCTTGAATGTTATTTAGCTGATTTGCTTATTCTGAAGTGTTCCTCCATTCACCATGTGCCTTTTTATGCTATTAAGCTAGCTGACCTGTTACATGCACTAGATGCTGCCTCCGACACTGCTGTCCATTTGAGCGATATGTCAGCTCGGCCACTATCTTAGGCAGGGGGAAGCCACGTCTCCTCATTGCATAAGTCAATGTAGGCAGCGATCTATCCCCGATTAAATACACTACAACTGACTCAATTTTCAACCGATTTTCAAGCTGTTTGGTTTATTATAAATATCTGACATTTATGACAAAGCATAGATTATTTCATTTACATATACACATACTTAGACACACACCCACATGCATACATAGTGATTTTATAGCCTGGTATACCAGCGTGACCAATGCCATGTATGAGACACACGGCAAGTCAAACTTGTTGTGTGTCTCATACTGGTCAGGCTGCTTTTTTTAAAGGAGTCATCACCCGGAAATCCCACTTTTTCATGTTAAAACATGTGTATTGGGGTAGGAATTGAGTAAAAAAGTGCCAGAAACTCCTGAAAGTGAAAGTGGCTTCGCTTTTCAGCTTGAGCTCTCTCTTCATCCCAGAATCGGCCACAAGAGCGCGCACTCCACAGCACGCGATTTGGACCCGCCTCTGGCGTTGACGTCAACCGCCTCGGCCTGCTAAGCTAGCCTCTTTAGCGCCACCTAAAAGCAGCTGATTACCTGCCACGGAGGGGTTATGACCAGCTGTTATGACGTGAACTAGAGAGGCTGCGAGCGAGCTGCTAAGCTAGCATCTTTGTTATGAACTCTGCTTTTCACAGGCTCCTGCGCAGAAGCATGTCCGCCTTACAGCTGCTTGTGGTCGGCCTGAGTGTTGCAAGTCACACTGCATCTCCTGCTGTGGCAAAAGCCAGCAGAGGCCCAGCTTTGTGGATGCCTGTCATAGTGTCTGAGCCCCAGACATGAATCCATCCTCATTCAAGGCATGGTTAACTGGCTCCCTGTATTGAAAATGCCCGTATAAGCGTTTCTCGCCGAGATATTGCGTTTGGGGGATTTTCGCTGCTGCTTTCCAGGGAAGACCCAGAGCTGCTTCCAACCCTTGTGCCCTTCATATTTTTGACACTAGCTACCATCTACCCTTGAAATGTCCAAGATCGAATGTTCAGAAATTAAGTTATGTGCTCTGCTTTTTCTCCGGCTCCTGCGCAGAAGTATGTCCGTCTTACAGCTGCTCGTGGTCGGCCTGAGTGGACAGAAGGGACAGCACGACCAGGGACCAGTGGATTATATTAATCAGTGAGGATGTGCAGTCGGTAAGTGTTGCTGCTTGTGTAACTTATTATCTTTTGTGTAAGAGACCAGTAAACGGTGGTTGACGAGCGGACAAGCTGCTAATGTAGCTACAGAAGCTAACACTGTTTGGTTAACTTCACGTCAGACGTCCGCTCCTTATATTCATCAGAGTCCAGCCCTTTTACTCTGCGGATCCTCTCTATCAATCGTACTGTTAAGTTTTTATCAAGTTTTTCTCTGTTGGGACATCATTTCCTTCACCTGCTCTGTCCTGATAAAACTTTGTTTTGGCTTTGACGCTTGCCTCGTGAACGCGCTTACAGACAGCTCTAAATCTCGTATCTGTTCTCGCGACAAACAAAAGTTGGGGATGAAAAGAGGTTAAAATGAGCTCATTAAATTTTCGTCGACCCAACTATAATTAAAAATTCATTTGAAGATAATTTAAGAAGGATTGTGTATGTAAAACACTAGGTTATGACACCTTTAATATTATTTGGAAAAAAAAAATCCCAATCTCTCTCGCTATATATCAGTCTATCCATATCTACGGATCTGGGCATGAAAAAGTTCCTCCTTTTTCTGCCAGAAGTGGTGCAGTTATACTGCACTATCACTGGCTGAACGATTTGTCCCGCAAATACATCATCACGCACAGTGTCCAAACTTGGCGTGTGGAAACGTCCTTGTTTCGGGCGTTCATTTATGCTCTGAAATCGTTTCCCCTGGGCACAGGGCGCGTTTCTCTGTGCGATTGAATTAGCAGGCAAGTCGCTGGTAAGTGGCTGGCAGTTGGCTGAAAGGGGAACTTTTTCATGCCCAGACCTGTATATCTATCTATCGACTGTAAATATATATATATATATATATATATATATATATATATATATAACACTGTACTGTATATATATATGGTAGTGGAGCACAAATATAATGAATAAAGAAATAAGCTTCAAATCATAAACCAGAACAAAACTCACAAATTGCCATAATAATAATTATTTAATTTTATAAATACCACCAAAACCAAAACATAAAACCTTCATTCATTCATTTTCTTTTGACAGGCCACACCTACAGGGGCTGTCACAGTAGTAAAGACAACACATTTGAACACATTAAAATCAGGTTGAATGTACCATTACAACAGAATAATCCATGTGAATTTTCTCATTCTCTTTATGCCCGTCATCCAGTATTGCTTCAGGTAAATGTGAGCTGATTTTAGCTACCAGGTGTAAAAAAAATTGTTATTTGCAGAGCCTTTATTAGGTTTGTATTTCTGGTAAGTCTAGATAAACAAATAATACTCTACACTATTCAGGTACTTAAGAATACATTATTCATGCAATGTTTAAAAAATGTCTTCTCAGACGATTGCATTTTAACATCAAGGACGTGACACTAATGAACTAAGTTTTATATGTTTATATGAGGATGAATTCAAAAAGGAAAACTTTCTAACCCCTTCTTTTATAATCATTTATTGTGCACTGAAATAGTTTGATCGTGTGAGAAATTGGCATGATACAAACTGTGCAAAAACGATGAGGAAAAGTAAAACTAGATGGTATCACTCCTTTCAAACGAGTTGACTGTTCACTTCTGTCCAAGTTTTCTGGTCTGAAATCAATGACAGCTGCAGACGGCTGAATAGTCTTTCGGGATGAAGTTGAAGAAACAGGTCCATATCTATGGTTAGGTCACAACTGCTTGTAAGAGACCCCTGTCTAAGATGGCGGCCGAGCCGACGTATGCTTCAGGTTTGAAGGTGGCATCTAGCGTTTATATCTATGTTTACATGCCTTTTACTGTAGCTGTTAGCTTTGAACACATATGCATTTTTAGTCTTAACTGTAAGGGATTTATTAATACCTTGACTGTGTTTATTTGCCAAACAAATGTTCATCATGGTCTGTATTTCTGTGTTTATGGACCACAGTCACTTCCATCCAGCATTCACCTTAACTAGCCTGGAATTCCTCACCTGTAAGCCTATCGTTTGTTGCATTACTGTGCTGCTGTGATTAAGAGTGACCAGTAAAGACAGTTAACTGTACAAGCGAGTCCTGTGTGTTCTGACCGACACCCAAACCGTGAACATCAAACCTCCTTACCAACGCCTGAACAGTCTTACATGAATATCACCCTAATAGGCCAAATTTTTTCTAAATTTCTCCATATACAGTTGTGTGAAGATTTTTATTAGAGGAGGGGGGGGGGGGATCCAAACCTCCATGGTCCTGTGTGAAAAAGTGATTGCCCCACCTGTCAAAACATAAATTAACTGTGGTTTATCACATCTTTGGAAAGCTGAGTTCAATTTCTCTAGCCTAACCGAGGCCGGATTACTGCCACACCTGTTCTCAATCAAGAAATCACTTAAATAGGACTTGCATGACGAAGTTTAGTAGACCAAAAAGATCCTCAAAAGCTAGAAACCATATTGCGAAAAAAAAAATTCAGTAAAAATTGAGAACCAAAGTAATTGAGATCCATCAGTCTGGAAAAGGTTCCAAAGTCATTTCTAAAGCTTTGGGACTCCAGAAAACCATAGTGGGGGCCATTATCCACAAATGGTGAAAACATGGAACAGTGGTGAACCTTCCCAGGAGTGGCTGGCCGACCAAAATTACCCCAAGAGCACAGAGACGACTCATCCAAGAGGTCACAAAAGACCCCAGAACAACATCCAAGAACTGCAGGCCTCACTTGCCTCAATTAAGATCAGTGTTCATGACTCCACCATAAGAAAGAGACTGGGCAAAAATGGCCTACGTGGCAGAGTTCCAAGACCAAAACCACTGCTGAGCAAAATGAACATAAAGGCTCATCTCAGTTAAGCCAGAAAGCATCTTGATGATCCCCAAGACTTTTGGGAAAATACTCTGTGGACTGAAGAGACAAAAGTTGAACTTTCTGGAAGGTGTAGGTCCCATTACATCTGGCGTAAAAGTAACACAGCATTTCAGAAAAGGAACATCATACCAAAAGTAAAATATGGTGGTTTTAGTGTGATGGTCTGGGGCTGTTTTGCTGCTTCAGGACCTGGAAGACTTGCTGTGGTAAATGGAACCATGAATTCTGCTGTATTCCAAAAAATCCTGAAGGAGAATGTCCGGCCATCTGTTCATGACCTCAAGCTGAAGCGCACTTGGGTTCTGCAGCAGGACAATGATCCAAAACACACCAGCAAGTCCACTCTCTGAATGGCTTAAGAAAAACAAAATGAAGACTTTGGAGTGTCCTAGTCAAAGTCCTGACCTGAATCTGATTGAGATGCTGTGGCATGACCTTAAAAGGCGGTTCATGCTGGAAAACCCTCCAATGTGGCTGAATTACAATTCTTCAAGGATGAGTGGGGCCAACATTCCTCCACAGCACTGTAGAAGACTCACTGCCAATTATCACAAGCGCTTAATTGCAGTTGTTGCTGCTAAGGGTGGCCCAACCAATTTTTAGGTTTAGGGGGCAATCACTTTTTCACGCAGGGCCACTCAAGTTTGGATTTTTTCCCCCTAAAACTAAAAATCTTCATTTAAAAACTCCATTTTCTGTTTACTAGTGTTATTTTTGTCTCACATTTAAATTTGTTTGATGATCTGAAACATTTAAGTGTCACTAACATACAAAAAATTATGAAATTAGGAAGACGGCAAAAACCTTTTCACACAGCTGTAACTTGATACAAATGGCAAGAATGTTTGGTGAAAAATTACAAGAAAGGATGTCAATGAGTTCTACAATGTTTCGAAAGTTGATCCAGATCCAAAGAATATTGTTATTGGTTAACCTACTCATAAAACATCGGCGCACACGTCCCTGCGCTCTGAAGACTTGGTTTCGGTTAGTGTTTTTTTTTTAATGTAGCTTGCTTAAACCATTTTTCCAACATTGCCAACCCTAGCTTTAAAGGAAACATCTAAAAGCTGCAGGACAGTAGGCATCTGCAGGTGATCATTGATTTAGAGCCTTTATCACAGGGACACAACTGTAAAATGTAATCTTGGTATTGTGCTGAATAATGCAATACTGAGTTTGAACTGAGGGAGGAAGACTTGACAATATTTTCTAAGTGTTTGTCTTCCCTTTCCAAAACTGAAGAATTGGCCCATCAGACTGGAATACCACGGACACTGAATACTTAATTAAAATATTTTGACAGACTGAGTCTTGCACCATTCATTATGACTAAACCAAACTTCCTGTGTCGCATTGGTTGAGTGGCCCTTAAATGTATAACACATAACAGAGCTACGATTGTGACATGTTCACGCTATTCTTGATGAGACATTTCATCAAAGTAAGTCACAGAAAATTCCATTTAAAATGCCAATCAAATTACATCACTTATACCTTTGTCAACCTGCAAGAGATGATGTAAGTGAACTCGGCCCATGTTCTATTTCAGTCAGTCATCTGTCTTTCCGCCACGCTGATCAGAAGGTTTCAAGATAAGCTCTTGAATTTATTCATACTCTCCCGCTTTCAGACAAGCAGCAGCTGTTCAGTCTCTCAGAACCCACCCAGCTTTGCACAGTAATGTCTCATGTGACAGAGGGTGGAAAACATATTTAAAGAAAAAAAAAGAAAGACAAGGTTCAGGTCCCGTCCAGCTTAAACACCTCTTCCTCGAAAGTGAGTTCGCCACTGAGGCAGAGTCCTGCAGCTGAGGCATGGCGGCTTTGAAGAATGAATGAAGCAGAGTCATTTAAGTGTTCAAACCCTCGCGGGGATCTCCTACCATTTTCTCTCATTGCAGAGAATGAAACCTAAAGGCTGTCATTTGCATATTTTTCTTGTTGAGAGCAGGAAGAGAACCGAGACACACATTGGAGAGCATTTCAAATTTGGAATGTGCCTATTTCCCGAACTCGTCCATTTAGCATTAAACAAAATCCAATTTCTGTTTATACGGCAGCAAATTAGGCACAATTAATTATTTTCTGTTGTCCCGGGTGTTGGGATTAGTCCAAGCTGTTTATATCCAGTGATGCTCTGAAGTCTTCCAGGAAGGAAGCTTAAATGTTCATGTGCACACTAACAGGTTTACTGTGCAGCGGTGATGGATTAAAGAAGTGTCATGATGAGTCGTTTTTTTTTTTTAGTCCACACGTCTCACAGACTTTCGAGAGTTCATTATCTCATCGAAGTGCTTAACTCAGAGAGCACAGCAGCGATTTCAGCCCAGTACACTGCTGTTTCCTTCATTATCAGGCTCCTACCTGTAAGACAGTAGCTTCAGTTTTCTCTCAGGCAGTTGTTAACTTTTAATCTCTCTCACTCACAGATTCAGCATTGATTATTTAAAGTCAGGCAAAGAGTTAGTGCAAAAGTATGCTTGCTGGCTTTGCACATCTTCAGGGATGATCAAAATATTTGCCACTTATGGCAAATCTGACTTATGCCCTCACCAGAACCATGCATGCATTTATATAAATCTGCTTATACATTAGAGAAGATTATAATCATTATACAGAATTTGTTTAAAATGGATCAATTTCTTAATCTGCAACAACGGATAAATCTATTTCCTGTAGAAAGGCATGAAGAAATGTGTGTTTTTAATTTAAGAAGTTACTATTGAGTGAAACAGCTTCATTAGCATTAGTTCAATAATTAAATAATGGCTGCATTTGCTCTCTGATTTTAATTGTATTTGTTCCTTTTCAGTGCCACAAGCATTTTTTCACTTATATAAACCTTTCTGAAAATTGTTCACAACAGCTCAATCCACACAGTTCTGCACATAAGACACACACTCCAAAAGGAACTAAGAGCCTTCTTTCACACTCAACAAAGACAACTTTATAGTTGCAGAACTGAATGTGGTAAACATGGATGCATGGCTTCAACTTACACTTTTAGAAAATTCATTCCTATTCTTATCTATTAGATATCCCTTAAGAGTGCAAACAGGGTTCTGTTAGATGTTAGCTTACTTTGGAACATATAGGTCAGACTTCAACAGTATCTAAATATTTCTTGCAGCTTGTAGAACTGCTCATAAGTTCAGTTGTGACCTAGTTTCATCTGCCACTTAAACAGGTCCACCTTATAGTACAGGGTTGGACCCTTTTCCCTCCAGAACTGCCTTAATTCCCGATGCGATAAATCCAATAAGGTGTTGGAAGCATTCCTCAGAGATTTTGCTCCATATTGAAAATGATAGCATTACACAGTTGCTGCAGATTTGTCATGTGCACATCCTAAAGCTGCTCTACTGCAGTGATCACCATTTCTGGTACGTCTAGAGCCAGTGTCCTGCAGGATTTTGATGTTGCCCTGTTGCAACAGCCTGGGAGTATAGACTCATCCGGCCAAACGCCACAACTAGACCGTCTGCCATTGCAGGGGGAGCCTTTCTGAGAATCTGACTTTTTTCTTAACAACATGGAGGAAATCTGGAAGGACTGTCACATTCCTGGTTGTTGGAACAGCAGTGGAAAACTTCAATTGTGGTAATAAGTGAATAAGGAGATCACTGACATTTATTTCATGAAGATTTCTGCTGTCTGTGACGAAAGCGAATGGTGCTGCTCAGTCTACTGATGTCATTGTGTTCCTATTGGGGAGGAATATTGGACACACAGAGAAGAGGAGGAATAACTTGCTGCCACAGCGGAGAAAACACTGGATTTAATCCCCAACAACAAAAACACAGCAAATTATGGTGATCACTCATTAATCTGACAGTTTATTTCACGTATTTGTGCTCCCGAAAATGACGCATCATGTAACGTTATCATGCTAGCAAATGCTAACAAAGACAGCTGTGGTGTTGCTGTGAGTTAATGACTAATCTGGGAGATATTGTGAAATATAACGTTATTTGCTCTGATCAGGGAAATGTTGGGAACAGAAAATAAAAACAGTTGAGTCGCAAACACAAACGGATCACAAAGACGGTGTCCTGCTGCCTTTAGTTTAATCTGCCTTAAGACTTTCACCCAAGTTTAAATTAATGCAGTATTTTACAGTGTTAATGTCTTTTTTTAAAAAACATTAACACGACCGCTACCGAAAACATAAGGCTACCTCCTTGGCGGAGGCAATGTTTTCAGTAGCGTTGGTTTGTCTGTCTGTCTGTACATCCAACTTTACGGAAAAAGTACTGGACAGATTGGCCTGAAATTTTCACCTGCTGTGGACCTCAGCCCAAGGACAAACCCATCAAATTTGGTGTGATCTGGATCACCTTCTGGATCCAGGAATTTTTTAAAAAATTCTTTATGCCTGTCAGATAGGCCATGTTGGAAAGGCTGTTGATGGGGCGTGACTGCTCACTTGTGGCAGAAATTTGCAGCTGTACCACTGAGCACTAATGAGGCCTGCCGCACACGAGAGCTTTCTGCTGAGCTAAAAGTCTCTCGAGGCCATTTGCTCAGCAGATAGTCACTGTGAGTGCCTGATTTTTGGTGAGTTTTCTGCCTCACGAGGCCTTGAGGTAAAAATCAAACACGTTTGACATTTTTTGTCTCGCGAGGCAAAGACTTGATTGATATTTTGCAAAAAGATCCAAAGACTGAAGGCAGAAAAGTTTTGAGGATCTTTTTGTTAGAGATTGAATTGTGTTATTGTATTTATTTTTATTTATTTTGTCCTTTTATTTACGTCCTTTATTTACATTTTACTTACTTTTTGTATAGCACTTTTCACAGACAGGAGTCACAAAGTGCTTCACATGATAACATAAAAACAGTACAAGCAAAAACAATTTAAAATACAATAAAAGGTAAAATAAATAGGTGAATAAAACAATTAGCTATGTGTTTTGGAAGGCTTGAGGCAAGATTAAGACATGAAACTCGCGACTGGCGCTTCGGGTAAATGCAGCCACGAGCCAAGCCGTCACAGGAGTGTGCACGAACTGAAGCTATAATGTTGTTTTCTTCGTAGTTACACTTTTTAGTGGTCTTTCAGTTGATCTAGATCGTTTGCTGACGGCAGAAGAATCCAGAACTATCGCTTACAGTGTTTGAATTTACTGTGACCGTCTTCTTCCTGTATTAAAACTGTGGACGTAGTGTCACTTGATGCCAAGTCCGCAGGGCAGCGTGGGAAATTCACCCAACGAATTGCAGCGCTTTATGCAGCACACAGCCTGTTCAAGGCAACAGAGAGAGATGTGGGTGGGCTCGTTCTTCTTGGTTTTTAACGCTTCATCACCCATAAGTATTAAAAAAACTGGACATGCTTGTTTTACCTTTTACATTCCTGCCTCTTGTCCCTTTAAGTAAATCGTAAGCAACGTACTGTACTATAGTAAAATCATACCAGTTGGTGGAGGCAGTGCACCTTTGAGTTCGCCAACCACCATTACACTCAAAAGAAGAAGAAGTCATGTAAGAAAACTGAATGAAACTTATACAGAGATGGATATTTGGATGGATGTTTTTGAAGTCGCAGTGAGCTGCCATCTTAAAATTGTGATTGACGGACGTGTTTTGATTGGACGCTAGAACTTCTGCCCTCAGCAAACAGCTCAAGTTGAGCGCACACGGTGAGTTTTTCGCCTCGCGAGGCACAAAATATCATACCTGTTTGATTTTGACCTCAAGGCCTTGTGAGGCAGAAAACTCACCAAAAATCAGGCACTCACAGCAACTATCTGCTGAGCAAACGGCCTCGAGAGACTTTTAGCCCAGCAGACAGCTCATGAGTGCGGCAGGCTTAATGAATTTTTTATATATATACCTTATATATATATATACCTATAATTAATACCTTGAATGTGTTTATTTGCCAAACAAATGTTCCTCATGGTTTTGTGTTTCTGTGTTTATAGAACATACTCACTTCATCCAGCATTCACCTTAACTAGCCTGGAATTCCTCACCGGTAAGCCTGTCGTTTGCTGCATTACTGTGCTGTTGTGATTAAGAGTGACCAGTAAAGACAGTTAACTGTACAAGCGAGTCCTGTGTGTTCTGACCGACACACCATGGTGAACATCAAACCTCCTTACCAACACCTAAACAGTCTTACATGAATATCACCCTAATAGGCCAATTTTTTTGTATTTTTAAATGCTCAACTGTTTGGTTAAAAAAATTACAAGAAAGAATCTCAATGAGTTCTATATTTTTGAAAGTTGATCCGGATCCAGAGAGAATTCCGGATACTATGATCCAGAACACACAAGAAAAAGGGAGGCAAGCAGTTTGGCTGGAGTCTGCGCTCGCGTGAGTGCTTTTCTAGTCATTGTTTAGTTTCAGTTGTGTTGTTTTTGTGGTTTGACTTGATTTTTTTTTTTTTTTTAAGGACTGAAATTTTCTTGTACTGAAAATATTGTAGAAGCAAAGCACCTTTGTATCTGCATTGATTTTGAAAGTTTAGAATAATGACAGCCCTAAGTAGGGCAGGAAGGTGAATCACTAGTTTACCAACTGGCACATGAGATGTCAGATAGATAGATAGATAGATAGATAGATAGATAGATAGATAGATAGATAGATAGATAGATAGATAGATAGATAGATAGATAGTCAAAACAAATAAAAAAAACATCAATATATACAGACAATGTACAAATCAGATTTTGAATTTGTGATGGTTCGGAGCAGAGATTAAGATCTCCCCTAACTCGTGGAAGATTTATTTCATGTAAAATGATTTTCTGAATGTTTCTTTCTGACAGCAGAGCCGCAGCAGTCTGTTAAAGAAAGAGCTCCAGTTTCAGGAGGCTGTGTAATTAATGGGATGAGTTCAGAGACTTCCTGTCTCTGTCTTCAGGTTCTGTCCAATGATCTTGTCATTTCTATGTATTAGTTTATTGATCCGGCTAGCATCCCTGGAGCTAATGCTGTTTCCCCGCAGCACACCACATGATGGGACACACAGCCTGAAGAACATCTCCATCTTTTCTACAGATATAAAAGGTGGTAGGCCTATAGAAGACACTTCTCTGAATAATTTTTGCAATATTCGATTAAATTGGGTTCACTGCCCCATAAGGTATGATTAATTAAAAACTTTAAATTTATACAGTAAATATTATCATACATCAGCTGTGAAAGTAATGGTACTTAAAAACATTTGCCAATCATTTCTGCTCCCATCATGTGTTTTATTTGTATATTGCCTGTTAAAAGGCAGTAAGAATGTCAATCACTCTTACTAATTGCAGTAATGGCCTTTTCACACTGGGACCGATGCGAATAAACGGCATGAATTTGTGAATAATTTGGAGGAGAAATATCGACGCATTTGTCTATACACACCTGCTCTGACGCGAAATTAAGAAGATGCAAGAACAAATTTGCATTTGTTATTCCAGAGGAACGTGAGCACATGCTGCAGTGACGGAGGGTGAGGCGGCTGTAGGTAAACTTTTGGATGCTGAAAAACAGCTGATCTCACTGCGGAGATGCCAAATGCGGATTTTAAATATAATACCTGTAGCTAATAACCTGGAACAGCTACAACATGTAGGGAAAAACTGTTACTTCAGCGGTGATATTTTTTCCCCTCGTTTGCCAAACAAGATGCTGTGCCACAAAGATGATAATACCTGAACCATAATGATACAGTAGCAGAAACCAAGCGACACGTCTCTCTTTTTTCCTTTCTCTTTTTGTTTGTGACTAGCTCTGTGACTGTCAGAGCACCCTTTTTTTTTTTTTTTAAAGGATTTTTTGGGCTCTAGTGGCCTTTATATGACAGTGTATAGTGACAGGAAAGGGGCAGAGAGAGTGGGGAGTGACATGCAGCAAAGGGACCTGGACCGGGAATCGAACCGGGGCCGACTGCGCTGAGGAGCTGTAGCCTCTGTTCATGGGGCAGCTGCGCAACCAACTGAGCTAATCACCGCCCCAGAGTGCCCTTTCTGATTGGTGTATTGTGTATCAGTCGGATGTGAAGAAATTGACCTCAGTTCCAAAAAATAAATGTCGATAAATCGCAAGATGAAATTTTGTCACTGATGTGAACGCTCCCGTTGACTTGACATTACTTTGGTTAAAGCTTTTGCCGTGCTAATCTTTTGGACGAAATATTGGGAGTAGGTATGTAAAAGCCTTAAAGTTGTACTTCTGTGGTCATTTCATTAATATTTCTGTGTTCTCCATTATTATTGAATGCATTCTGCATCGTTTCTGTTTAAAAAAACCTTCTGGTTGCTTTGTATCCAGCTGTATTTGTATACTAGAAGAGAGGCTTGTGGTCCAACGGCAGCTTTTCCGGGTCCTTCTCATGAATTTCCGTCTGATTGGCTGCCTGCCATCAGTGTATGAAGGAAGCTCCGCCCTCCGCTCTTATTTCGCTACAGACAGGAAATGGAGCCGACAGACAAGTTTGTTCCGCCATGCTAACAAACAGTTAGCTAATTAGCTTCTCAACTCCGAAGCTACAGTCGTGCCGTCTTTACTTCTAGTGTGTAGTGGAGGGTTACCTGCCTTCCAATGGACAGATAGAAACCCCACGTGGGATACGCTATTTGCAATGTGACGTAGGAGGGCAAGGCTGTTCCCGATTCGCTCTTCTCTTCGTATTGTTTCTGTGATGAGGAAGCACAGCCGACTGGGGGGAACGCAACGCTAGCAAGTCAGCATGTGTAAGTAAACAAGGGGAAACCCTCCGTATTTCAGAAGGAGCAAGTTAAATGGGTTTTCAGTGGAAGGAGGCCTTTAAGAGTGATTGATGGGCAATAGTCAAGGGGTAATAGGTGAGAGGTATTGATACCCACGCCAATCAATGTATTTGATGTTTACAGTAGGTAGCTAGCAATCATTCTGCTAGCAGTTAGCAATGTTCAGACAATGACATCTTTCTTATTTGCATTTCCAACATAATGGGAGAATCTGTATGCTAGATGCCGTTGTCAGGACTTGACTTGTTCATGTTGTCTTAAAGGCGTGGCTGGGGAGGGAGCTGTGAAGCTAGCAAGCTGGTCTTGCGAATGCGCTTTATTGAAAAGCTTGCAAAGCTTCCCTATAATAATGGATTAGATTTATATCGCACTTTCTTTCCTATCTAGAAACTCAAAGTGCTCACAATAGGTCCATTATTCATTCAGCCCCTGTCCCTAGGAAGTAGAGTCTGCTTATCCCTTTCCTGTACACATCATTTGTGTTGAAAAAAGGTTCTCCGAATGCCACCCTTCTTGAATTAGGCTAAAATGAATGGAAATTAATCCTGAATATTGCTCACGTTTATAAACATCATCAACGTTAATATCAGGCCATATAACTAACACAAACAGCTAGGGGTGGATGATATAGTCTCAAATCTATAGCCTACTGTGGTATAATCTGAAGTATGTGCAGTAGGAATATATATAGCAATATATTATTTTCTTTTGTGTGTGTGTGAGTATACGTGCAAAACTTATTTAAGAATAAATAATTAACCATTCAAATTCTACAGTTTTTTTTTTCAGTCAAATTAAAAAACGGCACATTTCAAACTTTCAATATCTGGTGCAAATATGAACTCTGAACATCAGTATTTATGCTCTTTGTGTGCAGTTATCAAACTTCCCTGCACATCTTTTTGCCAGGTAAAGCAACGCCTTAACTTTGCCATCAAACCCACGTGGGTGTTCAGTATTCTCTGTTGGTGCTCGGGTCCCGAAATCAGCGCCTGTGTCACCTGTGTGACCTGTGTCAACTTTATCAGCCTGCTTGTAACGTGAGCAACATGTTTCGTTTGCTGTTCATTTATTCAACTTGTAACATCAACTTAACAGCCGCTGCCACAGGGACGGTACTTTTCTTCTCACCGAACTTCACAGCTTGTCGGGTGGTCTCGAAGTTTACCTGCCTGTACTGTAGGTTGTCTCTCCCCCATCGCCACACTGCACTACACTCTGCACATTGCATTCACGTGCTCAGCACATGTCTGACAGCAGCGTCTCCTGCTACCACCCCCACCCCCCAAAAAGTAATCGGATCTATACGATTCACTCGAGTCATATATTCTGATCCAAAAACGGCAAAATTCACCGAAAAGCGACAAGTTTGCAGGTATGCATTTCCTTTGTTTTCTTGACATTCAGAAGGAGATGGTTCCTGCTGTTTCAGTCTACAGAGTTGCTCAACAGTTGACTGGTGAAATGCCAGAGTGAAATGCTGGAACCCACTAAAAACAAACTTGTACAACATGAGCTTTGATAGCACTTGATGTGTTAGCATCTAAACACCTTAACCAAAGCAGGGAATAATGGGGTGACAGGAAAAATGAGGCTTTATCGAGTTTAAAAGCATATCATATCATATTTTACAACATGGTTCTCACTCTTGCCCTGCATTGAGTGTTACATCACTTCAGCATTCCCACCAGTAAAAAAAAGCCTGGAAGGTACTGTAAGTTGACCAGAGAATTATGGAGAGAATAATTAGTACTATTTTCCACAGATGAACCCTTTTTAAAAAAAATTTCAAATTGACAAACAATGAAGAAATTTGCTTGGGGACTTCCTGTTTTATCTTCTTTACCATTAGATAGACTATAGACTTGGGTAAAGTGTTAGAGTGAAAAAAAATGTGGAATTTTAAACATGAACTCGGACAAATTGTTCCACATATGAACAGTGAATTCAAGCGGCTCTTTAATACTCCATCCTGCCTTGTTAATAATCCTGGCTTGGCTGCATCACCCCTGAGCAACAGGCCTTACCTCTGGTTGCATCAGTTCATCATATTCAATAAGATACCATGTCGATTACAAATTTTGTTTTATATGGAGGGGTCGAGCTTTGAGAGTCTATCAGTCCTTATCAGTTAGGTCAGTTAGGTCAGTTGGCTGAAGTCCAGCAGGTGACAAGTCAACAGCAACTTGTGAGACTTTGTCACGTTGACAAAGACAAGAACGTCAGGGCTCTGGTAGCAAAGGACAAAAAATAAAAAAATATGTACTAAGAATAATGAAAGTATTCAACTCCTTCAGCATTGCCACTTTTTGTTGCCTTTAAACCTGGAATTTGAAGTGATGATTGTTTTTTTATATTGATTAACACAACATGCATACAAATTCAACTTGTGAGACTAATTAGTCTCAGAGTCAATAAAACATCCTTCTTACTTTCATCATTAAAAAGATGCTTGTATAGATTCTCAGTCATCCTGGTGGGGAGTTTTGGCTAATAAGAGTTAGGTTGTTTTCACACATGACCCATTTACGTTGACCTAACTGGGTTTTGGTATCGAACATGCCACTTGCGCTCGTAGTCGACCCAACCCGCCTGCTCTCGGAGCGGCTGAACAGGGTGGTTTCGGAGCGGCTTGCATTAACCTGAAATGCGGTATGAATGCTGTGAGAACCAACTTTAGCTCTACCTAAATCCCAGATGCTCCACCTTTTTTAACTACACAAGTATCCGTAGGCAGCTGTACTATAGGGATATTCTTCTTGACAGTGTTATATTACTAATAACAGGGTTACTGCATGCCTAACTGTAATGATTAGTATCATCTTGTGTCTGCTAACTACTAATGTATGTCAAATGTTAAGATCAACAGTCCGTTCAAAAACACTGGACAAATTACCAACAGCAGGCTAAGCGTTAATGCTCATGTTTACAACTCACCTTTACCTGGCTGTTCGCCCATAATATCTGCGTATGGTGGGACTTAGCGGTTCAACAGAATCAATCTGCGTCTTGCTCTGGATTGTCTGGAAATCAGCCACCTCCATTACATGACAACATTGTTTTCCACACGCAACTGTGTCTTGTCTTCAACGCACTCCATTCACGTGTTTTGTTTACAACACAACCACGCTTTACAGCGTCTACTTCCACCTGGTTGCCATGGATACACAACGCTCCAGTCTGTAGAGCGACTGCTGGGCATGGTGATTAAAAAGTATATGTGAAACGGAGCCGTATTAGTTGAAAATTGAAAAATTGTAACCCTTTTCACCGCTGCAACAGCGCCTGGCTCAACCAGAATATGTGTGAAAATGACGTCAAACTAAAATTTACAAGTTAAACCAGAACCAAAGGGTGCAGATTTTATCCCATGTTAATGCTATCTTCAAAATTTGTTTTTCAAAGGGATTTTTTCTGGATTTGTTGAGGTGAACTCATTTTGCAGAAACAGAACTTGTAAATTGCATTAAACCATGAGATTTCAGATGGCTGCGCCCAGTACCATCTGTGGTCGTGTTGGCCCTCATTTATCAAATGATTGTACGATAAAAATCTGTGTGTACGACCATTTCCACGCAAGACTCATTTATCAATTTGGACGCGATCCATTAACATGCTGTTGAACTGTCTAGTGGAAGTGAATTCATGGTTGGGGCAAAACTTCCTTCTTTTGAACAAAGATAAGACAGAGATTATTGTTTTTGGTCAGCCCGACATGCTAGATGGCCATGTCAGTGTGATTGACCCGTTATCCCAGTACTGTAAACAGTATGTGAGGAATCTTGAGGTGACTTTTGATTCTGGTTTTAAATTTGACAAACAAGTTAGTTCTGTGGTCAAATCTAGTTTCTTTCATTTACGGCTTCTGGGTAAAGTGAAGTCGTATCTACCCTATAAAGACCTGGAGAGGGCTATTTGTGCTTTTATCACGTGCCGCCTTGATTATTGTAATTCCCTTTATTTTGGGATCGAACATTCTTTACTCCGTCGTCAGATTGTCCAGAACTCAGCAGCTCGTCTTCTGACAGGAAGTAAACGACGTGAGCATATCAGTCCAGTGCTGGCTTCTCTGCACTGGCTGCCTGTTAAATTTAGGATCCAGTTTAAGATTCTATTGCTTGCATTTAAAAGTCTAAATGGGACAGCACCATCATATCTCTCTGATATTTTGAAGCCCCACACTCCTGTCAGATCTCTCAGGTTGACAAACCAGTTGCTCCTGACGGTTCCTAGAACCAGACTAAAAGGCAGAGGTGACAGAGCTTTTTCTGTTGCTGCACCAGTTCTTTGGAACAGTCTGCCTTTTAATATTAGATGTGCACAGAGTATTGATCATTTTAAATCCTTACTGAAAGCACATCTATTCTCATTGGCCTTCCCTCCAGCCTGAGCATCTCTTTTTGGCTTTTATGTGTTTTATGTTATTTTATGTGTTTATCTTCTTTTGTGGTTTTATGTGTATTCCATTTATGTGCTGTTTTATCTATTCTGTGCTCTTAATTTATTGTTGATTTTTGATTTTATCATTTCTATGTTCAGCACTTTGGTCAACTGAGGTTGTTTTTAAATGTGCTTTATAAATAAATTTGACTTGACTTGACTTGACTTGGGGCAGACTGATGGAAGCGTGGCAGCCATTTCACACCTAGAGCCCCTCCAACCACCATCAGAACATTCACGCACATTCATACACCAGCGAGGCCCTCGCTGGAGACAAGGACGTTAAGTGTCTTTCCCAAGGACACATCGACAGATGGCTGGGGGATCAGGATTCAAATCGCCGATCCTTCGATCATTGGCCAACCTGCTCTACCACCTGAGCCACTGTCATATACCAAACTAATGTTTAAATTCACAAGTCTTAATGAAGTCAACACTGTTTGTTTTATGAGAGAAATTCCAAGGTGTCTTTAAAAAATGTCATTGCATAAAAGAATTATGGCCAACAGCTTCTGCATTTAAATGTTTTCACTTCAGCAGAAGTCGGTCATTTTCAGACAGTCAGTTCTCGCACATCGCCTTTCAGAAGTAGTCCTGCTCAAGTAGATGGCACTACAGCAGATCAGTTTGGTGTATTAAGTTGAGCCCCTGTGGTTTAAAAGCCAAAAAGATTTATTAGTGAATAAGAAACTGTTACTGCATGATATTGAACAGCAAATACAAACGGAAGAAACACAATTTTTCTCGCTGGATTTAGTTTTCAAGCCAGAGGCATGAAATTGTATTCGATTCTTGCAATCAGTAATGTAATGGGCACAGTTTAAATTTACTTTGTCTAACCCATAATTTTTCCGCTCCAAGGGATTTGGACAATATTAGTTTTATCACATCATGTGTGCTCAGGAGCCCTTATTTTAGTTATTGACTTGCTCATTTAAGTGATCCCTGAAGAGTTTCCTGTTACTTATATTTCTGGAAGACTGTGGACTTTACATGCTGGTTTCTTTACAAGTGGCAGTGGTACAGAGAAATGTGACCACAAGTGGAGCTAAATAAGAAACAAACAAAGGAATCTGCAACACCTGCACAGCAGCTTGGCATAATTGAATGACCACAGATGCATGTTGGAATTGGATCAAGTGAAAATTCTAATTCAGTTCGCTTTCATCTCATTCTGAGCAAATCTAATCTAAGCTTGTCTGCAAGGTTAATAGTCCCATAGTCAACTAACTGAATCAAGTTTCTCAAGCTTTCCACTGGATTTTCAGTGAAAAGCTAAAATCTGTGCTGAGCTGATGATTCTCAACACTCAAATCTGAAACTTCTTTGTTAAAGATTTAAACATTTATGTGGTTGACATCGCTGAACTCCACTTTCATAATAGCCTATATATACAGGGCAGTTGCTGCTAATGGGGTTTATGGATGGTGTGTTCTTTAGAAATTCCAGTTTCCAAGAAGCCAGTAAAAAACATTTGCGGTTCAGTCTCTGAAGCATTGTGGAATGAGATATTACTTATAATTAAGACAACAGATAGTGTATTGTAGTAGTATAGTGTAGTAGTTTGATAGTTTAGTATAGTGTAATATATAGTTAATATAATATGAGCATGAGATAAAGTCATCTTACAAGTTTCAGTAGTGAAGAGCCGACAGCTGAACACTGCAGTGTTCCTTTGTGTACCTCATTAGCTAAATATAATACACTCAGTTTTCACACAATTCCCTTGGATGATCAGCTGCAAAGGAGATGGATTGTGAACATTAGAAGGGAAAACTTCATCGTCTCTCATCACCTGTGTCGGCAGTCACAGCACATGGCATCAAAAAGCTGAGTGATAAGGGAGGAAGGAGGCTTCAATCCTGTGCCATTACAGTTTTATTTAATTAGAACAACTATTCTTTTGGTGAGAGAAGACTTTGTGATTGGGAATGTACCACTAGACCAGAGAAGGTGGATAGCAGGGAAGCAGTTTGTGCCTGTGTTGTTGGCAGTGATGGGAATAACGGCGTTAAAATAAATGGCACTACTAACAGCACTACTTTTTTCAGTAATAGGGTAATCTCACCAATTACTCTGTCCATCGTTACAATGCCGTTACCGTTAATGGCCTTCACTGACAGTGTAACTGTTGT
Organism: Atherinomorus stipes; assembly: GCA_023101725.1. Taxonomy (NCBI): domain Eukaryota; kingdom Metazoa; phylum Chordata; class Actinopteri; order Atheriniformes; family Atherinidae; genus Atherinomorus; species Atherinomorus stipes. The sequence continues at coordinate 18,221 of JALJCO010001256.1, read as the reverse complement.
AATGTGAGATTCATTTTTGTTTGTGTGAACAGAAGTTTCACATTTGTTGGGACTATATTGTATTGCTGCTCCAGCAGAGAGGAGGTGGAGTGATGTGTAGATACCTGGAGATACTCGCCCAAACACCCGGGTTTGAGTAAAAACAGAATTGCTGTGTTCTGTTGAGAGCTAGGGGCTGCATGTCAGGTTTGAAGAGGTGCGTGCGGACCTACGCACGGCATACAGCGGTGATGACGCAGCGCGAGTATGAATCCAGTTTAAGAAGAAAACACGGTCATATGTTCGAGCCACATGTTTCCCTGAATTATTTCTGTCACCCATAATCCATGTTAATGCGGAAGATACATTACACTCGTTCTGCACACTGGATCTGTCTTCATCTGACTGGAGCCGTGGAAGAACATGATGATGATGATGGACTGATAAACTGTCACTGTAAACCCGAGTCAGTGTGCGCATCGAACACAATGGGAAAAAATTATGAACTGGAATCATGACAGACATCAGTTTTCCCTCAGATAAAAGGCACGAACATGAAGAGAAATGTTCGTTCGAAACTACGTGTTTATTAATGTTGGCTGGAAGTTGTAATAATCTCGTAGACCTGCAGCTCCTCTCCTGAAGAGAAGACGGAGCTACTGGGAGATTTTTCTGCTGGTAATTTATTCTTAGTTTCCATTTCATTCGTTAATGAGATCTAATATTCACGTTTATCACGAATAATTCAGCATAGAGATTATTTTAAAGTTACATTAAAGGGAATATTAAAAAGTAGCTGAATAATTACTTTTACAAGAAATTAGTTATTTTTCTAAAGCTGTAACTCTGTTACTGATGCCATGACTTTTTTGAAGAAGTAACTAGTAACTATAATTAATAACTTTTTATCTTAACGTTCCCAACACTGGTCACAGGAAATTGAGAAAAAAACCCAAGAAAACACAATATACAGTAAGTAGCAATGATATTAAGAACAGTACAAATACATTTCTGTGTTAATGCTTAATATGCATCAGTCTTACTACCAAAGGGCAAACTACGCTGGAAAAGAGTGAACTCTGGAAGTTAAGTTAAATAATTGTAGTTCTTTCGTCATCTGCAAATCCCTCTAGACTCCCATGTCAAAAAGGCCAACTTTTTAAAAATCATTCAAAATATCATTTTAGGTATAATAGGTCATTTATCTTCATGTCAACTATGAAGGGGTGATTTTTTTTTTTAATAACTTACCTGTTTAGATGGTATTTAAATCTTGAAATTACACAAAAATAGGGGCGTGTTCTTTTGATTGACAGGCAGCAGACTGGATGTCAATCCCTGCTAGCTCCCAGGAAGGCCTCAGCCTGTAGCAGAGTTGCACAACAGTGGCTTTTAGCTGGTAAACAGCAAGTCTGAGCATGTATTACCTTTAGACCACCTATCTCGTTCATTCCTGTTCAATTCGGATTAGCTCAGTTAGCATTAGCTTGGCTGTCAATCATTTGCCTCGCGGCTCGGATCGGCCCTGTCTTTGCCCATTTTAGTATTTTCCGGGAGTGACGACACACGCAATGTGGCTAGATGGTGATGGTGGAAAACGCCCAACTGGCCTCACTTTCAACTATTTCGCTATTCAGACGTGACCGGATACTACGTCCATTTTTTTACAGTCTTTGCTTACTGCACAATGTCCTAAACAGACTGACATTAATAAGTCTGTGTCACTGTCTTCTATTTATGCTACCTTCAAGCTACCACTGCTAGCTAAACACTTACCTTCATCATTGTGAATTAAGTTTACATATATACAGTTTAAAGCCCTTTTCCTGCTTTCTCACAGACGTAGCTGTGTGTTTTTGAAATATCCACTGAATATAGTCCACGGTGATATGTGGCAGGTTCTCAAAAATGCCATTCTATCCAGACAGCGTTGTGACGGCTGCAAGCTGGAAGTGATGAGGCTGGTTTATTGTTGGATATACCCCATTACGGGGCCCTGGGAGGAATGTCACTATGGGCACCTCTACCCCAGGACAGCTTGCTCACACACACACATACAATACTCCCATGAGGAAGAACAAACCGTGGATCAAACCTTTTTTATGAGGTTAAATGATTAAAACTAAAATATTGTGTGGCTTTGTATCAACTCAGATGCATTAGTATCAATATATTTTAGTTACGTCTATGCATACTAATTTAGTCATAGAGCCTACTCGCGTCTACATTGCCATTGTGACTTGTTGAACCGTTGCTTCAGTGATGCTGGCTTTTTATCATGGTAGCGCATGTGTAAAATCCCGGGTTGAACTACCCTTAGTTGATTAAACCAACTCAAATCAGCGGTTCATGAACCAAAAACTTGTATCTCCAAGTAGATCAACTTAGTTCAGGGTTGCACTCAGAGTTTGTTGTACCTGCTTCGTAAAACAGACCCCTGCAGTTCATTTTTAATGGCTAGAGATGCGAGAGTGACAGGATAGTTTTAATAAACATCTGATTGAGGTGATGAGAAAATATGAAAACAACAACAAAACAACAGTGTGGCTACGCTGCCAAAACAGAACATGTCACATTTGCTGATCAAATTTTTGGGACAGTTAAAATTTGACTTTATGTGGCTTTTTTCACAATGCAATTTTTTTGTTGGCTTTGTTTCAGTTAGTAGACTCTTATGAACAGAAACATAAACAATTGACCTATGGCTAAACCACGCCCCCAAACGCCATGAGCCAATCACAGTGCGCACACCTATCCCATACACTCGGACATTCTCTGCTTGAACGTCCATTGAAATGCATTGAAGTTAGTCCGTTTTTGTTCGTTTTTATGTGTTCTTTTTAGTTTAAAATGGTCAAACGTGTGCATGGGGTACATGCAACTCCGACACTAGGTATCCTGAAAGGCTGGGTGACAGGGCGTATTTTTTTGCCTTTTACCAAGTCACATCAAGCCAAAGTTATGCGGCAGACCACAACATCAACTGAACGTGGATAAAATGAACGAGGATGTCTACATCTGTTCTAAGGTAAGGGAACATCGTATTCGAGGCAACATGTTGTCACTTTGCTTGAAAGAAATATGAAGATACCTTCCCTAACGTTAGTTTAAGTTGGCTAACGCTAGCTAAACATGCTAGTTTTGGTACGTGGTAACGGTGCATAAGACGCTGTCGTGTAGTACAGGTGTGGTGTAGTAACGTCGATAACGACATGCCTCTGGCTTCAGCCAGACTGCTCCGCTTCCGTGGCCGTTTGATCAGTTTTTGTAGCCATAGTACCCGGAGAGAATCCACACATATACAGGGAGAACATGCAAACTCCACAAAGGAAGGCCGCAGTTGGAATTGTTCAATCCCCCTCCCCAGCTGGGAATTGAATTAGCAACCTTCTTACTGTGAGGCTACGGTGCTAACCACCATACCATTCTTGCTGCTTTTTAACAGCACTATTGATGGATTGTAGTACGATACGTGTAAATATCAATCTAAGCCCGCAAGCCAATATCCTCTAACATTTAGCATCACTTTATAGTAAAAAAAACAAACAAAAAATACTGTATGTATATATATATATATATATATATATATATATATATATATATATATATATATATGTATACTGTATATATATATATGTATGTATATAAGACAGGAAAACATAGTAAACCATAGGAAATTCTTTGCCATGTTCATGTTATGGCCAAACTTGTATAGTAAGATTCAGTGTCGTCGCCAGAAGATTTTGCACAATGCAATTTTTTTTGTTGGCTTTCTTTCAGTTAGTAGACCCTTATGAACAGAAACATAAACAATTGAAGATTGGACTTATAGTATGGCTTCAGGACCACTTCAACGGTCGGGAGTCGTAACTGCTTTTCCTTATTTATTGTTTACCATGCTACTATAGCTTTATTAACTATGCTTTGATGCTCAGTGTGTCCATAAAATGAACTTAGTGGTTGAATGGTGAAGAAACTAAACTTTCTAACCATATACAGTATAACATACCCATAGTGGCAACAGCTTAACTGTGGTTATTTTTATGTGCATTGCTGTGTTGATTGGAAATAAACAATAACTGCGCTTTGGTGCAAAGGTGGGTTTAAAGAGGTTAAATGGGAACCTACCTTGGCGTGTGTTATTGTGTGTGTGTGAGTGTGTTATGTCACTTCGACCACCCCTTTGAGTCGCCGGAACCACAGTCCATTCAGTCCAACTGTTTCTGTTTCACAGCTGGTAGAACTTTTTTTTGAGATTTTGTAGTTAATAATACCCACCCAAGATTTAATTAGCCTCAAACAAACTTTGTTTTAAAGTAGCTGAAGCCATTTATTATCATTCTTAATCTCAAGAGAATATTCCTAGTGATTTGGCATCCCCTTTGACCTTTAGTGATTCCTGTCAAGATCCTCTACTGTATGAGCTATGAGGTTATCTTAAAAAAAACAAAATCCTAACTAAAAAATCCTGATAAATGTTTGTGGTCCCATTATGAATTAAGTCAAATTTGCTTTTTTATCCCGCCATTTCTAGAGCCATCACCATTAAAATGTTAATTTTAAGTCTTATACACACTTTAAGGATACATTATTAACTTTTCATGTATTCCACATGGAAATATATTATTTATGGAAAATAGCATTTGTCTTAAAAAGTTTGCATACTTTACTGTTGTTTTTTACAAACTTGTATACCGTAGCTGTATTTACATGGGATCAGAGAATTCCCATGTGCTTTCCATAGGGGCTGGATATCACCAAAATTACCTGAATCCATTTGATTCACAGCAGCCTGATTTGATTCGATTTCGATTGATTTACAGACATTTTTGCAGCAACTCATTTCTTTCTTTAATATTAAGACTTTCTCAGATAACTGTTTGTACAAAACACTGAATCTGTTGACTACACATGACGATTAAAATCAGATATCTGGGAGTGATCAGAAAATGATTTTATTGTAATGATCTGATGCGTCTACATTGTCTGCATTTAACAGTCAGTTTGTCCTGCAGGTTCATAGCCATAGATGCTGTGATAAAAAGCAGTTGGGAGAAAGAATTAAACATTTTTTAGTGTCCCGATGAAGACCGTTTTCATTCAAAATCTCTGCTTCAGATCTCAGATAAAGTGTTGACATTAATAAAACTTATATTATATTATATATAATATATTTGAGCTTGACCAGCTGTGTGCATTCTCATGATGAGCATGACGTGTTCAACGTAACATTGGGGCAGGAGAAATGAGTGTTTCCATCTTCATCTCCCTGGCAGAATCTGATGAAAGTCTCACACTGGTGTCTTCTCTTTAGCTGGCTGACATGTTTTCAGAGGCGCGCTCTCTGTCCGGTGACAGAAGTGGATCACCTGAGTGTGTGCTGCAAGCTTATAACTCTGCTAGACCACCACGAGCAGTTTTGATGTATTGTCATGTAAATGATTTAAATAACACCAGAATGTTTATTTTCTAATCATGGGACAAAGTATAAACCTGTTTTTGAGGAAATGAGAGTTTAAATGACTTCTGTTGTAACTTGGTCCATTGTCAGATTGTATGTGCTCAAAACAGTTTAACGGCACTCGCGGTCTTAGCTTTAACTGCTAATGTGAAAAGTAATAAGCTGCTAAACAGTGAACAGGTGAATGCAATCTATAGCTGAACCAAATAATTTGTATTTGGGATTAGCTCAGGCTCATAGGCTCAGAGAAGCATAGAGCGCATTTTACAAAGCTTTTTTGATTCAAATCAGAGTCCGTTTGCGCTGAAAGTCTGCTTCGTTTAGGGGAGTTCTGAATGAGCAAACGGATTCTGATCCGGAACAAACAACCAGACTTGGTCCGCCTACAAACGCAGGTCTCGGTCCGATTCAAGTGAACCAAAAACAGGAAGTGGACTACAAATTGCATTGGCATTATGGGTCAAACGTTGAACAATGTGGGTAAACGCTACATCAACAAACACACATGTGGGACTGTAATACTTATAAATATGGCTCGTGGTCAGACGTGGAGTTAAAGGGAGAAAAGGGAACTTATTAAAAGAAATCTCTTTTAATTTTATGAACTAAAATTGATTAATCGATTTTATAAACCCAACCCTACTTCCCATATACAGTATCACAGTTTCTGCAACTGCACATATACTGTAGTACCATTCTCCTGTATTTAGCTGTGATGGACCGAGCAGTAAAGGACAGCCAGGCACAGGGTAAAGTTCAAAAATAGGGTTTTTTTTATTTAACCCAAAAAAGTAACACAGTGAATCAAAGAATGGGCCCGTAAAAGAGGTCAAAGTAACAAAACTTAGTCTTGTTTTGTTGCTAGCTAACTCAAACAAACTGACCTAACACAATGAGACAAAAGGGGAACTTAAATAGTGGCTGATCAGCCCACAGAAGAAACACAAGGGGTAAGACATACAAAAGACCTAACTAAACTAAATGAAACAAAAACCCATTTCCCCCTCCCATGTGCACTGATGTGGTATGATCCCAATCAGCTCAGCCCCTTGGCCACCTGCTGGTTCCTCAGCCAAGGGACTGGAGCAACTGCAAAACTCAAAAGGAAATACAAATTAAATCATGACAAACAATGTAAACCAAAATGTGCGCACTAATTCCAGATTACAGTGTTGTCAAACTAAATAATGAAATGGCTCTGTAAATTAATCCTATGTAAAGAAACAAAAATACTGGTGTAGTGTTTTGATTACCACATCTGTGTGGCTGTAGCAGCAGCAGCAGCCATCACACACTCCCCCTCTTCAGAAATCTCGCTGGGACAGCGAGAGAGACAGTCCGCAATGCAGTTGTCCTTGCCGGGAATGTGGCTGACCGTGAACCGGAATGGCTGGATTGCGAGGTACCACCGTGTGATCCTCCCATTTGTATCTTTCATCTTCTCAATCCATTGAAGAGCTTTGTGGTCCGTTTCCAACATGAACTCCCGTCCGAGCAGATAATATTTGAAGGAATCCAGGGCCCACTTAATGGCCAGTGCCGCCTCCTCCACTGTTGAATACCGCACTTCCCTTGGAAACAACTTGCGGCTGATGAAGGCAACTGGGTGACGCTCTCCCAGTGGTCCCTGCAACAGAACTGCTCCCAAACCTCTTTCCGAGGCATCAGTCTGCAGAACAAATTGTTTATTAAACTCAGGGCTATGCAAAACTGGGCTCTTACTGAGTGATTGTCGCAGGTCCTGAAAAGCTGCTTCTGCCTCCTCAGTCCAGTGGATTTTGTTTGGGCTCCGGGAACCTGTCAAATCTGCCAGAGCAGCTGCCCTGGCAGAGAAATGAGGGATAAAGCGGTGATAGAACCCTGCCATACCCAAGAAGGATCTTAGTTGCTTTCTTGTCTCTGGCAGGGGGCAGGACTCAATGGCGGCCACTTTATCCACTTGAGGCTTTATCACTCCATTTCCAATTACAAATCCCAGATATTGAGTTTCAGCTTTGGCAAACACACACTTTGATGGATTTATAGTCAAGCCAGAAGACTGAAGCCGCTCCAACACCCTCTCCAGATGTTGGAGATGTTCTTCCCAGGTGGAACTGAAAATGACAATGTCATCGAGGTAAGCTGCTGCAAAATCCGACATGTCAGACAGTACCTGATCCAGTCTCTGGAATGTTGCTGGGGCACCATGCAGTCCAAAAGGCATCACCGTAAACTGAAACAAGCCCCATGGAGTCCGGAAGGCCGTCAGCTCTTTTGAGCGCTCGGTGAGTGGTACCTGCCAGTATCCCTTACAGAGATCTATGGTTGTTAGATATCTGGCCTTCCCCAGGCGATCAACCATGTCATCAATACGGGGAGTTGGATAAGAGTCAAACTGGGATATTGCATTCAGGTACCTGAAGTCGATGCAGAAACGTATGCTGCCATCCTTCTTTGGAACCAGAACCACCGGGTTGCACCACTCGCTCCTTGACGGTTCAACGATTCCCAGTGACAGCATCAGGTCAACCTCCTCCCTCAACGAAGCCCTCAGACGCTCAGGTATTCTGTAACTCATTCGTCTCACAGAAGCTCCATCTTTTAGCACAATATCATGCTTCACGATGTCAGTTTTACCAGGATTCTCCCGGAATACTTCTGAACTGCACAGATTTCTCACCTGAGTCTGTTTTTCTTCAGAGAGGTGGCTGAGGTCCAGATCTTGGAAGGTGGGTGCAGGCAGGTATTGTTCCTCGACCTCCTCATCCTCCTGAACATCTTGGATCAATAAGACCTCTGCTATTTTTGGTCTCTCCACATACTCCAGCAGGTTGATGTGCAGTACTCTGCTGGAGCGGGACTGATCTGGAATGGCCACTTTATATGTGGTCTGTCCCAGTTTCTGTTGGACCTCATATGGCCCCTGCCACTTTGCAAGTAGCTTGCCGTCATCACTTGGAAGGAGCACCAGTACTTTCTGGCCAGGACTGAAGGACCTCTGCCTGGCTGACTGATCATACCAGGCCTTCTGGTGCCGCTGTGCTTCCGCCATATGAGCTTGGGCCAACACTGTCATTTTTTCCAGCCGCTCACGCATCTGGATGACATAGGATATTACATTAACAGCTTCAGACCCTTCTTGGTGACCATCCCAAGTCTTCCTGAGAAGAGAAAGGGGGCCCCTTACTTCATGGCTGTACAACAGTTCAAAAGGTGAAAAGCCGGTAGAAGCCTGTGGTACTTCCCTGTATGCGAAGAGAAGGTAAGGTAACCACTGATCCCAGTCGGTACCGGTTTCATTTACAAACTTGCGCAGCATCTGCTTCAAAGTCTGGTTAAATCGTTCTGTGAGGCCATCAGTTTGAGGATGATATGGAGTTGTCCTCAAACTTTTGATCCCAAGGAGCCGGTACACCTGTTTTAACAGACTGGACATGAAGTTAGTTCCACGATCTGTAAGAATTTCATGTGGAAAACCAATCCTTGAGAAAAACTGAATCAGACAGAAGGCAACTGCTTTGGCTTTTATGCACTTCAAAGGAAAGACTTCTGGATATTTTGTGGCATAGTCCGTTATAACCAGCATGTAGCGGTTGCCTGCTTTACTTCTTTCCAGAGGGCCGACAATGTCCATTCCTAATCGCTCAAATGGAGTGCTGATAACAGGTAGAGGCTGGAGAGGAGCTCTGGAGGGGATTTTCAGGGATGATTTTTGGCACTGAGGGCAGCTTTTACAAAACAGGGCCACGTCTGCCCGCAATCCAGGCCAGTGGAAGTATTTTCTAATGCGGGCCATGGTCTTATGCTTTCCAAGGTGGCCAGCCCATGGAATGGAGTGCCCAAGAGACAGCACCACCTCCTGGACTGCTCTGGGAACCACCAGCTGCAATGCTGACCCCTGCTGACGGTAAAGAATTCCATCTTTCAGGAGAAACTCCTCTTTTCGGCTGAAATCCTGCTCAGACCTTGGATTTTCTGCTCTCTGGAAAAGAGGTACAAGAGCTGGATCACCATGTTGCATGTCAATAATATTGATAGGGATTTTGAAACCTAAAGGCAACTCTGGCTCAGTATTAGAGGATGACTTAACAGAGTGTTGGAATTTCTCTTGCCGTTTTTGTCTTCGTGACTTGCGAGACTTCCCGGGTGCAGCCTCCAGGTCTGAATCATAAAATGGCAGGGCACTGAGTGCCGGTGAAAGTTGCTCTTTTTTCAAAGCTTGAGCTCTGGTTACTGCAACATTACATGTCTGACTGGAATTGAGCAGGTCAAACAGCACAGGTAGATCTCGACCCAGTACAGCAGGAAATGGCAGATTCTCAGCAACACCAATGTTTAGCAGGTAAGTTTGTCCTTGTACCTTAACATACACGTCTGCTGTTGGATATGGTTTTTCATCTCCATGAACACAACGGACAGGGATTGTCTCTGTGACAAGAACTTTATTTGCTGGCACAAAATCCCTGTGCACAAGTGTTTGGGTACTTCCTGAATCAATAAGAGCTTTCAGCATTCTGCCGTTAACCTCAATGGATGTCATTTTTAAACCATTATCAAAATCCACTTTAGGTTCACTCTGTCTGGGCACAAAGCACATTTTGAGTTATCTTTGCAGAGTTCCTTGGACACTTTGGTTTTGTATGGCCCTCCATTCCACACAGATAACAAATCACAGTTTTTGCTGAAGATCTTGAGGGCACTCTGAGTGGCTGGTTCTTTGAAGGTCTACTCACACCGGCTCTTGGGTACTCAGATGCAGATTTCTGAACATCCCTCATTCTCCAAGCTGTGTGGCTCCAAGGCTGCCCTTTTCTCCTTGCTGCCACAAACACATCAGCCAGGTGTGCAGCCTCCTCAGCAGAATCTGGGTTATGTTCCTTTATCCAGACCTGTAACTCAGGAGACAACATTCTCAAGTATTGTTCAAGAATCAAGATTTCACCAATTTCCTTAACAGTTTTTCCTTTTGGTTTGATCCACTTTCCATACAGCTCTTTCAGACGTGCATACAGTTCTCTTGGACTCTCATCAGGTTTCACTTCCATGGAGCGAAATCTGTCTGTATGTCTCTGGGTTGATATCATATTTCTGTAGAATTGCAGTTTTAACTTTATCATATTCTATAGAATCATCAATGTCCATGTGAACGTACGCACCTCTTGCTTTGCCGGTTAGCAATGGAATGAGATGAAAAGTCCAGTCTTGTTTCTGCCACCGGCAAGCCAGAGCAATGCGTTCAAAAGTCATCAGAAAATGTTCAATATCATCATCATCTGTCAACTTTTCCAGTCTGGGCACATGAAAGTGAGACTGACCTGGTTGAGCATACATTTGATTATTACTGGAGCCAGCAAAGGGAGGATCATCTGATTCTAAGGGCTCTTCATCTGGTGGTTCAGGTTCATCCAACTGAGACTCAGGGACGGGGGAGGTGCGAGCTTGAACTTCCACCTGCAACAGCTGAAACTGATGTTGCAGAGCTCTGAAATGCTGTTCCTGGCGGGTAAAGTCCTCCCTTCGTCTTGCTTCCTGGACCTCCTGCTGACCCATATGAGAACGAAGCATGGAAATCAGTTCCGATATTGTTGGCTCCTTACCTTGGCCCTCAGTGCTGTCCACCCCTCCAGAGACTCCATTTTCCTCTCCTCCATGAGTTTTACCATCTCCTTCAACTGGTTGGTTTTGACAATCTCCTTTTGATCCTTTGCCACTCCTTCCAGTTTTCTGCATGGCTCACACAATGGAGAAGCAATGTGGGGGGGAAAAAAAAGGGAAAAAAAAAAATCCTGTGCCTTCAACTGCTTGATCTCACTCCTGACACCAATTGTGATGGACCGAGCAGTAAAGGACAGCCAGGCACAGGGTAAAGTTCAAAAATAGGGTTTTTTTTTATTTAACCCAAAAAAGTAACACAGTGAATCAAAGAATGGGCCCGTAAAAGAGGTCAAAGTAACAAAACTTAGCTAGCAACAAAACAAGACTAACTCAAACAAACTGACCTAACACAATGAGACAAAAGGGGAACTTAAATAGTGGCTGATCAGCCCACAGAAGAAACACAAGGGGTAAGACATACAAAAGACCTAACTAAACTAAATGAAACAAAAACCCATTTCCCCCTCCCATGTGCACTGATGTGGTATGATCCCAATCAGCTCAGCCCCTTGGCCACCTGCTGGTTCCTCAGCCAAGGGACTGGAGCAACTGCAAAACTCAAAAGGAAATACAAATTAAATCATGACAAACAATGTAAACCAAAATGTGCGCACTAATTCCAGATTACAGTGTTGTCAAACTAAATAATGAAATGGCTCTGTAAATTAATCCTATGTAAAGAAACAAAAATACTGGTGTAGTGTTTTGATTACCACATCTGTGTGGCTGTAGCAGCAGCAGCAGCCATCACATTAGCCTACAACTTCCTTGTTTTAGAGTGCTGTTCATTTCTGAATGAACATCATATTAAAAGAATTGGGAATAAAAGCCAGAATAAGCAGTGTTGCTCTTGGATTGACACTTGAGATTTGAGATGTTGAACATGACATACTGTATATCTGTTGGGAATCTGTGACCTTTAATGAGACTGTGGTGGTATATGAGCAAAGAATGCTTTGGCTAAAAGTCAAATAAAGGGTGCATTTAAGAAGGACAAAAAAATAAATCTTTCACATATAGAGGAGAGCAAGCTCCTATCTGTGTGTGTCCTGCTGCCAAAATCAGTCATGCATGTGATGCATGCATGCGATGATACATAGAGGTTTTCATTTTAGCAGGGGTCTATTACTCTACAGTTCTGAGGTAGTGTAGCTACTAAAGTCATTTTTATTTTAGTTTCCCTGTTTAAGTGTAACCACTGATACAAAACTCTGGGCCAATCAGACCAAGCAACCTAGAATTCTGCCCTGAATTTGACCCAAAAACATTTGGACAAATCTCAGAAAATACAAATTTTTCTCTGTTGTGTTTGTTTTCTTTTTTATTTTCTCCAATATGAAGATCAATCATATTGTTCACGGTGGGACGGAATGAAAAATATGAATGGCATGGATATAACATGCAGTGAATGTTATGAGCTGCACTGATGCAATAAATCAGATATGAGCTGGAGTATGCGCCTTAGAATACAGAGCTACAAGGACACCTGGTAGATAGAGTATGACAAAAAAGAGAGAGAGGGTGTGAAGCTTACTGTATTTCTTTAATGAAAGTCACAGCAGACACTTGTGGACTTGGTTTGGCTTCCAAAGGGAAATCACACTGAAACATATTAATGATTAATTTCATGGTTCCCTGAAATACATATGAAATTGGAGGGCAGATGTGACTCTGCATTCGATTTTTATTTTGATTTCATGCAGATTTGAACTTAAAAAAAAAATAAAAAATAGGGTCATTGCAAAGTCACACATTTGATTGTATTAGAAAAGGTTGATGTAAATGTCTCACAACTTTTTTGGCCCCATCTAGTTGATTTAAAAGTTCCTTGAGATGACTTTGTCATGAATAAGTGCTAAATAAATAAAGCTGAATTGAACTGAACACATAGCAACCTTGCTATGCTGTTGACAGGCGAAGGAAAGAGCCTATTTGGTTGCACATGATTTGACAACTTACGGGGTTCCCACTCTTTTCTTGAAAGTATTTTCCAGGACTTTTTCAGCTGCTCATAACTTTATGAGTAAAGTTATCACAACATACACTAATAAATTCCACCCCCAAGCTTTGGAGAAGTGTTATTTGGTACAATTGTATCTTATATTTTTCAGACTGCTTCAATGTTTATTCCTCTCCCCCTTTCTCTCTTGTACTTTCTCCAAAAATATTTTAATCTGTTCAATAAATAACTGAAAGTTTCCTTTACTTCATATGTTTAATAATAACAATGAGGAAAAACAGGAAGAGAATAAAAATGGTCGCCACTTGAATTTACAGTAAGTGTACAGCAAACTAAAACAAATATTTCAGCATATACGCTTCAGTCAAGCAACGTTTGCCAGAATCTTTGTAGATGATAACGGTCAGTTATCACTCAGTTCTGCTTACAACCATTTAACCGTGAAAATCTTAACTTTAGTGTACTTGTATTCCAGTTCTCTGTTATCAAAAGTTCTTCAGAAGGCTTAAATCCAGTTTAGGGCAACAATGGGTTTTAGCATGTCAGCTTTATGTTTTTAAAACCCCAAGGATGTTCCTTCATTCACAAATCTCAATCAGCTTTATTGAAGGATTTCAGATCATCAGTGGACCTTCATTGGTGAAGAATAGGGATGGGTACCTTTCACATTTGAATCGATACGGTACCAACTTTCGATACCTGCGAATCGGTACCAGTACTAAACGGTACCAGTTTTCGGTACTTTTCTGAGTGTTTATATGGCAATAACAGATTTATTTCTCATTCTCAACATAGAATTTTTTAATAATATATTAAAGCAAAATCCAGCTGTTTCTCTATGATGTCAGAGCGTCTGGTAACAGGGAAACTTAATGGCAAGGCAAGTTTTTTTATACAGCACATTTCATGTAGCCGACAGGAAAATTCAAAGTGCTTTAGATAAACCATAAGCATTGCAGCGGGGTGTAAAAGAGAAAATAATTAAGAACAAAAAAGTACAAGTATGATTTTAAAATGATAAACATTAAAAATATTTAAGATTAAAAAGAGAGCAGCTGTGCAGATTTGAACTTTAGAGTAAAATCTATGTGAATGCAGCTGAGAACAGGTGGGTCTTTAACCTGGATTTAAACAAAGTAAGTGTTTCAGCTGATCTGAGACTTTCTGGGAGTTTGTTCCAGACAAAATAATAATAATGACAGAATAATTTAATGAGAAAAAAGAGGGAATATTCTCCCTCCTAAACTGGTTTTGTGGCGGCGTTTTGCGCAGGTCTGGAGGCTGTAATCCTGCTGCAGGGATCAGGTTACTAACTTAGTAAATATTCACATCGTATTAAGTTCTTGAACGGCAGTTCGTGAACCCTGCTGGTTATTATCTGCCCACGATTACATCTGTTTAGCCGCCGAGGCGCTGACGGACTTCTCCCTCTTTTTTTCTGTGGGCTGCGGATGACGCGACGGGAACGGAGCTTTGAAAAGAATATTGTGTTTAATCAGCTGCTTCCTCAGATTAGACGTGTTCCCGCCGCTGGCATCACAAATAATGCAGCGAACTTGATGTTTTAGAGAAGTGAAGCCAGGAAAGCTTCTGACTGAACATGTGGCCGCTGCTGCTGATGTCATGCTGCGATTCACGTGCGGCACAGAAATAACAAACTCCTCCACTACCTCACATTAAAAAGGATGCATTTAGGTACCGAAACATGGTACCGTTTGATTTTACGTGAATCGGTACCCGGTAGTACCGACGGAGTTCGGTAGGTACCAATAAAAGTACCGATTTCGGTACCCATCCCTAGTGAAGAATCATCTGGGTTGGCTCACCATCAATGGTTGTAAAGTTAGTATTCCCTGAACTTATCACGTTAACTGTACTGTTAAATAAATAACGTCATTTCAAACATTATTCAAAAAAATTGAATAATTGAAAACAAAAAACAGCCTAAATTGATACACAAAACACTTTAGTAACTAACAAAATTTGCTTTGAATTTATTCCCTTAGTTAACATATAAAGCACACTTCACTTTATTAGCAAACTTTTCACAGCAACCGTAGCAACAGTTAGCAGTTGCTAATTGGACGCACAGTTCCCTGGAGCTGTAAAGTTAGCATTAAAGCTAATCATTAAAGCTAAATATTATATTATAATTTGACTATGGACGTCTTTAGGCCTGTTTTTTGGCCCCCCAAAGATTGGGTCCTAAAGACGTCCCTGGTGACAGCACATCAAAGTGATTTTGCAGGCTTAGTGGTGATGGAAGTTTGAATTGTGGGATCGCAAAGAGCAGTGTCCTGAAGAGCCGAGGTGAGGAATACGATTTGCTGTGATTGCTCAAAGGCAACTTTAGTGTATTTAGTGAGCAGTGCACCTTTATTTTTTCATTCAAGTGACAGTCTTCAAACATCTTCTGAGAGATTATTTATTCTTTTGTTGGCTTCCCTTAACTTTGTGGAGTCTCTGGGGGACAAACTTGTTTACCAACCTTTGTGGTAGGGCTGGACCAAAAACAAAACTAAACCGAAAATTTACAGACACTGAAATTTACAGCAATAACCGACATCAATTTGCACACGTAGGTATATTTGGTGTTTTAATAAAATGAAAAGAAAAGTTGTTTTTGGCTGTTTTGGCTGTTTATATAGATGGGTTTCCCGTTAACAAACATTGGCCGCGTTTCCCAGATTAGTTAAGACACTCTTAACGCTGAGGTCCTCCTTAAGTCACTTCTTAAAGGTGCCTTGTTTGGACGTTGCGTTTCCCAGATGCGCTCTTAACTTAGTAGCTTCTTTATTTTCAGGAGCGGCCAGACCCACTCTTTCGACCCTTCTTTAACGTTCCCCCCTGCTAAGGGAACAACAGGCCCATCTACTGGTCACTTTTGGAAACGACACTATTTCCCGTGAAAAAAAAGTAGAAAATGGAAATTATTAAAAATGGACCTATTCACGGATCAGTTGTTGTATTGAGTCATGTTTTCTCACTCATGTCATAATGTCAATCATCTATGATGGAAGAAAACTGTAGTTACCGAGTGAATGACAGAAAATATTGTGGTTAAGTTTAATCATTATGGCAAGATAGGCCTGTGGGTATCAACCACAGAAACAAAAACATTGCGGTAGGAATTGTACGCAAATTATACGCAATCTATGAGGACTCACGTCATATTTACGCATTTGTCAGCTGTTCATGATGAGATGCACCTGCTTCGCTCAATAAAAGCATGGCCATTTACGCATACCCGTATCAGACCCGCATCAGATGTCTGTGCAGAGAACCAAACCAAACCACCCCCTCCAGTCACCAAACCACCCCCCTCCGGCCACACTTTGATATTGAACTATAAAACACTTCAGTACCACCCGAACCACCTATTTAGGTCCCCCTGACTACCTTTCTCTGCCAACCTCAGCACAAATGTCATGTTAAAAATCATAGGTGGCACTGGGCAGTGATTCAAAAATGGCAAACACAACCTCTCAGTGTAGTATGTGGAGCATTCCCATTACTTTGCGTTTAAGCAGGCCTTTGAAGAATTGGGCACGAGTGAGTGGCAGAACAAGCCATTCTTTATTAAGTCACGTCAACCATTTGCGGGATTACTGTTTGTTGAATGCACGTGCGTCATCCTGGACGCACACTTTACGCACCAGATACAGTATGTCGCCCATTTACCAAATGCTGCCATGTGGAGCTCATTTAACATGAGATGTGTGTAGGTGATTACATCCTCCAAGATTTCCCCAGACAACAGTAACCCGACAAAAAGTTTTTGAAAGTTTGGTGCATATCGTTTTTGGCTGAAGCTTGTCAGGAGTTCCAGGAGTTGATCTATTTTTTTGCGAACAAGAAAATGTTACCCTTTTTCAGTGTTTCAATCACCTAGCCACCGTTTCCCGATTCTACTACTGAGCATCGATATGACACACACGCACGTTTCAGGAATCCTCTTGGCGGGGTTCCCTTCAGCCATTACGTCAACAAATAGCGTCAGAATGACCATTATTTATAGGGCATCTGTAAATTTCCAATCGCCTACACCTGTTTAGCACAATTTGGCCAATTACACAATATACAATGAGCTTTTCAATGAATATTTGCAATCACTGGTAATCACATGCATATTTTTAACAGTTTGTCTTCTTGCACAAACACATAAACGTATAAATGGGCTCAATATCAGCGTCGGAAAATAACCTCCACACTAAATGAATGGTGTCGATCGATATACCTGACCTCGACTGCTTTTTTTTCAGCACCCCCGGAAGTGGATAGCTTCTGTTAGGACCTTCTAAAGATGTAGCGTAGCCAAGACGTTTCTCAGGAAATAAGAACGCGTGAAAGAAGCAATCTGGGAAACGGGCGTATCTTTGCGATCCTTTGTTGGGAAGAGCTTCCTTGAGGCCTTCTTTAATCCAAAGAAGAATCTTAACTGGGAAACGCGGCCATTGGCAGTTGCGTGCACAACCAGGGGGCAAAAAGCCTGTGTTTTGTATTGGAGTCTACGGCCAAACACGCACTCATATCATTCATAAAAATGTAAAGTAACCCGACAAAACAAACAGAGATCGTTGTGTTTAAAATTATATTGAATAAATCTGTATTTTGATGGCGAATAACAAAATACCAACGCTGCGTTGCTGTGTTATATTTCTATCACGATTACACTAACTTGGCAAGGGAGTCATCACCCGGAAACGGCATTTTTCTGGTTAAAACATGGATATTATTCGCGTTGGACCTCATTTGAAATTTGCCTGAAAAACCTGAGTTAGAAAGCGGCTTAAAATTCCGTTTAGACTCTGTTAAAACCAAAAGAGGCCAGAACAATCTGCAGCCTGCAGCAGGTTCAGTTCAGCTCCGTGTTGTCCTCACCTCCTCCATACGGGAGCAACTTTCACTAGTTTGGGATTAAACCAGACAAAGACGACATCATCACTACGTTTGGAAAGGAGGCGATTCCAACTGTTAGGGACTAACACGCATTGCTGTCGGTAAGTTTCGCTGCTTGTGTAACGTTCTGCTTTATTGTGTATGAGATCGTGGTGGACAGTAAACAGACTAGCTAACTGCTAGCAAGCTAACAGTATAAACTCAAACGCCATCTGATTTACGACCCCCGTACTTCGTACTAAATCTCCGTGAACGTTCATAAATGGCTCCACAATCAGTTTCTTCTTC